>JBBGZY010000221.1:2887500-3477500 GCA_037952925.1 Lithobates clamitans
ATGAATGTAGCTAGAGGGCTCAGAAGGTCACAGGCGGTAATATAGGTGCCGGAGCCACAGTATCACAGAAGATAGTTATTGGAGTGAGAGTTGCTCATACCTAGAATACACAGGGGAGCAGGGAAAGGAACCAGCTATAAAAAGATATATGCCCAGAAGAAATACCAGTAATCAATCTGTTCTGGCCATTACCTCTATCAGGGTCAAGGTACCTGAATTCCATGGGTATTAAGATACGACACGTGGTGCCATCCCTTCGCTGGAGCGAGTTGTGCATAATAACAGGACACCGTCCTATTTGTGTGCATGTAGTCAACCAATCGGCGTTGCCGACGTGACGTCATCCGGACCGGCCAAAAGCTCCTAGTGCACATGCGCGCCACCTGACTCGGAGCGCCATCAAGGGGACAGGCAGCACGTCCAACGTGAGGAGTGACGCACGCAACACAGAGCAACAACAGCCGGAATGGGGAAAGATGGAGGATCCCCCACGCCAGCTGCTGTAAGCGTCACACCCACAGATAGCGGTGTGACGCTGGGTGGCCGCATGGCAACCAAGAACCCACCACTAGGTGGCGCCCACACGATCCACAACGGACAGAGCAGCAACAAAAAAATAAACAAAATACACGTGTATCTTTTTTCCGTGTATTTTGTTTATTTTTTCTTGCTGCTCTATCAGATGTGGATCGTGTGGGCGCCACCTAGTGGTGGGTTCTTGGTTGCCATGCGGCCGTCCAGCGTCACACCACTATCTATGGGTGTGACGCTTACATCAGCTGGCGTGGGGGGATCCTCCATCTTTCCCCCATGCCGGCTGTTGTTGCTCTGTGTTGCGTGCGTCGCTCCTCGCGTTGGACGTGCCGTCTGTCCCCTTGACGGTGCTCCAAGTGAGGTGGCGCGCATGCGCACTAGGAGCTCTCGGCCGGCTTGGATGACGTCACGTCGGCAACGTTGATTGGTTGACTACGGACGGGACGTGCACACTGTCATGGTTATGCAATAGAGCTTGTCGATCAGCATACCTGTCTCCATGTGTTCATCTCTAGAGACCAGCTGACCCTCACCTGACTGCTTTTGTAACCTCTCCTCTAAGCATGGCCCCACCCCAGGCCCTATCAGGGAACCCTATATTAAACTGTGAAATGCAAGCCAGCAGTGCTGATCAACCATTGTGTGTTAGCCTCTGTGTGTACTTGCTGTGTTTCCTACATCTGATTCCTGTTACCGACTTTGGCCTGTTCTTAACTATTCCTGTCTGCTCGTGACCCTAACCTTTGGCGTGTTCCCAACCATCCCTGTTTGCCTGTGACCCTGAACCTTGGCGTGTACTCTGTTGTCCTTGTGTTAGGTACCTGGTAGTTGAGCCCGACTGGTAGAAGGAGACCTCTCTTAAGCGCTGGTTCAGGAGTCACTGGAGTGGGAACAGTGGTCTCTTGAGCACAGTGGGTAGGAGTGTCTGATGTGGGTCTTAGCGGTGGCCAACACAGAAGCTGGGGAGACTTCCTCCGGAATGGCGGGGCTGCGGATGCAGGTAAACTGAAGCGGATCCGTAAGCAGGCAGGTGGATGATATGGCAGCAGCAGAACCTGTAGCTGGAAGAGCAGGCTGTAAGCAGCGTCACAGGACACAAGCAAAGCAAAGTCAGACAGTCCGTATTGGCAGGAGATCAGGCAGGTATATGGCAGAAGGGATGATCACAGAATAGTCATGCAGGCAGGTGTTCGGCAACAGGTCACAAGATATAAGCAAGGTCAGGCAGGCCAGGTTCGGTTGGAGACAGTAGAATAGTCAGACGTAGCCGGGTCAATAGCAAATAATCACAACAGGCACAATACAGGAACTTAGGTGCAGAGCTGCAGATGAACAGCACCTGATGGAAGCATCTGACACCCTTTTAAAGGGCCTTTGGTGCCAAACAGCGCTCTGGCTCTGGTGAACACTTGCTGGCTCTTAGACTCCACGCCCTGGGGAATCTATGCTCTAGCTCCCAGTGGGATCTGTGTCAGTGATCCAGTAGACCTGCTTCCTGGACCTCCCAGGGTTCAGTCCGCAGCAGTCAGCCGTAGGGTCCACTACCTTGTGGTGCACTCCTGATCCCAACGGTGTGCATCTGTCACCCAGCCTCTAGGTGACCGGACACACACAAATAGGACGGCGTCCTGTTATTATGCACAACTCGCTCCAGCGAAGGGATGGCACCACGCGTCGTATCTTAATACCCATGGAATTCCGATACCTTGACCCTGATATAGGTAATGGCCAGAACAGATTGATTACTAGTATTTCTTCTGGGCATATATCTTTTTATAGCTGGTTCCTTTCCCTGCTCCCCTGTGTATTCTAGGTATGAGCAACTCTCACTCCAATAACTATCTTCTGTGATACTGTGGCTCCGGCACCTATATTACCGCCTGTGACCTTCTTAACCCTCTAGTTACATTCATATATACCTATAGGAAACTGACATGGAGTAATACCCTTTATCTTGAGCTGCTGGTGAGTGAGCTTTGCCATGGTTTTATTAGTCTCATTAACATCTAAGACCTGTAGACCATTGTTCTTTTGAAGCCAGTCTTATAAATAAAAATTTTTCATAGGATATATTACCAATCCGTACCCAACTAGACACGTGCTGCTTCACTACATTGCCTGCTTTTTTTCCTTGACCTGCGGGCTACTTTACTCCATATGATTTTAGATACATCTACTGTGTAAGTACTTCATCCAAACCCCCCCCTTGGTTCCCCCCCTTCCTACCCTTCCCCCTCCCCCCCTTCTATTTCCCCCCTTTTCCTGTCTCCCTTCCCTTTTTCCTTCCCCTTCTCCCCCCCACCCCCCCTTTCTTTTCTCTCCCCCCGTTTCACCGGTTGGTTTTATTAAATTTTTCCATCTTGACATATTCCTCAGTTACAATTTAGTATTATGTTGTGCACGCCCCCATGGTAGCCTTTCATCGCCTCCTTGGTTTGGTGTCCCACACTTTACCACATTGGTTTGACCAGCATGATTTTGTAGTATTTGGCATTGTTTTAGATGCCAGTTTTTAGGGTTTATATACTAATCATATGTTATGTATTTTGATAGCCACAATACATCTTTCCGCTTTAGAAGAAACGTGAAGACACGCGAAACATGTTGAGCATTGAGTATCTACATGACATGAATTAATCGATTGCGGATCTGCTATCCAGCCATCTTCTCGGACCTGTTGCTACTCGGGAAGGTTATCCTCATGTCCGAATAATTATACATTTAGATGGTTTTGTATAGCTATCGCTTCATTATACTTTGATGTATACATATGATTTGTGGTTTTAATCGATGATCTATTTGTATGTATTTTTCAATAAATTAATTTTGTTATAGATACGTGTTGTGAATAGGGATGAGCTTCGTGTTCGAGTCGAACCAATGTTCGACTCGAACATTGGCTATTCGGTCGTTCGCCGAATTCCGAACGTTATGGGCCGTTCGCGCCAAATTTGTGTGGGGCGCCACGGCCCATAATTCACTGCGGCATCGCAGTGCTTTGCTCGCTGATGATTGGCCAAGCATGCACTATGACCCGCTTGGCCAATCACAGCGCCGTCAGTAGAGAGAGCTGTAATTGGCCAAAGCCAGGGTGGCTTTGGCCAATTATGGCTCAGGGGGTTTAGAACACGCCCCAAACTATATAAGGCCGCCTGCATGGCGGCCCTGTGTAGTGTATGTTCCAGCGTTGAGATACATAGATAGACAGAGAGACAGTGTCATTTCATTTGAGTTAGCTAGATTAGGCAGGACAATCAGTGAGTTAGCTGCATTTACAGTGTATTGTGTATATATATGCATCCCAGGTGTTGCATATATATATATACACTGTATTCAGTTTAGCTAGATCCATTCCTGTTATCTTCTTACTGACAGGCAGGATTGTCTTGTTACAGTATTTACAGCTACCTGAAGAAAATTGCTGGTGTTCTTTTGATCCTATTAGTACCACAGTCAGGCAGCTAGACTATTTACAGTTAGTGCAGTACTGCTCACAGTGTTCAGCTAAAACTGCAAGTTAGTGCGGTGCGTCCTGCTCACAGTGTTCAGCTAAAACTACAAGTTAGTGGGGTGCGTCCTGCTCACAGTGTTCAGCTAAAACTACAAGTTAATGTGGTGCGTCCTGCTCACAGTGTTCAGCTAAAACTACAAGTTAGTGTAGTGAGACCTCTGCACAGTGTTCATCTAAAGCTACAAGTTAGTGCAGTGCGTCCTGCTCAAAGTGTTCGACTAAAACTACAAGGTAGTGGGGTGCATCCTGCTCACAGTGTTCAGCTAAAACTACAAGTTAGTGTAGTGAGACCTCTGCACAGTGTTCATCTAAAGCTACAAGTTAGTGCTGTGCGTCCTGCTCACAGGGTTCAGCTAAAACTACAAGTTAGTGCGGTGCGTCCTGCTCACAGTGTTCAGCTAAAACTACAAGTTAGTGTAGTGACACCTCTGCACAGTGTTCATCTAAAACTACAAGTTAGTGCAGTGCGTCCTGCTCACAGTGTTCAGCTAAAACTACAAGTTAGTGGGGTGAGACCTCTGCACAGTGTTCATCTAAAGCTACAAGTTAGTGCTGTGCATCCTGCTCACAGTGTACAGCTAAAACTACAAGTTAGTGCGGTGCGTCCTGCTCACAGTGTTCAGCTAAAACTACAAGTTAGTGGGGTGAGACCTCTGCACAGTGTTCAGCTGAAACTACAAGTTAGTGCGGTGCGTCCTGCTCACAGTGTTCAGCTAAAACTACAAGTTAGTGTAGTGAGACCTCTGCACAGTGTTCATCTAAAGCTACAAGTTAGTGCTGTGCATCCTGCTCACAGTGTTCAGCTAAAACTACAAGTTAGTGCGGTGCGTCCTGCTCACAGTGTTCAGCTAAAACTACAAGTTAGTGTAGTGAGACCTCTGCACAGTGTTCAGCTAAAACTACAAGTTAGTGCGGTGCGTCCTGCTCACAGTGTTCAGCTAAAACTACAAGTTAGTGTAGTGAGACCTCTGCACAGTGTTCATCTAAAGCTACAAGTTAGTGCTGTGAGTCCTGCTCACAGTGTTCAGCTAAAACTACAAGTTAGTGCGGTGCGTCCTGCTCACAGTGTTCAGCTAAAATTACAAGTTAGTGGGGTGAGACCTCTGCACAGTGTTCAGCTAAAACTACAAGTTAGTGTGGTGCGTCCTGCTCACAGTGTTCAGCTAAAACTACAAGTTAGTGGGGTGAGACCTCTGCACAGTGTTCAGCTAAAACTACAAGTTAGTGAGGTGCGTCCTGCTCACAGTGTTCAGCTAAAACTACAAGTTAGTGGGGTGAGACCTCTGCACAGTGTTCAGCTAAAACTACAAGTTAGTGCGGTGCGTCCTGCTCACAGTGTTCAGCTAAAACTACAAGTTAGTGTAGTGAGACCTATGCACAGTGTTCATCTAAAGCTACAAGTTAGTGCTGTGAGTCCTGCTCACAGTGTTCAGCTAAAACTACAAGTTAGTGGGGTGCGTCCTGCTCACAGTGTTCAGCTAAAACTACAAGTTAGTGGGGTGAGACCTCTGCACAGTGTTCAGCTAAAACTACAAGTTAGTGCGGTGCGTCCTGCTCACAGTGTTCAGCTAAAACTACAAGTTAGTGGGGTGAGACCTCTGCACAGTGTTCAGCTAAAACTACAAGTTAATGCGGTGCGTCCTGCTCACAGTGTTCAGCTAAAACTACAAGTTAGTGGGGTGAGACCTCTGCACAGTGTGCAGCTTAAACTACAAGTTAGTGTGGTGCGTCCTGCTCACAGTGTTCAGCTAAAACTACAAGTTAGTGTAGTGAGACCTCTGCACAGTGTTCATCTAAAACTACAAGTTAGTGCAGTGCGTCCTGCTCACAGTGTTCAGCTAAAACTCCAAGTTAGTGCGGTGCGTCCTGCTCACAGTGTTCAGCTAAAACTACAAGTTAGTGTAGTGAGACCTCTGCACAGTGTTCAGCTAAAACTACAAGTTAGTGCGGTGCGTCCTGCTCACAGTGTTCAGCTAAAACTACAAGTTAGTGTAGTGAGACCTCAGCACAGTGTTCAAATAAAGCTACAAGTTAGTGCTGTGCGTCCTGCTCACAGTGTTCAGCTAAAACTACAAGTTAGGGCGGTGCGTCCTGCTCACAGTGTTCAGCTAAAACTACAAGTTAGTGCAGTGCGTCCTGCTCACAGTGTTCAGCTAAAACTACAAGTTAGTGGGGTGAGACCTCTGCACAGTGTTCAGCTAAAACTACAAGTTAGTGTAGTGAGTCCTCTGCACAGTGTTCATCTAAAACTACAAGTTAGTGCAGTGCGTCCTGCTCACAGTGTTCAGCTAAAACTACAAGTTAGTGCGGTGCGTCCTGCTCACAGTGTTCAGCTAAAACTACAAGTTAGTGCAGTGCGTCCTGCTCACAATGTTCAGCTAAAACTACAAGTTAGTGTATTGAGACCTCTGTATTGTGTTCATCTAAAACTACAAGTTAGTGCAGTGCGTCCTGCTCACAGTGTTCAGCTAAAACTACAAGTTAGTGGGGTGCGTCCTGCTCACAGTGTTCAGCTAAAACTACAAGTTAGTGCGGTGCGTCCTGCTCACAGTGTTCAGCTAAAACTACAAGTTAGTGTAGTGAGACCTCTGCACAGTGTTCATCTAAAACTACAAGTTAGTGTAGTGAGACCTCTGCACAGTGTGCAGCTTAAACTACAAGTTAGTGTGGTGCGTCCTGCTCACAGTGTTCAGCTAAAACTACAAGTTAGTGTAGTGAGACCTCTGCACAGTGTTCATCTAAAACTACAAGTTAGTGCAGTGCGTCCTGCTCACAGTGTTCAGCTAAATCTACAAGTTAGTGCGGTGCGTCCTGCTCACAGTGTTCAGCTAAAACTACAAGTTAGTGTAGTGAGACCTCTGCACAGTGTTCAGCTAAAACTACAAGTTAGTGCGGTGCGTCCTGCTCACAGTGTTCAGCTAAAACTACAAGTTAGTGTAGTGAGACCTCTGCACAGTGTTCATCTAAAGCTACAAGTTAGTGCTGTGAGTCCTGCTCACAGTGTTCAGCTAAAACTACAGGTTAGTGCGGTGCGTCCTGCTCACAGTGTTCAGCTAAAACTACAAGTTAGTGGGGTGCGTCCTGCTCACAGTGTTCAGCTAAAACTACAAGTTAGTGGGGTGAGACCTCTGCACAGTGTTCAGCTAAAACTACAAGTTAGTGCGGTGCGTCCTGCTCACAGTGTTCAGCTAAAACTACAAGTTAGTGGGGTGAGACCTCTGCACAGTGTTCAGCTAAAACTACAAGTTAATGCGGTGCGTCCTGCTCACAGTGTTCAGCTAAAACTACAAGTTAGTGCGGTGCGTCCTGCTCACAGTGTTCATCTAAAGCTACAAGTTAGTGCTGTGAGTCCTGCTCACAGTGTTCAGCTAAAACTACAAGTTAGTGTAGTGCGTCCTGCTCACAGTGTTCAGCTAAAACTACAAGTTAGTGGGGTGAGACCTCTGCACAGTGTTCAGCTAAAACTACAAGTTAGTGCGGTGCGTCCTGCTCACAGTGTTCAGCTAAAACTACAAGTTAGTGGGGTGAGACCTCTGCACAGTGTTCATCGAAAACTACAAGTTAGTGCAGTGCGTCCTGCTCACAGTGTTCAGCTAAAACTACAAGTTAGTGCGGTGTGTCCTGTTCACTGTGTACAGCTTAAACTACAAGTTAGTGTAGTGAAACCTCTGCACAGTGTTCATCTAAAACTACAAGTTAGTGCAGTGCGTCCTGCTCACAGCGTTCAGCTAAAACTACAAGTTAGTGCGGTGCGTCCTGCTCACAGTGTTCAGCTAAAACTACAAGGTAGTGGGGTGAGACCTCTGCACAGTGTTCATCTAAAGCTACAAGTTAGTGCTGTGCGTCCTGCTCACAGTGTTCAGCTAAAACTACAAGTTAGTGCGGTGCGTCCTGCTCACAGTGTTCAGCTAAAACTACAAGTTAGTGTAGTGAGACCTCTGCACAGTGTTCATCTAAAGCTACAAGTTAGTGCTGTGTGTCCTGCTCACAGTGTTCTGCTAAAACTACAAGTTAGTGCGGTGCATCCTGCTCACAGTGTTCAGCTAAAACTACAAGTTAGTGTAGTGAGACCTCTGCACAGTGTTCAGCTAAAACTACAAGTTAGTGCGGTGCGTCCTGCTCACAGTGTTCAGCTAAAACTACAAGTTAGTGTAGTGAGACCTCTGCACAGTGTTCATCTAAAACTACAAGTTAGTGCAGTGCGTCCTGCTCACAGTGTTCAGCTAAAACTACAAGTTAGTGCGGTGCGTCCTGCTCACAGTGTTCAGCTAAAACTACAAGTTAGTGTAGTGAGACCTCTGCACAGTGTTCAGCTAAAACTACAAGTTAGTGCGGTGCGTCCTGCTCATAGTGTTCAGCTAAAACTACAAGTTATTGGGGTGAGACCTCTGCACAGTGTTCAGCTAAAACTACAAGTTAGTGCGGTGCGTCCTGCTCACAGTGTCCAGCTAAAACTACAAGTTAGTGTAGTGAGACCTCTGCACAGTGTTCATCTAAAGCTACAAGTTAGTGCTGTGAGTCCTGCTCACAGTGTTCAGCTGAAACTACAAGTTAGTGCGGTGCGTCCTGCTCACAGTGTTCAGCTAAAACTACAAGTTAGTGCGGAGCGTCCTGCTCACAGTGTTCAGCTAAAACTACAAGTTAGTGTAGTGAGACCTCTGCACAGTGTTCAGCTAAAACTACAAGTTAGTGTGGTGCGTCCTGCTCACAGTGTTCAGCTAAAACTACAAGTTAGTGTAGTCAGACCTCTGCACAGTGAACATCTAAAACTACAAGTTAGTGCAGTGTGTCCTGCTCACAGTGTTCAGCTAAAACTACCAGTTAGTGCGGTGCATCCTGCTCTCAGTGTTCAGCTAAAACTACAAGTTAGTGTAGTGAGACCTCTGCACAGTGTTCATCTAAAGCTACAAGTTAGTGCTGTGTGTCCTGCTCACAGTGTTCAGCTAAAACTACAAGTTAGTGGGGTGCGTCCTGCTCACAGTGTTCATCTAAAGCTACAAGTTAGTGCTGTGCGTCCTGCTCACAGTGTTCAGCTAAAACTACAAGTTAGTGGGGTGAGACTTCTGCGCAGTGTTCAGCTAAAACTACAAGTTAGTGCGGAGCGTCCTGCTCACAGTGTTCAGCTAAAACTACAAGTTAGTGGGGTGAGACCTCTACACAGTGTTCAGCTAAAACTACAAGTTAGTGCGGTGCGTCCTGCTCACAGTGTTCAGCTAAAACTACAAGTTAGTGCGGTGCGTCCTGCTCACAGTGTTCAGCTAAAACTACAAGTTAGTGGGGTGAGACCTCTGCACAGTGTTCAGATAAAACTACAAGTTAGTGCGGTGCGTCCTGCTCACAGTGTTCAGCTAAAACTACAAGTTAGTGCGGTGCGTCCTGCTCACAGTGTTCAGCTAAAACTACAAGTTAGTGTAGTGAGACCTCTGCACAGTGTGCAGCTTAAACTACAAGTTAGTGTGGTGCGTCCTGCTCACAGTGTTCAGCTAAAACTACAAGTTAGTGTAGTGAGGACTCTGCACAGTATTCATCTAAAACTACAAGTTAGTGCAGTGCGTCCTGCTCACAGTGTTCAGCTAAAACTACAAGTTAGTGGGGTGCGTCCTGCTCACAGTGTTCAGCTAAAACTACAAGTTAGTGCGGTGCGTCCTTATCACAGTGTTCAGCTAAAACTACAAGTTAGTGTAGTGAGACCTCTGCACAGTGTTCAGCTAAAACTACAAGTTAGTGCGGTGCATCCTGCTCACAGTGTTCAGCTAAAACTACAAGTTAGTGGGGTGAGACCTCTACACAGTGTTCAGCTAAAACTACAAGTTAGTGCGGTGCGTCCTGCTCACAGTGTTCAGCTAAAACTACAAGTTAGTGCGGTGCGTCCTGCTCACAGTGTTCAGCTAAAACTACAAGTTAGTGGGGTGAGACCTCTGCACAGTGTTCAGATAAAACTACAAGTTAGTGCGGTGCGTCCTGCTCACAGTGTTCAGCTAAAACTACAAGTTAGTGCGGTGCGTCCTGCTCACAGTGTTCAGCTAAAACTACAAGTTAGTGTAGTGAGACCTCTGCACAGTGTGCAGCTTAAACTACAAGTTAGTGTGGTGCGTCCTGCTCACAGTGTTCAGCTAAAACTACAAGTTAGTGTAGTGAGAGCTCTGCACAGTATTCATCTAAAACTACAAGTTAGTTCAGTGCGTCCTGCTCACAGTGTTCAGCTAAAACTACAAGTTAGTGGGGTGCGTCCTGCTCACAGTGTTCAGCTAAAACTACAAGTTAGTGCGGTGCGTCCTGCTCACAGTGTTCAGCTAAAACTACAAGTTAGTGTAGTAAGACCTCTGCACAGTGTTCAGCTAAAACTACAAGTTAGTGTAGTGAGTCCTCTGCACAGTGTTCATCTAAAACTACAAGTTAGTGCAGTGCGTCCTGCTCACAATGTTCAGCTAAAACTACAAGTTAGTGCGGTGCGTCCTGCTCACAGTGTTCAGCTAAAAATACAAGTTAGTGTAGTGAGAGCTCTGCACAGTATTCATCTAAAACTACAAGTTAGTGCAGTGCGTCCTGCTCACAGTGTTCAGCTAAAACTACAAGTTAGTGGGGTGCTTCCTGCTCACAGTGTTCAGCTAAAACTACAAGTTAGTGCGGTGCGTCCTGCTCACAGTGTTCAGCTAAAACTACAAGTTAGTGTAGTGAGACCTCTGCACAGTGTTCAGCTAAAACTACAAGTTAGTGCGGTGCATCCTGCTCACAGTGTTCAGCTAAAACTACAAGTTAGTGTAGTGAGTCCTCTGCACAGTGTTCATCTAAAACTACAAGTTAATGCAGTGCGTCCTGCTCACAGTGTTCAGCTAAAACTACAAGTTAGTGTAGTGAGACCTCTGCACAGTGTGCAGCTTAAACTACAAGTTAGTGTGGTGCGTCCTGCTCACAGTGTTCAGCTAAAACTACAAGTTAGTGTAGTGAGACCTCTGCACAGTGTTCATCTAAAACTACAAGTTAGTGCAGTGCGTCCTGCTCACAGTGTTCAGCTAAAACTACAAGTTAGTGAGGTGCGTCCTGCTCACAGTGTTCAGCTAAAACTACAAGTTAGTGTAGTGAGACCTCTGCACAGTGTTCAGCTAAAACTACAAGTTAGAGCGGTGCGTCCTGCTCACAGTGTTCAGCTAAAACTACAGGTTAGTGTAGTGAGACCTCTGCACAGTGTTCAGCTAAAACTACAAGTTAGTGTAGTGAGTCCTCTGCACAGTGTTCATCTAAAACTACAAGTTAGTGCAGTGCGTCCTGCTCACAGTGTTCAGCTAAAACTACAAGTTAGTGCGGTGCGTCCTGCTCACAGTGTTCAGCTAAAACTACAAGTTAGTGCAGTGCGTCCTGCTCACAATGTTCAGCTAAAACTACAAGTTAGTGTATTGAGACCTCTGTATTGTGTTCATCTAAAACTACAAGTTAGTGCAGTGCGTCCTGCTCACAGTGTTCAGCTAAAACTACCAGTTAGTGGGATGCGTCCTGCTCACAGTGTTCAGCTAAAACTACAAGTTAGTGCGGTGCGTCCTGCTCACAGTGTTCAGCTAAAACTACAAGTTAGTGTAGTGAGACCTCTGCACAGTGTTCATCTAAAACGACAAGTTAGTGTAGTGAGACCTCTGCACAGTGTGCAGCTTAAACTACAAGTTAGTGTGGTGCGTCCTGCTCACAGTGTTCAGCTAAAACTACAAGTTAGTGTAGTGAGACCTCTGCACAGTGTTCATCTAAAACTACAAGTTAGTGCAGTGCGTCCTGCTCACAGTGTTCAGCTAAAACTCCAAGTTAGTGCGGTGCGTCCTGCTCACAGTGTTCAGCTAAAACTACAAGTTAGTGTAGTGAGACCTCTGCACAGTGTTCAGCTAAAACTACAAGTTAGTGCGGTGCGTCCTGCTCACAGTGTTCAGCTAAAACTACAAGTTAGTGTAGTGAGACCTCTGCACAGTGTTCATCTAAAGCTACAAGTTAGTGCTGTGCGTCCTGCTCACAGTGTTCAGCTAAAACTACAAGTTAGGGCGGTGCGTCCTGCTCATAGTGTTCAGCTAAAACTACAAGTTAGTGGGGTGGGACCTCTGCACAGTGTTCAGATAAAACTACAAGTTAGTGCGGTGCGTCCTGCTCACAGTGTTCAGCTAAAACTACAAGTTAGTGCGGTGCGTCCTGCTCACAGTGTTCAGCTAAAACTACAAGTTAGTGTAGTGAGACCTCTGCACAGTGTGCAGCTTAAACTACAAGTTAGTGTGGTGCGTCCTGCTCACAGTGTTCAGCTAAAACTACAAGTTAGTGTAGTGAGAGCTCTGCACAGTATTCATCTAAAACTACAAGTTAGTTCAGTGCGTCCTGCTCACAGTGTTCAGCTAAAACTACAAGTTAGTGGGGTGCGTCCTGCTCACAGTGTTCAGCTAAAACTACAAGTTAGTGCGGTGCGTCCTGCTCACAGTGTTCAGCTAAAACTACAAGTTAGTGTAGTAAGACCTCTGCACAGTGTTCAGCTAAAACTACAAGTTAGTGTAGTGAGTCCTCTGCACAGTGTTCATCTAAAACTACAAGTTAGTGCAGTGCGTCCTGCTCACAATGTTCAGCTAAAACTACAAGTTAGTGCGGTGCGTCCTGCTCACAGTGTTCAGCTAAAAATACAAGTTAGTGTAGTGAGAGCTCTGCACAGTATTCATCTAAAACTACAAGTTAGTGCAGTGCGTCCTGCTCACAGTGTTCAGCTAAAACTACAAGTTAGTGGGGTGCTTCCTGCTCACAGTGTTCAGCTAAAACTACAAGTTAGTGCGGTGCGTCCTGCTCACAGTGTTCAGCTAAAACTACAAGTTAGTGTAGTGAGACCTCTGCACAGTGTTCAGCTAAAACTACAAGTTAGTGCGGTGCATCCTGCTCACAGTGTTCAGCTAAAACTACAAGTTAGTGTAGTGAGTCCTCTGCACAGTGTTCATCTAAAACTACAAGTTAATGCAGTGCGTCCTGCTCACAGTGTTCAGCTAAAACTACAAGTTAGTGTAGTGAGACCTCTGCACAGTGTGCAGCTTAAACTACAAGTTAGTGTGGTGCGTCCTGCTCACAGTGTTCAGCTAAAACTACAAGTTAGTGTAGTGAGACCTCTGCACAGTGTTCATCTAAAACTACAAGTTAGTGCAGTGCGTCCTGCTCACAGTGTTCAGCTAAAACTACAAGTTAGTGAGGTGCGTCCTGCTCACAGTGTTCAGCTAAAACTACAAGTTAGTGTAGTGAGACCTCTGCACAGTGTTCAGCTAAAACTACAAGTTAGAGCGGTGCGTCCTGCTCACAGTGTTCAGCTAAAACTACAGGTTAGTGTAGTGAGACCTCTGCACAGTGTTCAGCTAAAACTACAAGTTAGTGTAGTGAGTCCTCTGCACAGTGTTCATCTAAAACTACAAGTTAGTGCAGTGCGTCCTGCTCACAGTGTTCAGCTAAAACTACAAGTTAGTGCGGTGCGTCCTGCTCACAGTGTTCAGCTAAAACTACAAGTTAGTGCAGTGCGTCCTGCTCACAATGTTCAGCTAAAACTACAAGTTAGTGTATTGAGACCTCTGTATTGTGTTCATCTAAAACTACAAGTTAGTGCAGTGCGTCCTGCTCACAGTGTTCAGCTAAAACTACAAGTTAGTGGGATGCGTCCTGCTCACAGTGTTCAGCTAAAACTACAAGTTAGTGCGGTGCGTCCTGCTCACAGTGTTCAGCTAAAACTACAAGTTAGTGTAGTGAGACCTCTGCACAGTGTTCATCTAAAACGACAAGTTAGTGTAGTGAGACCTCTGCACAGTGTGCAGCTTAAACTACAAGTTAGTGTGGTGCGTCCTGCTCACAGTGTTCAGCTAAAACTACAAGTTAGTGTAGTGAGACCTCTGCACAGTGTTCATCTAAAACTACAAGTTAGTGCAGTGCGTCCTGCTCACAGTGTTCAGCTAAAACTCCAAGTTAGTGCGGTGCGTCCTGCTCACAGTGTTCAGCTAAAACTACAAGTTAGTGTAGTGAGACCTCTGCACAGTGTTCAGCTAAAACTACAAGTTAGTGCGGTGCGTCCTGCTCACAGTGTTCAGCTAAAACTACAAGTTAGTGTAGTGAGACCTCTGCACAGTGTTCATCTAAAGCTACAAGTTAGTGCTGTGCGTCCTGCTCACAGTGTTCAGCTAAAACTACAAGTTAGGGCGGTGCGTCCTGCTCATAGTGTTCAGCTAAAACTACAAGTTAGTGGGGTGGGACCTCTGCACAGTGTTCAGATAAAACTACAAGTTAGTGCGGTGCGTCCTGCTCACAGTGTTCAGCTAAAACTACAAGTTAGTGCGGTGCGTCCTGCTCACAGTGTTCAGCTAAAACTACAAGTTAGTGTAGTGAGACCTCTGCACAGTGTGCAGCTTAAACTACAAGTTAGTGTGGTGCGTCCTGCTCACAGTGTTCAGCTAAAACTACAAGTTAGTGTAGTGAGAGCTCTGCACAGTATTCATCTAAAACTACAAGTTAGTTCAGTGCGTCCTGCTCACAGTGTTCAGCTAAAACTACAAGTTAGTGGGGTGCGTCCTGCTCACAGTGTTCAGCTAAAACTACAAGTTAGTGCGGTGCGTCCTGCTCACAGTGTTCAGCTAAAACTACAAGTTAGTGTAGTAAGACCTCTGCACAGTGTTCAGCTAAAACTACAAGTTAGTGTAGTGAGTCCTCTGCACAGTGTTCATCTAAAACTACAAGTTAGTGCAGTGCGTCCTGCTCACAATGTTCAGCTAAAACTACAAGTTAGTGCGGTGCGTCCTGCTCACAGTGTTCAGCTAAAAATACAAGTTAGTGTAGTGAGAGCTCTGCACAGTATTCATCTAAAACTACAAGTTAGTGCAGTGCGTCCTGCTCACAGTGTTCAGCTAAAACTACAAGTTAGTGGGGTGCTTCCTGCTCACAGTGTTCAGCTAAAACTACAAGTTAGTGCGGTGCGTCCTGCTCACAGTGTTCAGCTAAAACTACAAGTTAGTGTAGTGAGACCTCTGCACAGTGTTCAGCTAAAACTACAAGTTAGTGCGGTGCATCCTGCTCACAGTGTTCAGCTAAAACTACAAGTTAGTGTAGTGAGTCCTCTGCACAGTGTTCATCTAAAACTACAAGTTAATGCAGTGCGTCCTGCTCACAGTGTTCAGCTAAAACTACAAGTTAGTGTAGTGAGACCTCTGCACAGTGTGCAGCTTAAACTACAAGTTAGTGTGGTGCGTCCTGCTCACAGTGTTCAGCTAAAACTACAAGTTAGTGTAGTGAGACCTCTGCACAGTGTTCATCTAAAACTACAAGTTAGTGCAGTGCGTCCTGCTCACAGTGTTCAGCTAAAACTACAAGTTAGTGAGGTGCGTCCTGCTCACAGTGTTCAGCTAAAACTACAAGTTAGTGTAGTGAGACCTCTGCACAGTGTTCAGCTAAAACTACAAGTTAGAGCGGTGCGTCCTGCTCACAGTGTTCAGCTAAAACTACAGGTTAGTGTAGTGAGACCTCTGCACAGTGTTCAGCTAAAACTACAAGTTAGTGTAGTGAGTCCTCTGCACAGTGTTCATCTAAAACTACAAGTTAGTGCAGTGCGTCCTGCTCACAGTGTTCAGCTAAAACTACAAGTTAGTGCGGTGCGTCCTGCTCACAGTGTTCAGCTAAAACTACAAGTTAGTGCAGTGCGTCCTGCTCACAATGTTCAGCTAAAACTACAAGTTAGTGTATTGAGACCTCTGTATTGTGTTCATCTAAAACTACAAGTTAGTGCAGTGCGTCCTGCTCACAGTGTTCAGCTAAAACTACAAGTTAGTGGGATGCGTCCTGCTCACAGTGTTCAGCTAAAACTACAAGTTAGTGCGGTGCGTCCTGCTCACAGTGTTCAGCTAAAACTACAAGTTAGTGTAGTGAGACCTCTGCACAGTGTTCATCTAAAACGACAAGTTAGTGTAGTGAGACCTCTGCACAGTGTGCAGCTTAAACTACAAGTTAGTGTGGTGCGTCCTGCTCACAGTGTTCAGCTAAAACTACAAGTTAGTGTAGTGAGACCTCTGCACAGTGTTCATCTAAAACTACAAGTTAGTGCAGTGCGTCCTGCTCACAGTGTTCAGCTAAAACTCCAAGTTAGTGCGGTGCGTCCTGCTCACAGTGTTCAGCTAAAACTACAAGTTAGTGTAGTGAGACCTCTGCACAGTGTTCAGCTAAAACTACAAGTTAGTGTAGTGAGACCTCTGCACAGTGTTCATCTAAAGCTACAAGTTAGTGCTGTGCGTCCTGCTCACAGTGTTCAGCTAAAACTACAAGTTAGGGCGGTGCGTCCTGCTCATAGTGTTCAGCTAAAACTACAAGTTAGTGGGGTGCGTCCTGCTCACAGTGTTCAGCTAAAACTACAAGTTAGTGGGGTGAGACCTCTGCACAGTGTTCAGCTAAAACTACAAGTTAGTGTAGTGAGTCCTCTGCACAGTGTTCATCTAAAACTACAAGTTAGTGCAGTGCGTCCTGCTCACAGTGTTCAGCTAAAACTACAAGTTAGTGCGGTGCGTCCTGCTCACAGTGTTCAGCTAAAACTACAAGTTAGTGCAGTGCGTCCTGCTCACAATGTTCAGCTAAAACTACAAGTTAGTGTATTGAGACCTCTGTATTGTGTTCATCTAAAACTACAAGTTAGTGCAGTGCGTCCTGCTCACAGTGTTCAGCTAAAACTACAAGTTAGTGGGGTGCGTCCTGCTCACAGTGTTCAGCTAAAACTACAAGTTAGTGCGGTGCGTCCTGCTCACAGTGTTCAGCTAAAACTACAAGTTAGTGTAGTGAGACCTCTGCACAGTGTTCATCTAAAACTACAAGTTAGTGTAGTGAGACCTCTGCACAGTGTGCAGCTTAAACTACAAGTTAGTGTGGTGCGTCCTGCTCACAGTGTTCAGCTAAAACTACAAGTTAGTGTAGTGAGACCTCTGCACAGTGTTCATCTAAAACTACAAGTTAGTGCAGTGCGTCCTGCTCACAGTGTTCAGCTAAATCTACAAGTTAGTGCGGTGCGTCCTGCTCACAGTGTTCAGCTAAAACTACAAGTTAGTGTAGTGACACCTCTGCACAGTGTTCAGCTAAAACTACAAGTTAGTGCGGTGCGTCCTGCTCACAGTGTTCAGCTAAAACTACAAGTTAGTGTAGTGAGACCTCTGCACAGTGTTCATCTAAAGCTACAAGTTAGTGCTGTGAGTCCTGCTCACAGTGTTCAGCTAAAACTACAAGTTAGTGGGGTGCGTCCTGCTCACAGTGTTCAGCTAAAACTACAAGTTAGTGGGGTGAGACCTCTGCACAGTGTTCAGCTAAAACTACAAGTTAGTGCGGTGCGTCCTGCTCACAGTGTTCAGCTAAAACTACAAGTTAGTGGGGTGAGACCTCTGCACAGTGTTCAGCTAAAACTACAAGTTAATGCGGTGCGTCCTGCTCACAGTGTTCAGCTAAAACTACAAGTTAGTGGGGTGAGACCTCTGCACAGTGTGCAGCTTAAACTACAAGTTAGTGTGGTGCGTCCTGCTCACAGTGTTCAGCTAAAACTACAAGTTAGTGTAGTGAGACCTCTGCACAGTGTTCATCTAAAACTACAAGTTAGTGCAGTGCGTCCTGCTCACAGTGTTCAGCTAAAACTCCAAGTTAGTGCGGTGCGTCCTGCTCACAGTGTTCAGCTAAAACTACAAGTTAGTGTAGTGAGACCTCTGCACAGTGTTCAGCTAAAACTACAAGTTAGTGCGGTGCGTCCTGCTCACAGTGTTCAGCTAAAACTACAAGTTAGTGTAGTGAGACCTCTGCACAGTGTTCATCTAAAGCTACAAGTTAGTGCTGTGCGTCCTGCTCACAGTGTTCAGCTAAAACTACAAGTTAGGGCGGTGCGTCCTGCTCACAGTGTTCAGCTAAAACTACAAGTTAGTGGGGTGCGTCCTGCTCACAGTGTTCAGCTAAAACTACAAGTTAGTGGGGTGAGACCTCTGCACAGTGTTCAGCTAAAACTACAAGTTAGTGTAGTGAGTCCTCTGCACAGTGTTCATCTAAAACTACAAGTTAGTGCAGTGCGTCCTGCTCACAGTGTTCAGCTAAAACTACAAGTTAGTGCGGTGCGTCCTGCTCACAGTGTTCAGCTAAAACTACAAGTTAGTGCAGTGCGTCCTGCTCACAGTGTTCAGCTAAAACTACAAGTTAGTGTATTGAGACCTCTGTATTGTGTTCATCTAAAACTACAAGTTAGTGCAGTGCGTCCTGCTCACAGTGTTCAGCTAAAACTACAAGTTAGTGGGATGCGTCCTGCTCACAGTGTTCAGCTAAAACTACAAGTTAGTGCGGTGCGTCCTGCTCACAGTGTTCAGCTAAAACTACAAGTTAGTGTAGTGAGACCTCTGCACAGTGTTCATCTAAAACGACAAGTTAGTGTAGTGAGACCTCTGCACAGTGTGCAGCTTAAACTACAAGTTAGTGTGGTGCGTCCTGCTCACAGTGTTCAGCTAAAACTACAAGTTAGTGTAGTGAGACCTCTGCACAGTGTTCATCTAAAACTACAAGTTAGTGCAGTGCGTCCTGCTCACAGTGTTCAGCTAAAACTCCAAGTTAGTGCGGTGCGTCCTGCTCACAGTGTTCAGCTAAAACTACAAGTTAGTGTAGTGAGACCTCTGCACAGTGTTCAGCTAAAACTACAAGTTAGTGCGGTGCGTCCTGCTCACAGTGTTCAGCTAAAACTACAAGTTAGTGTAGTGAGACCTCTGCACAGTGTTCATCTAAAGCTACAAGTTAGTGCTGTGCGTCCTGCTCACAGTGTTCAGCTAAAACTACAAGTTAGGGCGGTGCGTCCTGCTCATAGTGTTCAGCTAAAACTACAAGTTAGTGGGGTGCGTCCTGCTCACAGTGTTCAGCTAAAACTACAAGTTAGTGGGGTGAGACCTCTGCACAGTGTTCAGCTAAAACTACAAGTTAGTGTAGTGAGTCCTCTGCACAGTGTTCATCTAAAACTACAAGTTAGTGCAGTGCGTCCTGCTCACAGTGTTCAGCTAAAACTACAAGTTAGTGCGGTGCGTCCTGCTCACAGTGTTCAGCTAAAACTACAAGTTAGTGCAGTGCGTCCTGCTCACAATGTTCAGCTAAAACTACAAGTTAGTGTATTGAGACCTCTGTATTGTGTTCATCTAAAACTACAAGTTAGTGCAGTGCGTCCTGCTCACAGTGTTCAGCTAAAACTACAAGTTAGTGGGATGCGTCCTGCTCACAGTGTTCAGCTAAAACTACAAGTTAGTGCGGTGCGTCCTGCTCACAGTGTTCAGCTAAAACTACAAGTTAGTGTAGTGAGACCTCTGCACAGTGTTCATCTAAAACGACAAGTTAGTGTAGTGAGACCTCTGCACAGTGTGCAGCTTAAACTACAAGTTAGTGTGGTGCGTCCTGCTCACAGTGTTCAGCTAAAACTACAAGTTAGTGTAGTGAGACCTCTGCACAGTGTTCATCTAAAACTACAAGTTAGTGCAGTGCGTCCTGCTCACAGTGTTCAGCTAAAACTCCAAGTTAGTGCGGTGCGTCCTGCTCACAGTGTTCAGCTAAAACTACAAGTTAGTGTAGTGAGACCTCTGCACAGTGTTCAGCTAAAACTACAAGTTAGTGCGGTGCGTCCTGCTCACAGTGTTCAGCTAAAACTACAAGTTAGTGTAGTGAGACCTCTGCACAGTGTTCATCTAAAGCTACAAGTTAGTGCTGTGCGTCCTGCTCACAGTGTTCAGCTAAAACTACAAGTTAGGGCGGTGCGTCCTGCTCATAGTGTTCAGCTAAAACTACAAGTTAGTGGGGTGCGTCCTGCTCACAGTGTTCAGCTAAAACTACAAGTTAGTGGGGTGAGACCTCTGCACAGTGTTCAGCTAAAACTACAAGTTAGTGTAGTGAGTCCTCTGCACAGTGTTCATCTAAAACTACAAGTTAGTGCAGTGCGTCCTGCTCACAGTGTTCAGCTAAAACTACAAGTTAGTGCGGTGCGTCCTGCTCACAGTGTTCAGCTAAAACTACAAGTTAGTGCAGTGCGTCCTGCTCACAATGTTCAGCTAAAACTACAAGTTAGTGTATTGAGACCTCTGTATTGTGTTCATCTAAAACTACAAGTTAGTGCAGTGCGTCCTGCTCACAGTGTTCAGCTAAAACTACAAGTTAGTGGGGTGCGTCCTGCTCACAGTGTTCAGCTAAAACTACAAGTTAGTGCGGTGCGTCCTGCTCACAGTGTTCAGCTAAAACTACAAGTTAGTGTAGTGAGACCTCTGCACAGTGTTCATCTAAAACTACAAGTTAGTGTAGTGAGACCTCTGCACAGTGTGCAGCTTAAACTACAAGTTAGTGTGGTGCGTCCTGCTCACAGTGTTCAGCTAAAACTACAAGTTAGTGTAGTGAGACCTCTGCACAGTGTTCATCTAAAACTACAAGTTAGTGCAGTGCGTCCTGCTCACAGTGTTCAGCTAAATCTACAAGTTAGTGCGGTGCGTCCTGCTCACAGTGTTCAGCTAAAACTACAAGTTAGTGTAGTGACACCTCTGCACAGTGTTCAGCTAAAACTACAAGTTAGTGCGGTGCGTCCTGCTCACAGTGTTCAGCTAAAACTACAAGTTAGTGTAGTGAGACCTCTGCACAGTGTTCATCTAAAGCTACAAGTTAGTGCTGTGAGTCCTGCTCACAGTGTTCAGCTAAAACTACAAGTTAGTGTGGTGCGTCCTGCTCACAGTGTTCAGCTAAAACTACAAGTTAGTGGGGTGAGACCTCTGCACAGTGTTCAGCTAAAACTACAAGTTAGTGCGGTGCGTCCTGCTCACAGTGTTCAGCTAAAACTACAAGTTAGTGGGGTGAGACCTCTGCACAGTGTTCAGCTAAAACTACAAGTTAATGCGGTGCGTCCTGCTCACAGTGTTCAGCTAAAACTACAAGTTAGTGGGGTGAGACCTCTGCACAGTGTGCAGCTTAAACTACAAGTTAGTGTGGTGCGTCCTGCTCACAGTGTTCAGCTAAAACTACAAGTTAGTGTAGTGAGACCTCTGCACAGTGTTCATCTAAAACTACAAGTTAGTGCAGTGCGTCCTGCTCACAGTGTTCAGCTAAAACTCCAAGTTAGTGCGGTGCGTCCTGCTCACAGTGTTCAGCTAAAACTACAAGTTAGTGTAGTGAGACCTCTGCACAGTGTTCAGCTAAAACTACAAGTTAGTGCGGTGCGTCCTGCTCACAGTGTTCAGCTAAAACTACAAGTTAGTGTAGTGAGACCTCTGCACAGTGTTCATCTAAAGCTACAAGTTAGTGCTGTGCGTCCTGCTCACAGTGTTCAGCTAAAACTACAAGTTAGGGCGGTGCGTCCTGCTCACAGTGTTCAGCTAAAACTACAAGTTAGTGGGGTGCGTCCTGCTCACAGTGTTCAGCTAAAACTACAAGTTAGTGGGGTGAGACCTCTGCACAGTGTTCAGCTAAAACTACAAGTTAGTGTAGTGAGTCCTCTGCACAGTGTTCATCTAAAACTACAAGTTAGTGCAGTGCGTCCTGCTCACAGTGTTCAGCTAAAACTACAAGTTAGTGCGGTGCGTCCTGCTCACAGTGTTCAGCTAAAACTACAAGTTAGTGCAGTGCGTCCTGCTCACAGTGTTCAGCTAAAACTACAAGTTAGTGTATTGAGACCTCTGTATTGTGTTCATCTAAAACTACAAGTTAGTGCAGTGCGTCCTGCTCACAGTGTTCAGCTAAAACTACAAGTTAGTGGGATGCGTCCTGCTCACAGTGTTCAGCTAAAACTACAAGTTAGTGCGGTGCGTCCTGCTCACAGTGTTCAGCTAAAACTACAAGTTAGTGTAGTGAGACCTCTGCACAGTGTTCATCTAAAACGACAAGTTAGTGTAGTGAGACCTCTGCACAGTGTGCAGCTTAAACTACAAGTTAGTGTGGTGCGTCCTGCTCACAGTGTTCAGCTAAAACTACAAGTTAGTGTAGTGAGACCTCTGCACAGTGTTCATCTAAAACTACAAGTTAGTGCAGTGCGTCCTGCTCACAGTGTTCAGCTAAAACTCCAAGTTAGTGCGGTGCGTCCTGCTCACAGTGTTCAGCTAAAACTACAAGTTAGTGTAGTGAGACCTCTGCACAGTGTTCAGCTAAAACTACAAGTTAGTGCGGTGCGTCCTGCTCACAGTGTTCAGCTAAAACTACAAGTTAGTGTAGTGAGACCTCTGCACAGTGTTCATCTAAAGCTACAAGTTAGTGCTGTGCGTCCTGCTCACAGTGTTCAGCTAAAACTACAAGTTAGGGCGGTGCGTCCTGCTCATAGTGTTCAGCTAAAACTACAAGTTAGTGGGGTGCGTCCTGCTCACAGTGTTCAGCTAAAACTACAAGTTAGTGGGGTGAGACCTCTGCACAGTGTTCAGCTAAAACTACAAGTTAGTGTAGTGAGTCCTCTGCACAGTGTTCATCTAAAACTACAAGTTAGTGCAGTGCGTCCTGCTCACAGTGTTCAGCTAAAACAACAAGTTAGTGCGGTGCGTCCTGCTCACAGTGTTCAGCTAAAACTACAAGTTAGTGCAGTGCGTCCTGCTCACAATGTTCAGCTAAAACTACAAGTTAGTGTATTGAGACCTCTGTATTGTGTTCATCTAAAACTACAAGTTAGTGCAGTGCGTCCTGCTCACAGTGTTCAGCTAAAACTACAAGTTAGTGGGGTGCGTCCTGCTCACAGTGTTCAGCTAAAACTACAAGTTAGTGCAGTGCGTCCTGCTCACAGTGTTCAGCTAAAACTACAAGTTAGTGTAGTGAGACCTCTGCACAGTGTTCATCTAAAACTACAAGTTAGTGTAGTGAGACCTCTGCACAGTGTGCAGCTTAAACTACAAGTTAGTGTGGTGCGTCCTGCTCACAGTGTTCAGCTAAAACTACAAGTTAGTGTAGTGAGACCTCTGCACAGTGTTCATCTAAAACTACAAGTTAGTGCAGTGCGTCCTGCTCACAGTGTTCAGCTAAATCTACAAGTTAGTGCGGTGCGTCCTGCTCACAGTGTTCAGCTAAAACTACAAGTTAGTGTAGTGAGACCTCTGCACAGTGTTCAGCTAAAACTACAAGTTAGTGCGGTGCGTCCTGCTCACAGTGTTCAGATAAAACTACAAGTTAGTGTAGTGAGACCTCTGCACAGTGTTCATCTAAAGCTACAAGTTAGTGCTGTGAGTCCTGCTCACAGTGTTCAGCTAAAACTACAAGTTAGTGCGGTGCGTCCTGCTCACAGTGTTCAGCTAAAACTACAAGTTAGTGGGGTGCGTCCTGCTCACAGTGTTCAGCTAAAACTACAAGTTAGTGGGGTGAGACCTCTGCACAGTGTTCAGCTAAAACTACAAGTTAATGCGGTGCGTCCTGCTCACAGTGTTCAGCTAAAACTACAAGTTAGTGGGGTGAGACCTCTGCACAGTGTGCAGCTTAAACTACAAGTTAGTGTGGTGCGTCCTGCTCACAGTGTTCAGCTAAAACTACAAGTTAGTGTAGTGAGACCTCTGCACAGTGTTCATCTAAAACTACAAGTTAGTGCAGTGCGTCCTGCTCACAATGTTCAGCCAAAACTACAAGTTAGTGTAGTGAGACCTCTGTATTGTGTTCATCTAAAACTACAAGTTAGTACAGTGCGTCCTGCTCACAGTGTTCAGCTAAAAATACAAGTTAGTGGGGTGCGTCCTGCTCACAGTGTTCAGCTAAAACTACAAGTTAGTGCGGTGCGTCCTGCTCACAGTGTTCAGCTAAAACTACAAGTTAGTGTAGTGAGACCTCTGCACAGTGTTCATCTAAAACTAAAAGTTAGTGTAGTGAGACCTCTGCAGTGTGCAGCTTAAACTACAAGTTAGTGTGGTGCGTCCTGCTCACAGTGTTCAGCTAAAACTACAAGTTAGTGTAGTGAGACCTCTGCACAGTGTTCATCTAAAACTACAAGTTAGTGCAGTGCGTCCTGCTCACTGTGTTCAGCTAAAACTACAAGTTAGTGCGGTGCGTCCTGCTCACAGTGTTCAGCTAAAACTACAAGTTAGTGCAGTGAGACCTCTGCACAGTGTTCAGCTAAAACTACAAGTTAGTGCAGTGCGTCCTGCTCACAGTGTTCAGCTAAAACTACAAGTTAGTGAGGTGAGACCTCTGCACAGTGTTCATCGAAAACTACAAGTTAGTGCAGTGCGTCCTGCTCACAGTGTTCAGCTAAAACTACAAGTTAGTGCGGTGTGTCCTGTTCACAGTGTACAGCTAAAACTACAAGTTAGTGTAGTGAAACCTCTGCACAGTGTTCATCTAAAACTACAAGTTAGTGTAGTGAGACCTCTGCACAGTGTGCAGCTTAAACTACAAGTTAGTGTGGTGCGTCCTGCTCACAGTGTTCAGCTAAAACTACAAGTTAGTGTAGTGAGACCTCTGCACAGTGTTCATCTAAAACTACAAGTTAGTGCAGTGCGTCCTGCTCACAGTGTTCAGCTAAAACTACAAGTTAGTGTGGTGCGTCCTGCTCACAGTGTTCAGCTAAAACTACAAGTTAGTGCAGTGAGACCTCTGCACAGTGTTCAGCTAAAACTACAAGTTAGTGCAGTGCGTCCTGCTCACAGTGTTCAGCTAAAACTACAAGTTAGTGCGGTGTGTCCTGTTCACAGTGTACAGCTAAAACTACAAGTTAGTGTAGTGAAACCTCTGCACAGTGTTCATCTAAAACTACACGTTAGTGCAGTGCGTCCTGCTCACAGCGTTCAGCTAAAACTACAAGTTAGTGCGGTGTGTCCTGCTCACAGTGTTCAGCTAAAACTACAAGGTAGTGGGGTGAGACCTCTGCACAGTGTTCATCTAAAGCTACAAGTTAGTGCTGTGCGTCCTGCTCACAGTGTTCAGCTAAAACTACAAGTTAGTGCGGTGCGTCCTGCTCACAGTGTTCAGCTAAAACTACAAGTTAGTGTAGTGAGACCTCTGCACAATGTTCATCTAAAGCTACAAGTTAGTGCTGTGTGTCCTGCTCACAGTGTTCAGCTAAAACTACAAGTTAGTGGGGTGAGACCTCTGCACAGTGTGCAGCTTAAACTACAAGTTAGTGTGGTGCGTCCTGCTCATAGTGTTCAGCTAAAACGACAAGTTAGTGTAGTGAGACCTCTGCACAGTGTTAATCTAAAACTACTAGTTAGTGTAGTGAGACCTCTGCACAGTGTGCAGCTTAAACTACAAGTTAGTGTGGTGCGTCCTGCTCACAGTGTTCAGCTAAAACTACAAGTTAGTGTAGTGAGACCTCTGCACAGTGTTCATCTAAAACTACAAGTTAGTGCAGTGCGTCCTGCTCACAGTGTTCAGCTAAATCTACAAGTTAGTGCGGTGCGTCCTGCTCACAGTGTTCAGCTAAAACTACAAGTTAGTGTAGTGAGACCTCTGCACAGTGTTCAGCTAAAACTACAAGTTAGTGCGGTGCGTCCTGCTCACAGTGTTCAGCTAAAACTACAAGTTAGTGTAGTGAGACCTCTGCACAGTGTTCATCTAAAGCTACAAGTTAGTGCTGTGAGTCCTGCTCACAGTGTTCAGCTAAAACTACAAGTTAGTGTGGTGCGTCCTGCTCACAGTGTTCAGCTAAAACTACAAGTTAGTGGGGTGAGACCTCTGCACAGTGTTCAGCTAAAACTACAAGTTAGTGCGGTGCGTCCTGCTCACAGTGTTCAGCTAAAACTACAAGTTAGTGGGGTGAGACCTCTGCACAGTGTTCAGCTAAAACTACAAGTTAATGCGGTGCGTCCTGCTCACAGTGTTCAGCTAAAACTACAAGTTAGTGGGGTGAGACCTCTGCACAGTGTGCAGCTTAAACTACAAGTTAGTGTGGTGCGTCCTGCTCACAGTGTTCAGCTAAAACTACAAGTTAGTGTAGTGAGACCTCTGCACAGTGTTCATCTAAAACTACAAGTTAGTGCAGTGCGTCCTGCTCACAGTGTTCAGCTAAAACTCCAAGTTAGTGCGGTGCGTCCTGCTCACAGTGTTCAGCTAAAACTACAAGTTAGTGTAGTGAGACCTCTGCACAGTGTTCAGCTAAAACTACAAGTTAGTGCGGTGCGTCCTGCTCACAGTGTTCAGCTAAAACTACAAGTTAGTGTAGTGAGACCTCTGCACAGTGTTCATCTAAAGCTACAAGTTAGTGCTGTGCGTCCTGCTCACAGTGTTCAGCTAAAACTACAAGTTAGGGCGGTGCGTCCTGCTCACAGTGTTCAGCTAAAACTACAAGTTAGTGGGGTGCGTCCTGCTCACAGTGTTCAGCTAAAACTACAAGTTAGTGGGGTGAGACCTCTGCACAGTGTTCAGCTAAAACTACAAGTTAGTGTAGTGAGTCCTCTGCACAGTGTTCATCTAAAACTACAAGTTAGTGCAGTGCGTCCTGCTCACAGTGTTCAGCTAAAACTACAAGTTAGTGCGGTGCGTCCTGCTCACAGTGTTCAGCTAAAACTACAAGTTAGTGCAGTGCGTCCTGCTCACAGTGTTCAGCTAAAACTACAAGTTAGTGTATTGAGACCTCTGTATTGTGTTCATCTAAAACTACAAGTTAGTGCAGTGCGTCCTGCTCACAGTGTTCAGCTAAAACTACAAGTTAGTGGGATGCGTCCTGCTCACAGTGTTCAGCTAAAACTACAAGTTAGTGCGGTGCGTCCTGCTCACAGTGTTCAGCTAAAACTACAAGTTAGTGTAGTGAGACCTCTGCACAGTGTTCATCTAAAACGACAAGTTAGTGTAGTGAGACCTCTGCACAGTGTGCAGCTTAAACTACAAGTTAGTGTGGTGCGTCCTGCTCACAGTGTTCAGCTAAAACTACAAGTTAGTGTAGTGAGACCTCTGCACAGTGTTCATCTAAAACTACAAGTTAGTGCAGTGCGTCCTGCTCACAGTGTTCAGCTAAAACTCCAAGTTAGTGCGGTGCGTCCTGCTCACAGTGTTCAGCTAAAACTACAAGTTAGTGTAGTGAGACCTCTGCACAGTGTTCAGCTAAAACTACAAGTTAGTGCGGTGCGTCCTGCTCACAGTGTTCAGCTAAAACTACAAGTTAGTGTAGTGAGACCTCTGCACAGTGTTCATCTAAAGCTACAAGTTAGTGCTGTGCGTCCTGCTCACAGTGTTCAGCTAAAACTACAAGTTAGGGCGGTGCGTCCTGCTCATAGTGTTCAGCTAAAACTACAAGTTAGTGGGGTGCGTCCTGCTCACAGTGTTCAGCTAAAACTACAATTTAGTGGGGTGAGACCTCTGCACAGTGTTCAGCTAAAACTACAAGTTAGTGTAGTGAGTCCTCTGCACAGTGTTCATCTAAAACTACAAGTTAGTGCAGTGCGTCCTGCTCACAGTGTTCAGCTAAAACTACAAGTTAGTGCGGTGCGTCCTGCTCACAGTGTTCAGCTAAAACTACAAGTTAGTGCAGTGCGTCCTGCTCACAATGTTCAGCTAAAACTACAAGTTAGTGTATTGAGACCTCTGTATTGTGTTCATCTAAAACTACAAGTTAGTGCAGTGCGTCCTGCTCACAGTGTTCAGCTAAAACTACAAGTTAGTGGGGTGCGTCCTGCTCACAGTGTTCAGCTAAAACTACAAGTTAGTGCAGTGCGTCCTGCTCACAGTGTTCAGCTAAAACTACAAGTTAGTGTAGTGAGACCTCTGCACAGTGTTCATCTAAAACTACAAGTTAGTGTAGTGAGACCTCTGCACAGTGTGCAGCTTAAACTACAAGTTAGTGTGGTGCGTCCTGCTCACAGTGTTCAGCTAAAACTACAAGTTAGTGTAGTGAGACCTCTGCACAGTGTTCATCTAAAACTACAAGTTAGTGCAGTGCGTCCTGCTCACAGTGTTCAGCTAAATCTACAAGTTAGTGCGGTGCGTCCTGCTCACAGTGTTCAGCTAAAACTACAAGTTAGTGTAGTGAGACCTCTGCACAGTGTTCAGCTAAAACTACAAGTTAGTGTAGTGAGACCTCTGCACAGTGTGCAGCTTAAACTACAAGTTAGTGTGGTGCGTCCTGCTCACAGTGTTCAGCTAAAACTACAAGTTAGTGTAGTGAGACCTCTGCACAGTGTTCATCTAAAACTACAAGTTAGTGCAGTGCGTCCTGCTCACAGTGTTCAGCTAAAACTCCAAGTTAGTGCGGTGCGTCCTGCTCACAGTGTTCAGCTAAAACTACAAGTTAGTGTAGTGAGACCTCTGCACAGTGTTCAGCTAAAACTACAAGTTAGTGCGGTGCGTCCTGCTCACAGTGTTCAGCTAAAACTACAAGTTAGTGTAGTGAGACCTCTGCACAGTGTTCATCTAAAGCTACAAGTTAGTGCTGTGCGTCCTGCTCACAGTGTTCAGCTAAAACTACAAGTTAGGGCGGTGCGTCCTGCTCATAGTGTTCAGCTAAAACTACAAGTTAGTGGGGTGCGTCCTGCTCACAGTGTTCAGCTAAAACTACAATTTAGTGGGGTGAGACCTCTGCACAGTGTTCAGCTAAAACTACAAGTTAGTGTAGTGAGTCCTCTGCACAGTGTTCATCTAAAACTACAAGTTAGTGCAGTGCGTCCTGCTCACAGTGTTCAGCTAAAACTACAAGTTAGTGCGGTGCGTCCTGCTCACAGTGTTCAGCTAAAACTACAAGTTAGTGCAGTGCGTCCTGCTCACAATGTTCAGCTAAAACTACAAGTTAGTGTATTGAGACCTCTGTATTGTGTTCATCTAAAACTACAAGTTAGTGCAGTGCGTCCTGCTCACAGTGTTCAGCTAAAACTACAAGTTAGTGGGGTGCGTCCTGCTCACAGTGTTCAGCTAAAACTACAAGTTAGTGCAGTGCGTCCTGCTCACAGTGTTCAGCTAAAACTACAAGTTAGTGTAGTGAGACCTCTGCACAGTGTTCATCTAAAACTACAAGTTAGTGTAGTGAGACCTCTGCACAGTGTGCAGCTTAAACTATAAGTTAGTGTGGTGCGTCCTGCTCACAGTGTTCAGCTAAAACTACAAGTTAGTGTAGTGAGACCTCTGCACAGTGTTCATCTAAAACTACAAGTTAGTGCAGTGCGTCCTGCTCACAGTGTTCAGCTAAATCTACAAGTTAGTGCGGTGCGTCCTGCTCACAGTGTTCAGCTAAAACTACAAGTTAGTGTAGTGAGACCTCTGCACAGTGTTCAGCTAAAACTACAAGTTAGTGCGGTGCGTCCTGCTCACAGTGTTCAGATAAAACTACAAGTTAGTGTAGTGAGACCTCTGCACAGTGTTCATCTAAAGCTACAAGTTAGTGCTGTGAGTCCTGCTCACAGTGTTCAGCTAAAACTACAAGTTAGTGCGGTGCGTCCTGCTCACAGTGTTCAGCTAAAACTACAAGTTAGTGGGGTGCGTCCTGCTCACAGTGTTCAGCTAAAACTACAAGTTAGTGGGGTGAGACCTCTGCACAGTGTTCAGCTAAAACTACAAGTTAATGCGGTGCGTCCTGCTCACAGTGTTCAGCTAAAACTACAAGTTAGTGGGGTGAGACCTCTGCACAGTGTGCAGCTTAAACTACAAGTTAGTGTGGTGCGTCCTGCTCACAGTGTTCAGCTAAAACTACAAGTTAGTGTAGTGAGACCTCTGCACAGTGTTCATCTAAAACTACAAGTTAGTGCAGTGCGTCCTGCTCACAATGTTCAGCCAAAACTACAAGTTAGTGTAGTGAGACCTCTGTATTGTGTTCATCTAAAACTACAAGTTAGTACAGTGCGTCCTGCTCACAGTGTTCAGCTAAAAATACAAGTTAGTGGGGTGCGTCCTGCTCACAGTGTTCAGCTAAAACTACAAGTTAGTGCGGTGCGTCCTGCTCACAGTGTTCAGCTAAAACTACAAGTTAGTGTAGTGAGACCTCTGCACAGTGTTCATCTAAAACTAAAAGTTAGTGTAGTGAGACCTCTGCACAGTGTGCAGCTTAAACTACAAGTTAGTGTGGTGCGTCCTGCTCACAGTGTTCAGCTAAAACTACAAGTTAGTGTAGTGAGACCTCTGCACAGTGTTCATCTAAAACTACAAGTTAGTGCAGTGCGTCCTGCTCACTGTGTTCAGCTAAAACTACAAGTTAGTGCGGTGCGTCCTGCTCACAGTGTTCAGCTAAAACTACAAGTTAGTGCAGTGAGACCTCTGCACAGTGTTCAGCTAAAACTACAAGTTAGTGCAGTGCGTCCTGCTCACAGTGTTCAGCTAAAACTACAAGTTAGTGAGGTGAGACCTCTGCACAGTGTTCATCGAAAACTACAAGTTAGTGCAGTGCGTCCTGCTCACAGTGTTCAGCTAAAACTACAAGTTAGTGCGGTGTGTCCTGTTCACAGTGTACAGCTAAAACTACAAGTTAGTGTAGTGAAACCTCTGCACAGTGTTCATCTAAAACTACAAGTTAGTGTAGTGAGACCTCTGCACAGTGTGCAGCTTAAACTACAAGTTAGTGTGGTGCGTCCTGCTCACAGTGTTCAGCTAAAACTACAAGTTAGTGTAGTGAGACCTCTGCACAGTGTTCATCTAAAACTACAAGTTAGTGCAGTGCGTCCTGCTCACAGTGTTCAGCTAAAACTACAAGTTAGTGTGGTGCGTCCTGCTCACAGTGTTCAGCTAAAACTACAAGTTAGTGCAGTGAGACCTCTGCACAGTGTTCAGCTAAAACTACAAGTTAGTGCAGTGCGTCCTGCTCACAGTGTTCAGCTAAAACTACAAGTTAGTGCGGTGTGTCCTGTTCACAGTGTACAGCTAAAACTACAAGTTAGTGTAGTGAAACCTCTGCACAGTGTTCATCTAAAACTACACGTTAGTGCAGTGCGTCCTGCTCACAGCGTTCAGCTAAAACTACAAGTTAGTGCGGTGTGTCCTGCTCACAGTGTTCAGCTAAAACTACAAGGTAGTGGGGTGAGACCTCTGCACAGTGTTCATCTAAAGCTACAAGTTAGTGCTGTGCGTCCTGCTCACAGTGTTCAGCTAAAACTACAAGTTAGTGCGGTGCGTCCTGCTCACAGTGTTCAGCTAAAACTACAAGTTAGTGTAGTGAGACCTCTGCACAATGTTCATCTAAAGCTACAAGTTAGTGCTGTGTGTCCTGCTCACAGTGTTCAGCTAAAACTACAAGTTAGTGGGGTGAGACCTCTGCACAGTGTGCAGCTTAAACTACAAGTTAGTGTGGTGCGTCCTGCTCACAGTGTTCAGCTAAAACTACAAGTTAGTGTAGTGAGACCTCTGCACAGTGTTAATCTAAAACTACTAGTTAGTGCAGTGCGTCCTGCTCACAATGTTCAGCTAAAACTAAAAGTTAGTGTAGTGAGACCTCTGTATTGTGTTCATCTAAAACTACAAGTTAGTGCAGTGCGTCCTGCTCACAGTGTTCAGCTAAAACTACAAGTTAGTGGGGTGCGTCCTGCTCACAGTGTTCAGCTAAAACTACAAGTTAGTGCGGTGCATCCTGCTCACAGTGTTCAGCTAAAACTACAAGTTAGTGTAGTGAGACCTCTCCACAGTGTTCACCTAAAACTACAAGTTAGTTTAGTGAGACCTCTGCACAGTGTGCAGCTTAAACTACAAGTTAGTGTGGTGCGTCCTGATCACAGTGTTCAGCTAAAACTACAAGTTAGTGTAGTGAGACCTCTGCACAGTGTTCATCTAAAACTACAAGTTAGTGCAGTGCGTCCTGCTTACAGTGTTCAGCTAAAACTTCAAGTTAGTGGGGTGCGTCCTCCTCACAGTGTTCAGCTAAAACTACAAGTTAGTGCGGTGCGTCCTGCTCACAGTGTTCAGCTAAAACTACAAGTTAGTGGGGTGAGACCTCTGCACAGTGTTCAGCTAAAACTACAAGTTAGTGCGGTGCGTCCTGCTCACAGTGTTCATCTAAAACTACAAGTTAGTGGGGTGAGACCTCTGCACAGTGTGCAGCTTAAACTACAAGTTAGTGTGGTGCGTCCTGCTCACCGTGTTCAGCTAAAACTACAAGTTAGTGTAGTGAGACCTCTGCACAGTGTTCATCTAAAACTACAAGTTAGTGCAGTGCGTCCTGCTCACAGTGTTCAGCTAAAACTACAAGTTAGTGGGGTGCGTCCTGCTCACAGTGTTCAGCTAAAACTACAAGTTAGTGCGGTGCGTCCTGCTCACAGTGTTCAGCTAAAACTACAAGTTAGTGGGGTGAGACCTCTGCACAGTGTTCAGCTAAAACTACAAGTTAGTGCGGTGCGTCCTGCTCACAATGTTCAGCTAAAACTACAAGTTAGTGGGGAGAGACCTCTGCACAGTCTGCAGCTTAAACTACAAGTTAGTGTGGTGCGTCCTGCTCACAGTGTTCAGCTAAAACTACAAGTTAGTGTAGTGAGACCTCGGCACAGTGTTCATCTAAAGCTACAAGTTAGTGCTGTGAGTCCTGCTCACAGGGTTCAGCTAAAACTACAAGTTAGTGCGGTGCGTCCTGCTCACAGTGTTCATCTAAAGCTACAAGTTAGTGCTGTGAGTCCTGCTCACAGTGTTCAGCTAAAACTACAAGTTAGTGCGGTGCGTCCTGCTCACAGTGTTCAGCTAAAACTACAAGTTAGTGGGGTGAGACCTCTGCACAGTGTTCAGATAAAACTACAAGTTAGTGCGGTGCGTCCTGCTCACAGTGTTCAGCTAAAACTACAAGTTAGTGGGTTGCGTCCTGCTCACAGTGTTCAGCTAAAACTACAAGTTAGTGCGGTGCGTCCTGCTCACAGTGTTCAGCTAAAACTACAAGTTAGTGTAGTGAGACCTCTGCACAGTGTTCATCTAAAATGACAAGTTAGTGTAGTGAGACCTCTGCACAGTGTGCAGCTTAAACTACAAGTTAGTGTGGTGCGTCCTGCTCACAGTGTTCAGCTAAAACTACAAGTTAGTGTAGTGAGACCTCTGCACAGTGTTCATCTAAAACTACAAGTTAGTGCAGTGCGTCCTGCTCACAGTGTTCAGCTAAAACTACAAGTTAGTGGGGTGCTTCCTGCTCACAGTGTTCAGCTAAAACTACAAGTTAGTGTAGTGAGACCTCTGCACAGTGTTCAGCTAAAATTACAAGTTCGTGCGGTGCGTCCTGCTCACAGTGTTCAGCTAAAACTACAAGTTAGTGTAGTGAGACCTCTGCACAGTGTTCATCTAAAGCTACAAGTTAGTGCTGTGAGTCCTGCTCACAGTGTTCAGCTAAAACTACAAGTTAGTGCGGTGCGTCCTGCTCACAGTGTTCAGCTAAAACTACAAGTTAGTGGGGTGCGTCCTGCTCACAGTGTTCAGCTAAAACTACAAGTTAGTGGGGTGAGACCTCTGCACAGTGTTCAGCTAAAACTACAAGTTAGTGCGGTGCGTCCTGCTCACAGTGTTCAGCTAAAACTACAAGTTAGTGGGGTGAGACCTCTGCACAGTGTTCAGCTAAAACTACAAGTTAGTGTGGTGCGTCCTGCTCACAGTGTTCAGCTAAAACTACAAGTTAGTGGGGTGAGACCTCTGCACAGTGTGCAGCTTTAACTACAAGTTAGTGTGATGCATCCTGCTCACAGTGTTCAGCTAAAACTACAAGTTAGTGTAGTGAGACCTCTGCACAGTGTTCATCTAAAACTACAAGTTAGTGCAGTGCGTCCTGCTCACAATGTTCAGCTAAAACTATAAGTTAGTGTAGTGAGACCTCTGTATTGTGTTCATCTAAAACTACAAGTTAGTGCAGTGCGTCCTGCTCACAGTGTTCAGCTAAAATTACAAGTTAGTGGGGTGCGTCCTGCTCACAGTGTTCACCTAAAACTACAAGTTAGTGCGGTGCGTCCTGCTCACAGTGTTCAGCTAAAACTAAAAGTTAGTGTAGTGAGACCTCTGCACAGTGTTCATCTAAAACTACAAGTTAGTGTAGTGAGACCTCTGCACAGTGTGCAGCTTAAACTACAAGTTAGTGTGGTGTGTCCTGCTCACAGTGTTCAGCTAAAACTACAAGTTAGTGTAGTGAGACCTCTGCACAGTGTTCATCTAAAACTACAAGTTAGTGCAGTGCGTCCTGCTCACAGTGTTCAGCTAAAACTACAAGTTAGTGCGGTGCGTCCTGCTCACAGTGTTCAGCTAAAACTACAAGTTAGTGTAGTGAGACCTCTGCACAGTGTTCAGCTAAAACTACAAGTTAGTGCAGTGCGTCCTGCTCACAGTGTTCAGCTAAAACTACAAGTTAGTGCGGTGCGTCCTGCTCACAGTGTTCAGCTAAAACTACAAGTTAGTGTAGTGAGACCTCTGCACAGTGTTCAGCTAAAACTACAAGTTAGTGCGGTGCGTCCTTCTCACAGTGTTCAGCTAAAACTACAAGTTAGTGCGGTGCGTCCTGCTCACAGTGTTCAGCTAAAACTACAAGTTAGTGTAGTGAGACCTCTGCACAGTGTTCATCTAAAGCTACAAGTTAGTGCTGTGAGTCCTGCTCACAGTGTTCAGCTAAAACTACAAGTTAGTGCGGTGCGTCCTGCTCACAGTGTTCAGCTAAAACTACAAGTTAGTGGGGTGCGTCCTGCTCACAGTGTTCAGCTGAAACTACAAGTTAGTGGGGTGAGACCTCTGCACAGTGTTCAGCTAAAACTACAAGTTAGTGCGGTGCGTCCTGCTCACAGTGTTCAGCTAAGACTACAAGTTAGTGGGGTGAGACCTCTGCACAGTGTTCAGCTAAAACTACAAGTTAGTGCGGTGCATCCTGCTCAAAGTGTTCAGCTAAAACTTCAAGTTAGTGTAGTGAGACCTCTGCACAGTGTTCATCTAAAGCTACAAGTTAGTGCTGTGCGTCCTGCTCACAGTGTTCAGCTAAAACTACAAGTTAGTCCGGTGCGTCCTGCTCACAGTGTTCAGCTAAAACTACAAGTTAGTGGGGTGAGACCTCTGAACAGTGTTCAGCTAAAACTACAAGTCAGTGCGGTGCGTCCTGCTCACAGTGTTCAGCTAAAACTACAAGTTAGTGCGGAGCGTCCTGCTCACAGTGTTCAGCTAAAACTATAAGTTAGTGTAGTGAGACCTCTGCACAGTGCTCATCTTTTTTTTTTTTTTTTTCTCTTTTTATTTTCTCCCCCTCCCCTGTGTCTGGTCCGTTCCTTTATGTTATTTATTTATCCACTTGGCTCTGCACCTGTTCTTTCTTTTATCCTATCTAAATAAATATCCGAGACTTTGTAGTTTTTCCAACTTTCCCATCTACTATTATCCCCTTTCTCTCCTCCTTCCATTTTGTAGTGATAATCTATTTCCTTTAGCCAGTCTCTAATGTCTGGTTTTCCACTTTGTAGCCAATTCTTGGGAATTAAGGCCTTGGCCGCATTCAGGAGGTTAGGTATTATTGATTTTCTATATTGTTTCTTAGGATTATTGTAGATATGGAAGAGGCAAGTCCAAATATTTTGTTCTATTTCTTCTCCAGTTATTTCCTTTATGTTATTTAACACTTCCTTCCAGTACTCCATTATTATTGGGCATTCCCACCATATGTGTGTGATCGTTGCTATTTGGCCACATTTTCTCCAACACAAGGAGGTTCTATCTTGATGGAATCTGTGTATTCTTACTGGGGTCATATACCATCTTGATACTAGTTTATAATTCATTTCTATGGTCTTCATGTCCCAAGCCTTATTATATCCCATTTCTATCATTTTTTCCACTTTTTGGTTATCTATTTTTAAATTCATTTCTTTTTCCCATTGATTTATATATTCTGGTCTTTCTTGTGCTTCCAAATCTGTCAGTATACTATAAATTTTTGATGTTCCGTTTTTTAATGGTGTTTCATTGCTACATAGCTTTTCCAGTGCAGTTAATTTTGTTTCATCTCTCAGTGGGTGTGGTATTGTGCTTACTAGGTGCCTTAGTTGAGTATAATTCCATTCATTCATCTTCCATCCATTCCTTTCCTCTATTTCTACTCGTGTTCTTATTTTGCCATTTCTAGTGATATCTTTCAGTCGTGGGTTACCTATTCCTTGGATTTCAAATATTTCCCTCCCAGGGGTGAAGAGATTCGATCCTGTGAGTGCTAATAGTGGTGAATTATATTTCCATTCATTCTTTAAGTGAATGGTGTCCCAAATTTTAAATACATTTTTTGTTATTTCGTGCGTGTCGGTGTCCAATAGTCTATATTTCCGTGGAATCCAAATATTCTTATGTAGTGTGGCTCCACTTATTGTGTTTTCCATTTCCACCCATTTTTTTTCATTTTTCTCATTTGTCCACTCTAACATTCGTGTTAAAACTATGGCTTTATAGTACCTACTTATATCTGGGAGGGCAAGACCCCCATGCTCCTTTTTCCTTGTGATCAGCGTGTATTTAATTCTTGGTTTTTTATTAAGCCATATGTATTTTAGCAGGATTGTTTTAATTATTTTAAAAAAGCTCTGCGGGATTTTTACTGGTAACATCTGTAATCTGTAGTTTATTTTAGGTAATATCGTCATCTTAAACATATTTATTCTTCCAATCCATGAAAGTGGCTGTATTCTTAACTTTTTCATTTCTTCTTTGACCTCATTGATCAGTGGAATAAAGTTTGCCTGATAAATTTTTTCGACTCTAGGAGTTATTTTAATTCCAAGGTAATTTAGTTCTTTTACCCAAGTGAATGGGAATTCTTTTTGTAAAAACTGAACTTCCTTTTTCTCTAGACCTATGTTTAATATTTCCGTTTTTATTGGATTAATTTTGAAGTTTGACAGTTCTCCGTATTTTTTAATTTCTTTCAGTATGTTTGGGAGTGACACTCTTGGGTTGGATACGTACATCAAAATGTCATCCGCGTAGGCAGCGATCTTATGCTCTTTTCCTCCTAGTTTCGCTCCTTCTACCTCTTTGTTATTGCGGAGTGTTGCTAATAGTGGTTCTAAGGCCAATACATATAATAGTGGAGACAATGGACAGCCTTGCCGTGTTCCATTCTGCATCTTAATTTTTGGAGAGAGTCTACCATTTACTTTTACAACTGCTGTCGGGCCATTATACAAATTTGTTATCCACTTCATCATTTTTGTCCCAATACCCAAGTGCCGCAATGTATCCATCATGAAACCCCAGTCTACCCTGTCAAATGCTTTTTCTGCATCCAATGACAGGAATAGAACTGGGGTCTCATTCTGCACCTTCTTGTGCAACATCAATAATGATTTTAGGCTGTTATCCCGCCCCTCTCTCCCCGGGACAAAACCAGTTTGGTCCGGGTTGATCCACAGTGGGATTAGTTTTTTTATCCTAGTGGCCAGGATCTTGGAGTACAGCTTCGTATCAGCGTTCAATAGGGCTATTGGCCTGTAACTTGAGCAGTTAACTTTGTCTTTCCCTTCTTTTGGTAGTATTGTAATATGAGCTAATAACGATTCACTTCTTATTTCTTCATCTTCCCCTAAGGAATTCATATATTCTAATAGTTTTGGAGTCAGCTGTTCTTCAAATTTTTTATAGTATTTGACCGTAAACCCGTCTGGTCCTGGGCTTTTTCCTACGGGAGTTTCCTTTAATGCCAGTTTTACCTCTTCATGCGTAATATTTTTTTCCAATTCTTCTAGTTGGTCTATTTTTAGTTTTGGTAAGTTTGCTTTTTTTAAATATTCTTGTATCTTCTTTGTTCTTGTATTCGCTTCTTTCCAACTTTCCTGTCCTTTTATTGCATAAAGGGAGCTGAAGTATTTTTGAAATGTTATCGCTATATCTGTAGTTTTATTTACCACTTCTCCTTTTTCATTTTTGATCTTCTCAATGTAATTCAAAGACTTCTTTTTTTTTACCAGATTTGCTAGGTATTTTCCTGGTTTATTACCCCATTTATATTTTTCTTGTACTACTCTGTTGTAGTCCTTCCTTTCTTCTTGTTCCATCCAGTCTTTTAATTGCTCTCTCTTTTGAGATAATAGGCCGAAGATTTTGTTGTTTACTTGATTTTTGTGTTTTCGTTCCAATTCATAAATTTCTTTAATTATTTGTTGCATGTTTGTTTTCCTTTCCTGTTTTTTTCTTGCTCCTATAGCTATTAACTTGCCCCTAATAACAGATTTATGCGCCTCCCATATTGTTGCTTTCGATACCTCTGGTGTATCGTTTTCTTCAAAATATCTTTTAATTTCTTCTATGATGCTTTTTTCGGTCTCACTGTCTTCTAATAAAGTTTCGTTGATTCTCCATGGACCCCTTTCAAGGACTTCTCCTTTTATTTTCATTCTCAAGATTACTGGGCTATGGTCTGAGGCGGTTATTATGCCTATTTTTGTTTCTTCTATTTCTTCCAAGTTTCTATGTTCGACCATGATGTAATCCAATCTGGAGTAAATTTTGTGTACTGTTGAATAGAATGTGTAGTCCTTTGTGCTGGGGTGCTGAATTCTCCAAGGGTCTATTAGTTGCTGTTCATATAATGTTCTTTTTAATTTCTTTAGTTGATTTACCTCTTTGTCCCTTACTCTTGAGGTACTGTCCATTTTATTATCCATGCTGAAGTTGAAGTCTCCAGCTAGTATTAATTTTCCTTGCTTGAATTCCATTAGTATTTTAATTATATCTATCAAATATTTTTTAGGGTTCTTATTAGGACAGTAGACATTGGCCAATGTATATTTTACCCCGTAAATAGTTCCTGTAATAAAAAGATATCGACCCTCCGGGTCTATTTTCCTTTGATCTATTAGAAAACGTACATTTTTCCCTATACCGATGGCTACTCCTTTGGCCCTTCTTATTGGCGAGTCTCCTTGATACCATGTTGGTATGTTTCTTGAATAAATTTTGGCACTTGAGTTTTGGGTTATATGCGTCTCCTGTAGGAAAATTATTTCTGCTTTACTTTTTTCAAGTTCTCGGAGGATGATGTTTCTCTTCCCTGGGGAATTTAGTCCTCGGACATTGTAAGAGATTATTTTTATGCTGTTTACGTTTTCCATTCTTGTGCCTTTTCTTCCCCGCCCGTCCTCCGGCCCTCCCCCCCACGCGGTCCCCCTAGGAGACCGGATGGAGGGGACACCCAGCGGACGCACGGGGTCTCCTCATCTCTTGTCTCAGAATAGGTGTGCCTATGTAACCACTCATGTGACTCAGACCTCTCCCTCCCCACCCTCCCTCCCCCTCCCCTCCCTCCTCCCACCCTCCCCCTCCCTTTTTTCTGATATGGGTTTTTTACCCCCATATTCTCTAGAGCTGAGAGCATTTTACTTTGTTTTGTGGGGCTCGCTCTGCCCCCTCTGCTCTATTTATTGTGAGGCGGAGCTCTGTAAGACACCCTATTCCCCCCCTGCCTAAGCACTAATAGGGCGACCCCCTGTCCACTCCGTGAGTCCCTGTCTCCCTCTCCCTGCATTTTGTTGTGTTTTACCAATCCTTTCACTTTCCTTTTTTCCCATCCCATCAACCCCAGCCCCCCCCCCCCTTTCCACTCTAAGGCCCCTTGCACCGTTGTGTGATATTTTCTCAGATGTTAATTTCCCCGAGAGTCCACATCTTGATGTCTAATCCTTGAATTTACTTGCCACTGTAGGTCATCTCTTGCCGTTATTCGCTCCTGACTATTTGCATATTTTTCCAGTTCTGGGGAGGGGATTTCTAGTTTGTTGCAAAAGTCCGGAATCTCCTCTACATGTCTTAGCCTCGCACTTATTCCGTTTTTCCTTGCTATTAGACATGCTGGAAAACCCCAGTTGTATTGAATTTCTTGCTCCCGGAGGATTTCTAATAATGGCTTTAGTATCCGTCGTCTTTTCAGCGTTTCTTGAGATAGGTCTTGAAATATTTGTAATTTACCTCCCGCAAACTCTATTTGTGTTTTCCTCTTTAGGTTTATCCAGATCTGTTTTTTTTCTTCCCATTTTTCAAAGCGTACGATTACATCTCTAGGTGTTTCCCTTGCGAACCTTTGAGGTTTTTTTACTCGAAAGACACTTTTTATTCCTATTGTGTTAGTTGTTTCCTTTCCCAAGATTTGGTTGAAGAGATTGTTCATTTTTTCTATTAGATTTTCTGCTTGTTCTGTTTCCGGTAACCCACGTATTCTCAAGTTTTTCTTTTTATCTCTATTTTCTTGCTCTTCTATTTTATATGATTGTTCCTGTTGTTCCCATTTTAATTTCTTTATTTCGTCTTCTAGTTCCTTTATATTTTTTTGATGTAGGTCCACTTTGATCTCTACTTCTTCCACTCTGTTTAACATATATCCCATGTCTTTATGGAGTATTGACATCTCTGCTTTTAGGGAATTCTCTAGTGCCGTGAACATTTTTTCCATATCCTGTTTTGTTGGCAACTGTGGCCCTTGTTGTCCTTCCTCCTTTCCTCTGTCTTCCTCTCCCATTTCTGGCTCCATTCTGGGTTCTGAGAGGTGGCTGGTTTCTGTTTGTACTTTATACTGGCCTTTTTTATCCTTGTTGTCCTTCTCTTTTGTATCTATTTGTCTGCCCTTTGAGCCTACTTGTTTCTCTCCTTCTCCGATTCCTTGCTGTATATACCTGTTCATAGGGCCTGGACTTGGGCCTAGGCTGGTCCTAGGTGATTTTGGTATTGCTCCCGCACTTCTTGTTGTTTTCCCCTTCATGTTTGTTTCTATGGCTGGATTTATAAGAACTTCAAAGCTGCCTTCCAGAATACCCCTTGATTGGGGTCTCTTAATGATGAAAAAATCTCCCAGCCTTTTTAAATTGACTTATTTTTACTAATATTTCTTTTATTTCGTTCTCATACCCGGCATCCTCCCCACAATCCAATAATAGAAATAATTAATGAGATATGAGTAGTCCCCGTTTTCCAGAAGTTATGTTACTACCTTAAGTACATTAAGCATTCCTTGTTGCTGTTCAATTGTTTAAGCGTATTTAAGCTGAAAAAAAAAAAAAAAAAAAAAAAAAAAAAACGCTCAAAAACGCTATTGCAAAAATGCTGAAAAAAGCTGGAAAAAGTTAAAAAAAGAGAGAAAAAAAAAAAAAAAAAAAAAAGTCACTGCAAAGACACCGGCGTCTTCACAGCGCTTTTCCAGCAGCCCGTGTGCATGGGGGCCCAGGTGCTCAGCAAAATAATTCCAATATTTTAGCGATATAATGCAATCTAATTCAAGTATTCAGCAAGATGATTTATATATTCAGCAGTATAGTTTCAGTATGAGCTTATATGTTCCACATTTTTGTTACTGTGAAATTTCTTCTTATTCTATAGTTTGTACTATCAAGCCTATAATTAGTACCATTTGCAAAAAAAAAAAAAAAAAAAAAAAAAAAAAAAAAATTCACAAGAAAGGGAGATACTGCAGCAGCAGCAGGCAGGTGGGGGCTGGGAGACAACTCTTCCGTTGGCTTGTCTTTCTTTTACCTTCTCCTTCTCTTCTCCCCTGTTCCCCCCCCCCTGTTTTTGTTGTTTTTCTTAGCTCACTTGATTCTACTTTTTCAGCTCTTTCGCCTTTTCCCCTGCTTGTTCACTTCAAGACAATTGCAATAGAAGAAAAGAGCCAAAAGAGGAGGAAAAAAAAAAAAAAAATGCTCAAAAACGCTCAAAGACGCTATTGCAAAAACGCTGAAAAAAGTTAAAAAAAAAAATAAATAAATAAAAAAGTCACTGCAAAGACACTGGCGTTTTCACAACGTTCTCCCAACAGCCCATGTGCATGAGGGCCCAAATGCTCATAAAATAATTCAAATGTTTTGGCGGTATAATGCAATCTAATTCAAGTATTCAGCAAGATGATTTATATATTCAGCAGTATAGTTCCAGTATGAGCTTATATGTTCCACATTTTGTTACTATGAAATTTCTTCTTATTCTGTAGTTTATACTATCGAGCCTATAGTTAATACCATTTGCAAAAAACAAAAACAAAAAAAGACCAAAAAAAAAAAAAAAGGATCACAAGAAAGGGAGATACTGCAGCAGCAGCAGCAGCAAGCAGGTGGGGGCTGGGAGACAACTCTTCCGTTGGCTTGTTTCTCATTCACCTTCTCCCTCTCCCCTGTTCCCCCCCTGTTTTTATTGTTTTTCTTAGCTCCCTTGATTCTACTTTTTCAGCTCTTTCGCCTTCATTTACTTTCATTTACTTTCGCTTTTTATTCCATTTTATTTCGTTTTATTTCAATATGTTCATTCCCTTTCCCTTTCTTTTGTTCTATTACTTTTCCTTTGCCTTTTCACTTCCAGACAATTGCAATAGAAAAAAAGCCAAAAAAAAAAAAACACAAAAAAACGGTACTTATCTTTTAGTTGTTGTTGAAGTTGGGACAAAAAGGGACACTCGCTGCAGCTTGTTGCAGTCAGACGCAGGTACAAACTTCCTCTGGCTTACACCACAAGACAGCTCGGTGAGTGATGAGCAGGGGGGGCGGGGAGGGAAGCTACCTACACCTTCTCATCAGGCCGATCATTCCTCTCAGCTGCAGGGAGAGGGCTCTCAGGATCCTCATGCCGTGCACAGAGCCATTACCAGGCTCCTCCCTCTGCACAGTGCTCATCTAAAACTACAAGTTAGTGGGGCGCGTCCTGCTCACAGTGTTCAGCTAAAACTACAAGTTAGTGTAGTGAGACCTCTGCACAGTGTTCATCTAAAACTACAAGTTAGTGCAGTGCGTCCTGCTCACTGTGTTCAGCTAAAACTACAAGTTAGTGCGGTGCGTCCTGCTAACAGTGTTCAGCTAAAACTACAAGTTAGTGTAGTAAGACCTCTGCACAGTGTTCAGCTAAAACTACAAGTTAGTGCGGTGCATCCTGCTCAAAGTGTTCAGCTAAAACTACAAGTTAGTGTAGTAAGACCTCTGCACAGTGTTCAGCTAAAACTACAAGTTAGTGCGGTGCATCCTGCTCAAAGTGTTCAGCTAAAACTTCAAGTTAGTGTAGTGAGACCTCTGCACAGTGTTCATCTAAAGCTACAAGTTAGTGTTGTGCGTCCTGCTCACAGTGTTCAGCTAAAACTACAAGTTAGTGCGGTGCGTCCTGCTCACAGTGTTCAGCTAAAACTACAAGTTAGTGGGGTGTGACCTCTGCACAGTGTTCAGCTAAAACTACAAGTTAGTGTGGTGCATCCTGCTCACAGTGTTCAGCTAAAACTACAAGTTAGTGGGGTGAGACCTCTAAACAGTGTTCAGCTAAAACTACAAGTCAGTGCGGTGCGTCCTGCTCACAGTGTTCAGCTAAAACTACAAGTTAGTGCGGAGCGTCCTGCTCACAGTGTTCAGCTAAAACTACAAGTTAGTGTAGGGAGACCTCTGCACAGTGCTCATCTAAAACTACAAGTTAGTGCGGTGCGTCCTGCTAACAGTGTTCAGCTAAAACTACAAGTTAGTGTAGTAAGACCTCTGCACAGTGTTCAGCTAAAACTACAAGTTAGTGCGGTGCATCCTGCTCAAAGTGTTCAGCTAAAACTACAAGTTAGTGTAGTGAGACCTCTGCACAGTGTTCATCTAAAACTACAAGTTAGTGCAGTGCGTCCTGCTCACAGTGTTCAGCTAAAACTACAAGTTAGTGCGGTGCGTCCTGCTCACAGTGTTCAGCTAAAACTACAAGGTAGTGGTGTGAGACCTCTGCACAGTGTTCATCTAAAGCTACAAGTTAGTGCTGTGCGTCCTGCTCACAGTGTTCAGCTAAAACTACAAGTTAGTGCGGTGCGTCCTGCTAACAGTGTTCAGCTAAACCTACAAGTTAGTGTAGTAAGACCTCTGCACAGTGTTCAGCTAAAACTACAAGTTAGTGCGGTACATCCTGCTCAAAGTGTTCAGCTAAAACTACAAGTTAGTGTAGTGAGACCTCTGCACAGTGTTCATCTAAAGCTACAAGTTAGTGTTGTGTGTCCTGCTTATAGTGTTCAGCTAAAACTACAAGTTAGTGTAGTGAGACCTCTGCACAGTGTTCATATAAAACTACAAGTTAGTGCAGTGCGTCCTGCTCACAGTGTTCAGCTAAAACTACAAGTTAATGCTGTGCGTCCTGCTCACAGTGTTCAGCTAAAACTACAAGTTAGTGTAGTGAGACCTCTGCACAGTGTTCATCTAAAGCTACAAGTTAGTGCTGTGCGTCCTGCTCACAGTGTTCAGCTAAAACTACAAGTTAGTGCGGTGCGTCCTGCTAACAGTGTTCAGCTAAAACTACAAGTTAGTGTAGTAAGACCTCTGCACAGTGTTCAGCTAAAACTACAAGTTAGTGCGGTGCATCCTGCTCAAAGTGTTCAGCTAAAACTACAAGTTAGTGTAGTGAGACCTCTGCACAGTGTTCATCTAAAGCTACAAGTTAGTGTTGTGCGTCCTGCTCACAGTGTTCAGCTAAAACTACAAGTTAGTGCAGTGCGTCCTGCTCACAGTGTTCAGCTAAAACTACAAGTTAGTGGGGTGTGACCTCTGCACAGTGTTCAGCTAAAACTACAAGTTAGTGTGGTGCATCCTGCTCACAGTGTTCAGCTAAAACTACAAGTTAGTGGGGTGAGACCTCTGAACAGTGTTCAGCTAAAACTACAAGTCAGTGCGGTGCGTCCTGCTCACAGTGTTAAGCTAAAACTACAAGTTAGTGCGGAGCGTCCTGCTCACAGTGTTCAGCTAAAACTACAAGTTAGTGTAGGGAGACCTCTGCACAGTGCTCATCTAAAACTACAAGTTAGTGCGGTGCGTCCTGCTAACAGTGTTCAGCTAAAACTACAAGTTAGTGTAGTAAGACCTCTGCACAGTGTTCAGCTAAAACTACAAGTTAGTGCGGTGCATCCTGCTCAAAGTGTTCAGCTAAAACTTCAAGTTAGTGTAGTGAGACCTCTGCACAGTGTTCATTTAAAACTACAAGTTAGTGCAGTGCGTCCTGCTCACAGTGTTCAGCTAAAACTACAAGTTAGTGCGGTGCGTCCTGCTCACAGTGTTCAGCTAAAACTACAAGGTAGTGGTGTGAAACCTCTGCACAGTGTTCATCTAAAGCTACAAGTTAGTGTTGTGCGTTCTGCTCACAGTGTTCAGCTAAAACTACAAGTTAGTGTAGTAAGACCTCTGCACAGTGTTCAGCTAAAACTACAAGTTAGTGCGGTGCATCCTGCTCAAAGTGTTCAGCTAAAACTACAAGTTAGTGTAGTGAGACCTCTGCACAGTGTTCATCTAAAACTACAAGTTAGTGCAGTGCGTCCTGCTCACAGTGTTCAGCTAAAACTACAAGTTAGTGCGGTGCGTCCTGCTAACAGTGTTCAGCTAAAACTACAAGTTAGTGTAGTAAGACCTCTGCACAGTGTTCAGCTAAAACTACAAGTTAGTGCGGTGCATCCTGCTCAAAGTGTTCAGCTAAAACTACAAGTTAGTGTAGTGAGACCTCTGCACAGTGTTCATCTAAAGCTACAAGTTAGTGTTGTGCGTCCTGCTCACAGTGTTCAGCTAAAACTACAAGTTAGTGCAGTGCGTCCTGCTCACAGTGTTCAGCTAAAACTACAAGTTAGTGGGGTGTGACCTCTGCACAGTGTTCAGCTAAAACTACAAGTTAGTGTGGTGCATCCTGCTCACAGTGTTCAGCTAAAACTACAAGTTAGTGGGGTGAGACCTCTGAACAGTGTTCAGCTAAAACTACAAGTCAGTGCGGTGCGTCCTGCTCACAGTGTTAAGCTAAAACTACAAGTTAGTGCGGAGCGTCCTGCTCACAGTGTTCAGCTAAAACTACAAGTTAGTGTAGGGAGACCTCTGCACAGTGCTCATCTAAAACTACAAGTTAGTGCGGTGCGTCCTGCTAACAGTGTTCAGCTAAAACTACAAGTTAGTGTAGTAAGACCTCTGCACAGTGTTCAGCTAAAACTACAAGTTAGTGCGGTGCATCCTGCTCAAAGTGTTCAGCTAAAACTTCAAGTTAGTGTAGTGAGACCTCTGCACAGTGTTCATTTAAAACTACAAGTTAGTGCAGTGCGTCCTGCTCACAGTGTTCAGCTAAAACTACAAGTTAGTGCGGTGCGTCCTGCTCACAGTGTTCAGCTAAAACTACAAGGTAGTGGTGTGAAACCTCTGCACAGTGTTCATCTAAAGCTACAAGTTAGTGTTGTGCGTTCTGCTCACAGTGTTCAGCTAAAACTACAAGTTAGTGCGGTGCGTCCTGCTAACAGTGTTCAGCTAAAACTACAAGTTAGTGTAGTGAGACCTCTGCACAGTGTTCAGCTAAAACTACAAGTTAGTGTTGTGCGTCCTGCTCATAGTGTTCAGCTAAAACTACAAGTTAGTGTAGTGAGACCTCTGCACAGTGTTCATATAAAACTACAAGTTAGTGCAGTGCGTCCTGCTCACAGTGTTCAGCTAAAACTACAAGTTAGTGCTGTGCGTCCTGCTCACAGTGTTCAGCTAAAACTACAAGTTAGTGTAGTGAGACCTCTGCACAGTGTTCATCTAAAGCTACAAGTTAGTGCTGTGCGTCCTGCTCACAGTGTTCAGCTAAAACTACAAGTTAGTGCGGTGCGTCCTGCTAACAGTGTTCAGCTAAAACTACAAGTTAGTGTAGTAAGACCTCTGCACAGTGTTCAGCTAAAACTACAAGTTAGTGCGGTGCATCCTGCTCAAAGTGTTCAGCTAAAACTACAAGTTAGTGTAGTGAGACCTCTGCACAGTGTTCATCTAAAGCTACAAGTTAGTGTTGTGCGTCCTGCTCACAGTGTTCAGCTAAAACTACAAGTTAGTGCGGTGCGTCCTGCTCACAGTGTTCAGCTAAAACTACAAGTTAGTGGGGTGTGACCTCTGCACAGTGTTCAGCTAAAACTACAAGTTAGTGTGGTGCATCCTGCTCACAGTGTTCAGCTAAAACTACAAGTTAGTGCGGTGCATCCTGCTCACAGTGTTCAGCTAAAACTACAAGTTAGTGTAGTAAGACCTCTGCACAGTGTTCAGCTAAAACTACAAGTTAGTGCGGTGCATCCTGCTCAAAGTGTTCAGCTAAAACTACAAGTTAGTGTAGTGAAACCTCTGCACAGTGTTCATCTAAAACTACAAGTTAGTGCAGTGCGTCCTGCTCACAGTGTATAGCTAAAACTACAAGTTAGTGCGGTGCGTCCTGCTCACGGTGTTCAGCTAAAACTACAAGGTAGTGGTGTGAGACCTCTGCACAGTGTTCATCTAAAGCTACAAGTTAGTGCTGTGCGTCCTGCTCACAGTGTTCAGCTAAAACTACAAGTTAGTGCGGTGATTCCTGCTAACAGTGTTCAGCTAAAACTACAAGTTAGTGTAGTAAGACCTCTGCACAGTGTTCAGCTAAAACTACAAGTTAGTGCGGTGCATCCTGCTCAAAGTGTTCAGCTAAAACTACAAGTTAGTGTAGTGAGACCTATGCACAGTGTTCATCTAAAGCTACAAGTTAGTGTTGTGCGTCCTGCTCATAGTGTTCAGCTAAAACTACAAGTTAGTGTAGTGAGACCTCTGCACAGTGTTCATCTAAAACTACAAGTTAGTGCTGTGCGTCCTGCTCCCAGTGTTCAGCTAAAACTACAAGTTAGTGTAGTGAGACCTCTGCACAGTGTTCAGCTAAAACTACAAGTTAGTGCGGTGCGTCCTGCTCACAGTGTTCAGCTAAAACTACAAGTTAGTGGGGTGTGACCTCTGCACAGTGTTCAGCTAAAACTACAAGTTAGTGTGGTGCATCCTGCTCACAGTGTTCAGCTAAAACTACAAGTTAGTGCGGTGCGTCCTGCTCACAGTGTTCAGCTAAAACTACAAGTTAGTGTAGTGAGACCTCTGCACAGTGTTCATCTAAAGCTACAAGTTAGTGCTGTGCGTCCTGCTCACAGTGTTCAGCTAAAGCTACAAGTTAGTGTGGTGCGTCCTGCTCACAGTGTTCAGCTAAAACTACAAGTTAGTGGGGTGAGACCTCTGAACAGTGTTCAGCTAAAACTACAAGTCAGTGCGGTGCGTCCTGCTCACAGTGTTCAGCTAAAACTACAAGTTAGTGCAGAGCGTCCTGCTCACAGTGTTTAGCTAAAACTACAAGTTAGTGTAGTGAGACCTCTGCACAGTGCTCATCTAAAACTACAAGTTAGTGGGGTGTGTCCTGCTCACAGTGTTCAGCTAAAACTGCAAGTTAGTGCGGTGCGTCCTACTCACAGTGTTCAGCTAAAACTACAAGTTAGTGTAGTGAGACCTCTGCACAGTGTTCATCTAAAGCTACAAGTTAGTGCAGTGCGTCCTGCTCACAGTGTTCAGCTAAAACTACAAGTTAGTGCGGTGCGTCCTGCTCACAGTGTTCAGCTAAAACTACAAGTTAGTGTAGTGAGACCTCTGCACAGTGTTCATCTAAAGCTACAAGTTAGTGCTGTGCGTCCTGCTCACAGTGTTCAGCTAAAACTACAAGTTAGTGCGGTGCGTCCTGCTAACAGTGTTCAGCTAAAACTACAAGTTAGTGTAGTAAGACCTCTGCACAGTGTTCATCTAAAACTACAAGTTAGTGTGGTGTGTCCTGCTCACAGTGTTCAACTAAAACTACAAGTTAGTGCGGTGCGTCCTGCTCACAGTGTTCAGCTAAAACTACAAATTAGTGCGGTGCGTCCTGCTCACAGTGTTCAGCTAAAACTACAAGTTAGTGGGGTGAGACCTCTGCACAGTGTTCAGCTAAAACTACAAGTTAGTGCGGTGCATCCTGCTCACAGTGTTCAGCTAAAACTACAAGTTAGTGCGGTGCGTCCTGCTCACTGTGTTCAGCTAAAACTACAAGTTAGTGGGGTGAGACCTCTGCACAGTGTTCAGCTAAAACTACAAGTTAGTGCGGTACGTCCTGCTCACAGTGTTCAGCTAAAACTACAAGTTAGTGCGGTGCGTCCTGCTCACAGTGTTCAGCTAAAACTACAAGTTAGTGTAGTGAGACCTCTGCACAGTGTTCAGCTAAAACTACAAGTTAGTGCGGTGCGTCCTGCTCACAGTGTTCAGCTAAAACTACAAGTTAGTATAGTGAGACCTCTGCACAGTGTTCAGCTAAAAATACAAGTTAGTGTGGTGCGTCCTGCTCTCAGTGTTCAGCTAAAACTACAAGTTAGTGTAGTGAGACCTCTGCACAGTGTTCATCTAAAGCTACAAGTTAGTGCTGTGCGTCCTGCTCACAGTGTTCAGCTAAAACTACAAGTTATTGGGGTGAGACCTCTGCACAGTGTTCAGCTAAAACTACAAGTTAGTGCGGTGCATCCTGCTCACAGTGTTCAGCTAAAACTACAAGTTAGTGCGGTGCATCCTGCTCACAGTGTTCAGCTAAAACTACAAGTTAGTGTGGTGTGTCCTGCTCACAGTGTTCAGCTAAAACTACAAGTTAGTGGGGTGAGACCTCTGCACAGAGTTCAGCTAAAACTACAAGACAGTGCGGTGCGTCCTTCTCACAGTGTTAAGCTAAAACTACAAGTTAGTGTAGTGAGACCTCTGCACAGTGTTCATCTAAAACTACAAGTCAGTGTGGTGCGTCCTGCTCACAGTGTTCAGCTAAAACTACAAGTTAGTGTAGTGAGACCTCTGCACAGTGTTCAGCTAAAACTACAAGTTAGTGTGGTGCGTCCTGCTCACAGTGTTCATCTAAAACTACAAGTTAGTGCAGTGCGTCCTGCTCACAGTGTTCAGCTAAAACTACAAGTTAGTGCGGAGCGTCCTGCTCACAGTGTTCAGCTAAAACTACAAGTTAGTGTAGTGAGACCTCTGCACAGTGTTCATCTAAAACTAGAAGTTAGTGCAGTGCTTCCTGCTCACAGTGTTCAGCTAAAACTACAAGTTAGTGTAGTGAGACCTCTGCACAGTGTTCAGCTAAAACTACAAGTTAGTACGGTGCGTCCTGCTCACAGTGTTCAGCTAAAACTACAAGTTAGTGGGGTGAGACCTCTGCACAGTGTTCAGCTAAAACTACAAGTTAGTGCGGTGCGTCCTGCTCACAGTTTTCAGCTAAAACTACAAGTTAGTGGGGTGAGACCTCTGCACAGTGTTCAGCTAAAACTACAAGTTAGTGCGGTGCATCCTGCTCACAGTGTTCAGCTAAAACTACAAGTTAGTGCGGTGCGTCCTGCTCACTGTGTTCAGCTAAAACTACAAGTTAGTGGGGTGAGACCTCTGCACAGTGTTCAGCTAAAACTACAAGTTAGTGCGGTACGTCCTGCTCACAGTGTTCAGCTAAAACTACAAGTTATTGGGGTGAGACCTCTGCACAGTGTTCAGCTAAAACTACAAGTTAGTGCGGTGCATCCTGCTCACAGTGTTCAGCTAAAACTACAAGTTAGTGTGGTGTGTCCTGCTCACAGTGTTCAGCTAAAACTACAAGTTAGTGGGGTGAGACCTCTGCACAGTGTTCAGCTAAAACTACAAGACAGTGCGGTGAGTCCTGCTCACAGTGTTCAGCTAAAACTACAAGTTAGTGGGGTGCGTTCTGCTCACAGTGTTCAGCTAAAACTACAAGTTAGTGCGGAGCATCCTGCTCACAGTGTTCAGCTAAAACTACAAGTTAATGTAGTGAGACCTCTGCACAGTGTTCATCTAAAACTACAAGTTAGTGCAGTGCTTCCTGCTCACAGTGTTCAGCCAAAACTACAAGTTAGTGTAGTGAGACCTCTGCACAGTGTTCAGCTAAAACTACAAGTTAGTGCGGTGTGTCCTGCTCACAGTGTTCAACTAAAACTACAAGTTAGTGCGGTGCGTCCTGCTCACAGTGTTCAGCTAAAACTACAAGTTAGTGCGGTGCGTCCTGCTCACAGTTTTCAGCTAAAACTACACGTTAGTGGGGTGAGACCTCTGCACAGTGTTTAGCTAAAACTACAAGTTAGTGTGGTGCATCCTGCTCACAGTGTTCAGCTAAAACTACAAGTTAGTGCGGTGCGTCCTGCTCACTGTGTTCAGCTAAAACTACAAGTTAGTGGGGTGAGACCTCTGCACAGTGTTCAGCTAAAACTACAAGTTAGTGCGGTACGTCCTGCTTACAGTGTTCAGCTAAAACTACAAGTTAGTGCGGTACGTCCTGCTCACAGTGTTCAGCTAAAACTACAAGTTAGTGTAGTGAGACCTCTGCACAGTGTTCAGCTAAAACTACAAGTTAGTGCGGTGCATCCTGCTCACAGTGTTCAGCTAAAGCTACAAGTTTGTGTAGTGAGACCTCTGCACAGTGTTCATCTAAAGCTACAAGTTAGTGCTGTGCGTCCTGCTCACAGTGTTCAGGTAAAACTACAAGTTAGTGCGGTGCATCCTGCTCACAGTGTTCAGCTAAAACTACAAGTTAGTGCGGTGCATCCTGCTCACAGTGTTCAGCTAAAGCTACAAGTTTGTGTAGTGAGACCTCTGCACAGTGTTCATCTAAAGCTACAAGTTAGTGCTGTGTGTCCTGCTCACAGTGTTCAGCTAAAACTACAAGTTAGTGTGGTGCATCCTGCTCACAGTGTTCAGCTAAAACTACAAGTTAGTGGGGTGAGACCTCTGCACAGTGTTCAGCTAAAACTACAAGTTAGTGCGGTGCGTCCTGCTCACAGTTTTCAGGTAAAACTACACGTTAGTGGGGTGAGACCTCTGCACAGTGTTCAGCTAAAACTACAAGTTAGTGCGGTGCATCCTGCTCACAGTGTTCAGCTAAAACTACAAGTTAGTGCGGTGCGTCCTGCTCACTGTGTTCAGCTAAAACTACAAGTTAGTGGGGTGAGACCTCTGCACAGTGTTCAACTAAAACTACAAGTTAGTGCGGTACGTCCTGCTCACAGTGTTCAGCTAAAATTACAAGTTAGTGTGGTGCGTCCTGCTCACAGTGTTCAGCTAAATTTACAAGTTAGTGTAGTGAGACCTCTGCTCAGTGTTCATCTAAAACTACAAGTTAGTGTAGTGAGACCTCTGCACAGTGTTCATCAAAAACTACAAGTTAGTGCAGTGCGTCCTGCTCACAGTGTTCAGCTAAAACTACAAGTTAGTGCGGTGCGTCCTGCTCACAGTGTTCAGCTAAAACGACAAGTTAGTATAGTGAGACCTCTGCACAGTGTTCAGCTAAAACTACAAGTTAGTGCGGTGCGTCCTGCTCTCAGTGTTCAGCTAAAACTACAAGTTAGTGTAGTGAGACCTCTGCACAGTGTTCATCTAAAACTACAAGTCAGTGCGGTGCATCCTGCTCACAGTGTTCAGCTAAAACTACAAGTTAGTGTAGTGAGACCTCAGCACAGTGTTCAGCTAAAACTACAAGTTAGTGTGGTGCGTCCTGCTCACAGTGTTCATCTAAAACTACAAGTTAGTGTAGTGAGACCACTGTACAGTGTTCATCTAAAACTACAAGTTAGTGCAGTGCGTCCTGCTCACAGTGTTCAGCTAAAACTACAAGATAGTGGGGTGCGTTCTGCTCACAGTGTTCAGCTAAAACTACAAGTTAGTGCGGTGCGTCCTGCTCACAGTGTTCAGCTAAAACTACAAGTTAGTGGGGTGAGACCTCTGCACAGTGTTCAGCTAAAACTACAAGTTAGTGCGGTGCGTCCTGCTCACAGTTTTCAACTAAAACTACAAGTTAGTGGGGTGAGACCTCTGCACAGTGTTCAGCTAAAACTACAAGTTAGTGCGGTGCATCCTGCTCACAGTGTTCAGCTAAAACTACAAGTTAGTGCGGTGCGTCCTGCTCACTGTGTTCAGCTAAAACTACAAGTTAGTGGGGTGAGACCTCTGCACAGTGTTCAGCTAAAACTACAAGTTAGTGCGGTACGTCCTGCTCACAGTGTTCAGCTAAAACTACAAGTTAGCGCAGTGCGTCCTGCTCACAGTGTTCAGCTAAAACTACAAGTTAGTGTAGTGAGACCTCTGCACAGTGTTCAGCTAAAACTACAAATTAGTGCTTTGCGTCCTGCTCACAGTGTTCAGCTAAAACTACAAGTTAGTGTAGTGAGACCTCTGCACAGTGTTCATCTAAAACTACAAGTCAGTGCGGTGCGTCCTGCTCACAGTGTTCAGCTAAAACTACAAGTTAGTGTAGTGAGACCTCAGCACAGTGTTCAGCTAAAACTACAAGTTAGTGTGGTGCGTCCTGCTCACAGTGTTCTTCTAAAACTACAAGTTAGTGTAGTGAGACCACTGTACAGTGTTCATCTAAAACTACAAGTTAGTGCAGTGCGTCCTGCTCACAGTGTTCAGCTAAAACTACAAGTTAGTGGGGTGCCATCTGCTCACAGTGTTCAGCTAAAACTACAAGTTAGTGCGGAGCGTCCTGCTCACAGTGTTCAGCTAAAACTACAAGTTAGTGTAGTGAGACCTCTGCACAGTGTTCATCTAAAACTACAAGTTAGTGCAGTGCTTCCTGCTCACAGTGTTCAGCTAAAACTACAAGTTAGTGTAGTGAGACCTCTGCACAGTGTTCAGCTAAAACTACAAGTTAGTGCGGTGTGTCCTGCTCACAGTGTTCAACTAAAACTACAAGTTAGTGCGGTGCGTCCTGCTCACAGTGTTCAGCTAAAACTACAAGTTAGTGCGGTGCGTCCTGCTCACAGTGTTCAGCTAAAACTACAAGTTAGTGGGGTGAGACCTCTGCACAGTGTTCAGCTAAAACTACAAGTTAGTGCGGTGCGTCCTGCTCACAGTTTTCAACTAAAACTACAAGTTAGTGGGGTGAGACCTCTGCACAGTGTTCAGCTAAAACTACAAGTTAGTGCGGTGCATCCTGCTCACAGTGTTCAGCTAAAACTACAAGTTAGTGCGGTGCGTCCTGCTCACTGTGTTCAGCTAAAACTACAAGTTAGTGGGGTGAGACCTCTGCACAGTGTTCAGCTAAAACTACAAGTTAGTGCGGTACGTCCTGCTCACAGTGTTCAGCTAAAACTACAAGTTAGCGCAGTGCGTCCTGCTCACAGTGTTCAGCTAAAACTACAAGTTAGTGTAGTGAGACCTCTGCACAGTGTTCAGCTAAAACTACAAGTTAGTGCTTTGCGTCCTGCTCACAGTGTTCAGCTAAAACTACAAGTTAGTATAGTGAGACCTCTGCACAGTGTTCAGCTAAAAATACAAGTTAGTGTGGTGCGTCCTGCTCTCAGTGTTCAGCTAAAACTACAAGTTAGTGTAGTGAGACCTCTGCACAGTGTTCATCTAAAGCTACAAGTTAGTGCTGTGCGTTCTGCTCACAGTGTTCAGCTAAAACTACAAGTTATTGGGGTGAGACCTCTGCACAGTGTTCAGCTAAAACTACAAGTTAGTGCGGTGCATCCTGCTCACAGTGTTCAGCTAAAACTACAAGTTAGTGTGGTGTGTCCTGCTCACAGTGTTCAGCTAAAACTACAAGTTAGTGGGGTAAGACCTCTGCACAGTGTTCAGCTAAAACTACAAGACAGTGCGTTGCGTCCTGCTCACAGTGTTCAGCTAAAACTACAAGTTAGTGTAGTGAGACCTCTGCACAGTGTTCAGCTAAAACTACAAGTTAGTGTGGTGCGTCCTGCTCACAGTGTTCATCTAAAACTACAAGTTAGTGTAGTGAGATCTCTGCACAGTGTTCATCTAAAACTACAAGTTAGTGCAGTGCGTCCTGCTCACAGTGTTCAGCTAAAACTACAAGTTAGTGGGGTGCGTTCTGCTCACAGTGTTCAGCTAAAACTACAAGTTAGTGCGGAGCGTCCTGCTCACAGTGTTCAGCTAAAACTACAAGTTAATGTAGTGAGACCTCTGCACAGTGTTCATCTAAAACTACAAGTTAGTGCAATGCTTCCTGCTCACAGTGTTCAGCTAAAACTACAAGTTAGTGTAGTGAGACCTCTGCACAGTGTTCAGCTAAAACTACAAGTTAGTGCGGTGCATCCTGCTCACAGTGTTCAGCTAAAGCTACAAGTTTGTGTAGTGAGACCTCTGCACAGTGTTCATCTAAAGCTACAAGTTAGTGCTGTGCGTCCTGCTTACAGTGTTCAGCTAAAACTACAAGTTAGTGCGGTGCATCCTGTTTACAGTGTTCAGCTAAAACTACAAGTTAGTGCGGTGCGTCCTGCTCACAGTGTTCAGTAAAACTACAAGTTAGTGTAGTGAGACCTCTGCACAGTGTTCAGCTAAAACTACAAGTTAGTGCGGTGCGTCCTGCTCACAGTTTTCAGCTAAAACTACACGTTAGTGGGGTGAGACCTCTGCACAGTGTTCAGCTAAAACTACAAGTTAGTGCGGTGCATCCTGCTCACAGTGTTCAGCTAAAACTACAAGTTAGTGCGGTGCGTCCTGCTCACTGTGTTCAGCTAAAACTACAAGTTAGTGGGGTGAGACCTCTGCACAGTGTTCAGCTAAAACTACAAGTTAGTGCGGTACGTCCTGCTCACAGTATTCAGCTAAAACTACAAGTTAGTGCGGTGCGTCCTGCTCACAGTGTTCAGCTAAAACTACAAGTTAGTGTAGTGAGACCTCTGCACAGTGTTAAGCTAAAACTACAAGTTAGTGCGGTGCATCCTGCTCACAGTGTTCAGCTAAAGCTACAAGTTTGTGTAGTGAGACCTCTGCACAGTGTTCAGCTAAATCTACAAGTTAGTGCGGTGCATCCTGCTCACAGTGTTCAGCTAAAACTACACGTTAGTGGGGTGCGTCCTGCTCACAGTGTTCAGCTAAAACTACAAGTTAGTGCAGTGCGTCCTGCTCACAGTGTTAAGCTAAAACTACAAGTTAGTTTGGTGAGACCTCTGCACAGTGTTCAGCTAAAACTACAAGTTAGTGCAGTGCGTCCTGCTCACAGTGTTCAGCTAAAACTACAAGTTAGTGGGGTGCGTCCTGCTCACAGTGTTCAGCTAAAACTACAAGTTAGTGTAATGAGACCTCTGCACAGTGTTCATCTAAAACTACAAGTTAGTGCAGTGCGTCCTGCTCACAGTGTTCAGCTAAAACTACAAGTTAGTGGGGTGCGTCCTGCTCACAGTGTTCAGCTAAAACTACAAGTTAGTGTAATGAGACCTCTGCACAGTGTTCATCTAAAACTACAAGTTAGTGCAGTGCTTCCTGCTCACAGTGTTCAGCTAAAACTACAAGTTAGTGGGGTGAGACCTCTGCATAGTGTTCAGCTAAAACTACAAGTTAGTGCGGTGCGTCCTGCTCACAGTGTTCAGCTAAAACTACAAGTTAGTGTAGTGAGACCTCTGCACAGTGTTCATATAAAACTACAAGTTAGTGCAGTGCGTCCTGCTCACAGTGTTCAGCTAAAACTACAAGTTAGTGCGGTGCGTCCTGCTCTCAGTGTTCAGCTAAAACTACAAGTTAGTGTAGTGAGACCTCTGCACAGTGTTCATCTAAAGCTACAAGTTAGTGCTGTGCGTCCTGCTCACAGTGTTCAGCTAAAACTACAAGTTAGTGGGGTGAGACCTCTGCACCGTGTTCAGCTAAAACTACAAGTTAGTGCGGTGCGTCCTGCTCACAGTGTTCAGCTAAAACTACAAGTTAGTGCGGTGCGTCCTGCTCACTGTGTTCAGCTAAAACTACAAGTTAGTGGGGTGAGACCTCTGCACAGTGTTCAGCTAAAACTACAAGTTACTGCGGTACGTCCTGCTCACAGTATTCAGCTAAAACTACAAGTTAGTGCGGTGCGTCCTGCTCACAGTGTTCAGCTAAAACTACAAGTTAGTGTAGTGAGACCTCTGCACAGTGTTCAGCTAAAACTACAAGTTAGTGCGGTGCATCCTGCTCACAGTGTTCAGCTAAAGCTACAAGTTTGTGTAGTGAGACCTCTGCACAGTGTTCAGCTAAATCTACAAGTTAGTGGGGTGCGTCCTGCTCACAGTGTTCAGCTAAAACTACAAGTTAGTGCGGTGCGTCCTGCTCACAGTGTTCAGCTAAAACTACAAGTTAGTGGGGTGAGACCTCTGCACAGTGTTCAGCTAAAACTACAAGTTAGTGCAGTGCGTCCTGCTCACAGTGTTCAGCTAAAACTACAAGTTAGTGGGGTGCGTCCTGCTCACAGTGTTCAGCTAAAACTACAAGTTAGTGTAATGAGACCTCTGCACAGTGTTCATCTAATACTACAAGTTAGTGCAGTGCGTCCTGCTCACAGTGTTCAGCTAAAACTACAAGTTAGTGCGGTGCGTCCTGCTCACAGTGTTCAGCTAAAACTACAAGTTAGTGTAATGAGACCTCTGCACAGTGTTCATCTAAAACTACAAGTTAGTGCAGTGCTTCCTGCTCACAGTGTTCAGCTAAAACTACAAGTTAGTGGGGTGAGACCTCTGCATAGTGTTCAGCTAAAACTACAAGTTAGTGCGGTGCGTCCTGCTCACAGTGTTCAGCTAAAACTACAAGTTAGTGTAGTGAGACCTCTGCACAGTGTTCATATAAAACTACAAGTTAGTGCAGTGCGTCCTGCTCACAGTGTTCAGCTAAAACTACAAGTTAGTGCGGTGCGTCCTGCTCTCAGTGTTCAGCTAAAACTACAAGTTAGTGTAGTGAGACCTCTGCACAGTGTTCATCTAAAGCTACAAGTTAGTGCTGTGCGTCCTGCTCACAGTGTTCAGCTAAAACTACAAGTTAGTGGGGTGAGACCTCTGCACCGTGTTCAGCTAAAACTACAAGTTAGTGCGGTGCGCCCTGCTCACAGTTTTCAGCTAAAACTACAAGTTAGTGGGGTGAGACCTCTGCACTGTGTTCAGCTTAAACTACGAGTTAGTGCGGTGCGTCCTGCTCACAGTTTTCAGCTAAAACTACAAGTTAGTGGGGTGAGACCTCTGCACAGTGTTCAGCTAAAACTACAAGTTAGTGCGGTGCGTCCTGCTCACAGTTTTCAGCTAAAACTACACGTTAGTGGGGTGAGACCTCTGCACAGTGTTCAGCTAAAACTACAAGTTAGTGCGGTGCATCCTGCTCACAGTGTTCAGCTAAAACTACAAGTTAGTGCGGTGCGTCCTGCTCACTGAGTTCAGCTAAAACTACAAGTTAGTGGGGTGAGACCTCTGCACAGTGTTCAGCTTAAACTACAAGTTAGTGCGGTACGTCCTGCTCACAGTATTCAGCTAAAACTACAAGTTAGTGCGGTGCATCCTGCTCACAGTGTTCAGTAAAACTACAAGTTAGTGTAGTGAGACCTCTGCACAGTGTTCAGCTAAAACTACAAGTTAGTGAGGTGCATCCTGCTCACAGTGTTCAGCTAAAGCTACAAGTTTGTGTAGTGAGACCTCTGCACAGTGTTCATCTAAAGCTACAAGTTAGTGCTGTGCGTCCTGCTCACAGTGTTCAGCTAAAACTACAAGTTAGTGGGGTGAGACCTCTGCACAGTGTTCAGCTAAAACTACAAGTTAGTGCGGTGCGTCCTGCTCACAGTTTTCAGCTAAAACTACACGTTAGTGGGGTGAGACCTCTGCACAGTGTTCAGCTAAAACTACAAGTTAGTGCGGTGCATCCTGCTCACAGTGTTCAGCTAAAACTACAAGTTAGTGCGGTGCGTCCTGCTCACTGTGTTCAGCTAAAACTACAAGTTAGTGGGGTGAGACCTCTGCACAGTGTTCAGCTAAAACTACAAGTTAGTGCGGTACGTCCTGCTCACAGTATTCAGCTAAAACTACAAGTTAGTGCGGTGCGTCCTGCTCACAGTGTTCAGCTAAAACTACAAGTTAGTGTAGTGAGACCTCTGCACAGTGTTCAGCTAAAACTACAAGTTAGTGCGGTGCATCCTGCTCACAGTGTTCAGCTAAAGCTACAAGTTTGTGTAGTGAGACCTCTGCACAGTGTTCATCTAAAGCTACAAGTTAGTGCTGTGCGTCCTACTCACAGTGTTCAGCTAAATCTACAAGTTAGTGCGGTGCATCCTGCTCACAGTGTTCAGCTAAAACTACAAGTTAGTGGGGTGCATCCTGCTCACAGTGTTCAGCTAAAACTACAAGTTAGTGGGGTGAGACCTCTGCACAGTGTTCAGCTAAAACTACAAGTTAGTGCAGTGCGTCCTGCTCACAGTGTTCAGCTAAAACTGCAAGTTAGTGGGGTGCGTCCTGCTCACAGTGTTCAGCTAAAACTACAAGTTAGTGTAATGAGACCTCTGCACAGTGTTCATCTAAAACTACAAGTTAGTGCAGTGCGTCCTGCTCACAGTGTTCAGCTAAAACTACAAGTTAGTGCGGTGCGTCCTGCTCACAGTGTTCAGCTAAAACTACAAGTTAGTGTAATGAGACCTCTGCACAGTGTTCATCTAAAACTACAAGTTAGTGCAGTGCTTCCTGCTCACAGTGTTCAGCTAAAACTACAAGTTAGTGGGGTGAGACCTCTGCATAGTGTTCAGCTAAAACTACAAGTTAGTGCGGTGCGTCCTGCTCACAGTGTTCAGCTAAAACTACAAGTTAGTGTAGTGAGACCTCTGCACAGTGTTCATATAAAACTACAAGTTAGTGCAGTGCGTCCTGCTCACAGTGTTCAGCTAAAACTACAAGTTAGTGCGGTGCGTCCTGCTCTCAGTGTTCAGCTAAAACTACAAGTTAGTGTAGTGAGACCTCTGCACAGTGTTCATCTAAAGCTACAAGTTAGTGCTGTGCGTCCTGCTCACAGTGTTCAGCTAAAACTACAAGTTAGTGGGGTGAGACCTCTGCACCGTGTTCAGCTAAAACTACAAGTTAGTGCGGTGCGTCCTGCTCACAGTTTTCAGCTAAAACTACAAGTTAGTGGGGTGAGACCTCTGCACTGTGTTCAGCTAAAACTACGAGTTAGTGCGGTGCGTCCTGCTCACAGTTTTCAGCTAAAACTACAAGTTAGTGGGGTGAGACCTCTGCACAGTGTTCAGCTAAAACTACAAGTTAGTGCGGTGCATCCTGCTCACAGTGTTCAGCTAAAACTACAAGTTAGTGTAGTGAGACCTCTGCACAGTGTTCATCTAAAGCTACAAGGTAGTGCTGTGCGTCCTGCTCACAGTGTTCAGCTAAAACTACAAGTTAGTGCGGTGCGTCCTGCTCACAGTGTTCAGCTAAAACTACAAGTTAGTGGGGTGAGACCTCTGCACAGTGTTCAGCTAAAACTACAAGTTAGTGCGGTGCATCCTGCTCACAGTGTTCAGCTAAAACTACAAGTTAGTGCGGTGCGTCCTGCTCACAGTGTTCAGCTAAAACTACAAGTTAGTGTGGTGAGACCTCTGCACAGTGTTCAGCTAAAACTACAAGTTAGTGCGGTGCGTCCTGCTCACAGTGTTCAGCTAAAACTGTGGTGCGTCCTCCTCACAGTGTTCAGCTAAACCTACAAGTTAGTGTAATGAGACCTCTGCACAGTGTTCATCTAAAACTACAAGTTAGTGCAGTGCTTCCTGCTCACAGTGTTCAGCTAAAACTACAAGTTAGTGGGGTGAGACCTCTGCATAGTGTTCAGCTAAAACTACAAGTTAGTGCGGTGCGTCCTGCTCACAGTGTTCAGCTAAAACTACAAGTTAGTGTAGTGAGACCTCTGCACAGTGTTCATATAAAACTACAAGTTAGTGCAGTGCGTCCTGCTCACAGTGTTCAGCTAAAACTACAAGTTAGTGTAGTGAGACCTCTGCACAGTGTTCATCTAAAGCTACAAGTTAGTGCTGTGCGTCCTGCTCACAGTGTTCAGCTAAAACTACAAGTTAGTGGGGTGAGACCTCTGCACCGTGTTCAGCTAAAACTACAAGTTAGTGCGGTGCGTCCTGCTCCCATTTTTTAGCTAAAACTACAAGTTAGTGGGGTGAGACCTCTGCACTGTGTTCAGCTAAAACTACGAGTTAGTGCGGTGCGTCCTGCTCACAGTTTTCAGCTAAAACTACAAGTTAGTGGGGTGAGACCTCTGCACAGTGTTCAGCTAAAACTACAAGTTAGTGCGGTGCATCCTGCTCACAGTGTTCAGCTAAAACTACAAGTTAGTGTAGTGAGACCTCTGCACAGTGTTCATCTAAAGCTACAAGGTAGTGCTGTGCGTCCTGCTCACAGTGTTCAGCTAAAACTACAAGTTAGTGCGGTGCGTCCTGCTCACAGTGTTCAGCTAAAACTACAAGTTAGTGGGGTGAGACCTCTGCACAGTGTTCAGCTAAAACTACAAGTTAGTGCGGTGCATCCTGCTCACAGTGTTCAGCTAAAACTACAAGTTAGTGCGGTGCGTCCTGCTCACAGTGTTCAGCTAAAACTACAAGTTAGTGTGGTGAGACCTCTGCACAGTGTTCAGCTAAAACTACAAGTTAGTGCGGTGCGTCCTGCTCACAGTGTTCAGCTAAAACTGTGGTGCGTCCTCCTCACAGTGTTCAGCTAAACCTACAAGTTATTTTTTAGCGAGCTCTGCACAGTGTTCAGCTAAAGCTACCTGTAGAAGGTTGGTGGTGTTTTCCTGATCCTATCACTACCGCAGGCAGCTAAAAAAGCTACAAGTTAGTTTTTTGCGAGCTCTGCACAGTGTTCAGCTAAAGCTACCTGTAGAAGGTTGATGGTGTTCTCATACTACAGGCAGGCAGTTGATTTTTCTAGCTGCAGTATCAGTACATATATATATATATATATATATATATATATATATATATATATATCCCAGCTTAGTGCAGCTACAGGCCATTAGTATGTCTGGAAGGCCAAGAAGGAGAGGCAGACAGTCACAAGCCAATAAGAGAGGGCAAGCAGGCTCTGTGTCTAGTGCTGGTCGTGGAGACGGTGCATCCTCATCAGCACGTGGCCGTGGGACACGCTTGGCCTTTTTTTCGGCAGCTGGCCGTGTTGAGCCGCCAACATGCGGAAGACTTGGTTGAGTGGATGACCAAGCTGTCCTCATCCTCCTCATCCTCTCTCACCCATGCCCAGGGTACTTTGTCTGGCAAAGCAGCGGCCTCTTCCCTCGGCTCAATGTCATCAGTGACTCCTTCCCTAGCCCCACCACGTCCTCCTGAGGAGTCCCTCGAACTGTTTGACCACAGTGTTGGGTACATGCTCTAGGAGGATGCCCAGCGTTTGGAAGGCTCTGATGATGATACTGAGCTCGATGAAGGAGTAATATGAGGACGGACAGAGGGGGTGCCCAAGAAGGACAGCAATCTGGCAGTCATGCTCCCCCTACTGCAGCATACTGCCAGGTTTGCTCCAGTGATGAGGAGGGAGGGGATGATGAGGTCACTGACTCAATGTGGGTGCCTGATAGGAGAGAGTAGGAGGAGGAGGAGGCACATCACCAACGAGGCAGGATGCCCTCCAGGGGCAAGCCTAAGGGCAGCACATTGACTGCATCACACCCCAAAGATCCACATGTGCAGGGCGCTGCAGTCTCTGCGCGTTATTCAAAAAGTTCTTTGGTGTGGGCCTTTTTTGAGACGAGTGCATCAGATCGCACTGCTGCTATTTGCAACATATGTCTCAAGCGTATCTCGCGTGGCCAAAACATCTCCCGCTTGGGTACCACATGCTTGACCAGACATATGTTGACCTGCCATGCAGTTCGTTGGCAAGCGTATTTAAAAGACCCACACCAAAGAACAAAGAGGACCTCTCCTTGCTCCTCATCAGCTGAGATATCCAACCCCACTATACCTTCAGTCCTCTCTGAGACCTGCACTGAGAGGAATGAAGGTGTAGAATTAGGTGTGTCACAGCCAAATACTTGTGGGCAATCTGCTTTTGGTACACCGACGTCAGATTGTACCAGGCAAATTTCCCTGCCCCAGCTGCTGCACCGCCGAAAGAAGTTTGCTCCCAGCCATCCACATGCCCAGCGGTTGAATGCTAGCTTGGCAAAATTGCTAGCACTTCAACTGCTGCCTTTTCAGTTGGTAGACTCTGCCCCCTTCCGTGAGTTTTTGGAATGTGCGGTTCCTCAGTGGCAGGTACCCAAACGCCACTTTTTCTCACGGAAGGCGACTGCCTATGCTGATGCTGAGTGACTATCCCTGAGTAATTATCCTCTTCCTCCTCAATCATCACGCTGATAGCTTGTAAGAACATTTTTGGTTCTGGGCGCCACCACCAGTGCCTAAGGCCCAATTTTTCAGCCCCTGTTTAACAGGGGCATGTAATTACAATTTTTGATGCAATACTTTGCAGCAGGGCTCGTTTCTGCGTTACAACTAGAGCATCTGTGAGGGGTTGCAGTGTTGTGGCACCAGCACCAGTGCCTAAGGCCCAATTTTTCAGCCCCTGTTCAACAGGGGCATGTAATTACAATTTTTGATGCAATACTTTGCAGCAGGGCTCATTTCTGCATTCCAACTAGAGTATCTGTGAGGGGTTGCAGTGTTGTGGCACCAGCACCAGTGCCTAAGGCCTAATTTTTCAGCCCCTGTTCAACAGGGGCATGTAATTACAACTCTTAATCTAATATTTCACAGCTGGGCCCATTTCTGCACCCACCAAGAGCGAGTGAGGACTTACAGTGTTGTGGCACCAGCACCACCACCACCACCACCAAAGGCCCAATTTTTCTGCCCTTGTTCAACAGGGGCATGTAATTACAATTCTTGATCTAATATTTCACAGCAGGGCCCATTCTGCACCCACCAAGAGCGAGTGAGGACTTACAGTGTTGTGGCACCAGCACCACCAAAGGCCCAATTTTTCTGCCCCTGTTCAACAGGGGTATGTAATTACAATTCTTGATCTAATATTTCATAGGGCCCTGTGAGGGCTTACAGTGTTGTGGCCACAACAACACCTAAGGCCCAAATTTCTGCTGAGTATATAGGGCAGGCCCCTACTTTCAAACTTCTAACTTACAAACGACTCCTACTTGCAAACGGAAGGAGACAACAGGAAGTGAGATGAAATCTACCCCTAGGAAGGGAAATTCTCTCCTGTAAGAGTTAATATGGGAAAAACATTTCTCCTTTCCACTGATGCTTTCCAATCCTTGTTCCACAAAAAAACCCAAATTTTCAAAAAACATTTTTCATTGGGACAAAAAAGTGAGGTGAAATCTTCTGAAGAGGAGGAAAGACAGCAAAACAAATGTCACAGGGGTGATAACCCTTCCCTATGTTTTCCAAAAAGCTTAAAAAAGATTTTTTGGCTGGAGCTAAACACGTTAAAAATGTACCCGTTCAAAATTACAAACAGATTCTACTTAACAACAAACCTACAGTCCCTGTCTTGTTTGCACCGCCTGTATACTGCTGTTCAGAGTATATAGGGCCTGGTGGCCCCACACCTTTCCTTATTTTAATTTGGGTGCGGGGTTCCCCTTAATATCCATACAAGACCCAAAGGGCCTGGTAATGGACTGGGGGGGTACCCATGCCGTTTGTCTCACTGATTTTCATCCATATTGCCAGGACCCGACATTACATTAAACCCGCAAGCAGTTTTAAATGAGATTTTTTCCTTTAAAAATGACATTTTGTGCAGGGACTGTTCTAAACACGGGAATCAAGTGCCACTTTACAGGCATACTATAGACACACCCCAGGTACGATATTTAAAGGAATATTTCACTTTTCTTTTTTTACTTTAAGCATCATTAAAATCACTGCTCCTGAAAAAACGGCCGTTTTTAAAAGTTCTTTTTGCATTGATACATGTCCTCTGGGGCGGGACCCGGGTCCCCAAACCCTTTTTAGGACAATACCATGCAAATTAGCCTTTAAAATGAGCACTTTTGATTTTGAACGTTCGAGTCCCATAGACGTCAATAGGGTTCTAATTTTCGGTCCGTTCGCAGGTTCTGGTGCGAACCGAACCGGGGGGTGTTCGGCTCATCCCTAGTTGTGACCGTGCCCATAAAGTCCAAAGTCCCTCTTTTTTGAGCAGCCAATGAAATTGGCTGTTTACCATGTGACCGGCTGTGTCCAATCACAGTCGGTCACAGATGTAAACAATGAGTAGCTGTTACTATCTGATCCCTGCTCTCTCCTCACACACCGATCGTGAGAGGAGAGAGCAGGGATCAGTGAGTGAAATCAGTGTCTGTCTGACATTTTATTGTATTGTACTGTGCACAACACGCCCCCCCCAAAAAAGAGGACCTGTCACACAGCCCAGCCAATCAGCCCATCTGTCAATCAGCCCATCTGTCAACCAGCCCATCTGTCAATCAGCCCATCTGTCACAGGCCCACCGCCATCGGTACCGCCACACAGGCTACCAGTACCGCCATCGGTACTGCCACACAGGCTACCAGTACCGCCATCGGTACCACCACCAGTAATGCCACTAGTACCTCCATCAGGCCCACCATCTATACTGCAACACAGGCCGCTACCAGTATCGCCACTAGTGCCGCCATCGGTACCACCACCACCCGTACCACCGTCAGTACCGCCATCGGTACCACCACCACCCATACCGCCACCTGTACCGCCATCACCACCTGTATCGCCACCACCACCGGTACCGCCATTGGTACCACCACCTGTACCACCATCGGTACCACCACCACCCGTACCACCACCGGTACCGCCACCACCACCACCACCCGTACCGCCACCACCACCCGTACCACCTACCAGCGGCGATGTGTCACACTGGATGAATTTAAATTGTTTTTGGGCCTAACATTCAATATGGGCATTACAAAAAAGAACGAAGTCCATGCATATTGGTCCACCCACCCCATCCAACACATGCCCATATATTCCGCTGTCATGTCCAGGACAAGATATTACATGATTATGCGTTTTCTCCACTTCAATGACAATTCACAGTGCCCTCCCCGAGATCATCCCAACCATGACAAATTGTAAAGATACGCCCCCTAATCAATTCCTTTTCCCAGCGATTTAGAGAAGTTTTCATCCCAGACCAAAAAATGTGTGTGGACGAGTCACTCATACATTTCACTGGCCGACTGCACTTCAAGCAGTATATACCAAGCAAGAGAGCCAGGTATGGGCTGAAGTTAAATAAATTATGCGATCAAACCACTGGATATGTCTTCACATTCCGGATCTACGAAGGCAAAGACTCCCAGCTCCAGCCCCATAATTGCCCCACATATTTTGGAACCAGTGGGAAAATTGTCTGGGAGCTGGCATACCCCCTATTGGACAAAGGATACCATTTATATGTCGACAACTATTATGCCAGCCTGCCCCTTTTTCGTCACCTTTATAGTATAAAAACCCCGGCCTGTGGTACCTTAAAAAAAAAACGTAAGGGATTCCCACAAAATCTGTTGGCAAAAAAATTACAAAAGGGAGAATCGCATTCATGAGGAACGAGGAGGTGTTGGCCATGAAGTGGAGGGACAAGAAAGATGTCAACATCCTCTCTACCATCCACAATGACACCGTGGTGGAGATCCAAAAAAGACGTGGCCCCATTGTAAAGCCCGAATGTGTCCACGACTACAATATGTATATGGGGGGGTGAATTTAAACGATAAGATGCTACAGCCCTATTTATCAAACAGAAAGTCCCGTTACTGGTACAAGAAAGTTGCCTTTCACCTGTTTCACATGGCCCTTTTTAATTTGTTTGTCTGCTACCAAAAAGCAACTCAAAACCAACAAGTCACCTACCTCAAGTATATTGAATATATCGTCACTGCCCTCATTTAAACCACGTTTCTGACTTCCACGTGCACCAACCTCAGCCTGTTTACCGATGATGCCTCTGCTTGTCGATTTAAACAACGTTTCTGACTTCCACGTATACCGACCTTGGCCTGTTAATTGACCATGTTTTTGCCTGCCAATTGGACTGATCTTTTGGCCATCTACTTTAGTACACAGGGGTCCCACATATGTGAGGGGCTTCAGAATAGCGTTCTGAGTAGAGAAAACCAGTTTTTCGTTTTCTGTGCTACCAGAACAGGGTCTGGTTGCCCGGAGGCTTCAAAGCAATTTGGGTGGGAGAAGCCTCTACCCCTGTCCCCCTGGCCCTAAGCTTGATGGTCCTTCCTGCTGCCTGGACCAATACTTTGGCTGTGCTGACCATATTGCTGCCTGTAAAGACCCATGACATTATGGACCATGTTTCTTCCTGCTGTTTGGACCAATACTTTGGCTGTGTTGACCATATATCTGCCTGCTGCCTCTACTAACTTTGGACAGTATTTCTGCCGGGACACCTCTGCCTGCTACCTGGACCTGTGCTTTGGCTGTGCTTTGGCTGTGCTCTGGCTGTGCTCTGGCTGTGCTCTGGCTGTGCTGAGAGTATCTCTGCCTGTACGAACTATGGACAGTATTCCTGCCTGCTGCCTGGATGATTACTTTTGCTGTCGCTGACCTCATTCCTGCCTGCTGCCTGGACCGATGTACTTCTAAAACCACAGGTAGTCTTTTGTTATTTGGTATGTACCTGCTATGTGTTAGAAATATGAAGGGCCTCCAAAAATGTGATCGGTAGTCAGAAAATGATATGTGTAATTAATGCTGCTAGAATGCCTGGAGGTGCTACTTGGATTTTGGGCCTCTGTATGTGGCCAGGCTGTGTAAAAGTCTCAAACATGTGGTATCACCATACTCAGGAGGAGTAGCAGAATGTATTTTGGGGTGTCATTTTTGCTATGTACATGCTATGCGTTATAAATATCTTATAAAGTGACAACTTTGTGTAAAAAAAATGCATTTTCATTTTTTTCCACACTTTCCAAAAACTTCTTGAAAAAAATGAACCATTCAAAAGACTCATTATTCCTCATAGATTATATGTTGGGGTGTTTTCTTTCCAAAATGGGGTCATTTTGTGGACAATTCCATTGTCCTGGTGCTCCAGGGCCTTCAAAAATGTAATAGGTGGTTGAGAAATGAGATGTGCAATTTATGCTTGTAGAACACCTGAAAGTGCTACTTCAATGTTGGGCCTTTGTATGTGGCCAGGCAGTGTAAAAGTCTCACACATGTGAGATCGCCATAATTAGAGGGATTATTGGAATGCATTTTGGGGTGTTATTTTTGGTATGTACATGCTATGTGTTAAAAATATCTTATAAAAGGACAACTTTGTGTAAAAAAAATGCATTTTAATTTTTTTTCCACATTTTCCAAAACCTTCTGGAAAAAAACGAACCGTTCAAAAGACTCATTATGCCTCACAGATTATACGTTGGGGTGTGTGCTTTCCAAAATGGGTTCATTTTGTGGATAATTCCATTGTTCTGGTGCTCCGGGGCCTTCAAAACTGTAATAGGTGGTTGAGAAAGGATATATGCAATTTATGCTTGTAAAACGCATGAAAGCGCTACTTCACTGTTGGGCCTTTGTATGTCGGCAGGCTGTGTAAAAGCCTCACACATGTGGTATTGCCATACTCAGGAGGAGAAGAGGAATGCATTTTGGGTTGTCATTTTTGCTACGTACATGCTATGTGTTAGAAATATCTTATAAATGGTCAACTTTGTGTAAAAAAAATGCATTTTCATTTTTTTTCCACTTTTTTCAAAACCTTCTGGAAAAAAATGAACCGTTCAAAAGACTCATTATGCCTCACAGATTATACGTTGGGGTGTGTGCTTTCCAAAATGGGTTCATTTTGTGGATAATTCCATTGTTCTGGTGCTCCGGGGCCTTCAAAACTGTAATAGGTGGTTGAGAAAGGATATATGCAATTTATGCTTGTAAAACGCATGAAAGTGCTACTTCAAAGTTGGGCCTTTGTATGTGGCCAGGCTGTGTAAAAGTCTCACACATGTGGTATCGCCATACACAGGAGGAGTAGAAGAATGCATTTTGGGGTGTCATTTTTGCTATGTACATGCTATGTGTTAGAAATATCTTATAAATGGACAACTTTGTGTAAAAAAAATGCATTTTCATTTTTTTCCACATTTTCCAAAAACTTCTGGAAAAAAATGAACCGTTCAAAAGACTCATTATGCCTCATAGATTATACGTTGGGGTGTGTGCTTTCCAAAATGGGGTCATTTTGTGGACAATTCAATTGTCCTGGTGCTCCAGCGCCTTCAAAAGTGTAATAGGTGGTTGAGAAAGGATATGTGCAATTTATGCTTGTAGAACGCCTGAAAGTGCTACTTCAGTGTTAGCCCTTTGTATGTGGCCAGGCTGTGTAAAAGTCTCACACATGCGGTATCGCTATACTCAGGAGGAGTAGCAAAATGTATTTTGGGGTGTAGTTGCAATTATGCATATGCTGTGTGAGAGAAATAACCTGTTAATATGACCAGTTTGTGTAAAAAAAAAAAAATCTTAATTTTCCCTAGAATTGTGGGAAAAAATTACAGCTTCAAAAAACTCACCATGCCTCTTAGTAAATACATTGGACTGTCTACTTTCCAAAAAGGGGTCATTTGGGGGGTATTTGTACCTTCCTGGCTGTTTAGTGTCTCAAGAAATGAGATAGGCCTTCAGGTGAGATAGTACATCAGGTGTGATCAATTTTCAGTGATTGGCACCATAGTTTGTAGACTCTATAACTTTCACAAAGACAAAATAATATACATTAATTTGGGTTATTTTTACCAAAGATATGTAGCAGTATAAATTTTGGCACAAATTTATGAAGAAAAATGACTTGTTTGCAAAATTTTACAATAGAAACTAAAAAAAAGTATGTTTTTTTCAAAATTTTCGCTGCTTATATCGCAAAAAATGATAAACTCAGTGGTGATTAAATACCACCAAAAGAAAGCTCTATTTGTGAGAGGAAAATGATAAACACTTTGTTTGGATACAGTGTAGCATGACTGAGTAATTGTCATTCAAAGTGTGAGAGCGCTGAAAGCTGAAAATTGGTCTGGACGGGAAGGTGCATAAGTGCCTGGTATTGAAGTGGTTAACCTGCAAAGAATGGTAAACAATACAACTTTCGTGTACATTGGTAAATTGTCACTGACATTCCTCAAAACCGACAATAACTAAACCCTCTGTAACACTTACTAAATCTTACTAAAATACAACACCCGCGACACGTAAGAGGGCTGTCGCGGTAGGTTCAAACATATTCTTGTTACCACATACACACATGAGCCAAACATTTAGATACAAATGTGAGAGAGATATTTCATAGTTCCCAAAACAAAAATGAAAAAACAAAACAACCAGATGGAATGTTACCTTCACTCTTTTAGCAATAGAAAAAAATACAATGGGAAAAACACAAGAGCATCTTGAAATCTTTGCATGGACCAGCCACACAAAGTTCAAAAACAGGCCTGAGAATTTTTAATCACACAAATGTGTACTACATATCCATCAACTCACTCATCATTACAGATTTCTGAAGCCATAGCTGAACTACTTCCAAGGTACTTTTATTCTGGGGTATCGTACCTCCAGACATTCAAAGTACCTTCCAAAGGAATACACCTTACGTACCCTCTGACCATATCTGACAATCTTTAAGGGGTCTCATGTCCGGAGCCCAAAACCCAGACCTCATGTACTGTGCAGCTGTCTGACTGGTGTGGAGCCTCATATTTTTTCTCCAACGCATGGACGGCCAACATTACCCATGATGATTTGAATCGCTTGTAATGTGTCCCTGCGTCCAGGGCACCCTTGCACTAACTTTCGGAGCAGTACTGCCTAGTGACTATTTTTACAGTACGGGTACCCGACGCATTCCGATTATTATACACGGCCTCCAGGTATGCTAGCATACTACTCCTCACATTTACATACTTTTTCAGTTATCGGCAGCCCTATAAATGTGTTGTCGAGTAGGGACCCTAAAAAAGGGCACGAGTACCCCCCCGGTACCATGGGACTTTATGGGCAAACTATAAGAAAATGATATATCGTGAAATATAATTTATTTGAAAAAATTATTTAAAAATACATATGTGTAGTGACGAACACATCAACAATTTATACCGTATATTTGTATGACCAGACAAAACATTATGCTCATAATAAGCTATTACAAATTCCAGTGAGTGTAATTTTCCTCCTTTAGCCTGACATGTTTTAGGAATTTTATCCCTTCCTTAGAGGCATTATAGGAGAGAGTGCAAATACATTCGATATTGAATTGTAAACGATTTTCATAGAGATACTTTAAAATCAAAATTTCATGAAAAAGCAAAATTTCTGCTGCTTGTCCATCGAAAAAAAAACAAAAACGATGAACCCCGTCTGGGCTCGACACAGCCCTCACATGGGTCCCCACGAGACAGCCCCCACAGTTCAGTCACAAACAAATTCTGGTAGGTGGTCAAAAATCCTAAGATGGATATATATGTGTATGTGGCTAAAATGTTGTTGATCCTGAGAGGTAAAGTTTGCCAACAGGGGGGTACTTGTGCCCTTTTTTAGGGTTCCTACTCAACAAATGTTTGGGGTGTTGGTTGTGTTACTGAGAATATTATAATTCTCTCTGTGGTTCACTACCTATACTATAAATCTGTTGTCAGACAAACTACAAAAACACCATGAAAATCCTCCGCTATTCAAAACAATCTTATGGCTTCTATCTACCTAGATATTACAACAATGACGTGGATGCCTCCTGTTTGCTCTCTACCTAAAGCTGTATTACAGTATAAACCTTCACAAAAACAACTGGAATTAAATTTAAAACACTCTTTTAAAAGCCAAAGTGTTTTCCATTGTCCTTCCAAGCACAAATCTCATTTTCTTGTGCCATAGGACCCCATGCTCCTCCCACCAACTTCCGGTGGATACATCAAATGCTGTAAAGCATGCTCAGCTCTAAGAACCCATCAAACTGGTTTATTTACATATCAATGTACAGGAAGAGGGAGGGGGAGGGGAAGCCTAGCACTATGTCTAGCAAGACCTTAAAAAAAATCTATGGCTAACATCAACAATTTAAAAAAACTTTTGTCCAGGAGAGGGTGGAATAAATTCCCCATATTGCAAATGGGAGGGAATCCCCCTTGACTCACATATCCCCTGGGAAGTCAAACCACAAGTTTTGAGACCGAAATACCACACAACAGTGCAACAAAAGCCAAAACTGAAACTCCTACAAAAAGATGGCTCAAAAAAGGTCAACCAAAGCCCCCCTCCTTCTCGGCAGGCTATACAATACAAGCCTCAAAACAATGAATTGCCCTCTGAGGAACGCCAAATATTTAAAAACACACACCGCTAAAAGTACAAAACTCAGTTAAAGCTAGTAAATTCAGTGCAAAGTAGAGAATTTCACTTACAATGGAAATGGTGCCTAGATATTAGGTAGCTCAGACTGCATGGCTACACACAAAGGAATAGAAAATGGCTGACGAAAGCCAGGCCACAACAAAATGGGGCCATTAACTCATGAAATGTATTTGTTGATCCCGCCAAAACAAGATTTCTTCACTAGAAACATAAACTTCTCTAAAACAACTGGACTAAAAACGTAAATGATTCTACTGGAAATGTAATTCAGTACAAAAACAGACTATGGTATATTTCGCTCAAGACTAAAATCAGCAGAAACAAAAAGGCAGTTGCAGCAATTGAAAATCGGTCCACAGCAAAATGGTGGATGAAATCCTGAATACTGAAAAATGGCCGACATTAACAAATGAAGACCAACACAAACCAGGATTTCTCCCTATAAAAACTGACTATACAATTGAGACACCACATGAACACTTACAAACATTTTAGGAACAGTTCCACTGAAAAGTATGTAATCCTGCCAAAACCAGGATTTCTTCACTAGAAATCCAAAATCTTTCTCCACAAAGACTGACTGCACAATTGAGAATGCACACTTAACCATAGACACACTTTAGGCTAACTACTAGGACCCTTGGCCAACTAAACAACACAGGCTCTCCAATCACACAACAACGCCACAAAAACCTCAAAATAACATGGCTCAAACATACACTCTTTTCTCAAACAAAGTTCACATCAGCTTTCACAGGAACAAGACATTTCGGAAAACCCCACAGTGTCTGCCTGCATGATCTTTTCATCTCAAAACAAAAGAACTCCTCCATGCTATTGTCTAGAATCAAGACATGTCCCAACAATGCATGGCCGCCCTTCCCCCAAGCCGCATGGTCACTTGAATATGCAACAGCCATTTTACAAACAAATTCAAAGCTTTCCAAACTACTTTGATACAAACCATCTGTGTACTTGGCCCATACATAGGTAATAATCACAATTAATACATTTCTATTCCTCATTCAGTTACTTACACAACTTTAATATAGTCAGTTAAATACCATACACAATTCATACATTTCTCATATGCATCACAAACTTGTTACACTGCATCAGTCACTCACACAACAAACAGTCTCCTTACACAAACATTCCAGGTTGAAAATATCCCAATCCATGCTGACAAATCACACACACAACAGACATACGATCAAAATCCTGAGTACCATTATTTCAAAAAGACAAAAAATGTGTTCTTATGCAAAGCAGAGCCTCCCTAACGCATCAGAACATGGATCCAGTCGCTCCCTCATCTCGATCCGATGCTAAGGAGGCCCTATTCACTTGTTTCTGGCCAGCCATTGATGTCATATCTCCTGTGCTAATAAGCACACATTTTGTCTAATGATATAATGTACCTTACCTATCATTCCATTTTCAGTATATCCCCAAATAAACAGACATCACCATAGTTTACGTTCTCAGCAACATGCTCTTCTGCCCTTCGCCCAGCATGCCTTTGGTTTTTATTCCAACATCACAAAAGCTATGACAAGCAGGAAGTGATGGCCACAATAGCCAAATGCTTCCTCAATACAAAATGACGTCACAGGAAATGACACTAAAGGGGAGGGCATCCACAGGATGAGTTAATACAAACAACCAATGAATATTAGCTAAAGGAGTCTTATGGGCATGTCTGAGCAGAGACAGCGTGCATGCATGTGTTCCCTGTCCCCTCTACCTGGAAGCTAAACAAAAGAAGCCGCATGGCTTTCAAACATGGACTCCGTCTCTGACCATAACAACTCAAAGACTCCTGTATTTCCGCTGATAGGAATCCTTATTCTGCGTTATTCCAGAGAACAATGCATACCCGGATTATACTACCGTTCCTTGTGGATGGGAGGCTATCTGAAGGTATACGCTACGAATCCCGACATGTGCTGAACAAACACAACAGAGACAAGAGCGTGCATCCACCTATAACCGATAATGTTCTTACAGAGCGAATATATCCCCTCAGATGGTCGTTCTGTGCATTGCACAGGGGCCCTTTCCCTGGCGGACATACCCCCACCCTGCAAACACCTCTCCAATCCCAGGAAGTTTTTCATTATCAGACGGGACTCAACCAGCGTCAGTCTGCCCCAGTCAGCTCTTTAGAGAGGGCTGTGGGAGTACTACCACTGGGAGACACTTATGACAATACATATTAAAATACATCTTCATAAAATTTCCACAACAAGATTTAAATTAATGTCATATGGAAATATAATGAAAAGTATGTACTTTTTAAGCACCGTAAAGCACTGCTTTAACACTTTATGTTTCTTACAAATGACTTTGTATGCAAGTACAGATATGATAAGTGACCCCGCAAGCCGAATCCCATCATCCTGATTCCGAGCTAAACCGGTATGGATCGAGGATCTCCGTTCGAACAACTTCTGACCTATGGGTCCCAAACCCTCTCAAATATCGGTATTTTATCATGCAGGATCGCTGTCATGTGCTCATTTATCATAATGCAGGAAAGTTTATGCTTTAGTTGTTCAAATGGCAAGGTAGCTGATTTCCAAGATTTTGCAATAATAATTTTTGCTGCTATAAATAAAAAAGTTATGAGACACCTTTGAAAATTCGATGGGTTCTCCACCTTGCAACCCAACAGAGCCTGTCTTGGGGATTTAAACAAACAAAATTTTGCGCCAATGAAAAAGATGAGTCAAATAATTGCCAGCAGCAGTGTAAATGTGAGCCGACTAGCATCACAGTTGGTCTGATTTACGAAATGTTTGCACCATCAGCTGAGGCGCAAAGTACAATTTCATATTTATGAAACTTTTGCGTCAGTAACAGAGAGCTAATCCCCGTTTACTATAGTGATCTCGGCGCTCGGGAGAATGAAATCTGAGCGCCACTATGGACATGGCACACGGCATCTTCAATTCAATATTAACAGAAGATGGAGGTGAAAATATTATGGGGTGATGTGGGGTGATGTGAGGAAGTATAGTAACAACTAGGGATGAGCTTCGAGTTTGAGTCGAACCCATGTTCAACTCGAACATCGCATGTTCGACTGTTCGTCGAATTTCGAACGTTATGGGCTGTTCGCGCCACATTCGAGTGGCACGTCACGGCCCATAATTCACTGCGGCATCGCAGTGCATTGCTGGCTAATGATTGGCCAAGCATGTACTATGACCCACATGCTTGGCCAATCACAGCGCCATCTGTATGGAGAGCCGTAATTGGCCAAAGTCAGGGTGGCTTTGGCCAATTATGGCTCAGGGGGTTTAGTACACGCCCCACACTATATAAGGCCGCCTGTGTGGCGGCCTTGTGTAGTGTGTTGCGGTGGCGGAGAGATAGGCAGAGAGACAATGTGATTTGATTTAAGTTAGATAGAGTAGGCAGGCGAGTCAGTTAGCTGCACTTACAGTGTATTGTGTATATATATGCATCCTAGGTGTTGTATATATATATATATATATATATACACTGTATTCAGTTTAGCTAGATCCGTTCCTGTTATTCTCTTCCTACTGACAGGCAGGCAGGTATTTTTACAGTATTTAAAGCTACCTGAAGAAAATTGCTGGTGTTCTTCTGATCCTATCAGTCCTATTAGCTACAGTATTTATAGTTAGTGTAGTGCATCCTCTGCACAGTATGCACCTAAAGCTACCTGAAGAAAATTGGTGGTGTTCTTCTGATCCTATTAGTACTGCAAGCAACTGCAGTATTTACAGTTAGTGTAGTGCGTTCTCTGCACAGTGTGCACCTAAAGGTACCTGAAGAAAATTGGTGGTGTTCTTCTGATCCTTTTAGTACCGCAGGCAGCTGCAGTATTTACAGTTAGTGTAGTGCGTCCTCTGCACAGTGTGCACCTAAAGCTACCTGAAGAAAATTGGTGGTGTTCTTCTGATCCTATTAGTACCTCAGGCAGCTGCAGTATTTACAGTTAGTGTACTGTGTCCTCTGCACAGTGTGCACCTAAAGCTACCTGAACCCAATTGCTGTTGTTCTGATCCCATTAATACCACAGGCAGGCAGCTGCAGTATTTACAGTTAGTACACTGTGTCCTCTGCACAGTGTGCACCTAAAGCTACCTGAATAAAATTGGTGGTGTTCTTCTGATCCTATTAGTACCACAGGCAGGCAGCTGCAGTATTTACAGTTAGTGTACTGCATCCTCTGCACAGTGTGCACCTAAAGCTACCTGAAGACAATTGCTGGTGTTCTCATACTAATAATACTACAGGCAGGCAGTTGATTCTGCTAGCTGCAGTATCAGTATATATACATCCCAGCTTTGTGCAGCTACATCTCACTGCAGGCCATTAGTATGTCTGGAAGGCCAACAAGGAGAGTCACAAGCCAATAAAAGAGGACAAGCAGGCTCTGTGTCTAGAGGCAACAGTGCTGATCGTGTAGAGGGTGCATCCTCATCAGCATGTGGCCGTGGGACACGCTTATCTGTTTTTTCGGCAGCTGGCCGTATTGAGCCGCAACATGCGGAAGACTTGGTAGAGTGGATGACCAAGCCGTCCTCATCCTCCTCATCCTCTCTCACCCAGGCTCAGGGTACTTTGTCTGGCAAAGCAGCTGCCAATGCGGCCTCTTCCCTCGGCTCAATGGCATCAGTCACTCCTTCCCTAGCCCCACCATGTTCTCCTGAGGAGTCCCCCGAACTGTTTGACCACAGTGTTGGGTACATGCTCCAGGAGGATGCCCAGCGTTTTGGAGGCTCTGATGATGGTACCCAGCAAGAGGAAGGCAGTAACGTGAGCCCAAAGAGAGGGGGTGCCCAAGAAGGACAGCAATCTGGCAGTCATGTTCCCCCAGCTGCAGCATACTGCCAGATTTTCTCCAGTGATGAGGAGGGAGGGGATGATGTGATCACTGATTCCACGTGGGTGCCTGATAGGATAGAGGAGGAGGCACATCTTCAAAGAGGCAGAATGCCCTCCAGGGGCCAGCTTAAGGGCAGCACACTGACTGCATCACACCGGAGAGCTCCGCATATGCAGGGCGCTGCTGTCTCTGTGCGTTATTCCAAAAGTTCTTTGGTGTGGGACTTTTTTGAGACAAGTGCATCAGATCACACTGCTGCTATTTGGAACATATGTCTCAAGCGTATCTCGAGTGGCCAAAACCTCACCCGCTTGGGCACCACATGCTTGACCAGACATATGTCGACCTGCCATGGAGTTCGTTGGCAAACGTACCTAAAAGACCCACACCAAAGAACAAAGCGGACCTCTCCTTGCTCCTCATCAGCTGGGATCTCCAACCCCACTATACCTTCAGTCCTCTCTGAAACCTGCACTGAGAGGAATGAAAGTTTTGAATTAGGTGTGTCACAGCCAAGCACTTGCGGGCAATCACCGATGTTCAATTGTACCAGACAAATTTCCCCGCCCCAGCTGCTGCACCGCCGAAAGACATTCGCTCCCATCCATCCACATGCCCAGCGGTTGAATGCTAGCTTGGCTAAATTGGTAGTACTTTAACTGCTGCCTTTTTAGTTGGTAGACTCTGCCCCATTCTGTGAGTTTGTGGAATGTGTGGTTCCTTAGTGGCAGGTTCCCAAACGCCACTTTTTCTCATGGAAGACGATTCCGGCTCTCTACCGGCATGTGGAAGGCAATGTCTTGGCCTCACTGGACAGGGCGGTCAGAGGTAAGGTGCATATTACTGCTGAATCATGGTCCAGCAGGCATGGACAGGGATGTTACCTATCTTTCACCGCACACTGGGTGTCTGGCAGCTGGGAAGGATGCAGGACAGGGTGCTGCAGCGGTTGTTCCGCCACCACGCCTCCAAAATTCTACTAGTGGTGATTCTGTCACACCTCTCTCCTCCACCCCCTCCTCTTCTTCTTCCTCCATGACCTCTTCCTGTGCTGATTTGTCCTAGGAACCAGCGGTGCTCCGTAGGCGTTCAAGGGGCTACGCAAGCACGCAGGCAAAAAGATGCCATGCGGTGCTTGAGCTGATGTGCTTGGGGGACAGGAGCCACACTGGGGCAAAGATTCTGGCAGCTCTGCAGGGGCAGGTTCAGAGGTGGTTGATGCCACACCAGCTTAAGCCAGGTATGGTGGTTTGCGACAATGGCACCAACCTCCTCTCTGCCCTCCGACAGGGACAACTGACCCATGTGCACTGTTTGGCTCACGTCCTTAACTTGGTGGTGCAGTTGTTCTTGGGCAGGTACCCGGGATTACAGGATGTCCTGAGGCAGACCAGGAAAGTCTGTGTGCATTTCCGCAGGTCATATAATGCCAGTGCTCGGCTGGCTGACCCCCAAAAGGAATGCAGCCTGCCCAAGAACCGCCTAATCTGTGACATGCCCACCAGGTGGAACTCAACGTTGGCCATGCTGCAGCAGCTGCACACGCAGCAGAGGGCCATCAATGAGTACCTATGCGACTATGGCACCAGGACAGGGTCAGGGGATGCCACGCCACTGGGCTATGATCAGGGATGCATGCAATGTCCTGTCACCATTTGAGGAGGCCACGAGGATGGTGGGCAGTGACAGTGCATGCATCAGTGACACTGTCCCTCTTGACCACCTGTTGGAGCACATGCTGCGTGGAATAATGGACGGGGCACTTGAGGCAGAACAGAGGGAGGAAGTGGAGGACTTCCTTACCTCTCAAGGCCCCCTTTATCCAGACAGTGTTTCTGCGTGCCTGACGATCACACAGGAAGAGGAGGAGGAGGAGGATTGTGTCAGCATGGAGGTGGAGCCTGGCACTCAGCTTAAGCAGCAGTCTTCAAGGGATCATTTACAGTCCGAAAAAACCCATGGACTTGTACGTGGCTGGGAGGAAGTGGCTGCGGATCATGTCATCCTTAGTGACCCAGAGGACTCTGGACCGAATGCTTCAGCAAACCTACGCTGCATGGCCTCCCTGATCCTGCAAAGCCTGCGGAAGGATCCTCGTATTCGCGGTATCAAGGGGGGGATGATTACTGGCTAGCAACCCTCCTCGATCCACGTTACAAGGGTAAGGTTGCGGACCTTATCTTGCCATCGCAGAGGGAGTAGAGGATGAAACATCTTCAGGAGGCTTTGCAGAAAGGTTTGTGCAACGTGTTTCCAGAGCCTGGGAGGTTACAATTTCCTGGTCCTCCTGGACAACGTGTTGCTGAGGCTTCGGTCAGTCACAGAAGGAGCGGTGGAGAAGGTGGCCGTCTGACCGATGCGTTCAGACAATTTTTTAGTCCGCAGCCCCAAGGTCTGATCGGTTCCAGCAACCATCGCCATCATCTGATTCACATGGTACTCCTGGGAGCAAGATCAGACTTGGACACCTTTCCCACCGAAAATCCTCTAGGTTACTGGGTCTTGAGGATGGATCACTGGCCAGAGCTTGCACAGTATGCAATTGAGCTACTGGCCTGTCCTGCATCCAGCGTTCTTTCGGAACGCACATTCAGTGCTGCTGGAGGCTTTGTAACCAATCACAGGGTGCGCCTGTCCACCGAATCGGTCAATCGTCTGACCTTCATAAAAATGAATCAGTCTTGGATCACCAGCTACCAAGCCCCTGATGCTGATGTAACCGATTTTTTTTAAAATGGGAGATCCCTTCAAGACTGCCTATGCTGATGCTGAGTGACTACCCTTTTATGCTGAGTCACAATCCTCTTCCTCCTCAATTTTCAGGCTGATAGCTTGTAAGAACATTTTTGGTTCTGGGCACTGTCACCAGTGCCCAAGGCCCAATTTTTCTGCCCCTGTTTAACAGGGGCGTGTAATTACAATTTTTGATGCAATACTTTGCAGCAGGGCTCATTCCTGTGCTCCAACTATAGCATCTGTGAGGGGTTTCAGTGTTGTGGCAATTTTTCTGCCCCTGTTTAACAGGGGCGTGTAATTACAATTTTTGATGCAATACTTTGCAGCAGGGGTCATTCCTGTGCTCCAACTAGAGTATCTGCGAGGGGTTTCAGTGTTGTGGCACCAGCACCAGTGCCCAAGGCCCAATTTTTCAGCCCCTGTTTAACAGGGGCGTGTAATTACAATTTTTGATGTAATACTTTGCAGCAGGGCTCATTCCTGCGCTCCAACTAGAGTATCTGTGAGGGGTTGCAGTTTTGTGGCACCAATGCCTAAGGCCCAATTTTTCTGCCCCTGTTCAACAGGGACATGTAATTACAATTCTTGATCTAATATTTCACAGCAGGGCCCATTCCTGCGCTCACCAAGAGTAACTGTGAGGGCTTACAGTGTTGTGGCAACACCACCACCACCAAAGGCCCAATTTGTGTCTCATTTGTGTCTGTTCAGGTATCCAAAAAGAAAAACCTGTTTTAACTGCTTATAACATGCAGTGGCAGCTGGTGCTCCATCGGCAGACAGACCTGACCACAGATTCCAAGTTATTTAGTAAGAGGTGATAATACTGCCCTGCTGAGTTTTCTGCTGACGATCCCCACTGACGCTGTGAGATCCCGGGCCAACGTTTTCTGGTAAGCGGCAGTATTTTTCTGTGGTAGAGGCTTCATCTTTGCAATTGTCACTACAGTGTGGAATGTCACTACGCATCACCTTGGGATCTGTATTTTGCATTATGGACTCATTTTCATTTTTTTTAACTATTTATTTTATATATATATATATATATATTTTTTGTTTTTTCACTTCACCAAGTTTATGGACATTCTCAATGGAATTTCCCTCCATATTTGCACATTTTTCTAATTGCATTTGTTCTTTGATGTATCTTTATTAGGTTTAGGTTTATTTTATAGCACTTTAATTTGCACCTTAAATTATTTTGACTCAATGTATGTAGTATCACTATTGTGATTTGTGGTACCTAGTATTGGGAGCCTTTATACAATAGTTATTGATTTTGGGGTGGTATTTTTCACATGGGAGTTCTCATTTTAAGCCTTTACAGCCTTAAATGGCCTTGTGTGTATTGAGGGGGTAGACTATTTTTTGGTTTTGTGTAAAAATCTTGCAGCTGCAATGTTGATTTGTACGTTTTCTCTAAATCCGTACATCTTTGGAGCAGCATTTGGTGCAACGTGTTTCCAGAGCCTGGGAGGTTACAATTTCCTGGTCCTCCTGGACAACGTGTTGCTGAGGCTTCGGTCAGTCACAGAAGGAGCGGTGGAGAAGGTGGCCGTCTGACCGATGCGTTCAGACAATTTTTTAGTCCGCAGCCCCAAGGTCTGATCGGTTCCAGCAACCATCGCCATCATCTGATTCACATGGTACTCCTGGGAGCAAGATCAGACTTGGACACCTTTCCCACCAAAAATCCTCTAGGTTACTGGGTCTTGAGGATGGATCACTGGCCAGAGCTTGCACAGTATGCAATTGAGCTACTGGCCTGTCCTGCATCCAGCGTTCTTTCGGAACGCACATTCAGTGCTGCTGGAGGCTTTGTAACCAATCACAGGGTGCGCCTGTCCACCGAATCGGTCAATCGTCTGACCTTCATAAAAATGAATCAGTCTTGGATCACCAGCTACCAAGCCCCTGATGCTGATGTAACCGATTTTTTTTAAAATGGGAGATCCCTTCAAGACTGCCTATGCTGATGCTGAGTGACTACCCTTTTATGCTGAGTCACAATCCTCTTCCTCCTCAATTTTCAGGCTGATAGCTTGTAAGAACATTTTTGGTTCTGGGCACTGTCACCAGTGCCCAAGGCCCAATTTTTCTGCCCCTGTTTAACAGGGGCGTGTAATTACAATTTTTGATGCAATACTTTGCAGCAGGGCTCATTCCTGTGCTCCAACTATAGCATCTGTGAGGGGTTTCAGTGTTGTGGCAATTTTTCTGCCCCTGTTTAACAGGGGCGTGTAATTACAATTTTTGATGCAATACTTTGCAGCAGGGGTCATTCCTGTGCTCCAACTAGAGTATCTGCGAGGGGTTTCAGTGTTGTGGCACCAGCACCAGTGCCCAAGGCCCAATTTTTCAGCCCCTGTTTAACAGGGGCGTGTAATTACAATTTTTGATGTAATACTTTGCAGCAGGGCTCATTCCTGCGCTCCAACTAGAGTATCTGTGAGGGGTTGCAGTTTTGTGGCACCAATGCCTAAGGCCCAATTTTTCTGCCCCTGTTCAACAGGGACATGTAATTACAATTCTTGATCTAATATTTCACAGCAGGGCCCATTCCTGCGCTCACCAAGAGTAACTGTGAGGGCTTACAGTGTTGTGGCAACACCACCACCACCAAAGGCCCAATTTGTGTCTCATTTGTGTCTGTTCAGGTATCCAAAAAGAAAAACCTGTTTTAACTGCTTATAACATGCAGTGGCAGCTGGTGCTCCATCGGCAGACAGACCTGACCACAGATTCCAAGTTATTTAGTAAGAGGTGATAATACTGCCCTGCTGAGTTTTCTGCTGACGATCCCCACTGACGCTGAGGTATCCAGTGCCTGCCTGTGAGATCCCGGGCCAACGTTTTCTGGTAAGCGGCAGTATTTTTCTGTGGTAGAGGCTTCATCTTTGCAATTGTCACTACAGTGTGGAATGTCACTACGCATCACCTTGGGATCTGTATTTTGCATTATGGACTCATTTTCATTTTTTTTAACTATTTATTATATATATATATATATATTTTTTGTTTTTTCACTTCACCAAGTTTATGGACATTCTCAATGGAATTTCCCTCCATATTTGCACATTTTTCTAATTGCATTTGTTCTTTGATGTATCTTTATTAGGTTTAGGTTTATTTTATAGCACTTTAATTTGCACCTTAAATTATTTTGACTCAATGTATGTAGTATCACTATTGTGATTTGTGGTACCTAGTATTGGGAGCCTTTATACAATAGTTATTGATTTTGGGGTGGTATTTTTCACATGGGAGTTCTCATTTTAAGCCTTTACAGCCTTAAATGGCCTTGTGTGTATTGAGGGGGTAGACTATTTTTTGGTTTTGTGTAAAAATCTTGCAGCTGCAATGTTGATTTGTACGTTTTCTCTAAATCCGTACATCTTTGGAGCAGCATTTTGGATACATGCTACAGATGCACCACTTTACAGGCAGAGTAACCCCCCCACAAGTTACTAGCTTTAGGGCTAGTTCACTCCATATAAATGCAGTCCAGATGCGTTCCAGATGCTTTTCTGCATGTGCGTTTTTAATGCGTTCCAGTGCGGTTATGATACATTCTTGGTGCGTTTGTGATGCAGTCCAGTACTTTTTCCCACCGTTTTTTTCTTAACCTTAAATAAGAACATGCTGGATGATGTGTTTAATTTTGGACAGGGGGTGGCTTATTTTGTGCTAGCTGCATTTGCCTTTTGGTGTGTGAAATGCATTTGGGCTGGTCTGGGCATGCTCAAGGACTTTGCTTTTTTTATGTGCTTTTTGTGTGTGAACAGCACTTGGATGTCTCTGTGCATGCTCAGAGTGTGTGTTTTTTGGGTTAGTAATTTAACCACCTGCTGACTGGGCACTTAAACCCCCCTCCTATCCAGACCAATTTTCAGCTTTCAGCACTGACGCACTTTGAATGACAATTGCTCAGTCATACAACACTGTACCCAAATGAAATTTTTATCATTTTTTCCCCACAAATAGAGCTTTCTTTTGGTGGTATTTGATCACCTCTGCGGTTTTTATTTTTTGTTAAAAAAATGTAAAAAGACTGAATTAAAAAAAAATATATATATATTTTTGTATATTTTGTTATAAAAAAGTTAAAACAGGTAATTTTTCTCCTTCATTGATGTACGCTGATGAGGCGGCACTGATGGGCACTAATGGGCGGCAGTGATGGGCACTGATGGGTGGCAGTGATGGGCACTGATGGGTGGCAATAATGGGCACTGATCTGTTACACTGATAGGCAGCACTGTTAGGTGGCACTGATTGGCACTACCGGTGGGCATTGATAGCTGGCACTTGTGGGCACTATTAGTTGGCACTTGTGGGCACTGTTAAGTGGCACTTGTGGGCACTGTTAGGTGGCATTGTTAGCTGGCAAAAATGAGGCAGATGTGCCTCTTGCACTTCGGGACCTTTGTCCTTCTCATCTGAGCCGGTGATCGGTTTTTTTTCTACTCACGCTATCAGCGCGAGTAGAAAAAAAATCGATTACCGATCTTTTGTTTACATCATTACATCATGTGATCAGCTGTCATTGGCTGACAGCTGATCACATGGTAAGGGGCCGGGACCGGCCCCTTACTCAGATCGGTGATTAGCCGAGTCTCATTGACTCGGTGATCACAGCGCGCTCGGCGCGCGCCCTGCAAGGCACGCGCAGAGCGCATGCACAGGGGAGGCCGTCATATGACGGCCTCCCGGGAATTCAGGTCCGCGCTGTGGCCTTCATTCGGCCATAGCGCGGATGGCAAGTGGTTAAGGACATCCTTAACAGGTGTACCCACTTTGAAGCTCAGTCTCTACACTGGTTGAACTTGCATTTTGTGTGTTTCATAGACTGTGCATGTGTTTTCAATTGCCTCATTAGCACACAAACCTATGTTATATAAAGCTTGCAGATAGCATGCTTTACCTTCCCCTGAAAAGAGCGAAGATTGTGTGATGGTCTGAATTTTTCTTTGCTGAGCTCAATGGAACGAAAGGGGATTAAGAACACCCTGCGGTTTCAGGTTATGCCTGAAAGTAGAGACAGCTGGAATTGAAACAAGTAACCCCTTTGAGGTCCTGGGGGATGTTGGAGTGGAGGTAGAATCACCAGCACTTAGTCCAGGGACTCCAGAAATGTTTCAGCTGGCCACATTGTCGCCTAGTCAGGAGTTTTTGGTTGATGAAAGCGTTATGGCCCTGAGGAATGTATGTCAGTTTTCTGGCTTAAGTGATAGGTCTGGGGGTGAATGATGCACATCTTCATGTGAATGAGCATCAAGCTGGTGTCCCTCAATGTGAGGGGTTTTGGGTCTCCTGCTAGACAGTGTGCCATTTTTGAGGACTTAAAGGTCAATGGAGGAGACATCACCTGTCTACAGGAGTGTTTTTTTAATCCACCGCCCAAGCCTCCGGAGTGGGTGGTAGATTACATATGGTCGGCAGTTGGGGAAAATAGGAATGCTGGGGTAGGTATTATTATTACAAATAGAAATATTCGCATTATGTCTCATGTTGTGTTAGTGCCAGGAAGATTAATTATGGCAGATTTAGTTTTGTTTAACCAGAAGTTTAGGCTTTTTAATTTATATGCTCCTGTGAATAGCCAGAAACGTCTTAAGTTTTTTGAAGTTTTGAAGTTACATGCAGTGGGAAGGAGACCTAGTGTGATCATGGGTGATTTTAATAAGATCCGATTTGTGAAAGATTGGATAGGTGTAGCGGAGACTAAGTTAGATGTAGGTAGCACTATTGTCGCGTACCTTACAGCGGAGCCCAAAAATGATGAGGGTGGCCTCTTGCACGGTTCCGGTCCAAGCACTCTTGGTGGTGGGTACAGGGAGTGCAAGGGCAATGAAAGGGTGCAGGTGCCTGCAGGCAGGAGGCTGGAACTTGGAGATACAGGAACCTCTGCTAAAGAGATGTGGAAACTGATCACCAGACTTGTTTAGCGGGAGCCAGATCAGGATCAACTGCAGAATCAGGAACAGGCAGGAGTCGGCAACAGGCTGGCAGCGGGGTACCAAATCAGAAGGCAAAACCGTAGTCAGAAACAGGCAGAGGTTGGCAACAGACAGGCAGCGGGGTACAGAATCAGGAGGCAGAGCCATAAGTCCAAGCCAAGGTCAGTATTGCAGGTAGAGACAGGTTCAGCAGGCAGGGGAGATCCAAGAGAATGGTCAGAAGATAGCTGGGTTTTCAGGAACAAGGTCAATCAGGCAGAGTAACAACAGGAACACAGGAACAAGCTGAAGACAATCCAGCACTAATGCTAGGCAGACTCTCTGTTTATCTAGGGTGCTGTGGCGCATGTGCGTTAGCACATTAGCGCTTTGGCACTCGTGGGTGCGCGTTAGCTTGCGCATTCGCATAGAGGTGCCATTGTGCATGCCCACCCTGGATCTCATTTGTCTCTGGCTACGGTTCCGTGTATGAACATTGGCATTAACGGAACAAGGATTGGCAGCTGCTGCACGGAGACGGGTGCTTGCTGTGTGAGTTCTCTGACAACTATGCTGAATGGGGTAATTCAGGACATGCATCTCAATGATTCTGTTCTGGGTTTGGTGGATCCATATTTCACTTTTTTTTCGAAGTGTGGGCGTACCAAATCCAGAATTGATTTATGTTTGTTTTCTGATGCATTCAAATGTGCTAATGTTAAACACAGGCCGGTAATTTTTTCAGACCATGTGGCATTGTATGTTGATTTGAGTATGGGGTTTGATTTGAGTTTGGTTTAGGGGTATGGAGGTTAAATAGTTTATTGTTGCAGGACGAGCATGTCAAAGCCCTTTTTAGTAATGTATATAGTAGATTTGTTAATAGGAAAAAAGATTTTAGTAATATTTTGGGGTGGTGGGATTGGGTCAAAAGGGAATTTAAATTATTTTTTCAAAAAAAGAGTAGGGATAAAAGTAGCAGTGCGAAAAGGAGATATTCTCGGTTACAAGTCAGGTTGGCTACATTATATTCATTTAGAATAATGGGCTATGACATGGCCGATGAAATAGACCATGTTAGAAAGAGGATTAAAGAGGTATTAACTGAAAGAGGAAAACAAAATATTTTTCAAGCCAGAGTTATACACCTGGAGCAGGATGAAAAATGTTCTAGATTTTTTTTCAAGAAGGTTTGTAAGGAAAAAGGGGTGTTTGAAGGTGTGTATGATAAAGGTAGGGAATATAAGGGAGAGGATGTGCTGGAATGCGTGACTACATTTTATGAACAATTGTATCAGGGAGTGTGTGTGGATGAGTCAAATACTAGAATGATTGATATGGTAGAGGATAATTTAGATGAGGATGATAAGGTTTTTTTACAGAAAGCAGTGAACGAGAAGGAGGAGGTGTAGGAAGCTGTGACAAGCATGGGGGCTATTGAAACCCCGGGAGGGGATGGCTTACCAAGTGAGTTTTTTAAATTGTTTTGGGAAATTATTAAGCAGGATGTGGTTGAGATATTTAGTTACATGATGAGGAAAGGCATTATATCCAAATCTATGAGAGAGGGGGTAGTGGTATTAATTTATAAGAAGGGGGATGAGATGGATATTTTCGAAATTGGAGGCCTATCTCCTTACTAAATGCATACTACAAGATCTTTGCAAAAAAGGTGGCGAGGAGATTATCTAAGGTCATTAGTAGGATGGTTAGCGAGAGGCAGGCCTGTGCAGTGCCGGGTCGAATGATCTCAGAGAATTTAATTTTAGTTAGAGATATAATTAATTTTGTAAAGATAGGAATAGTTTGATTATCCTGACATCATTTGACCTTGAGAAGGCATACGATAAAGCGAATCGTGGGTTTTTGTGGGAGGTTTTGAAGCGGATGGGTATACCACAGCTGCTCATTAATGTAATAAAAGGCTTGTATTGGGGGATCAGTAGTCGGGTTTTGGTTAATGAGAATTTGGGGCGGGCTTTTTTGGTTAAATCTGGGGTGAGACAGGGGTGACCCCTGTCCCCTATTCTCTTTATTTGTTTTATTGATCCACTGTTAAGGTTGATACAGTGGGATAAGGTGGTGAGGGCCTTTTTGGTGCCTGGGAGTGGGGGGAAAATTGTGACATGTTTAGGTTATATGGATGGCGTGGTGGCAGTGTGTCAGTCGGTGGTGGGCGTAAGAAGGGTGAAGTTACTTTTGTCTATTTTTTGTGTATGTGAGGGAATGAGTGTAAATTGGAATAAGTGTAGTTTGGGTGTGTATGGAAGACAAGTGGAATGTGTGGATGATCAGATTGGGAAGGTTGAGGATGGAGTGAGGATTTTGGGTATTGTGTTTGACTATGAAATGAAAGGGGAAGTGTGCTGGAATGAAGTGGGAGAAAAGATAGCCAAGAAGTTGAGGTTTTGGTGTCTAAGAAAATTGTCGATTTATGGGAAAGTTTTAGTAGTCAAGGCAGTAATCTTACCTTTAATTTTGTATGCAAGTAATATCTTCCCTCCTGGGGAGATAAGATTGAGGAAAATTAATAAGTTATTGTTTACCTTTTTATGGGGGTCGAAAATGGAAAGAGTCAAGAGAGAATGTGTGTAGATGTGAATGTAATGGTGGGTTGAGTTTTCTGAATGTGAGAGTGTTTTTGTTAATGCATTATTGGTTTTGTGTGGTGAAAGTTTTAAGGAATGGTGGAGTGTGTGCTAGGATGATAGCTTTTGGTGGGTGGTTGTTTAGGAGATGGGGGTGGAAGGGATTCAAGGATACCGGTGGCTTACATGGTGGCACGGGACTACTGGGTATTGGAAAAGTTTAGGGTAGAGTTTAAGTTGGCAGATTTAGGAGAAGGGGAGAGGGATAAAGTGAAGGTGAGAAAGTGGTTGATAGAGAAGGAGTATGTGTGTAACCTTAGGGGAGTTAATGCGTCAGTGGCTGGGGAAGTATGGAAGAAAATGAGTATATATGGGGTGACTAATGTGCAGACAGTATGGATGAGTTTGCATGAATGTCTAGCTACAATGAAAAGGAGGGATTTGCGTATGTCTGATATTTGTCCGAGAATGAATTGTGGGGGTGTAGAAGACAGTGAGCATGTGTTCTGGGGGTGTGGTGTAGCAAAAGATGTGATCAATAAGAGTCAAGATCTGGTGAAAGAAATAACAGGAGTGAAGGTGAGTGAGTCGAAAATGATGATGTATGGCTTGGGGAAACTGGAAAAAGAGAAACAGAGTATTGTGGTTAATGTTATGTGCATTAAAGGAAGTGTTGTGGGATGCACGCAACTTGTATGTATATAAAAATGTTTCATTACACAGTAAACGATGTATAGGATTATGGCTAAGCAAACTATATTTTTTTTTTCGTGTAGGATAAAAAGAAGGGTGTGGATGCCGAAGGCATCTGGAAGTTTAAAAAATGGAGAATGTTGATTAAAAATTAAGTCTCTACCACGATGATGCAAGACCTTGTTGGAGACAGTGAATGAGCGTCAAGCTGAATAGCCTCTCGAGAGTTTTCTGAAGTGGAATAAAAAAAAAAGAAAAAAAAGAAAGTACATATGGGTATCCTTATCCAGTTTGTAACACGTGTGTTTTCTCTTTGTATTTTGTTTATGTCTTTGCAAAACAGATGTGTTTTCAAGCAAGTTTTTTTTTACTTTGGTTTATTGTATTTTTTTTGGGTGGGGGATATTTTCCCCTGAAATATTTTTGATGTTGTCAATGTGTGTCGTTTGTAGGTTGTTCACTTTGATTTAATTGTCTGTGCTGCATTATTTTGCAAAATATTTCTCAAGATGTTGTGACTAATGTTTAAATGCTTAATAGCATTTATTCAGTTAGTGTCTCAAATTAACATACATGTGGTTTTTGCATTTCCAAGTCCTGTTTTGTCGACCAATAAAATTTGTAGCAAATTTGTATGTTTTATTTGTTTTGTTACTTTTCATGCAACAGATTTTCCAGCTGCAGCTTAACTAGGCTGATTGGCATGGCAAATGAAAAAAAATGTGTGATTTGTCTAAGTTACTTTTCTGGTGCCTTCATGGTAGCATATGCATGGATTGTATGTATGCTGCCATGGATAGGCACCAGGAAAGGAAAATTACAGAGAGGTAAGTATTCAATTTTCCATTTTAGCGCAGTGGTTCTCAGCCTAGGTCCTCAAGTACCCCCGACAGGACATGTTTTGGGAATTTATCTTATCTAAAAGAGCTGTCCAAAATGCCAAGCCATTGACTGTGATTTAAAGCAATATGAAGGAAAACCTGCAAACATGGCTTGTTGAGGACAGGGTTGAGAACCACTGATTTAGAGCCCTGTGCTAAAATCGAGCTCCAGACAATCCTATACTAATTGTGGGCATTTGAGAGAAACCAAGTGAGTGTTAGAACCTCTGCTTGTGTTTTTTTTTAGGTGGGGCTTTTGTGTCCCTTTTCCTAAAATTGGCTTTACTTCCTGTCATATAGCCAAACAGGAAGTGTGTGTAAAACTCTATCAATGTCTTTCCTTGGGGACACACAGGTCAATCTAGCTAGTGTCCCCATTAGGCAAATTGCACTCTAGCACTTTGTTGTTTACACCCCACATTATTAGGTATTTTGGGGTTTACAAAAGGCAAATACACTCTGCAATATAAGTGTACTCGCTGAAAATCTGAGGGCAAGCAACTGCAATTGTAGTGCAAAGTGGATTTGCCTTTAGTAAATAAATACCATAGTCCAAGAAACCTAATAATTTGGGGTGTACAGAACAAAATGCTAGTGTGCAAGTTACCTAATGGGGAAACTATTTAGATTGACCTGTGTGTCCCCAAGGAAAGACATTGGTAGGGTTTTACGCTCACTTCCTGTTTGGCTATCTGACAGGAAGTGAATAAATTTGAAGGAGAAAGTGGCAAAATTTGGGAGGTGTCTTCACCCTATCAGGGGTGCAGACATCCCCAAAAACTGACAAGACTTCTAATCCCTCTGCACGCTATCCCCAAACAAAAATAAGAAAGGATTTCATTTAGTTGAACTTTGCAAAGACACATTCCTAAGTTCCTGTGATGCATGTCAATGGTCCCTTTAGACCTAGTTTAATAGAAAACATCAGTTGCCTTACTATAAACTATAGTAACTTACTATAAACTATAGCAACTGGTCACTGTAAACATTTGTTAGTTCAGTCCTGGAAATCTGCATCTGCTTTACTATTAATTTACATCCAAATATGGATTCCTGCAGCTAAATGCATCTAGATGCGCGAGTGCTGTGTGCGCATAGGTATGTGTCCACGGCGCATATCTGTTTCCCGGAAGCAGCAGACAGCACACAGGAATAACATCACACCCCTACAGGAACTTGCTTGTACTGCTGCTAATTTCTTCCCACCACCATGCCCCGCTCACTGTTCTCTGAGGAATAGATGATCCTTATTTGCAAATTAGGAAAATATTTTTTTTTTAATCATGGGGTGGTGTTTGTGTGTGTCCCTTTTTGCTGCTAGGAGAAAGTGCTAACCACTACACCACTGTGCTGCCCGAATATATCTATCTATAGATGTAGGTTCTTGTGTCCATCAGCAGACAGAAGTTGGGTAGATACGACACTCCCAATTCTGGAGTGTGGTGGAGAGATTGACTATACATAACCAATCTCACCTGCGCTAACACGCGCCCCTTCACCATAATGGTAGAATGCATCTTAAAAACACCCACGTCTCCCCTTTTCCCCAGTAAACAGCCATAATCACTATCTCAGCTCCATTGTTCCTTCACCTGCCGAGCAGGGCAGAGACTCTCGGCTTTTTATTCACACACAAACAGGAAGTCACAAACAGGATGTGACCTCACAGGATATGACCAAATAAGGATATGACAACACAGAAAATGATGGCCCCAACAGCCAATCGCTTCCTCCATGCAAAAATACATCACAGGAAATGACACTAAAGGGGAGGGCATCCACAGGAGTGGGAGGGAGAAGTGCATATGTCTCATCCACTCGAGGCATGTACACTGCCTCCTCCGCCCAGCCTAATGCATGCAGGGACGGATCCTTGTCAACATGGGTCCCACTCAATACTGCTCAGAGTAACCAATATCTAGGAAGATCATTCCACTTGTTCTTACAGGCTTGAGAAGATCTGCAGGGACATTGCTACTGGTGTTGTCAATATATGGTAAGAGTATATTAACAAGGCAGATATCAATGTCCTTTTATTAAAGCAGATATGTATCCAAAAGGGATAGTGTAGCCACACAGAAATAAAATAATATGTTTCTCTCGTTATTAGGGATGAGCTTCGAGTTCGAGTCGAACTCATGTTCGACTCGAACACTGGCTGTTCGCAAGTTCGCTGAACAGTGAACAATTTGGGGTGTTCGTGGCAAATTCGAATGCCGGCGGAACACCCTTTAAAAGTCTATGGGAGAAATCAAAAGTGCTAATTTTAAAGGCTAATATGCAAGTTATTGTCATAAAAAGTGTTTGGGGACCTGGGTCCTGCCCCAGGGGACATGGATCAATGCAAAATTTTTTTTTAAAAACGGCCGTTTTTTCAGGAGCAGTGATTTTAATAATGCTTAAAGTCAAACAATAAAAGTGTAATATCCCTTTAAATTTCGTACCTGGGGGGTGTCTATAGTATGCCTGTAAAGGGGCGCATGTTTCCTGTGTTTAGAACAGTCTGACAGCAAAATGACATTTTGAAGGAAAAAACTCATTTAAAACTACCGCGGCTATTGCATTGCCGACAATACACATAGGGGAACCCCGAACCAAAATTAAAAAAAAAAAAAAGACGTAGGAGTCCCCCTAAATTCCATACCAGGCCCTTCAGGTCTGATATGGATATAAAGGGGAACCCCGGCCAAAATTTTTTAAAAAAATGACGTGGGGTTCCCCCTAAATTCCATACCAGACCCTTATCCGAGCACGCAACCTGGCAGGCCGCAGGAAAAGAGGGGGGGACGAGAGTGCGGCCCCCCCTCCTGAACCGTACCAGGCCACATGCCCTCAACATTGGGAGGGTGCTTTGGGGTAGCCCCCCAAAATACCTTGTCCCCATGTTGATGAGGACAAGGGCCTCATCCCCACAACCCTGGCCGGTGGTTGTGGGGGTCTGCGGGCAGGGGGCTTATCGGAATCTGGAAGCCCCCTTTAACAAGGGGACCCCCAGATCCCGGCCCCCCCCTGTGTGAAATGGTAAGGGGGTACTTACCCCTACCATTTCACTAAAAAACTGTCAAAAATGTTAAAAATGACAAGAGACAGTTTTTGACAATTCCTTTATTTAAATACTTCTTCTTTCTTCTATCTTCCTTCATCTTCTGGTTCTTCTGGTTCTTCTGGCTCTTCTGGTTCTTCCTCCGGCGTTCTCGTCCAGCATCTCCTCCGCGGCGTCTTCTATCTTCTTCTCCTCGGGCCGCTCCGCACCCATGGCATGGGGGGAGGCTCCCGCTCTTCTCTTCATCTTCTTCATCTTCTTCATCTTCTTCTCTTCTTCTTTTCTTCTCTTCTTCTCTTCTTCTCTTCTTCATTTTCTTCTCCGGGCCGCTCCGCACCCATGCTGGCATGGAGGGAGGCTCCCACTGTGTGTTTAACTTTAAGCATTATTAAAATCACTGCTCCTGAAAAAACGGCCGTTTTTAAAAAAAATTTTTGCATTGATCCATGTCCCCTGGGGCAGGACCCAGGTCCCCAAACACTTTTTATGACAATAACTTGCATATTAGTCTTTAAAATTAGCACTTTTGATTATTCATGTTCGTGTCCCATAGACTTTAACGGTGTTCGCGTGTTTGAACGAACTTTTTTCCTGTTCGCATGTTCTGGTGCGAACCGAACAGGGGGGTGTTCGGCTCATCCCTACTCATTATGCGGACTTCGCTTCTCTAATGTGCATAGACATTTGAAGGCAAGAAGTCCAGCGCATTGCGCTTGATACTTACAAACCGGCAAAGGCCCACACACACAGAGAACACATCTCCAAGCCCATGAGAAGGTTTTCATACTGACGGTTTTACCGCTGGTCCCAATTCAACCCAGGTGCGCTCTGCTAGAGCACTCCTTGGTTAAATCAGACACAGGGAGACAGATGACAATCTATAAAACACACATCCTAGAATAAAGTGTCCATATAATAAAAATTTCCACAACATGGAGGCATAAAAATGGTCTAGCACAGGGGTCTTCAGGAACTACAATTCCCATCATGCCTAGTCATGTCTGTGAATGTCAGTTTTACAATGCCTCATGGGATGTGTAGTTTCGCAACAGCTGGAGAGCCGTAGTTTGAACATTCCTGATCACTCTAGCACAGTGGTTCTCAACTCCAGTCCTCAGGACCCACCAACAGGCCAGGTTTGCAAGATAGCTGAAATACATCACAGGTGATATCACTTGCTGCTCAGTGATTGCAGTATTCTAGTCTGCAACTCCCCAAGGTAATACTTAAAATCTGGCCTGTTGGTGGGTCCCGAGGACTGAAGTTGAGAACCACTGCTCTAGCATGTCTTGAAAAAAAGTGAGTTCTCATGTGCCTTGTATAATGCCCAAAAAATATCAATAAAAAATACAAGTGGGTCATGGTACATCTACATTCCAAATGTGGCACTTAAGATGGTCATGCACTATGCAATCTGATTGGCCAATCTCTGTACAACTCAATATTTTAGCAAAATAGGTAATAGGTAGACGCACTTGAACAATTAATTCAAATTATAGAAAATCAAACTGGCTCTTGCTGATGGCCTACCTTATTCTTATTACAATACTTTCTTTGACGTTCTCTCGCCACACATGTCAACACTATATGACTCTCTGCTTAAAGGTACTTTTCTCTCATTTCTCTCATTTCCCTCATTCATTCATTCATCTCAGTTATTCAAAAACCTGGTAAGGACCCCTCTATCCCAGATATCTACAGACCCATAGCCCTTCTAAATTCGGACTATATAATATTTACCAAAATCCTCGCATCCAGATTATCCAAGCTTATCCCCAAACTGATCTATAGGGACCAGGTGGGCTTTGTGCCAGGCAGACATGCGGGGGACAATACCCGCCGTACAATAGATCTGATAGATCTTCTTGACAGGTTTTCTCGCTCGGCACTGATCTTGAGTTTAGACGCACAGAAGGCCTTTGATAGGCTGAGTTGGCCCTATATGTTTGCCACCTTAAAAACATACGGTTTTAATGGCCCTTTCTTAAAAGCCTTAAAGGCTCTTTACTCAACTGTCACGGCCCAAGTACAGATGTCGTCCCTCCTGTCACCTGGTTTCCCCATGACTAACGGGACTCGGCAGGGATGTCCTTTATCACCCTTACTTTTTATCTTGTGTTTGGAACCCCTGGCCGAGTCCATCCGTACTCATCTGGATATTCGTGGGGTGGTGATGCGACAGGGGGAATATAAATTATCACTCTTTGCAGACGACATTCTGATAACTATTACCAATCTGCTGATATCTCTTCCTTCTTTACACAAACTATTGACCTCCTTTGGTGCCATCTCCGGCTATAAAGTTAACACTTCCAAAACTGAAGCCCTTCCCATACATATTCCTCCGCCCCTGCTATCTCAGCTTAAAGATTCATACCCTTATAAATGGTGCACTACCTCTCTTAAATATTTAGGTGTCTTACTTACCCCATCCTACTCTTCCCTTTACTCTGCAAATTTTCCTCCTCTAATTTTGGACATTAATAAATATTTATCGACCTGGACAAGATATCCTCTATCCCTGTTAGGTAGGATCAATGTCCTAAAAATGTCTATTTTACCCAGGTTGCTTTATCACTTTGAATCATTACCAGTCGCCTTACCCTTCTCTCAATTAAAAGCACTCCAGAGGAATTTCTTAAAATTCATATGGAATGGTAAAGCCCACCGCATTGCAAGTTCGGTAGTATTTTCTCTGAGGTCCAGGGGAGGTCTGGGAGCCCCAGACATTACTAAATATTACTACGCCACACATTTTGAGGGCTATCGCATTGTGGTCCTCTTTACATGCATCTAATCAATGGACTGCCATTTAAAAGGGAGTGCTATACCCGGTTCACCCATGCTCCTTAGTCTGGGGTGCCCCCCCTTCCCTGGATCCCATATACAAACTCCAGTGCACTGCTCCAATGGCTTTTACCCTAAGCATTTGGCGTAAGTGTCTCAAAAACTTCTCCCTTGTTTCGCCATGTTCTCCTCTTGTTAATGTGCTATTTAACCCGCTCATACCGGATAGCTTGTCCCTGGGCAGGGTCTTCCCCTGGCTTACCGCATCTCTCTTTCAGCTCTGAAACCTAGTTCATCCAATTCGCGAAAATTGCATACCTTCAACACTTTATGTAAGAAATTCGATATACCCTCCTATTTCTTCCATTTCTATATGCAGGTAAGACATTTCTTTCACTCCAAATCCTCAACCCTGACCCTTGACATACCTACCGCTTTTGAATACCTATGTGCCCAGGGTCCCCACCAATTACACTTAATTTCATACATCTATCGTATCCTCCATGGGTCAACTCCTCTTGAGGAGACCACACATCATTATATGAGAAGATGGTCCCATTTACTGAGCCGACCTATTACGGTACAAATGTGGGATAGGATTTGGTCCTCTATTTTTAAGTCGTCTAAATGTGTAACTCAGAGGGAGTCATCCATTAAGATTCTTATGTTCTGGTATGGGTCTCCAGATGTAATTCATAAATTTGACCCCTCGGTCTCGCTGCGCTGTTGGCGATGCGGAACCGACATGGGTTCTTTATTTCACATTTTTTGGCAGTGTTCTCTGATACAACCCTTTTGGCGTGATGTGAGTCTACTCATACAGAAGGTGGTAGATGTGTCCCTCCCGTTGGATCCCTTGAATTGTTTGTTGGGCCTTCCCCTTCCAAACACAACCAAAAAAAAAAATCGGTTAATTTATTAGCCGCCAGAAGGCTTATTCCATTGTGCTGGCTGTCCAACGCTCCTCCTCCGTCCAGATTCTTACGTCTGGTGGCTGAAATTCGAAGGATGGAGTCTCTAACGGCTTCCGTGCACGATTCCATCTTTGATTTAATAAAATTTGGGAACCTTGGGATCTATCGGATTTTGAGACACCTTTGCCAAACAACACGCCCTATGTAATATTAATTTCATACTATTCTTGTCTGTATGCCCTCCTTCCTTCTCTTTTTCTCTATATATACTGACTGATCCCTTATCGGTCTCTCTAATGCTTATGCTATACCCTTCATGGAAGTCCTGTGATTTTGTGACTGCTTTTGAATTTTAATATATATCTACAAGTTGCCTGTTTTACATACTGTTAAGAAGCGATACAGTCCACCCCTGTGCTCTGTATCCATGGACATCATTTGTTTACAATTATCTTTTCATTTCTTTTTATCTCAATATGTTTGTTAACATTGCACTGTTATTACTAGTGTAATGTATAATGTGTAACAAGATTGTATACCGTATTTATCGGCGTATAACACGCACTTTTTTCCCCTTAAAATCAGGGGAAAGTTGCAGGTGCGTGTTATACGCCGATCCCTGCCGATCCGGAGCTGTCACTTCTTCAAAATCGCGGACCGCGATTTGAAAATGGCGCCGCCGGCGCCGAAGTACACAGAGCCGGTCCTCGGCTCTTTCCGGCGGCTCTCGTTTACTTTCGGCTCCACTCGTAGTCCCGAGCGGAGCTATCCGAACCTACTTGGATAGCTCCGCTCGGGACTACGAGTGGAGCCGAAAGTAAACGAGAGCCGCCGGAAAGAGCCGAGGACCGGCTCTGTGTACTTCGGCGCCGGCGGCGCCATTTTCAAATCGCGGTCCGCGATTTTGAAGATGTGACAGCAGGGACAGGGGATCCCAGGCTGCACGGGGGGAAGGCTGCACGGGGGGAAGGCTGCACGGGGGGAAGGCTGCACGGGGGGAAGGCTGCACGGGGGGAAGGCTGCAGGGGGAAGGCTGCACTGGGGAAGGCTGCACTGGGGAAGGCTGCACTGGGGAAGGCTGCACTGACAAGGCTGCACTGACATGGCTGCACTGACAAGGCTGCACTGGGGAAGGCTGCACTGGGGAAGGCTGCACTGGGGAAGGCTGCACTGGGGAAGGCTGCACTGAGGAAGGCTGCACTGACAAGGCTGCACTGACAAGGCTGCACTGACATGGCTGCACTGACAAGGCTGCACTGACATGGCTGCAATGAAGGGCATTTAAATGTAAGTTTTTTTCCCTTCAACTTCCCTCCTAAAAGTTTTTTTTCCTTAAAATTCCCTCCTAAATTGGGGTGCGTGTTATACGCCGATGCGTGTTATACGCCGATAAATACGGTATTTTCTTTTAAAATTCAATAAAAATACAATTATAAAAAAACAGGCTCTTGCACTAAATCAATTTTTTTTAAAGATCTAATTGATTGCAGTGTATGGTCACCTTTAAAGATCAAGATTGGAAAATATTAATTTATTGGGTTTAGAAACACTTCTCTGTTCTTTGTAAAGAAAGATTAGGGTGCAAATAGAAAAAAGGGTTAATTCATTGATAACACCTACTAATTGCCTAACAAGACACATCCAATGAAATGAAATTAACCAATTGGATTGGGCGTGTGCGCTATTATCAATGAGAAAACAGTTACCCTAGCACCAGTTGCAGTTTACATATTTATTATCGTCTGCATGCGCCGGTTCGCACGTTCAATTAATGACTTTTCTGGCGCACCAATTAAGGTGTGAACCGGCACGGCACATTCGGTGGTAATCACCCCCAGTGACTTGGTAAATCACCCCCAGTGAGATAAAAAAAAGAAGGTTTAACACCGCTCTCAGCTAATGCAAGTATCAAGCGTAAAAAACATCAATATGTGAAAGTATGCAAAATAATTCGCAATGACAGTCCCACTTTATTGTGAAATAAAGTGCTCGAGCGTAAATCAATTTTAAGGTGCTCCAATTCAGTGTGCAGACAAAGGTGTCCTACATGGATGTGCACTCACCTTTATAAGTTGACCACTTATCACTATAGTGGTCACTTGCGCTTTGTGGGATAATGTAACCCCTAGACAATGTAATCCAGGTCAGCTATGCATGGAATAGTTCTCCGTGGATAGGGAGAAAGAAATGACAGGGGGAGCTCCCATAGTGTAAAACCCTAATTTATTAAAATAGGATGCGATAAAAAAATGGGATACACTCACATTTTTAGGTGCCTGTACCTGGTACCCGGTGTGATCAGCATGTATAATAGTAGAGATAGCCGGTCAGCCTCCTTTAGGATGCTGCTGTCTTGCGGGGAGGCTCAGTTCCCTCAGACTGTATTTCCAGGCGGATGTGTGGTCGCAATGACGCAATCAAGACTCAACGTGTTTCAGCCAATAGCAATGGCCGTCATAATATTAGTAATCGCACAATTTAGGTCCAGTTCCACGTTTAACCCCTGGGGTGTCAACGTTTGGAGTTCAAATATCCATCTGGTCTAATTTTGGGATATTTTCTTAATGATGTTAGAAAGTTAAAAAGTAATCTCTGCAGGGTTATTATGGTGTTTAAGTCTAAAATGATTAGATTCGCTGTATTTGGGAAATCCCTTAGTATATTTGTGATACGCTCACATTTTTTAGGTGCCTGTACCTGGCACCCGGTGTGATCAGCATGTATAGTAGTAGGGATAGCCGGCTAGGGTTAACGTTTGGTTAGGGTTCTTGATGTCCTTCCTACATATTGGTACCCGCAGGTACATTCCAAAACATATGTGACATTCTTTGTTCCATATGTGATGAAGTTTTTGCTAAGAAACAACAAATTGACTTCCTGGATTCAAACATTTTCAAGGATGGTGACAAACTCAATACTAAAAACCACTTAAAAAATACCAACAGAAATGGATACATTCCTGTGTGGAGTTGTAACCATCCAAAATGGAAGATGGCCATTCCCAAGGGTCAGTTTATGCACATTAGAATAAACTGTTCCCACATTAACAATTACATGTAACCAACCAATATGCTGATCAACAGATATATAGATGAAGGATACCCCCAAGACAACCTACAAATTGTAAGAAAGACAGTAGGAGAAATGGATAGGAAAACACTCTTGGAAACTAAAGTCAGAGAACCTAAAACTTATGATATGTCATTCATCGCAGGTTTTAACAAACAATATAAATATCTAGAAAAGAGCATCAGGAAACATTGGCCCATTTTAAAATGAGACCATACCTTGAAGGATCTCTTACCTAACAACCCCTCCTTTATTTACCGTAGACCACCAGGGCTAAGAACTAAATTAGTCCAAAATTTTCCTGACCCCCCAAAACAGGAAATAACTATGTTTGACCATAAAGGGTTTTATCGGTGTGGAAAGTGTGGTCCCTGTAGCACTAAACCAGCACCCAAGAAGAGATCCACATTCATTTCCCACCAAACATGCAAACAATACCCCATCAAAAACTTAATCACATGTGGGACAAAGAATGTCACATATGTTATGGAATGTACCTGCGGGTACCAATATGTAGGAAGGACATCAAGAACCCTAACCAAACGTATAAGTGAGCACATCACAAATATACGCAAGGGATTTCCCAAACACAGCGTGTCTAATCACTTTAGACTTAAACTCCATAATAACCCTGTAAGATAACTTTTTATGCTATTGACAGCATCCAGGGGCATTGGAGGGGTTCTAACATCATTTAGAGATTGGAAATAGAAAGGACAACCGCGCTGGATAATAGATGTGGAATTTAAATGAACAAAAACCCACCAAAATTCAAGAGCAAAGCATGTAAAGAAATAAAAATAATAAAATCAATATATGACAATAAAGCAGCCGCTAAAAGTGGGATACACACACTAGAATAAACAAAATCAAAAAAGGAGCAGCACTGTGAGAATAAATAACTTAAGGGTTGACCTATAAGTGAACAAATATTAAAGTAAAAATGCCTTAATAAGTGATGATATAAAATTATCAAATTGACATGTGAATTTGGAAATTGATCGCATGAAGATTAGTCCCAAAGCCAGCAAACAAAAAAGACAGTCCAAATATGAGTCCCAACAGATGAATGAGATGATGAGGGGAGATAGGATACCAATCCCGGTTGGCAAATAAAAGTGCAATTGGATAAATGAGACCTTCACCGCACCAATGTGACAGACTGATAAAATTGCGCGCTTACCAGAAGGCAAGCTAATATAAGCTTGCGACCTTAACCCGGTCGGGGCCTCTTGTGGATTGAAACAGCAACGCACCACTTCAGCTTATGGATAGGTACACTGTCCGTCAGATCCCAGGGAACATTCATATGGGGAGGTGTTTCCTCCAGCTAAAGGTTGTTCTCACAGGGGATATTCAAGGGAAAGAAAGGGCAACATAGTGTAATCCTGCTTGATGGTTTATTAAAAGGTAGATTTAAAATCACACTTACATTTAGTAGGTCAAATAAGAGCAAAAATTAGCCGGCCAGCTAAAAGCGAACACCCGTCCGAGACGGAATCTGCAGCACGTCAGCACGTCAGCACGCCCGACGTACGTTTCGTCACACGCTTTTTAGAAAAAGGCTACAATAAGGAGCCTCTAACCCAAACCTTGTATGCTGTCAAGGATATTGATAGAAAACAGTTATTAAGCGAGAGGGCACTCCCTAGAGAGAACTCTGTGACTCTCCCCTTCGTTACAACCTATTCAATACAGCACAATAATATCAAAAGCTTGCTTAATAGGCATTGGCACATATTATGTAATGATCCTGTTCTGAGAGCTGTGATCCCAGAAAGACCTCAAGTGATTTTTAGGGGAGCATTGTCTCTCAGAAATAGACTAGCTCCCAACATTCTGGATCCCCCTGTTAGGAGCATACAAGGTCTTTTTGATAATTTGAAGGGGTACTATAAATGTGGTAGGTGTCGTGTCTGCAAGCTGAATTCTGCGCCCTCTAGACGTACCCAGAGATTTACCTCTTTTAGTACTCATGAGGAACACGACATCAAACCCTTTATCACTTGTGGAACGGAGGGGGTTGTCTACATGCTGCAATGCCCGTGTGGCTTGCAGTATGTGGGCAGGACTAGACGACCCCTCTCCGTTCGTATAAATGAACATATTACCAACATCATAAACGGCTTCCCGAAACATTCTGTTTCAAAGCACTATCTAACCACCCATAACAGGGACCCCTCCAAGACCTTGTTTTTGGGTATTGATAGGTATCGGCCCCACTGGAGGGGCAGTTCTCTGATCAGGAGCATCTCTAAGCTCGAGATGCTCTGGATACATAAAATTAAGTGCTACGTTCCACTTGGGCTCAATGTGGACGTTGATACCAATGCCTTCATTGACAACTCATAAAATAATTATCAGAAATAAAGGATTTTTTTATTTACTGGGTGAACCTTTATTTATTTAGTGTCCTGGGATGCCCTTAAGAACTTATCTTTATACTATGTACGAGAGGCCATCAACATCCATCTCATCCTAGGTTGGACACATGCTCCATTGGTATATCAAGGTGCTTTGGCAATGGGGTATGTGCCCCATCATCTGTATTCTAATTAGGACTTTTGAGGTGTGTTTAAGTCTAAAGTTATTTGTGTGTGATGTATTTCCCTTTATAACCTTTGTCTGATTTATTATGCCATATAAAAGGTTTTCTCATATGGGGGATGAAATCACCCTTCTCTTCCCTAGTTTTATTCATTTTGGGTAATATCTGCTTGATTGGGTGTGACGTTTGTCCTGCTTATGTCCTATCTTTATCCAACTAATAGGGTTGAGTACATTATTAAATATGCTCCTGACCAAATTTTTTCTTTTAATCCAATTAATTATTTTGGCACTCACATATATTTTTATTCATAACATAATTTTTATTGTTTAATTTAATTTATAGTTTTCGTTTGGGTTTTCATTTTCCTTAATATTGAGGGAATTTCTGGTATTCCTTCATTTGATATTAGTTTTATTTGAAACGATATGCACCATTGTATGTGAGACCTTGACAATTAATTGTCTTTACATTGATTTTTGCATATCTGGGGGTCCCACAGTAGTAACCTACACTGATTTCATTTTTCTATTCCCTCATTTAAGATGGCGTTTTTATACCATCCGCTTTATCTAGTGGAGCGCAGGGTGATTTCTAGTTCCGGTCTCATCACGAGGCTTGGTTATGTTGTTTACTATTTATGTGCGACACGTCAGTGCGTCGCCCGTGCCCCAGACGACGTCAGAGTGTGACGAAACGTACGTCGGGCGTGCTGACGTGCTGACGTGCTGCAGATTCCGTCTCGGACGGGTGTTCGCTTTTAGCTGGCCGGCTAATTTTTGCTCTTATTTGACCTACTAAATGTAAGTGTGATTTTAAATCTACCTTTTAATAAACCATCAAGCAGGATTACACTATGTTGCCCTTTCTTTCCCTTGGATATCCCCTGTGAGAACAACCTTTAGCTGGAGGAAACACCTCCCCATATGAATGTTCCCTGGGATCTGACGGACAGTGTACCTATCCATAAGCTGAAGTGGTGCGTTGCTGTTTCAATCCACAAGAGGCCCCGACCAGGTTAAGGTCGCAAGCTTATATTAGCTTGCCTTCTGGTAAGCGCGCAATTTTATCAGTCTGTCACATTGGTGCGGTGAAGGTCTCATTTATCCAATTGCACTTTTATTTGCCAACCGGGATTGGTATCCTATCTCCCCTCATCATCTCATTCATCTGTTGGGACTCATATTTGGACTGTCTTTTTTGTTTGCTGGTTTTGGGACTAATCTTCATGCGATCAATTTCCAAATTCACATGTCAATTTGATAATTTTATATCATCACTTATTAAGGCATTTTTACTTTAATATTTGTTCACTTATAGGTCAACCCTTAAGTTATTTATTCTCACAGCGCTGCTCCTTTTTTGATATCATTTAGAGATTATCCCAAAATGACACCAGATGGATATTTGAACTCCAAATGTTGACATCTCAGGGGTTAATTGTGGAATTGGACTTAAGTTGTTTCATTACTAATTATTAAATTTACATAATAACTATAATATATTGTTTAACCAAACATTTTTATAGTATTCCCAAATCATGATTCCAATCATGTATATTTTTTTAACCATTTTTTATTTCTTAATACATTCTATTTGAATAATCAACTAGTTTAAAATATTTACCATTAAAGTCCATCAAAATATGTAGCTATTCAATGTTTGGATAACATAGCATGTATGGATAAAATTAGCATTATATAATACATTACAATCAAGGGTATTACCCGTATGGGTATATAAGCCCACAGTTAAGATGGCGGATTTAGAGTTTCCTGATGATGGCCATTCCTATTGGCTGAAACGTGTTGAGGCTTGATCGCGTCATTGCGACCAAACGTCCGCCCAAAAATACAATCTAAGGGAACTGAGCCTCACCGCAAGACAGCGGTATCCTAATGGAGACTGGCCAGCTATCCCTACTACTATACATGCTGATCACACCGGGTGCCAGGTACAGGAACCTAAAAATGTGAGTGTATCCCATTTTTCTATCGCGTCCTATTTTAATAAATTGTGGTTTTAAACTCTGTCATATCTTTTTCCCTATCCATGGAGGACTATTCCAAGCATAGCTGACCTTGATTATATCGTCTAGGGGTTTCATTATCCCCACAAAGTGCAAGTGACCACTCTAGCGATAGGTGGTCAACTTTAAAGGGTGAGTGCACATCAACGTGGGGCACCTTTGTCTGCACATCGAATTGGAGCACCTTTAATTTGATCTACGCACAAGCACTTTATTTCACAATAAAATGGGACTGGGTCTGTTAGTATATCATTGTGAATTATTTTGCATTCTTTCATATATTGATGTTTTTTACGCACACAAGTATCCAAATCCGGTTGATAAAAACATTGTCCTTTGATCTAAATGCTAAACAAAGCCAACACTGGCTTAATGTATTTCACAGCTTGAATTTATGGCTGTATTAAAATAGGTAAAAGATTGATGATAATCCTAATCAGGTTTAGGGAGTTATAGTAAATAGTATAGTAAACTATACAGAATATTGAGCTCCGCGTATTGGTGTAATGCTTACAGCATGTAGAAGAGTACCATGTAACTGAACTGAACTTTTTACAGACTACTGAAGTTTTACCAACTTCCAATCTCATCGGTAGAAAGTACTGACCTATAAACTCTGCTACACACTGGTCTCTGTGATAAACAATGCTTAAATCTTAGCTTAGCTTTTTACTGATTATTTCGGAACAAACTACTGAAGTCCAATCACCAATCTTGCAAAGTCTCTGCGCTAAACACTGCTTTACTGTACAATGTCCTGAATTTATGCAGTACAAATAACTTATCTCTGTAGTACAGACTACTGTTAGGTACATTGTAATAAACTCCAAGATTAATACTGAATATAGGCGGTATTTGAACTGTGCTTTAGTAGTACAGACTACTGTTCGGTACAATGTAACGAACTCCAAGATTAATACTGAATATAGGCGGTATTTGAACTGTGCTTTATTGAACTGTGCTTTAAAAATGACTGAATTTTACGGTTCTAATTACTCTGCAAAGTACTGAAATCTGGGTTTTGCTGTAGAAAAACTTAACCATTACAGTATCTCACAAAAGTGAGTACACCCTGTCCTGTTAAACCGCTGTATGGTCTTGGCCACCATACTGCAGCTCAGTTTCATGTTCTTGGTAATCTTTTTATAGCCTAGTCCATCTTTAACCACTTGAGCCCCGGACCATTATGCTGCCTAAGGACCAGAGGTCTTTTTCCAATTTGGCACTGCGTCGATTTAACTGCTAATTGCGTGGTCATGCAATGCTGTACCCAAACGAAATTTGCGTCCTTTTCTTCCCACAAATAGAGCTTTCTTTTGATGGTATTTGATCACCTCTGCGGTTTTTATTTTTTGCGCTATAAACTGAAAAAGACCGAAAATTTTGAAAAAAATGATATTTTCTACTTTTTGTTATTAAAAAAATCCAATAAACTAAATTTTAGTCATACATTTAGGCCAAAATGTATTCGGCCACATGTCTTTGGTAAAAAAATGTCAATAAGCGTATATTTATTGGTTTGCGCAAAAGTTATAGCGTCTACAAACTAGGGTACATTTTCTGTAATTTACACAGCTTTTAGTTTATGACTGCCTATGTCATTTCTTGAGGTGCTAAAATGGCAGGGCAGTAAAAAACCCCCCCAAATGACCCCATTTTGGAAAGTAGACACCCCAAGGAAATTGCTGAGAGGCATGTTGAACCCATTGAATATTTATTTTTTTTGTCCCAAGTGATTGAAAAATGACAAAAAAAAAAAAAAAAAAATATTTACAAAAAGTTGTCACTAAATGATATATTGCTCACACAGGCCATGGGCATATGTGGAATTGCACCCCAAAATACATTTAGCTGCTTCTCCTGAGTATGGGGATACCAAATGTGTGGGACTTTTTGGGAGCCTAGCCGCGTACGGGACCCCGAAAACCAATCACTGCCTTCAGGATTTCTAAGGGTGAAAATTTTTGATTTCACTCTTTACTGCCTATCACAGTTTCGGAGGCCATGGAATGCCCAGGTGGCACAAAACCCCCCCAAATGACCCCATTTTGGAAAGTAGACACCCCAAGCTATTTGCTAAGAGGCATGGTGAGTATTTTGCAGCTCTCATTTGTTTTTGAAAATGAAGAAAGACAAGAAAAAACATTTTTTTTTTCTTTTTTCAATTTTTAAAACTTTGTGACAAAAAGTGAGGTCTGCAAAATACTCACTATACCTCTCAGCAAATAGCTTGGGGTGTCTACTTTCCAAAATGGGGTCATTTGGGGGGGTTTTGTGCCACTTGGGCATTCCATGGCCTCCGAAACTGTGATAGGCAGTGAAGAGTGAAATCAAAAATTCACGCCCTTAGAAAGCCTGAAGGCGGTGCTTTGTTTTCTGGGTCCCGTACGCGGCTAGGCTCCCACAAAGTCTCACACATGTGGTATCCCCGTACTCAGGAGAAGCAGCAGAATGTATTTTGGGGTGTAATTTCACATATTTCCATGTCATGTTTGAGCAATATATCATTTAGTGACAACTTTGTGCAAAAAAAAAAAAAAAAAAAAAAATGTGTCTCTTTCCCGCAACTTGTGTCGCAATATAAAATATTCCATGGACTCGACATGCCTCTCAGCAAATAGCTTGGGGTGTCTACTTTCCAAAATGGGGTCATTTGGGGGGGTTTTGAACTGTCCTGGCATTTTATGCACAACATTTAGAAGCTTATGTCACACATTACCCACTCTTCTAACCACTTGAAGACAAAGCCCTTTCTGACACTTATGCCCCGTACACACGGTCGGACATTGATCGGACATTCCGACAACAAAATCCTCGGATTTTTTCCTACGGATGTTGGCTCAAACTTGTTTTGCCTACACACGGTCGCACAAAGTTGTCGGAATTTCCTATCGCCAAGAACGCGGTGACGTCAATCACGTACGACGAGACTAGAAAAGGCCGGTTCAGAACCAAGCGCGGCACCCTTTGGGCTCCTTTTGCTAATCTCGTGTTAGTAAAAGTTTGGTGAGAGACGATTCGCGCTTTTTCAGACTCGTGGCTTTCAGATCGTTTTCTGCCGTTCAGTTTGTGCTTGTGGGTTTGTATCTGCTCTTCAGTGCGTGCAGTCAGTTCGTATCGGAGTTTTCTGTGCGATCTTGTCCGCTCGTTGCTGTTTTTCAGGTCGCTCTTCACAGGCCTTGCTGTTCTTCAGTGCGTTCTGTTACTTCGTTCTGAGCAGCCGACCGTTTTCTAGGCATGTTTCGTATGCGTACTCCTCGTACAGTTCGTGCTGTGCGGGGGCTTGGTGTTGGGGTCCTGACCTTGACACAAGTCCAGTCCATGAACAGGGTGGGGAGGAGTTAATGGACCAAGAATTGTTTGCTTCAGCGTGACCAGTTCTCTCATATGCCTTTGCTCCGTGAGATCCATGAGAATAATCCTGATGATTTCAGGAATTTTCTCAGGATGACGGACCCCGTGTTTCACCGTTTGTTGGCTTCGCTGACCCCCTATATCAGCAGGCAGGATGCCTGCATGAGGCAAGCCATCACTCCGGAGCAGAGGTTGGTCGCTACCTTGCGGTATTTGGCCACAGGGAGAAGCCTGCAGGACCTCAAGTTCTCGACAGGCATCTCCCCCCAGGCTCTTCTTTGTGGACATTTACTGCTTGTGTTTGTTTGAGCTGACCCTGAGAAATGTGTGGAGTCCAGAAAATGTCGTGATTGTGTAACCTTACAAAGCACTGTTGGCTGTTATTTACTAAATGCAAAGACACTTTTCACTACAAGTGCACTTGCAACTGCACTGAAACTGCACTTGTAGTGCAAAGAGGATTTGCCCTTAGGAAATTACCCCCATTTTCTCATAAAACAACAATTACATCACCCCAAAAGTGGTTGAGACAATAATCCACACATTCTTGATGAGCAATCTTTTTAATACCAGCACAATCACATGTGCATTTACCAAAGGTTTTTCTGACAAACCGACATGTTTGTTGTATAACATATTTTGTGGTGTCATTATCCAAAATCAAAATGTGCATTTTTTAGTAAACAGGCCTGTGTAAAACCCACAAGAAAGACACAAATCTTGATCTTACAAAGTTCACATTTGTTAGAACTTGAAGGCAATATCAGACATGAGTATTTAGGAACTGTGTTTGATATAGCGTTCAGATGGGGTGAAATCACCCCTGGAAAAGCCAAATTTGGAAGATGCACACAAATTTCACAATGTCAACATGTGCTATCTGCCATCAGGGGGGATCAAGGGATGTGTTTTGGGGGAGAAAGCCCTTCCTCACCGCTACTTTATTATTGAGGAAGGGGTTGCACCCCCAAAACGCGTCCATTGATCTCCCGTGATGGCAGATAGCACATGTTGGCACACTGTGTGCATCCTCCAATTTTGGCTTTGGGAAAAATCACAAAAACATTTCGCACATTGTAGCAGACAAAAGAAGAAAGTGATTTTGAGGGGCTTTAAACTCGCCCCAAAACATCAATGATGTTTTTATATTTTGGAATAACATCATTGATGTTTTGCTTGATGTTTTCCAATTGTAAATTACACCCCATGATCTCCCCGATCAGGATCTGGGCACTTTCGGATGTGAAAGGATCTTCATCCACAACCTCACGATCACCTAAAAAGAAAGGAAACCCCAAAATAAATTAGGTCTAAAAAAAATGCCGGCATCCATCTCCTATCTGAGCCTGTGGTTGCAGACACTCACCTGTTGTGGTGACTAGTTCCACCACGTCTTCTTCCTCCTGCTCAGCTTGTGTTGGGGGGATTTTCCCTTCTTCCAGAGGGGGGGGGGCTCTGGTCTCCTCGGATGAGGGGTGTCCTCCGAGTCTTTTCTCCCCTATGTAAAACAAAAATGGTATAATTAGCACACAGATATTTGATGGCAGAACTCTAAAGATGAAACATTGCTTGGAAGTGGGGTACAATTGTCTATTTTAGCAGAGTTCCAAGATGTAGCTTTTTTAGTGTCCTTTGTCAACCTGCAATACTTTACCTGTTTAGTACAAGCTTCACAGATGGAGACCCCCCTATAGTATACACTGGAGCACCTGTGTGGCCCTTTAATAAAAAGGGTGTTCTGGGGTCCCACACTAGTGCTCCAGTGTCCAGATGTGAAAACAGCTGCTCAGTGTGCTCTCCTTACACACAATCTAGTTTGCATTTCATTCTAGTAACAAAGCCATCTACACAACCCAATTCTTTGAAGACAAGTATAGGGCGTCAAAATGGTGGCCAAATGCATATGGGCTAAACAATGGTATTTTATATTTGCAACGAAAAATGTGTGATCCGAACGAATAATGTGCCCATGAACATGAAAGTTGCCATTTTAAACTGTACAACAGTTCCTAAAAGCACATGGAGCAGCACGAACGTAATAAACACAAGAACAATAGGAACACAGCACAACTACTTACTTTTTTGCAGCACTCTCCGGATCTTTCTGTACTGCTCATGTTCTCGTAATTTCAGGTCCGACCACCGCTTCCTGAGCTGATCTTTCGATCGTCATACCCCGAATTTCCGTTGCAGACTCCTGACCACAATCGCCATGATCTTGGCCTTTCGGACATTGTGGTTGGGGTAAGGCCCATACTTTCCATCATAGTCGGCCTTCTTCAGGATGTCCACCATTTCCAACATCTCCCCAAAGGACATATTTGAGTCCTTCAATCTCCTTCTGGATCGGGACGTTTCAGGCTCCAGCCTTTCCTCCTCCTCCTCGTGGCTGTACTTAGCACTATCCTGCTGTCTCTCCGCCATGTGCTCTTCCTCCACTGCGTCGAACGAAAAGGGGCGGGGAATAGAATAGAAAGAACGTCAGGGGCGGGCGGAGTTATACGCATGCGCAGTGTGTATAAATCGTAATGCGCGCGTCTTACGTACGATCTGTGAGCGGAGGAAGGAGCATCGGAGACGCCGATCGTGCTAACGAAGGTAGGATCTAAACTTGGGCCTATACTGCTTCGAAATTGAAGCCTATATTGTAACAAGATTAGGGGAGTTTGGCCTGACATTAGGGTTTGTCTTGTGTTGTGTCTTGCAGAGAAAATGGATGGGTTCAAGGACCACAATTTCCTGCCCCTGTTTATTGACAAGTACAGAGAGCTGCCCTGTCTGTGGCAAGTGAGACACCCCCACTATAACCATAAACAGAAGAGGCAGGCAGCGCTGGAGAAACTGCTGGAGTTGGTGAAGCCGGTGGTCCCCACAGCAACCATCCCTTATTTAAAAGCTAAAATTGGGGGCCTGAGGAGCACTTATCTGAGGGAGCGCAAGAAGGTCACAGATTCCCCGAGGTCCGGAGCTGCAGCAGATGACATTTATGTCCCCAGGCTGTGGTACTACGAGAGGCTGCGATTTCTGTCAGACCACACTGAAGTCAGGGAATCCCTCTCCACTCTTCCTTCCACCCTTCCTTCCACCCCAGCTGAGGCTTCCGATGTCCAACCTGGGCCTTCCAGCCAGGAAGAAGTGGAGGAGCCCAGTTGGAGTCAGGTATTGCATTCTTCTACAGATTTCTGGGCAATAAATAAATGATGTTTACTAGATGTTATTATTGATCACTATTTGCTGATTTCATAAAGTGTTTTACATATCAATAGACAGTAGTGGGCACCCAAAATTGGGACAAGAATGAAAACTGCTGGGCTCAGAAGGATAGTCTGTTATATTTGTTAACATTCAATTTGCAGCAGTCAGGAGGTGAAAATTGTGTGTGATTGATGAAAACAATACTAAAACTATGTCCCTTTTTCATACACAGGAAGACCTCAGCCAGGAGGAGGCTGTGGAATGTGGCAGTCAGGAGGAGGCGGGGATTAGTGGCAGCCAGGAGGAGGCGGGGATTAGTGGCAGCCAGGAGGAGGCGGGGCTAACTGGCAGCCAAGAGAAGCCTGGGACAAGTCGCAGCCTGACTGAGTCTCAGGTCCCTCCCCTCCGCCTGCCATATAAAAGGGCCAGGAAGGCCACTCCCAGTCCTGTGCAGGATTCAGTGTACAGGCTGATCCAGGAGGCTTCGGCGTCCCTCAGAGCCTTCCCCAGTCCTGCAGAGGCCTTTGCCTGCATGGCTGCCACCAAATTGCTGGGCATGCAGGAGGGCCAACGCAAGATTTCTGAGGACCTGATTTATAAAGTCCTTCGGAAGGGGGAGAGTGGGGAACTGACACACAAGACGGATGTCATGGAGAGGGACGATCCTCCTCCTCCTCCTCCTCCTCCTGCTGCCACAACTCCACCACCACAGCCAAATGCTGGAAGGAAGCGTGGAAAGAAGACCTGAGAGTGATTGCCCTGGGTTCAGTCTGGTCTGACAGAATCTGCAGTCTCTCGTATGACCACAGCCTGGGGACACAGATGTCATCTGCTGCTTTCCGGATCTCTGGGACTTCTGGACCAGACTGCCCTCCCTTAGATATGGACTCCTCAGGCCACCAATTTTGCTTTTAAATAATTGATGTCTGCCCTGGGGGTCCAAGGCTTCGCCCACTTCTGCACTTTCTCCAGCGTTGCCTCCCTCTTTGTTTTTTTATAGTTGTGACCCCCTTAATAAAATATTTTGAGGTAAATTCTACTCTCCTGTGTGTGTTTTCATCCAAAAAGGACAGTTTGTTGGTGAGTATTCAGGTACATTTCTAAAGTACAATGTGAAATTAACAAGGGACAACAACACCAAACAATCTCCTCCTACAGATTAAATAGAACAACATATCAATGGTGTTGTGGGAACTTGTCACAAAAAACACACAAACATTTTCGGGAGTACAAATCAAAATCAACAAAAAAAAAAAAAAAAAAAAGAGAAACAAAAAAAGATTCTACATTAAAGTAAAAAAAAAAAAAAAAAAAAATATGTTGTCAGATGTGAGAAATCAAAATATATTGAGGGAATCCCGATAAATAGTAACGAAAGAAGTTTGTGAGAAGTGTGTGTGAATATGAGCATCAAAACGACTTAATTCTTGTCACATTATAAAGAAGAAGAGAGTGCGCTGTATTAAACCATTTTTTACATTGCAGCGTGATGAAAGTGCTTTATCCATTACGAACGCTAAGTTTACCAGAACGAGCTGTCCCGTGTCGGAATTTCTTCTGAGCATGCGTGGCACTTTGTGCGTCGGAACAGGCCACACACGGTCGGAATTGACGCGATCGTATTTTGTTGTCGGAAAATTTTATCTCCTGCTGTCCAACTTTGTGTGTCGGAAAATCCGATGGAAAATGTCCGATGGCGCACACACACGGTCGGAATTTCCGACAACACGCTCCGATCGGACATTTTCCATCGGAAAATCCGACCGTGTGTATGGGGCATTATTGTTTACATGAAAAAGTTTTTTTTTTTTTGCAAAAAAATTACTTTGAACCCCCAAACATTATATATTTTTTTAAAGCAAATGCCCTACAGATTAAAATGGCGGGTGTTTCATTTTTTTTTTCACACAGTAATTGCGCAGCGATTTTTCAAACGCATTTTTTGGGGAAAAAACACACTTTTTTAAATTTTAATGCACTAAAACACACTATATTGCCCAAATGTTTGATGAAATAAAAAAGATGATCTTAGGCCGAGTACATGGATACCAAACATGACATGCTTTAAAATTGCGCACAAACGTGCAGTGGCAACAAAATAAATACATGTTTAAAAGCCTTTAAAAGCCTTTACAGGTTACCACTTTAGATTTACAGAGGAGGTCTACTAGAAAAATTACTGCACTCGATCTGGCCTTCGCGGTGATACCTCACATGCATAGTGCAATTGCTGTTTACGTTTGACGACAGACCACCGCTTGCGTTCGCCTTAGCGCGAGAGCAGGGGGCGACAGGGGTGCTTTTTTTTTTTTTTTTTTTTCTTTATTATTTTTTTGCTTTTTTAATCTTACTTTTAAACTGTTCCTTTCATATTTTTTTTTTAAAATCATTTTTATTGTTATCTCGGGGAATGTAAATATCCCCTATGATAGCAATAGGTAGTGACAGGTACTCTTTTTTGAAAAAATTGGGGTCTATTAGACCCTAGATCTCTCCTCTGCCCTCAAAGCATCTGACCACACCAAGATCGGTGTGATAAAATGCTTCCCCAATTTCCCAATGGCGCTATTTACATCCGGCGAAATCTAAGTCATGAAATGCTCGTAGCTTCTGGTTTCTTAGGCCATAGAGATGTTTGGAGCCACTCTGGTCTCTGATCAGCTCTATGGTCAGCTGGCTGAATCACCGGCTGCATTCTCAGGTTCCCTGTTGAGACAGGAGAGCCAGAGAAAAACACGGAAGACGGTGGGGGGGGCATTCCCTCCCACGGCTTGTAAAAGCAGTCTAGAGGCTAATTAGCCGCTAGGATTGCTTTTACATGAAAGCCGACCGCTGGCTGAAAAGAATGATACCAAGATGATACCTAAACCTGCAGGCATCATTCTGGTATAACCACTCAAAGTCGTGAATGGCGTACCTGAAGACAAAAAAATGGTTAACAATGGTTAACAATAAAGCACAGTAAACAGTAAAGTATAAATAATTACATACCTGAAAAACAAACATGATAAAACATAATAACAATAACAATAAAACATTGCAGAATAGAATACAGTAAAAAAGAGCAGAACAATAGAGAGAGAGAATAGAGAGAGAGAGAACAATAAAACGACAACTATTTTTTTTTATTTTATATATTTTTTTTTTTTACACTTTTTTTGTAACTAACTTTTATAACGGTAACCGGTTCCAGGTTCGTGTCTCTCAAAATGCGATGGCATCTTGGGAGACCTTGTGAAAGTGTGCCTAGTCTGTGCAATGCTGTACCCTACGCTAATACTCAACTAGTGAATGGTAGCGTTCAAAACATTCACCAATGCAAAGACCAGGATTGTCAGGACAGGAGGGACAATAATAGCGGGTGTCACGCCTATATCTGCACTTGCTGCAGACACAACATCTTTTTTGGGGGGTTCGCTGGGTAGGGGTACTCAGGAGGACATAAAGAAAATGCCTCTCATGCAACCGACTGCATTTGGTTGGGGATGTGAATGGGGGAAGTATGGGCGCTGCAGAAGCGGTGGGTTCCCAATTAGGATTGGAGAATGCAGCAGGAAGGGCACTATGGGCACGACGGGCCTATGTTTGTCTTTTTGGTGGCAGCAGAACACTACTTGTGCTTGCCACCTCACCAGCTTGAACTGCACTTATGGGACTCGCCACGTCACCAAGTGTTACTGCAGTGCTGGTTTGACTATGACCGGGGTGTACTACGCCGCTGGTGCTTGCCAGTTCACCAAAATGCTACCAAAAAAACTGTTAGCGATCGCAGGGATCAGGCCTGACTCTGCGAACGCTGCAGTTATGCGTTTAGAGTTTTGTAAGTGACAGTGATCGATCGATACTGCACTTGGGTGGGCTGGGCTGGGCCGGGCGGAGGGGCAAAACGCAGGTGCTAGCAGGTATCTGGGCTGATCCCGCTAACACTGCGTTTTTGGGAACCCTAAACTGCTGGTGACGCTTGTATAGATCTGATCGGATCAGATATTGATCCATTCATATACTGTACCACTAAGGGAGGTGTATGCTGCGTGCGTGGGTGTTAGCGGTACTGGCGCTAACCTGACGCTGCTTGGGGCAGGTGCTTGTCAGTTCACCAAAATGCTACCAAAAAAACTGTTAGCGATCGCAGGGATCAGGCCTGACTCTGTGAACGCTGCAGTTATGCGTTTAGTGTTTTGTAAGTGTCAGTGATCGATCGATACTGCACTTGGGTGGGCTGGGCCGGGCGGAGGGGCAAAACGCAGGTGCTAGCAGGTATCTGGGCTGATCCCGCTAACACTGCGTTTTTGGGAACCCTAAACTGCTGGTGACGCTAGTATAGATCTGATCGGATTAGATATTGATCCGTTCAGATACTATACCACTAAGGGAGGTGTACGGTGCGTGCGTGGGGGTTAGCAGTACTGGCACTAACCTGACGCTGCCTGGGGCTGGTGCTTGCCAGTTCACCAAAATGCTACCAAAAAAACTGTTAGCGATCGCAGGGATCAGGCCTGACTCTGCGAACGCTGCAGTTATGCGTTTAGTGTTTTGTAAGTGACAGTGATCGATCGATACTGCACTTGGGTGGGCTGGGCGGAGGCGCAAAACGCAGGTGCTAGCGGGTATCTGGGCTGATCCCGATAACACTGCGTTTTTGGGAACCCTAAACTGCTGGGGACGCTAGTATAGATCTGATCGGATCAGGTATTGATCCGTACAGATACTATACCACTAAGGGAGGCGTATGCTGCGTGCGTGGGTGTTAGCGGTACTGGCGCTAATCTGACACTGCCTGGGGCGACGCCTATCACCACCGGGTGATTAGGGGGCTAAACCTTTATTCGGTAATAAACGGCGGGTGCCCTGACACTATAAAAAATAAACAAACTAACCAGCGTCAACCGTAACGGTTATACGGTGATCAGTGGTGAAAGGGTTAACTAGGGGGCAATCAAGGGGTTAAAACATTTATCAGATAGTATATGGGGGTCCCTGACGCTATAAAACGCTGACGGCGAACCTAAATATTTACCTTACTAACTAGCGTCACCAGCGACACTAATACAGCGATCAGAAAAATGATCGCTTAGCGACACTGGTGACGGGGGGTGATCAAGGGGTTAAAACTTTATTAGGGGGGGTTAGGGGGGTACCCTAGACCTACAGGGGGTAACAGTAACTGTGCTAACACAGTAACTGTCACAAACTGACACCATGCAGTAATCAGGGGGGGGTGATCGGGGGGGGGATCGGGGGGCTATCGGGGGGGGGATCGGGGTGTTTAGTGTGCCTGGCATGTTCTACTGTGTGTGTGTGTGTTGGTGCACTCACTCACATGTCGTCTCTCCTCGGGCCGGAACGGAAACTACCGACCCGAGGGGAGATGACATCACTTCCTTTGCTGCTGTTTAGCATACAGCAGCAAAGGAGTGTTCCCATTGGCCGGCAGCGATCGCGAGGGGGGGGCCACGAACCGATGGCCCCCCCCCTCGTCTCCGATCGCCGGGGAACACAACGGGACCGCCTCGGGCGGCGGGGGGGGGTCCGATCGGACCCCCCACCCGCGGGAGGCAAATCACGTACATGTACGTGATTTTGCCTGCCCGTGCCGCCTTGTCGACGTACATCGGCGTGAGGTGGTCCTTAAGTGGTTAAGTAGAGCAACAATTACTTTTTTCAGATCCTCAGAGAGTTCTTTGCCATGAGGTGCCATGTTGAACTTCCAGTGACCAGTATGAGAGAGTGAGACCAATAACACCAAATTTAATACACCTGCTCCGCATTCACACCTGAGACCTTGTGACACTAATGAGTCACATGGCTAAATTGGTCCCAATTTGGACATTTTCACTTAGGTGTGTACTCATTTTTGTTGCCAGCGGTTTAGACTGTGCACTTGGAAGTGCAGTCGCTGTAGATCCGAGGGGACCATGCAAGGAAAATAAAAAACAGCATTTTTGCTTGTACATGATTGGATGATAAAATTAGCAGAGCTTCCCCTCATTTCAGATCTTCCCCTCAGATTTACAGCGACTGCACTTCCAAGTGCACTTTCAAGTGCACTTGTAGTGCAGAGTGGATTTACCTTTATAAACCAACCCCAAAGTGTAATTTCTTTAGTGTTGTCACAAATATATATATAAAATATTTACAAAAATGTGAGGGGTGTACCCACTTTTGTGAGATACTGTATGTATATTGTAGACTTTAGTGTTGGTAGCTTTTACTGCAATGATCATTAGTTGGTAAAAAGAAGGTGGCAACACAGCGCCAAAGATCGATAATGGAAAAAATTGGAATAGGTCAATGTAGTCAATACTGAATTGCAGCTACCCTCATTTTTGGCAGGACCAAAAATACATTTTTCAAAAACAAAAGGGAGTCAGCGCTGTTTCTCAACTATGTGATAAAATGCAAATGTGAGTATACTAACAGACTATGAAAAAAATGACCAAAAAACATCTATTTTAGATAAATACCCAAAAACCTGCTGAGGTAAGCATATATATAGGAATATATATAAATAAAGTGCAAAGTGCTTGGAAAATATGCAATGTGCCATGATCATAATAAGTGCAATAATGAGAACACAAGAATAGCAAAGTCCATCTTGTTAGTGATCCAAAAAATGTGAATGTGCCAAAAAAATGTGTATATAAATATAAAAAGTATATATAAAATGCTCAAATAAATACACATAAATAAAAGTTCATACTGTTGTGGAAATTTTATGAAGATGTGTTTAATATGTATTGTCATAGTGTCTCCCAGTGTTCTCGCGCAGCCCGCTCTAAAGAGCTGACAGGAGCAGACTGACGCTGGTTGAGATCTGTCTGGTAGTGAAAAGCTTCTTGAGGATGCAGAGAAGTGTTTGTAGAGTGGGAATATGTCTGCCAGCGAAGGGGCCCTGTGCGATTCACAGATGATCGTCTGAACTGGATGTGTTAACTCTGCAAAGACATTTTCGATCATGAGTGGATGTATGCTCGTGTCACAACTGTGTGCCTGATCAACACATTTGGGGGAATCGTGGCGTACCCCTGCAGATAATCTCCCATCCACAGGAATGGTAGTATAATCCCGGATATGCGCTGTTCTCTGAACAATGCAAAATAAGGATTCACACCAACCCTAACAACAGGACTCTTTGGGTGCGTTGACCAGAGACAGTGTCCATGATTCCAAGGCCAGCCATGATGATGGCTTACCAGGTACAGGGGGCCAGAAATCATACACACTGTCCCTGCCCAGACACGTCCATAACACTCCCCTAGTCATTGTTCATTGGTTGTTGTATAACCCCTTCTGCTTGCCTGTGCTTGATTGGCTGATTTGTGAAGCCACCAAGCTCTATTGTTAAATGAATAAAGATTGCTCCCAGGATCAGGTCAGTGTAGCCAGTACACCAGTGTAGCCTATATCTACAGTTCATCCCGTGGTATACTATTTCTAATATACTTCAGGTGGTGTATTAATATCTATGTACATATATATATATATATATATATATATATATATATATATATATATATATATATATATATATATATATAGTCTAGTGTGTGTATATATAAATATATATGTGTGTGTATATATATATATATATATATATATATATATATATATATATATACATATATATATATACTCACTCTGCATCCAGCGTAGACTATATCTACAGTTCATTCCATGGTGTACTATTTCTAATATACTTCAAGTGGTGTATTAACATATATATACAGCCCAGTCTAGTAAATATATATATATACTCTGCATCCAGTGTAGCCTATATCTACAGTGCATTCCATGGTGTACTGTTTCTACTACTTTTCTGGTGTTGTACACAGTACACAATACAGTGCAGCCATAGTGCAGTTGCTACTACTTTTCTGGTGGTGTACACAATACACAATACAGTGTGGCCATAGTGCAGTTGCTACTACACTTCTGGTGGCGTACACAGTACACAATACAGTGCAGCCATAGTGCAGTTTCTACTACACTTCTGGAGTTGTACACAGTACACAATACAGTGCAGCCATAGTGCAGTTGCTACTACACTTCTGGTGGTGTACACATTACACAATACAGTGCAGCTGTAGTGCAGTTGCTACTACTTTTCTGGTGGTGTACACATTACACAATACAGTGCAGTCATAGTGCAGTTGCTTCTACTTTTCTGGTGGTGTACACAGTACACAATACAGTGTAGCCGTAGTGCAGTTGCTACCACACTTCGGGTGGTGTACACATTACACAATACAGTGCAGCCGTAGTGCAGTTGCTACTACTTTTCTGGTGGTGTACACATTACACAATACAGTGCAGCCCCAATGCAGTTGCTAATGCACTTCTGGTGGCGTACACAGTACACAATACAGTGCAGCCGTAGTTAAGTTGTTACCACACTTCTGGTGGTGTACACATTACACAATACAGTGCAGCCGTAGTGCAGTTGCTACTACTTTTCTGGTGGTGTACACATTACACAATACAGTGCAGCCCCAATGCAGTTGCTAATGCACTTCTGGTGGTGTACACAGTACACAATACAGTGCAGCCGTAGTTAAGTTGTTACTACACTTCTGGTGGTGTACGCATTACACAATACAGTGTAGCCGTAGTGCAGTTGCTACCACACTTCGGGTGGTGTACACATTACACAATACAGTGCAGCCGTAGTGCAGTTGCTACTACTTTTCTGGTGGTGTACACATTACACAATACAGTGCAGCCCCAATGCAGTTGCTAATGCACTTCTGGTGGCGTACACAGTACACAATACAGTGCAGCCGTAGTTAAGTTGTTACCACACTTCTGGTGGTGTACACATTACACAATACAGTGCAGCCGTAGTGCAGTTGCTACTACTTTTCTGGTGGTGTACACATTACACAATACAGTGCAGCCGTAGTGCAGTTGCTAATACACTTCGAGTGGTGTACACATTACACAATACAGTGCAGCCGTAGTGCAGTTGCTACTACTTTTCTGGTGGTGTACACATTACACAATACAGTGCAGCCCCAATGCAGTTGCTAATGCACTTCTGGTGGTGTACACAGTACACAATACAGTGCAGCCGTAGTTAAGTTGTTACTACACTTCTGGTGGTGTACACAATACACAATACAGTGCAGCCGTAGTGCAGTTGCTACTACTTTTCTGGTGGTGTACGCATTACACAATACAGTGCAGCCGTAGTGCAGTTGCTACTACAATTCTGGTGGTGTACACATTACACAATACAGTGCAGCCATAGTGCAGTTACTACTACTTTTCTGATGGTGTACACATTACACAATACAATGTAGCCGTAGTGCAGTTGCTACTACACTTCTGGTGGCGTACACAATACAGTGCAGCCGTAGTGCAGTTGCTACTACTTTTCTTGTGGTGTACACATTACACAATACAGTGCAGCCATAGTGCAGTTGCTACTACACTTCTGGTGGTGTACACATTACACAATACAGTGCAGCTGTAGTGCAGTTGCTACTACTTTTCTAGTGGTGTACACATTACACAATACAGTGCAGCCGTAATGCAATTGCTACTACACTTCTGGTGGTGTACACAGTACACAACACAGTGCAGCCGTAGTGAAGTTGCTACTACTTTTCTGGTGGTGTACACAGTACACAATTCAGTGTAGTGTGGTGTATCAAAACAAAATATACAACAGGGCAGGTGCGGGGTTCCCCTTAATGTCCATACCAGACCCAAAGGGCCTGGTTATGGGCTGAGGGGGGGGACCCATGCCATTTTTCTTAATGATTTTCATCTATATTCCCAGGACCGGACAATACATTACAGCTGCAAGCAGTTTTAAATAACTTTTTTTCCTTTAGAAATGTCATTTTGCTGTGGGATTGTTCTAAACACAGGAAAACTGCGCCACTTTACAGGCATACTATAGACACCCCCCAGGCACAATATTTAAAGGAATATTTAATTTTTATTGTTTCACTTTAAGCATTATTAAAATCACTGCTCCTGAAAAACATACATGTCCCCTGGGGCAGGACCTGGGTCCCCAAACACTTTTTATGGCATTAACTTGCATATAATCCTTTAAAATTGGCACTTTTGTTTTTTCACGTTCGTGTCCCATAGACTTTAACAGTGTTCGCGTGTTCGAACAAACTTTTTGCATGCTCTGCTGCGAACCGATCTGGGGGGTGTTCGGCTCATCCCTACTAACGATGTAAGAGGACGGTGACTATGTCTGTTTACTTGGGGAAATACAGGACAACAGGGTCGTATTAAGTTGCATTATATCAAAAGGCTGAAAGGGTGCTTATTAGCACAGGAGACATGGATTATTCATAGCGTATAGAGAAATCTCGACGTCAGGGTGGCGAGCCAGGATTTTATGGAGCGAACAGAACCTCCTTCAAACCGGAGGAGGAGAGGGGAGAGCAGATCCCAGTCCAGGACATCAAACCGTTTGAAATACTTTGTTGTCCTGAGGCAAAGGGGTTTGTTTTCTCTCTCTGATGTGTTATTTAGGTTCTGCTTTGCAAAAGAACACATTTTTCATCTTTTGGTATAATGGCAGGATTTTAATTGTATGTTTGTCATTGTAGATAGGTTTATTGTTTGGGATACTTACCTCCTCTAAAAGACCAATTTAATAGAACCTAAAATGTTTGTGTAAGTAACTGTATGCTGTGTAATAAGTTTGTGATGCATATGAGAAATAGAAATTTATGAATTGTGATTATTACCTATGCAAGACATATGTCCCCATAAATGTAATAATATTTTTTACCTACAAATGATTTAGAGAACTTTGATGGTCGTTTAGATTGTTTGAACTTGCTTTTGAAAAGGGCTACGGCATATGCAAGTGGCCATGTGGCTGAGGGGGGAAAGGGCCATGCATTGCTGACATTAGTTACTTACAATAGTAGCTGTTTGTTGAAAGGGCTACGCCCTATGGGTGGTCTTGGGTTTCTGGAAGATAGCATGGGGGGAGCTCTATTGATTTGAGATGAAAAAATCATACATGCAACAATAGCTGTTAGTATTTCTCAATGTCTTGTTCCTATGGGAACTGAAGTATATGAACTTTATTTGGGAACAAGAGTGTATGTTTGAGCTGTGTTATTTTGTGTTTTATGTAATGTTGGCGTTTAGGGATGTGTTGTTTGGTTGGCCTATGGGCCCTAGTTGATGTAGCCTAAAGTGTGTCTACGGTTAAGTGTTCATTTGGTGTCTTAATTGTGTTGTCAGTTTTTGTGGGGAAAAGTTTTGGTTTTCTAGTGAAGAAATCTCTGTGCTGGTTTTGGCGGGATCAGCAACTGCATTTTATGTGTGAATATCACCATGTGGTCCGATTGTCGTTGGCCATTTTGTTGTAGTCACCATGTGGCCTGGCTTTCCTCGACCATTTCGTTGTAGCCTGGATTTCATTACCATGTGGTCTGATTGTCATCGGCCATTTTGTTGTAGTCACCATGTGGCCCAGCTTTCGTTGGCCATTTTGTCATGGCTTGGTTTTCGTTTGTTGCAACTGCCATTTTGTGTCTGCTGTGTTTTGGTTCTGGTGGAATTGCTCTGCTTTTGGGTCAGGTTTCAGCATTTAGTGAGGTTGAGTCATCTTTTTGCAGGAGTTTCAGTGGTCTGACTGCCCAGGGGATATGGGAGTCAAAGGGGATTCCCTCCCATTTGCAATATGGGGGTTTATCCCACGCTTTCCTGGACAAAAGATTTTTTTAAAGATGTTGACGTTTCCTATATGATGTTAGCCATAGATTTTTTTTTAAGTCTTGATAAGACATAATATTAAGTTCAGGGAAGATGAAGCTATTCCAGGCTTTCCCTCCCCCTCCCTCTTCCTGTCAATTGATGTGTAAATAAACCAGTTAGATGGGTTTTTAGAGATCAGCAGAGATGGAAGTTCTTTACAGGATGTGATGTATCCACAGGAAGTTGGTGGGAGGAGCTTGGGGTTTTTTGAAACAAGCATGTGGACAAAGGGACTTGTGTTTGGATGGAAATCATTTTGGTTTTTAAATGTAATTCCAGTTGTTTTGAAATGTTTTATACTGTAATACAGTTTTGGGTAGAGCGTAAATGGGAGGCATCCGCGTTATTGTTGTAACATCTAGGTACAGATAGAAGCCATAATATTGTTTTGAATAGTGGAGGATTTCATGGTGTTTTAGTAGTTGTCTGACAAACACGTTTAGAGGGCTGTATATCGTGAGACCGGTCGGGCCGTGTATAATAGTCAGAATTCCAGTGCGCGATTGTATTAGCATAAACGTGAGGAGCAGCATTCCAGCAGCCCCGGTCAGGCTACAATAATCGGAGTTCCGGGGGGCGGCTATAGTGATAAAGGCGCAAACAATAACCTCTCTGAAAGTAAAGCGCGGGGTTCTCTGGGCGCAGAGTTTGCCAAAAAAAGCGCTTGGAATCGTCGTGGGTAATGTGCCGTCCATGCGTTGGAGGAAAAAAATTAGGCTCCACACCAGTCAGACAGCTGCACAGTACATGAGGTCTGTGTTAGGGGCTCAGAACATAAGACCCCTTAAAGATTGTCATATATGATCAGAGGGTACAGTAAGGTGTATTCCTTTGGAAGGTACTTTTGATGTCTGGAGGTACGAGACCCCAGAATAAAAATACCTAAAAAAAGTAGATCGGCTGTGGCTTCAGAAATCTGTAATGACTAGTGGGTTGATGGATGTGTAGTACACGTTTGTGTGATTAAAATTCTCATGCCTGTTTTTGAACTTTGTGTGGCTGGTCCATGCCAGGAGCTGCTCTCGTGTTTTTCCCATTGTATTTTTTTCTATTGCTAAAAGAGTAAAGGCAGCATTCTGTCTGGTTGTTTTTGTTTTTTATTTTTGTTTTGGACACTATGAAATATCTCCCTCACTTTGTATCTAAATGTTTGTCTCATGTCTTGTCTTCTCATTGTTTGTATGTAGTAACATGAATATGTTAGAACCCACCACAGCAGCCCTCCTACGTGTCGCGGCTGTTGTTCTTTTTGTATGAACGTGAAACTAATGCCGTGTACACACGAGCGGAAAGAGTCTGATGGGAGCTTTTCATCGTATATTCTGACCATGTGTATGCCCCATCGGACTTTTTCCATCGAAAATTCAGACGGACTTAGATAGAGAACATGTTCTATATTTTTCTGATGGAACAAATTACTATCTGAAAAAACACTCGACTGTATGCTGTTCTGACGTACCAAAAACGACGCATGCTCTGAAGCAAGTACGAGACAGAAGCTATTGGCTACTGGCTATTGAACTTCCATCTTCTAGTCCAGTCGTACGTGTTGTATGTCAACGCGTTCTGGACGGTCGGAATTTGGTGTGACCGTGTGTATGCAAGACAGCTTGAGCAGAATTCCATCGGAACTCCATCGGAAAAACCTTCAGAGTTTATTCCGACGGCAAAACCGGTCGTGTGTACAGGGCATAAGAGTTACAGAGGGTTTTGTTGTTGTTGGTTTTGAGAAATATCAGTGACAATTTACCAATGTACACGAATTGTATTGTTTACTATTCTTTGCAGGTTAAAGATGAAGGATAGGGTAATAACTTTTGTTTATACGTATCTGTTCAGGTCCAAGGAGTTTCTGAAAGTGTATGTACATAGAAAGCAGGTGTATGTAGATAGCTGTGCACATGCATAAATACACACGCCTAAAAGAAGGTAAAAGTATCATGGGCTGTTTCATTGTTTAATTGTTTTTTGTTCTGCACCATTCTAAACCCTGCGTCTCTTCCGCCGGTTTGTAATGAGGAAGAAAATGGGGGGATAATGGTTAGAATGACAGTTTCCAAACTAATACTAACCGCTCTAATTCTAGCCAAGTTTGTGATCTAGTAGGATGATGTGTTCCACGACTGTCTTTCTTTGATGGAATTTGAATCAGCAAGCAGCATTCCGGTGAAGGAGGCTCCCATCCCAGATGCTAAGAACCTTTTTGTCAACCGTTCCAGGTATTACACCTCAGATGGTAAGCCACACACAGGTTATGCCGTGTACCCACAGTCATGGAGTTAGGTTTGTTTGGAGGTCAACCAAAAACAGGGTTGTACTTTTCTCAGCAGCTGTCGACATTCTCAGCTGATGGGGTAGGTGCAGTCACTGTAACATGAACTTCAAAAGGTCCACCACAGGTTTCATGAGTCCCTCTTGGACCCTGACACAATAACCGGTTTACATTCTTTCCAACCAGGTGACTGGGTCATTGTAAAGAAGCTTGATGGACGAGACAACTGCATTCACACCAGCCACTGCAAGAAGCTGCTCGACCACACCAAAGAATGAGTGTCTTTGTTTATTTATATTTTTTAATTTAGTATATTTTAGCAAGGGTAACGATGAAAAGCATCCCAACTTATTGTTTAACGTGTATTCTCCAACTAGCTAAGAAAGTGAACAGGACCAATTGCTGGGTCTACTCTGAATCTCCACCGAGCTTTAGTACACCAGTGATGACAGCGGTACATGCTATATATGATGTTCATATTGGTATGAGGAGTTTTGACAAACTAGTAAAAACTCCAAACAGACACTTGTCAATAAAACGTAACGATATATTTCTAGAGGGTAAAATGGGAATTATAGTTTTAACAATATCTTTGGTTCTTGCCAATTTGGGTTTTAGGACAACTAGGTAGCTCACAAGTGTGCTTCAACTTTAGTTTTGTACTTATGCGGGTCTACAGTTTATAAGGTAACTCCCCCTAATGCAAGAGGTTCATGCATGCTGGTGAATCTCGTCCCAGCATCTTATGCCGTGGCCGATCGTGAGGATCTGATGGTGCGAGAGAAGGTAAGAATGGCAGGGACAGCTAGAAGGGAATTGTGCACCAACCTCGACCAGGCCTGGGCATGGTTTTCTGCTTGTACAGGGTGGGGGCTTGAGCTTATGAAACGATTGAACAATTTTTCATCCAGTGTGGATGGGATGTTCAATGTAACTGTTGAAGCTACAAGGAAGTTCCCACAGGAACAACAACAGATCAAGACCCTTCTATTAAAAGATGACCCATTATTATTATTATTATACGCGATTTATATAGCGCCAACAGTTTACGCATCGCTTTGCAATGTATAGGGGGGACAACACAATTACAGTACAGTTCAATACAAAAGGTACAGGAGGGCCCTGCTCGTAGAGCTTACATTCTAAAGGGAGGGGGTGATGGTACAAAATGTAATAGCCTCAGAGAATGATTTGATGGGGGTGGCTCAGGGACAGTTGTTATGTGGGTGTGGGATAAGCTTCCCTGAATAAATGAGTTTTCAGGGATCTCCTAAAGGTGGACAGGGTAGGGGCTGATCGAATATACTGGGGCAGGGAGTTCCAGAGGATGGGAGAGGCTCTGGAGAAGTCCTGAAGGCGAGCATGGGAGGAGGTAACAAGGGAGCTAGAGAGCAGGAGGTCCTGGGAGGAGCAGAGGGGACGATTAGGGCAATCTCTGCAGATGAGGTTGGTGAAGTAGATGGGGGAGATGTTGTGAATGACCTTGTATGTTATGGTTAGCATTTTGAATTTTACACGGTGGGGTAGGGGAAGCCAGTGAAGAGATTGGCAGAGAGGGGCGGCAGTCACGGATCGATTAGTGAGATGTATTAGTCTAGCAGCAGCATTCATAATAGACTGAAGGGGGATAGCCTGCTTAAGGGTAGGCCATTAAGGAGAGAGTTGCAGTAGTCAAGGCGGGATATAATCAAGGAGTGAATAAGTTGCTTTGTAGTGTCATTAGTCAGGAAGGATCGAATTCTGGAGATATTGCAGAGGTTAAGGCGCCAGGATTTAGCCAGTGATTGGATATGGGGGCTGAAGGAGAGGACAGAGTCAAGGATTACACCCAGGACCCTGGTGTGTGTGGAGGGACCAATGGTTGTGTTGTTGATATTAATGGTGAAGTCACAGGGGGGGGGGGGGTCCGTGAAGCAGGAAATATAACAAGCTCAGTTTTAGAAAGATTAAATTTGAGGAAGTGGTGTGATATCCATATCGATATGTCATTCAGTAAGTTTGAGATCCATGAGGAGATTAAGGGGGTGAGTTGAGGAGTGGAGAGATTGATCTGTGTGTCATCGGCATGGAGGTGGTATTAGAAGCCATGGGAGGTTATCAACTGGCCCAGGGAAGAGGTATATAGTGATAAAAGGAGAGGATAGGAATAGGATAGAATATGAGAGAATAGGAGAGGCCTCATGTTCGACTCGAACATCGGCTGTTCGCTAGTTCGCCGAACAGCGAACAATTTGGGGTGTTCGCGGCAAATTCCAATGCCGTGGAACATCCTTTAAAAGTCTATGGGAGAAATCAAAAATGCTAATTTTAAAGGCTTATATGCATGGTATTGTCATAAAAAGTGTTTGGGGACCTGGGTCCTGCCCCAGGGGACATGGATCAATGAAAAAAAAAGTTTTAAATACGGCCGTTTTTTCGGGAGCAGTGATTTTAATAATGCTTAAAGTGAAACAATAAATGTGTAATATCCCTTTAAATTTCGTACCTGGGGGTGTCTACAGTATGCCTGTAAAGGGGCGCATGTTTCCTGTGTTTAGAACAATCTGACAGCAAAATGACATTTCAAAGGAAAAAAAGTCATTTAAAACTACTCGCGGCTATTAATGAACCCCAAACCAAAAGTAAAAAAAATGACGTGGGGGTCCCCCAAAATTCCATACCAGGCCCTTCAGGTCTGGTATGGATATTAAGGGGAACCCCGGCCAAAATTTTTTTTAAAAAATGGCGTGGGGTCCCCCCTTAAAATGCCCTCAACATTGGGAGGGTGCTTTGGGGTAGCCCCCCAAAACGCCTTGTCCCCATGTTGATGGGGAAAAGGGCCTCATCCCCACAACCCTTGCCCGGTGGTTGTGGGGGTCTGCGGGTGGGGGGCTTATCGGAATCTGGAAGTCCCCTTTAACAAGGGGACCCCCAGATCCCAGCCCTCCCCCTCTCTGTGAAATGGTAAGGGGGTACAAAAGTACCCCTACCATTTCACAAAAAAACTGTCAAAAATGTTAAAAATGACAACAAACAGTTTTTGACAATTCCTTTATTTAAATGCTTCTTCTTTCTTCTAACTTCTTTCTTCTATCTTATATCTTCCTTCGGTTTCTTCCTCCATCTTCTCCTTCTTCTGGTTCTTCTGGTTCTTCCTCCGGTGATCTCCTCCGTGGCATCTTCTTATCTTCTTCTCCTCGGGCCGCTCCGCATCCATGATGGCATGGAGGGAGGCTCCCGCTGTGTGTCCTGGGGACTTGACCGGGACTTCTCTGTGGCATTCCCTGTGACGTCAGAGGGGGGCGGGGTTACGTAACGGGTGCCCCCCCCTGTTATTTAAGAACCGTCAGAAGAGGAGAAGCGTCACACAGCGGGAGCCTCCCTCCATGCCATCATGGATGCGGAGCAGCCCGAGGAGAAGAAGATAAGAAGATGCCGCGGAGGAGATGCTGGACCACGATGCCCCCCACGACCTCCTCAAGTAGCCAATGCTCCACTAGAAAGAAATGGGGACAAGGTGTTTTGGGGGTCTACCCCAAAGCACCCTCCCAATGTTGAGGGCATGTGGCCTGGTACGGTTCAGGAGGGGCGGTGCTCTCTCGTCCCCCCTCTTTTCCTGTGGCCTGCCAGGTTGCGTGCTCGGATAAGGGTCTGGTATGGATTTTTGGGGGGACCCCACGCCATTTTTTAAAAAATTTTGGCGCGGGGTTCCCCTTAAAATCCATACCAAACCTGAAGGGTCTGCTATAGATTTTAAGGGGGGACCCCACGCCATTTTTTTTATTTTAGTAGTTCTCTCTACAATCTCAGATCACCAATATCGCTATCCCGGATGACCCATGGGAGTGCCTATTTCATAAGAGCGAATTGCCCACGAAGACATACCTGAAAACATTAATACCACAGCTCACTAATGCGGCTAAAAGCCTTATACCTAGATTTTGGCAAGTGAAAGGAAGACCCACGATGCGGGACTGGTTCAATAAAATTAATGAAATTCAAAGCCTAGAGTATCTCAGGAAGGGACGAGAATTGAAGTTTTCGAGAGGAAATGGAGAGATTGGGTGGTGTACAAAGGTTCATTGAGAGCTGCTGAAGTATGGGGTATTTAGCTTCGAGGTCCAGATGCTGCTAGACGGGGATAATCAGATAGGGCGAGATGAGTGGATACTGGTGAAGACAGGAGTGGAGTGGAGTAGGAGAAGGAGAAGGAGATGGGGGTTAGGTAAGAGAGGTGAGGCTGGGGGGTGAGGGGGGTGAGGGGGGTGGGAGGGTCGGGAGTGCTCTAGGATGTTTTGAAAGAGGGAATTATATCGAAATAGGGGTTTTTCTAATATATATTTGATTTGTAAAAAGTTGATAAAATTTGCCGCAATGACGTAATGATGTGAAGGAACGAGGTTGAACCTTAACCACTTGACCACTGGGCACTTAAACCCCCTTCCTAACCAGACCAATTTTCAGCTTTCGGTGCTCTCACACTTTGAATGACAATTACTCAGTCATGCAACACTGTACCCATATGAAATTTTCGCCTTTTTTTTCACACAAATAGAGCTTTCTTTTGGTGGTATTTGATCACCTCTGGGTTTTTTATTTTTTGTGCTATAAATGAAAAAAGACCGAAAATTTTGTAAAAAAATGAATTTTTCTTCATTTCTATTATAAAATTTTGCAAATAAGTAATTTTTCTAAATAAATTTGGGCCAAAATGTATACTGCTACATATCTTTGGTAAAAATAACCCAAATTAGTAGATATTATTTAGTCTATGTGAAAGTTATAGAGTCTACAAGCTATGGTGCCAATCACTGAAAATTGATCACATCTGATCACACCTGATGTACTGAGGCCTATCTCATTTCTTGAGACGCTAACAAACCAGAAAAGTACAAATACCCACAAAATGACCCCTCTTTGGAAAGTAGACATTCCAAGGTATTTAGTAGGAGGCATGGTGAGTTTTTTGAAGTTGTCATTTTTTCCCACAATTCTTTGCAAAATTACGATTTTTTTTTTTTTTTTCACACCAAATTGTCAATATAACAGGTTATTTCTTTTACATGGCATGTACATTCCACAAATGACACCCCAAAATATATTCTACTACTCCTCCTGAGTATTGTGATACCACATGTGTGAGACTTTTACACAGCCTGGCCACATACAGAGGCCCGGCATTGAAGTAGCACATTCAGGCATTCTAGGAGCATAAATTACATATCTAATCTCTCAACCACCTATTACATTTTTGAAGGCCCTGTAGCATTAGGACAATGGAAACGCCCACAAAGTGACCCCATTTTGGAAAGCAAACACCCCAACGTATAATCTATGAGGCATAATGAGTCTTTTGAACAGTTCATTTTTTTCCAGAAGTTTTTGGAAAATGTGGAAAAAAAATGAAAACGCTTTTTTTTTTACACAAAGTTGTCCATTTCTAAGATATTTCCAACACATAGCATGTACATAGCAAAAATGACACCCCAAAATATATTCTGCCACTCCTCCTGAGTATGGTGATACCACATGTGTGAGACTTTTACACAGCCTGGCCACATACAGAGGCCCGACATTGAAGTAGCACATTCAGGCGTTCTAGGAGCATAAATTACATATCTAATCTCTCAACCACCTATTACATTTTTGAAGGCCCTGGAGCATCAGGACAATGGAAACGCCCACAAAGTGACCCCATTTTGGAAAGCAGACACCCCAACGTATAATCTATGAGGCATAATGAGTCTTTTGAACGGTTCATTTTTTTCCAGAAGTTTTTGGAAAATGTGGAAAAAAAATGAAAACGCTTTTTTTTTACACAAAGTTGTCCATTTCTAAGATATTTCCAACACATAGCATGTACATAGCAAAAATGACACCCCAAAATATATTCTGCTACTCCTCCTGAGTATGGTGATACCACATGTGTGAGACTTTTACACAGCCTGGCCACATACAGAGGCCCGACATTGAAGTAGCACATTCAGGCGTTCTAGGAGCATAAATTACATATCTAATCTCTCAACCACCTATTACATTTTTGAAGGCCCTGGAGCACCAGGACAATGGAAACGCCCACAAAGTGACCCCATTTTGGAAAGCAAACACCCCAACGTATAATCTATGAGGCATAATGAGTCTTTTGAACGGTTCATTTTTTTCCAGAAGTTTTTGGAAAATGTGGAAAAAAAATGAAAACGCTTTTTTTTTACACAAAGTTGACCATTTCTAAGATATTTCCAACACATAGCATGTACATAGCAAAAATGACACCCCAAAATATATTCTGCTACTCCTCCTGAGTATTGTGATACCACATGTGTGAGACCTTTACACAGCCTGGCCACATACAGAGGCCCGACATTGAAGTAGCACATTCAGGCGTTCTAGGAGCATAAATTACATATCTAATCTCTCAACCACCTATTACATTTTTGAAGGCCCTGGAGCACCAGGACAATGGAAACGCCCACAAAGTGACCCCATTTTGGAAAGCAAACACCCCAACGTATAATCTATGAGGCATAATGAGTCTTTTGAACGGTTCATTTTTTTCCAGAAGTTTTTGGAAAATGTGGAAAAAAAATGAAAACGCTTTTTTTTTACACAAAGTTGTCCATTTCTAAGATATTTCCAACACATAGCATGTACATAGCAAAAATGACACCCCAAAATATATTCTGCTACTCCTCCTGAGTATTGTGATACCACATGTGTGAGACCTTTACACAGCCTGGCCACATACAGAGGCCCTACATTGAAGTAGCACATTCAGGCATTCTAGGAGCATAAATTACATATCTAATCTCTCATCCACCTATTACATTTTTGAAGGCCCTGGAGCACCAGGACAATAGAAACGCCCACAAAGTGACCCCATTTTGGAAAGCAAACACCCCAACGTATAATCTATGAGGCATAATGAGTCTTTTGAACGGTTCATTTTTTTCCAGAAGTTTTTGGAAAATGTGGAAAAAAAATGAAAATGCATTTTTTTTTACACAAAGTTGTCCATTTCTAAGATATTTCCAACACATAGCATGTACATAGCAAAAATGACACCCCAAAATATATTCTGCCACTCCTCCTGAGTATTGTGATACCACATGTGTGAGACCTTTACACAGCCTGGCCACATACAGAGGCCCGACATTGAAGTAGCACATTCAGGCATTCTAGGAGCATAAATTACATATCTAATCTCTCAACCACCTATTATATTTTTGAAGGCCCTGGAGCACCAGGACAATGGAAACGCTCACAAAGTGACCCCATTTTGGAAAGCAAACACCCCAACGTATAATCTATGAGGCATAATGAGTCTTTTGAACGGTTCATTTTTTTCCAGAAGTTTTTGGAAAATGTGGAAAAAAATGAAAACGCATTTTTTTTACACAAAGTTGTCCATTTCTAAGATATTTCCAACACATAGCATGTACATAGCAAAAATGACACCCCAAAATATATTCTGCCACTCCTCCTGAGTATTGTGATACCACATGTGTGAGACCTTTACACAGCCTGGCCACATACAGAGGCCCGACATTGAAGTAGCACATTCAGGCATTCTAGGAGCATAAATTACATATCTAATCTCTCAACCACCTATTACATTTTTGAAGGCCCTGGAGCACCAGGACAATGGAAACGCCCACAAAGTGACCCCATTTTGGAAAGCAAACACCCCAACGTATAATCTATGAGGCATAATGAGTCTTTTGAACGGTTCATTTTTTTCCAGAAGTTTTTGGAAAATGTGGAAAAAAAATGAAAACGCATTTTTTTTACACAAAGTTGTCCATTTCTAAGATATTTCCAACACATAGCATGTACATAGCAAAAATGACACCCCAAAATATATTCTGCCACTCCTCCTGAGTATTGTGATACCACATGTGTGAGACCTTTACACAGCCTGGCCACATACAGAGGCCCGACATTGAAGTAGCACATTCAGGCATTCTAGGAGCATAAATTACATATCTAATCTCTCAACCACCTATTACATTTTTGAAGGCCCTGGAGCACCAGGACAATGGAAACGCCCACAAAGTGACCCCATTTTGGAAAGCAAACACCCCAACGTATAATCTATGAGGCATAATGAGTCTTTTGAACGGTTCATTTTTTTCCAGAAGTTTTTGGAAAATGTGGAAAAAAAATGAAAACGCTTTTTTTTTACACAAAGTTGTCAATTTCTAAGATATTTCCAACACATAGCATGTACATAGCAAAAATGACACCCCAAAATATATTCTGCTACTCCTCCTGAGTATGGCGATACCACATGTGTGAGACTTTTACACAGCCTGGCCATATACAGAGGCCCAACATTGAAGTAGCACATTCAGGCGTTCTAGGAGCATAAATTACACATTTAATTTCCTTACAATCTATCACAATTTTGAAGGCCCTTCATATTTCTAACAAAAAGCATGAACATACCAAGAATTACACCCTAAAATACATTCTTCTGAGCAAAGGGTAAACAAAAGATTACCTGTGGTTTTAGTAGTGCAGTTGTCACAGGAGGAGAGCCCTGATCCAGGCAGCAGGCAGGGACGTGGTCAGCGACAGTGAATGGAATTGTCCAAGGCAGCAGGCAGGAATATTGTCCATAGTCAGTACAGGCACGGATACTGTCCATATACAGTCCAGGGTCAGTGCAAGTAGAGACATTGCCAGCAGTGCCAAAATATTAGTCCTGGTAGTAAGCAGGAACATGGTCCAAGTAGCAGGCCAGGAAAGAATGGGGACAGGGGTAGAGGCTTCTCCCACCCAAATCTCTTTGAAGCCTCCGAGTCTCCAGACCCTAATCGGGAATGAGAAAACTAAAAAATTAGGTTTCTTCATCCGGAAAAACAATTCTGGAGCCCCTCACATATGTGAGACCCCTGTGTTCCCACTAGCATAGCAGGGTAAAAGATCAATCCAAGAGGCAGGCAAAAAACGTGGTCAAACAGTCCAGGGTCAGTTCCAGAGCAGGCAGAGGTAGGTACAGTTTAGCGTTAGGCAGAAGCGTGGTCATGTAACAGGCCAGGGTCAGTTCCAGAGCAGGCAGAGGTAGGTACAGTTTAGCGTTAAACAGAAGCGTGGTCGTTTAGCAGGCCAGGGTCAGTTCCGGAGAAGGCAGAGGTGTAGGTACAGTTTAGCATTAGGCAGAAGCGTTGTCGTTTAGCAAGCCAGGGTCAGTTCCGGAGAAGGCAGGGGTATGTACAGTGGCATGAAGCGGTGTGGTGGTAAATTACAATTACGTTTACCATACTTCCCTAATAATGTAGAGAAGTATGGTAACGGCGGAAACATTCATCAATACAAAGGCCTGGTTGGGAAGGACAATCAGGACAATAATACACAGTGTCTCTTCTAGTTCCTGCTTTGGTGCACACCCGGCATTTCTTCTGACGTTTCCGGCCTGTTTCATGATGGGGGAGTCTTTTAGGAAAGTGGCGTTCATGGAGTCTGCTCACTGAATCCGAGCGAATGCTTTCTGGTGCGCCTTCCGGGTACAAAAGGGTGGTGATAATTTCTTCTTGGTACTGAAGAAAAGATAAGGGGCTCTCTGTAGATTTACGGTAAATAACAAAACTATTGTAAATGGCCAAACTGAAAAGATATATAGAGACTTTTTTATACCAAAAGCGGCTTTTTCTTGTGGGAAGGTAGGGTTCGATCATCTGATCATTGAAGTCGACACCCCCCATAAACAAATTATAGTCATGGACACATTTTGGTTTCTGGATTGGGCCGTTTCTTCGGGGGATTTCCACGTAGGTGTCGTTGTGGATAGTTGTGAGCATGTGGACGTTTCGTCTGTCCCTCCACCTGAGAGCCAATATCTCTTCATTCCGTAAAGACGCCGTTTCCCCTTGTCGTAGTCTTTCAGTAATGAGTCTTTGCGGGAATCCCTTCCTATTGGCTCGCACTGTACCACACGCTGGAGTGTCCTTGCGGTAAAGATTGCGGAAGAGGGGCAAGCTTGTATAGTAGTTATCCACATAAAGGTGGTAACCCTTTCCAAGTAGTGGATATACAAGCTCCCAAACAACCTTTCCGCTGACTCCTATGTACTCCGGACATTCAGGGGGATGCAGTTGGGTGTCCTTCCCTTCGTACACCCAGAAGGCGTAGATATACCCCGTTTCTCGGTCACATAGCTTGTAGAGCTTAACCCCATATCGGGCCCTTTTGCTGGGGATATACTGCTTGAACCCAAGCCTACCTGTGAAGTGGACCAATGACTCATCCACGGAGATATTTTGTTCGGGGATGAATAACTGGGAAAATTTCTCGGAGAAAAAATTTAGAAGTGGCCGAAGTTTAAATAATTTGTCATGTGATGGGTCATTTCGGGGAGGGCACTGGGTGTTGTCATTGTAATGGAGGAAACGCATTATCATGAGGTATCTTGATCTTCGCATAATGGACGAATAGATTGGCATATGGTGGATGGGCTTGGTGGACCAATAGGAGTATAATTCATTTTTTTTTGTGAGTCCCATATTTAATGTTAGACCTAAAAATAATTTAAATTCCTCCACTGTCAATGGTCTCCACTCATGGGGATGGGCATAACTTGAACCAGGGTTGCTTGTAATAAATTGTTGTGCATAGAGGTTGCACTGGGCCACGATGGAGGATAACAGGTCTTGGGTAAAAATTAAATTAAAAAAATCAATAGGGGCAAAATTCTCTGTGTTCACCTGAACACCTGGCTGGGCGGTGAAAGGGGGGGTGTTTGCTGCTCTTGAATTAGCGGGAAGCCACAGAGGGTTTTCAAGGGCATAGGGAAGGCCGGCATGGGTCCTAACGCTTTGGGGCCGAGATGACACCCCGCTAGTTCTTGGCCTTTGCTGCAGTGGTATTTCATTACTTCTGGGTGGCACTGTGCTACTGGTGGGTGGCACGGAGCTGCTAGTTGATGCCACTGCATTTCTGGTGGATGGCACGGAGCTGCTGGTTGATGCAACAGCACTACTTGTGGTAGCCTGCTCCTCCATGCCAGAGCGCCTTCGTTTGATGGGCACACTTTGCTCTTCCTCCGATTCTGTATCAGACCCACTGCTTACAACGGGTTCATATTCTGAACCAGAATCAGACACAGACTCAGAGAGCTCCCCGCTGCTCTCGTCAGTCAAGGCAAGCAGTTGGTATGCCTCCTCAGCGGAAAAAATTTTTTTGCCATACTGGTGACTGTGGGCTGTGGTGACAAACTTCTGTGGTAGGGACACTTGGACAGATATGGCTGCACTGATGGGTGCTGATGAGGCTGGTCTAATGAGGCTGCACTGCTGGGTGCTGAAAAGGCTGCACTGCTGGGTTCTGATGAGGGTGCACTGCTGGGTTCTGATGAGGGTGCACTGCTGGCTACTGATGAGGGTGCACTGATGGCTACTGATGAGGGTGCACTGCTGGCTACTGATGAGGGTGCACTGCTGGCTACTGATGAGGGTGCACTGCTGGCTGCTGATGAGGGTGCACTGCTGGCTGCTGATGAGGGTGCACTGCTGGGTGCTGATGAGGGTGCACTGCTGGGTACTGATGAGGGTGCACTGCTGGGTACTGATGAGGGTGCACTGCTGGGTACTGATGAGGGTGCACTGCTGGGTACTGATAAGGTTGCACTGATGAACACTAATGCACCACACTGAGGATGCACTGATTATTTGGCACTGATGTGCACTGATAAGGTAGCACTGATGAGCACTCACTTATGGGCACTAATATGCACTATTGGGTACTGTAGTGGCACCGATGAGCACTGTAGTGGCACTGATGAGCGATGTAGTGGCGCAGATGAGCGCTGTAGTGGTGCAGATTAGCACTCTAGTGACGCTGATTTGGCACAAATGCGCACTGTATTAGCAATAATGTGGTACTTATAAGCACTGTAGTGGCACTGGGCACTATAGTGGCCTGGTGTAGCACTGATGGAGCACTGGCGTGGCAATGATGGAGCACTGGCGTGGCACTGATGGAGCTCTGATGTGGCACTGATGGAGCACTGACGTGACACTGATGGAGCACTGATGTGGCACTGGTGGGCACTGGTGGGACCAATGGGCACTGTAGTGGCACAGGTGGCACTGATGGGCACTGGTGGCACCGATGTGGCACTGGTGGCACAGATGAGCACTGTAGTGGCACTGGGCACTGGTGTGGCACTAGCGGAGCACTGATGTGGCACTGGCAGCACAGATGGGCACTGAAGTGGCAGAGGTGGCACTGATGGGCACTGGTGGCACCGATGTGGCACTGATGAGCACTATAGTGGCACTGATGGCACAGATGAGCACTGTAGTGGCACTGATGGACACTTTAATGGCACTGATGGGTACTTTAGTGGCACTGATGGGTACTTTAGTGGCACTGATGGGTACTGTAGTGGCACTGGTGGCACAGATGGGTACTGTAGTGGCACTGATGGGTAGTGTAGTGGCACTGGTGGCACAGATGGGCACTGTAGTGGCACTGATGGACACTTTAGTGGCACTGATTGGGAGTGAAGTGGCACTGATGGCACTCTGGGGCACAGATTAGCAGTGTAGTGGCACTTGTATGGCACTGTATGGCACTGCTGGGCACTGCTGTACCTTTCACTCACGGTTTTTCGATCGATCTCTCTTCTCTCCTCTCACGCTGTATCGGTGTGAGGAGAGAAGAGAGCTGGGACCTTTGCCTGACCCCAGTTTGTTTACATTGTGATCGCTCCCTCATTGGAGGGAGCGATCACGTGGTAAAGGGCCGCTGTCATTGGCCCTTTACCGCGATCCGTGTTGCGCCGGGTCCCGTGAACCCGGCGAGCACGGACACTTCAGTGCGTGCGCCCCACAGGGGGCGAGCGGAGCGAGAGTTCTGGAGGACGTCCATGGACGCCCGCCCAGAACAAGCTGACCGCGCTGTAGCCGTCTTTCGGCTATGGCCCGGTCGGCATGTGGTTAAAGTTGAAACAAGACTCCCGGAAAAATACTTTGCTGATGTGGCAAAGAAAAAAAAAACAAAAAACCCTAAGAAGAGATAGATTCCCTGTTTTTGTACAACTAAGTGCTAACACAACTGAGCATGCTCAGACCTGCAAATAGCTCTCATCCCAGTGTCTTTTTTTTACAAGGCGCTATAGTAAATACGAAAATGAGCGCTGAGTAAAAGCATTTTTTGGAAGTGAGCTAATATAGTCCAATGCAAGTTTTAGCCATTGAGTCTAATGGAACAATTGTAACTTTCACAAATAAATCCTTTTAATGGGGAGATAAAATGTATCTTTCTCTGAAATAAATTTTCCTTTGAAACATTGTTGCTTCTACTTAAAATATTTAGTTTTTAAGATTACTAGAATGTGGAATGTTTTGATGTTTTGGTAAAATATATTTTTCTTTGTCACTTTCACTTGTTAGGCGCCTTTCACACGGACGGCTATTCTGCCGCAGTTAAAAGCATATTTTTTTCCTGTGAAATTCAAGACTCCAGGCACTGCGATCAGCTGCATTTGAACAGTGCGATTAGCTGCGGTTGCGTTTAGCTGCTGTTTGCCATTTCCATGGCAACGCGACAGGGTTGTTTGGTATGAATCTTGAGGGGGAACTCCACGCCAAATTTTAAATATAAAACCGGCATGGGTTCCCCCTTCAAGAGCATACCAGGCCCTTTGGTCTGGTATGGATGTCAAGGGGAACCCCTACGCCGAAAAAAATGGCGTGGGATCCCCCTAAAGTCCATACCAGACCCTTATCCGAGCACGCAGCCCGGTCGGCCTGGAAAGGGGGTGGGGACGGGCGAGCGCCCCCCCCCGCCTAGGCCATATCAGGCCGCATGCCCTCAACATGGGAGGTGGGTGCTTTGGGGGAGGGGGCGCCCTGTGGCCCCCCCACCCCAAAGCACCTTGTCCCCATGTTGATGAGGACAAGGGCCTCTTCCCGACAACCCTGGCCGTTGGTTGTCGGGGTCTGCGGGCGAAGGGCTTAGCAGAATCCGGGAGCCCCCATTAATAAGGGGGCCCCCAGATCCCGGCCCCCCACCCTATGTGAATGAGTATGGGGTACATGGTACCCCTACCCATTCACCTAGTGAAAAAGTGTCAATAAAAAAAACAGCCCGCAGACCCTGACAACCGACGACCAGGGTTGTCAGGAAGAGGCCCTTGTCCTCATCAACATGGGGACAAGGTGCTTTGGGGTGGGGGGGGTCGCAGGGCGCCACCTCCCCCAAAGCACCCACCCCCCATGCTGAGGGTATGCAGCCTGGTACGGCTCAGGAGGGGGCGCTCGCAGGCCCGGATTTACTCCCTTTGCCACCCCAAGGCCGGGTCCTTCAATGCCGCCCCCCCCCACACACACACACCATTCTCATCCTTTATCGAGACATGGAGACATGGTACAGGAGATGGTCAGAGACTGGAGACTTGGTACAGGAGATGGTCAGAGACTGGGGACATGGTACAGGAGATGGTCAGAGACTGGGGACATGGTACAGGAGATGGTCAGAGACTGGGGACATGGTACAAGAGATGGCCAGAGACTGGGGACATGGTACAGGAGATGGTCAGAGACTGGGGACATGGTACAAGAGATGGTCAGAGACTGGGGACATGGTAAAGGAGATAGTCAGAGACTGGGGACATGGTACAAGAGATGGTCAGAGACTGTGGATATGGTACAGGAGATGGTCAGAGACTGGGGACATGGTACAGGAGATGGTCAGAGACTGGGGACATGGTACAAGAGATGGTCAGAGACTGGGGATATGGTACAGGAGATGGTCAGAGACTGGGGACATGGTACAGGAAATGGTCAGAGACTGGGGACATGGTACAAGAGATGGTCAGAGACTGGGGATATGGTACAGGAGATGGTCAGAGACTGGGGACATGGTACAGGAGATGGTCAGAGACTGGGGACATGGTTCAAGAGATGGTCAGAGACTGGGGACATGGTAAAGGAGATGGTCACAGCCTGGGGGCATGGTACAAGAGATGGTCAGAGACTGGGGACATGGTACAAGAGATGGTCAGAGACTGGGGACATGGTACAGGAGATGGTCAGAGACTGGGGACATGGTACAGGAGATGGTCAGAGACTGGGGACTAAGGATGAGCTCCGGCGTGTTCGCATGGCGCACGTGCCGAGCCCGCCAGGAAGTCGGCACGGCGCAGCGCTAATCACAAGCAGAGAGACATTTCCCGATCTCTGCAGCCGCACATCGGGAAATGTCTCTCTGCTTGTGATTAGCGCTGCGCCGTGCCGACTTCCTGGCGGGCTCGGCACGTGCGCCATGCGAACACGCCGGAGCTCATCCTTACTGGGGACATGGTACAGGAGATTGTCAGAGACTGGGGACATGGTACAGGAGATTGTCAGAGACTGCAGACACATTACAGGAGATGATCAGAGACTATCCATTGTACACTCATACATATATGGCTGTGTGTGTAAAAGTGACAGGTAATCAGCAGTATACAGTATAACTTCACAGGAAAATGAAGATGCTTTCACTAACCTACTAGATTCCAGGTTGTTGCCCCTACCATGTGTATGTATGAATGTCAGTTAGGGACTTTAGATTGTAAGCTCTTTGAGGACAGGGTTTGATGTGAATGTACAATGCAGGGCTAAAAGTCCTGAGCCACTAGCCAGGCCTTAAGAGTTACTCACCACCACTTGGCCCACCCAAACCCTGCCCTGCCCCGCCCTGCCCCGCCCCTCCCCTAACACACCTCACACCTAAACATATCTTATGAAATTACACTATTAAATGTTTTATGCAGAATTAAGCTCCAAAAATAAATATCAACAACAACTTTAACAATATCAACATAAAGCATATCAGTACCCATCAGTGCAGCCTATCAGTGCCCATCAGTGCCGCCTATCAGTGCTCATTAGTTCAGCCTATCAGTGCAGCCTACCAGTGCCGCCTATCAGTGCTCATCAGTGCAGCCTACCAGTGCCGCCTATCAGTGCTCATTAGTGCAGCCTATCAGTGCAGCTTACCAGTGCCCATCAATGTAGCCTAGCAGTGTCGCCTATCAGTGCTCATTAGTGCAGCCCATCAGTGCCGTCTACCAGTGCTCATTAGTGCCGCCTATCAGTGCCCATCAGTGCCGCCTATCAGTGCCCATCAGTGCCGCCTATCAGTGCCCATCAGTGCCGCCTATCAGTGCTCATCAGTGCAGCCTACCAGTGCCACCTATTAGTGCCCATCAGTGCCGCCTATCAGTGCTCATTAGTTCAGCCTATCAGTGCAGCCTACCAGTGCCCATCAGTGTAGCCTACCAGTGCCGCTTATCAGTGCTCATCAGTGCCGCCTATTAGTGCCCATCAGTGCCGCCTATCAGTGCAGCCTATCAGTGCCCATCAGTGCAGCCTACCAGTGCCCATCAGTGCAGAATACCAGTGTCACCTATCAGTGCTCATCAGTGCAGCCTACCAGTGCCGCCTATCAGTGCTCATCAGTGCAGCCTACCAGTGCCGCCTATCAGTGCTCATTAGTGCAGCCTATCAGTGCAGCTTACCAGTGCCCATCAATGTAGCCTAGCAGTGTCGCCTATCAGTGCTCATTAGTGCAGCCCATCAGTGCCGCCTACCAGTGCTCATTAGTGCCGCCTATCAGTGCCCATCAGTGCCGCCTATCAGTGCCCATCAGTGCCGCCTATCAGTGCCCATCAGTGCCGCCTATCAGTGCTCATCAGTGCAGCCTACCAGTGCCACCTATTAGTGCCCATCAGTGCCGCCTATCAGTGCTCATTAGTTCAGCCTATCAGTGCAGCCGACCAGTGCCCATCAGTGCAGCCTACCAGTGCCGCTTATCAGTGCTCATCAGTGCCGCCTATTAGTGCCCATCAGTGCTGCCTATCAGTGCAGCCTATCAGTGCAGCCTATCAGTGCCCATCAGTGCAGCCTACCAGTGCCCATCAGTGCAGCCTACCAGTGCCCATCAGTGCAGAATACCAGTGTCACCTATCAGTGCCGCGTATCAGTGCTCATTAGTGCAGCCTACCAGTGCCAATCAGTGCAGCTCGCCAGTGCCGCCTATCAGTGCTCACCAGTGCAGCCTACCAGTACCCATCAGTGCCGCCTATCAGTGCCCATCAGTGCCGCCTATCAGTGCTCATCAGTGCAGCCTACCAGTGCCGCCTATTAGTGCCCATCAGTGCCGCCTATCAGTGCTCATTAGTTCAGCCTATCAGTGCAGCCTACCAGTGCCCATCAGTGCAGCCTACCAGTGCCGCCTATCAGTGCTCATCAGTGCAGCCTATCAGTGCCGCCTATCAGTGCCGCCTATCAGTGCAGCCTACCAGTGCAGCCTACCAGTGCCGCCTATCAGTGCAGCCCATCAGTGCAGCCTACCAATGTCCATCAGTGCAGCCTACCAGTGCCCATCAGTGCAGCCTACCAGTGCCCATCAGTGCAGAATACCAGTGTCGCCTATCAGTGCCGCGTATCAGTGCCCATCAGTGCAGCCTACCAGTGCCCATCAGTGCAGCCTACCAGTGCCCATCAGTGCAGCTCACCAGTGCCGCCTATCAGTGCAGCCCATTAGTGCAGCCTACCAGTGCCCATCAGTGCAGCCTACCAGTGCCCATCAGTGCAGCTCACCAGTGCCGCCTATCAGTGCTCACCAGTGCAGCCTACCAGTACACATCAGTGCCGCCTATCAGTGCAGCCTACCAGTGCCGCCTATCATGAATCTATGGGACTCTACAGGAATCTATGCAAACTTATTAGACAGACAGTCCACCAAATTCAGTAAAAAATCATGTACTGCAAAGTGCTCCATGCATGCTGGGACCTATGCAAACTTATTAAACAGTCCACATTCAGAGAAAGTTCATGTACTGCAAAGTTTGCAGTACATGAACTTTCACTGAATACGGACAGTTTAATGGGTTTGAGCATGCATGGATCACTTTATTTCAATATGCTCAGAAAAATTGCATTTAATCTAAGCTGAGCAGTGAGCACTGCCACTTACAAAAATAAATTCAACTTACCTGCTGTCCTGGCCACCACTTGCGGGGGTTCCAATCCCATCATCCTCCTCTTTTGTTTCCTCCTGTGAGTGACAGAGAGAGACACCCCGAGACCCCGCCCCCCGGGACAAGAACATGGATAGGGATGTGTCAGTCACGCAGAGGAGGGTAGGCGGAGCATTAGGTTCCGCCTCAGTCAGTGTAATGACATACACCCGGTCTGGCCAGTCATGGCGCCGGGCATTTAAATAGGGGCGTCATTTGCTCCCTCCCCCTGGCCAAGTCGGTCCGCCCCTATGCTTACTAGGAGATCATATATCTTATCTACAGGCCGCCGTGCCGCTGCACCGGGGGCTGTATTTGTGCAGGGAGGCAGCCGTGGGAGCCGGGACTCATGGGGACAGATCGGGGGGGTTTCATGCGGCGGGGGGGCGGCTTTGGCGCCGCCCCTGCTCTACTGCCGCCCCGAGGCCTGGCCTCGGTGGCCTTGTCTGAAATCCGGCCATGGGCGCTCGCCCGTCCCCACCCACTTTCCTGACCGACCAGGCTGCGTGCTCGGATAAGGGTCTGGTATGCATTTCGGGGGGACCCCACGCTGTTTTTTCAGCATAGGGGTTCCTCTTAACCTCCAGACCCTTAGTCTGGAGGTAATAATCTTTCTGGTACCATGGGGGCTAAATACGCCGCGAGCGTGGCCAATTTATTTATGGACATGTGGGAAGCAGAACACATTTTTAAGAGATTACGTCCAGAGATTAAATTTTACTGTCGCTACATAGACGACGTGATCATTGTGTGGGAGGGCACGTCAGATTCCTTTCAGGAATTCTTAGGATTGATGAATCGGAACCAATATGGTATTCCCTTTAGTGGGAAATGCGATCCCCAAGAAATAGAGTACTTAGATTTACAAATTTTTAAAGAAAATAATGAGTTTCACACCACAACCTTTTTTAAAAAAACTGATCGCAATGGTTACATCCCGACTTCCAGCTGCCACCATCCCAAATGGAAGGAGAACATCCCGAAGGGTCAATTAATGAGATTGCGAAGAAACTGCCATAGAATTGAAGATTATTTTACACAAGCTGACAATCTGATTGAAAAATTCATTGCTAAAGGGTACCGAAAGGAACCCCTAGTGAGACAGAGGATGGAGATAGGCAACCTGGACCGCGACTCCCTACTGAGGAAGAAAGAAAAAGATAACAATCCCCCTGGGACAGACACGGCATTTATTACGGGATTTACCAACCAATATCGTTCAGTTGAACATATTATTAGGAAATACTGGCCGATTCTGAAATCCGACAGGACTCTAGCAGGGTTACTTTCAAAAAAACCAAGATTCATTTACAGGAAGGCCCCCAATTTGAGGAACCAACTGGTACATAATGTGATAGATCCACCTAAAACAATCAGACTTTTTCCCGAAATAAAAGGTTTTTTCAGATGCCAAAAATGCTTGCCATGTCGGGTAAGCAAGAAACAACCGAGGAAAAAATTATCTTTTAAATCGAGGTCCGGGGAAGAGTACCAGATTAGGGAACTAATCACTTGTGAGAGTACCCACGTCACATATGTGATTGAATTCCCCTGCCAATTACAGTATGTGGGAAGGACCACCAGGCCGCTTTTCGTCAGGATCAGGGAACATATCAACAATATCAGAAAAGGTTTCCCAAAACACAATCTTTCGAGGCATTTCGACGAATTCCACAATTGGGATCCCACAGGATTGATTTTTTATGGCATTGATTTGATCAAAGATCACTGGAGGGGCGGTAATAAGAAAATAAAAATATCCCAGAATGAAACAAAATGGATTTACCACCTGGGCAGTTTGGTACCAAGAGGCTTGAACGTGGATATAGACCTCAATTGCTTCCTGTCTAATTTTTAACATAGCTATTGTCCTTTAAATCATCAGGGAACCTAGATAGTAGTAGATAGTAAGGTTATTTGATTACCCAATAATCCTATATATTTTTAACTTAATAATATGAACATCTATATTACATCTAATCTCTTTATGGGATTAACATGCACCCCATATATATCTGTAGTGTACTTTTTGGTTTATCGGGTTCCCCAGAGCAACGGGTGTAGTGCAATAACGGAGGATCATTCAATGGTAACGGGTTTAAGGCCTCTCATTTTTGAAATTCCCTACCTTTCATATTTCTGACCACCCCCCCCCCCCTTTTTGTTCCCCTCTTTTCTTTTTACTAAACACAAGGGTATGGTTAGATTTTCTAATATAGTGGGAAGTATTTTAAGATTTTTTATTTTTATTTTTTTATATTTTTTATTATTTATTATTTTTCACTGTTACAACAAGGACTCTTTTTATATTTTTTTGTAACTAATACTTTTTGGAATTTTCTGAGCTAAACAATAATATATTTGTTTGGGTTTTCCCGTAAACATAATCCTTTCTAATTTTTAAAATATTTTTAATAAATATTTTTATATATTTTTTATCGTTATATATATATATTTTCTCTCCTAATATTCTAGACAATATAAGATTTCTATTTGGTTTGTTCCTCCTGAAAAACCGTACGGTGCTTTTTCATTGTAATAGGAATGCAATTGTATATCTGAAACTGTTTAACATTTATGCTGCGATGTATATATTAATTAGTGGAGGTTATCGCTGCGGCTTTTGGAGTATTCGATTTGGGTACACCAGTAGAGGGCATAATGGAGCCGAGAATGCTCCTATAGTTTTTTCCCCATTACTACATCCTCTGCTGGAGGTCTGTTCTACCTAGCAACCGATTATGCGATCAGGCCGCTGAACATGTGGGTTCGACAGCCGTGATACGATTGGCCGCAGCTATAGCTACACCTTCTATAAAGGACGTTGGGAGTGCCAAGATGGCAGTGCCTCCGATGACGTCCGTGTGACGAAACGCGTAAGGCGGGACTATCTTGGCACGCACAACGTCATTTCCGCGGATCGTGGTTCCGGAACTCTGACCTGTGGAATGCAAGCGGCGGTTCACGCTGACGCTGCGGCCCCGGACTATAGGGAGAGCATAGGAGACTGTGAACTCCCTATCCTAGTTTGTAACACTTTCTAGAAACTTTTTATCACTAGTGTGTTACCAGCCTAATGCGACTGGACTGTTTTTTATGCAAATAAATAGATATTTTAAAACAGAATCACGCTATGTTGATATTTTTCCTCTAAAAATGTTTACCTCAAGCGGATATCTAGTGGAGTCTTCCAATACCAAGGGACAGGAAGTCCCCACCTCTCAGTGTATACAGCTGCGTTTTGGGAATGGGATGCGTGGAAGGAAACTGACGAAGAAACTTAAACTTAAGAAGATTTTTCTGCACAATTATTATGAACTTTTCTTGCACCAAACAACATATGGTTTTGCGATTTTTAGGTGCGATTTGGACACATTATTAATGAATTTTTATTGCTTATAATTATTGCACATTTACACATTATTAGTGGACAATTATTGTTTTTGGACATTTATTGTTTTTGGCACTTCATCACTTTATATTTATTCATGTGAAGATGTAATTATGGTATTTAGTGATGCTGCTTGATATTTGCGATTCTTTGCACATATAATACTAATTTTCACCTGATCAAGGTTTATGCACTAACACAAGGACATATATAAAAAAAAATTTTTGTAAGTAATTTTTTGGATCATACCAAAAAATTTCATACTTTTTATCTTTACACTTTTATTTATACACTTGTATTTCTTGCTAATTTTTATTTATACTCCTAACACAGCGCCACTCCCTATACTTTAAACCACAAACAATACTGTAATGGAATGTGATTATGAGTGTTATTGTGAAATGCCTATTTCTAATATAATCGCATAAGTATAAGTGCTTATTTTCTTATACTCAGCTATTAGCCTTAATCATGCTCAAATTAGATGTCTGCCAACTTCTCCTTTCATGTGAAACAGAACTGCAAGAGTTAAAGTAAAAAGAACAAAGTTAAGAAGATTGCACCTATTTTCAGGCCTATGAGGCTACACTCAAGACAAACAGGAACTGAAAATAAGACATCGTAATTAGCTATGATAGTCTGCTATCTCCTTATACAGATATAACCCAGCAAAGCTTACATTTCGTCACAATAATGAATATGTATAATTTGCGGTTTGTACACACTTGTTTTATTTGATATTTGATTTGATAACGAAATATCGTGCTCAGTATATCATCTTGAGCCCAGGAAGTAAACGACAGAAGTACCAAACTTACTGAACATGTCCGTGTCAGTGATTTGTGGTTGAATGTGCACATTTTCACATCGAAGGTTAATTTGGCCAGGGGGACAGAAACAAGAGTACCGAGCGGTTCTGTTCGGTCCAAAACATTTTGGCGCCCAACGTGGGGCTCGAGATTTTGGCCCAAAAGGAAGCTATACTTAGAGGACGCTGAAACAGAATCAAATACGGGCGGAGCAGAGCCTGATCAACTCTGGAGAAAACGGTAAGACACTTTTTAATAATTTGTCTGCTGTTTGATCCGCATCCGTATTTGGTTAATTTCTGTCTCTGCATCGGCTTCCCGAGGTCCACAAAGACAGGTATATATCTTGTCTCGAGCCTATTTATATAGTACGAACCTGCAATTGTTTCTGACCCACCTGTATTTGGAGTATATTGTTTTTTTTTTATCGATCGATCGTGTTGTGTGACGGCTGTTGTGAATGGGGGATTGATTATATGTTCACGGATGGAATTGACGTGGTTAAACTTCTCTTGAGGATTGATATCAAGAGAGGGCGTCGGGACGCGGTAAACTCCTCCTGGGGCAAATAATTGTGCGGTAAAGCACGGGTGCGGTAAAGCACGGGTTACCAGGAAAGGGGGCGTCAAATTACACCCGGCGGTGGCGTGGGGATCCCGTGAGGATCTGATTAAGTCCAGAATTCACTCCAGTCATCACATCAATTGTTGTTGGTAATGTCATGTCCTAGATGTGTCTGTGGACTGTTATTTGGCATTAATGAGGAGGCCTGGGGCTCGGTCACAAAGTTAGAGCCAGGTTATAAGAGATCTATTCTTGGTTACAAACCTCTAGTGCCAGAGGTCCCCCAAGTAATGGTATTCAGATTGAATGTACATTATCCAGTGAAGTTTTCAGTTGGTAAGAAATTGGAAGTTATTTAGGCTGAGGCTAGGATAAGAGGACAGGGAAGTAAAAAAGTGTCCCCTGCTACCTCAGCAGCCAGAAGATTACGAGGAGGCAGAGAAAGCCAGAGTGAGGAGTTTGGGTTTTGAGTTGGGATGTGTAGAAGACGTGTGAAGTGGTTTACTGAGTACCAGTTGTTGACTCACATTCTGTGTTTTGTCTGGTCTGTTTCACGTCTCCCCTTTTGCAGATTTAACTGAGATCTCTTCACTTCCTCATCTTCCATATCACCCTGTCACTGCATATCTTCATTTCTTTTCTGTTTTACTTCAACCTTTCTTGCTTTCCTCTCCTCCTATTCAATTCAAGAGTTGTGTGAAATGGGAAATAAGTTAATTAGGCCCACAGAGGGCAGTTTGGCTTGTGATTTGGTATTAGAACGGAAGGGAGAGAATGCTGTAAAAAAGGGAAAGAAATTAGCGAAAGTGTGTGGAATTTGGGTGGTAGATTAAAAGTAGATGAATGGCGTACTGTTTTTTGAAACGTAAATAAGGTCTGTTGTCAGACTATGGGTTGCTACGGGCAGCAGATGCTTGGTTTAAAGTTGCAAACGCTATTCATGAAGAAGAGGGTGGATGGAACCAAAATGGTTGCATCGTGTACGTGTACAAGAAAACTAGAAAAGAGGAAGCTAAGTAGTCAGCCAACACCCTATAATGGCATCTGGTCCCCAAGTAGACACTGCCCTTCGTCTACCGCCCCTCTGTTCTAAGTGACACCTCCCCCTGTGGCAACACGCCCTATGCCACCGCCCACACCGAAACCCACCCACATGTTTCCAGTGATGGTGCATAGTAGCAACCAATCTAGCATTTTAATTGAATAAATAATTTATGTATAGGATGTATTGAATATTTCTGAATATTTCAGTCAGAGTCTGAATTTATTTTGGTTTTAATTGTGTTTAAGTTGTATTAGCAAAAGAGGAAGTTTATGTATTCTAGGCATTATGCCAGAAGAGCAAAAGAGGAAGTACTTTCTTTGCTTAAATCTATGTGCTGAGCGTTTTGTATTCTAAAAAAAAAAAATTCTATTTATTAATTCTAATTAGAATGTTTAGAAAGAAAAATAAATATCTATATTGTGGAGATCAGCTGGACCGAGGCTCCCTATAAAAAATTATTCTGTATGGAGATGGTTCACATCTCTACTCTAAAACACCTGAAGTCAATATGTGTACAAGAAGTTTACTGATTTGAGTTTTAGCGTGCTGAACAGAGAGCATAGACACATGTTAGCTGCCACATTTATTTCAGGTCTTAAAGAGTCAATATGAAAGGGTCTGAGTATAGAGAACCCACAACCTTTGAGCTTGAGACGTTGTTATTAGTAGTTATTAGGTCCAGAATCCTCACAGAACAGTAGAGAGTAGCTCCTCTCATGATGGCCTCTGACACACCCTATCTGCGCCCACCAGTACCAACTCCATGTGTCTGCTTGCTACAACTGCGAAAGACCCAGCCACTCCAGAAGGGAATACCAAAGCCCATGGAAATTCACCCATAGTCCCCCAAACCCCAACCACAGTCAAACTGGGCTGTACAGAACCAGTCACACTCGTCGCCAAGAATCTCTGGACCCACCTCACTAACCGCCGCGCCCCACTCCGGAACACATGGACCTTCTCCGCTAGGATTCCGGCAAGCCTGTGTCACTTGCCCCTGTCATGATGTCTTCGGGAGATTCGGGAGGACCTTTAGCGAAGATAACCCTCCCCATCAACATAGCATGTGTAGGGGTTGATGGAACGCCCAGAAAGAGCCCGTTGCCCCGCCCCCTGCAAGTCGGCAACTTTCCTGACTTATTAGCGAGATTTGTGGTCTCACCCACATGCCCCCTGAACCTACTAGGAACTGATGTTCTGTCCAAGCTCCAAGCCTCTATCTCCTTCCAACCTGATGGTGGTGTTCTGATCACCTCACCGCTGGCCATCGATGACGCATCGGCACTCTGCTCCATCCCACTCCTGTTATCCCTGAACCCAAAAGACGAACCTGAAGTCCCCGAAGAAGTTTTGGATCGGGTCCCCACATGCCTATGGTCCACAGGGCCGGAAGACATAGTGCCGCCTGTCATGGTACAACTGAAGCCTAGGGCTCCCCTACCCAGAAAACCATAATACCCCTTGAAGCCTGCACAATCGGCATCCATCTCAAGACAAGTTGAGGCTCTTCTGTCAAATGGAGCCTTGGTACCCTGTACATCTCCTTGCAACACACCACTGTTCCCAGTGAAGAAGCGAACCGCAAAAGAGGAACCAGAAAGGTGCAGGATGGTACAAGACCTCAGAGCAGTGAATGAAGCTACCATCCTGGAGACCCCCATCATCCCCAATCCCCACACGTTGCTAGCAGAGCTACACCTGCCCCCAAGGGGCCCAGAACTCCCCTACTCAATTTGCCAAAGCAATGGCTCTCATCCTGGACACATGGATGAGATTACACCCAGATGTTGTACTTCTCCAATATGTAGATGACCTCCTGCTGTGTGCAGATTCCTTCGGTGATGCCTCCATATTTTCAGAAAGTCTCCTCCACTACCTGGTTGAGCAAGGTTGCAAGGGCTTAAAAAGCAAAAAGTCCAGAAAGAAGGTGATTTTTCCAGGCCTCTGCATCTCCCAAGGCACCTGACATCTCACCGAAGAAAGAGTTGCTGCAATCAAGGGCATCAGGATGCCCTGAAATCTGACATTTTCATGCTTCTCCAGAAGCTGTGGACAATTTTGAAACCCTGAAGGAGATCCTCTCAACAGCCTCTGCTTTTGGACTAAAAGACTTTCAAGACTTTTCAAACTGTTTGTCTCAGAGAGGCAAGGACATGCCACAGAAGTTTTGGCCCAGGCCCATAATAACAGACTCAGGGTATCACTCCTGGCAACTGGACTCAGTGGCCAAGGGGGGACCCTCCTGCCTCAGAGCCATCTTTGCAGCCCAAGTTCTCTTGGACAAGACTGTGGACCTTGTCTTGGGTTACCCCTTAATCCTTCTTGCTCCTCATGACATCACTGCCATACTGAACCAGATCCAGCCCAAACACCTGTCCTCAGCAAGACACCTCAGACTCCAGTGTGCCTTACTTCTCCCTGACAACATCACCATTCTCCGATGTGAAACCTTCAACCCATCCACTCTACTTCCCCTTCTTGAGGGGGGAACCTCTGTGGAAGATGATTACCACTATACCGCCCATGACTGTTTTGAAGTGATGAAGATGGAGACATCACACCTGCCGACAGTCAGTGAAACTGCCTTGAAAATCCTGATCTGACAATCTTTGTGGATGGTTAAAGATATGCAGATGATGCTGGGCGGTACCATACAGGATATGCAGTTACCACAGAAGACACAGTCCTCCAAGCTTCAGCGTTACCCCCCTCCATGTCTGCACAAGAAGCAGAGTTGCAGGCCCAAACTATGGCATGCAAGTTGGCAGAAGGAAAACGAGCTAACACCTACACAGACTCAAGATATGCTCTGGGAGTGGCCTGCGATTTTGGGATAATCTGGAAAACTAGAGGATTTCTGACAGCAGCAGGAACTCCTGTAAAACACAGCACAGCTATCAAGAACCTGATGGATGCCTTACTGCTCCCAACGCAGGTGGCCATACTTAAAGTGAAAGAACACGGCAAACTGGTTTCCCAAGAAGCACGAGGCAATTATTTGGCAGATACTGCCGCAAAGCAAGCTGCAGATGGAACGCGAGAAGTGGTCAGCAGAGTGAATGCACCTATCCTGGATGACCCAATAGACACCCCTAAAGAGACTGTACAAACCACTATAATTCTACAAAACCTTCCTGTAAACAGGACTCACCTCAAGGAGCAACAAGAGACATCTGACAAAGAAGAAAAAGAAGTGTGGATCAAAAAAGGAGCCACAGAAGTTGAAGGAATCACTGAATTAAACAAGAGACTGCGTCTGCCACGTAGGCCGGAAGCTTACCCTGTCACCATGACGGCCAAGACCACAGCTAAAAGACTTTTAACAGAATTAGTGTGCAGATATGGTGTCCCAGAGGTTATAGAGAGTGATCAGGGGCTGGCTTTCACGGCCTCAGTAACCAAGGAGGTATGGACAGCCTTAGGGGCCACATTAGCTTTCCACACTCCATACTATCCTCAGAGTGGTGGGAAGGTGGAAAGACTAAATGGCACAATAAAGTCTGGAATGCTAAAAATGTCTCAGGAAACAGGAATGAGTTGGCCAGACAGCCTACCCATTGCCTTGTTCAGTGTCAGGTACACCCCAAGGGGAAATCATCGTTTGTCGCCCTATGAGATATTGTTTCGTTCAGCCCCCAGACTGGGTTGTTATTTTTCACAACAGTTGCAACTGCAATCTGATGTATTAACTGATTATGTGACTGCCTTATCTCGAGAATTAACCCGTATCCATGCGCAAGTGTTTTCTTCCATTCCAGATCGTGAGTTAGACACGGGATCGCACAAGTTGGTCCCTGGTGATTGGGTCCTGATAAAGAAGTTTTTGAGGAAACACACCCTTGAACCCAGATATGATGGTCCTTTCCAAGTCCTTCTGACAACCACCACATCAGTAAAAGTGGCCAGAAGGAACTCATGGATACACGCCTCTCACCGCAAGTCCTCGTGCCAGAAAAAGAGGCTGAGGAGACCAAACCATGATCCTGCTTATCCTTTTTGTCATAATCTTTGCTCAGGCCCAAGAGGTGGCCATCAAACAGGAAAATGGTATAACTCAATTCTGGTACAACTCATCCAACACACATGTTGCCACGTTTATACCCCCTTATAGTAAGATACTTCCAGGTACAGATTACAGAATCCGATCCTATGAAGGAACAATAGGTCCCATGACTGTGTATGTATGTGTTATTGACGACTACTGGGGCGACAACTCTGATTACTGGGGAGCAGTGGGTTGGAACACTGGGGGCACAAACTGAGGGTATAAGCCTGAAATCGCCCAAAATAAGAAAGACAAGAATGGGAAATCACTCCTAGAGAGAATGACAATCAACAAGCACACAGATCAATGCTTCACAAAAGAGTTTAGACTAGCCATTGAGAATCCCAGCCCAGAGGACAGTGGGACCTATGTGTTGGGTCTGTGGTGGGCAAATGGGTATCCCAGCTTTAGGAAACCTTTTCAACTGAAAGACATGTTCAATAACCTAGAGTGGACAGTTCCACCAATCTACATCCAATTCGAACCCCCTAAAGCCTCACATACAAACATTAGGAGACATGGTAGCCATAGCAGACCCTACCTTTGAGGACACCATGGCTGCTGAGACCGGTTTTTCAGATGTCAACTTATGGCTCGAATGGATGAGGTACAATGCAGGCAAACATAAAAAGACTAATTGCTATGTGTGTGGGGGGGCTAAACCACATCTAGGAACAGTCCCCCTTAACATACCCCCAGAACATGAGACCTGTGTCCTTAGTTTGTTTACCAACACAGCTACAAACCACTCCCTATGTGAGCATTGGAAAAAGGAGTACCCCATAGTCACTAAAGCCCCTAAACCAGCAGAAGGTATTACCATATATCCTGGCAATTATACATGTTATAGGAAGTACCATGGGGTGGAAAAACCCCTTGAGAACTTCACTGAGGGTTACTGCGAGTCTTATAGTGAGGTGTCTGCAGACCTAGTGCAGAATCAAGTCCAGTCTCTAGGAGATGTGTACTGGATCTGTGGGGACATAAAAGTTAGAAGTAGAATGGCAGGATAGTGGACAGGAGAATGTGCACTGGCTAAAGCCATAATGCCCCTGCATATTCTCCCACAAACCCCAGAGCCGAAAGCCAGTGATGCACACAAATCAAACAGGAAACGTAGGAGTGCCCCAGCGGGAAGCTTTGACCCCCATGTATACATAGACGCCATAGGGGTCCCAAGGGGGGTCCCAGATGAATTCAAAGCAAGAGACCAAGTAGCAGCAGGTTTTGAGTCACTGATTCCCATTATCACCGTAAACAAGAATGTAGACTGGATAAATTACATCTACTACAACCAGCAAAGATTTGTCAATTACACCAGGGACGCACTCCAAGGTCTGGCCGAACAGCTAGAGACAGCATCACACATGACTTTCCAAAACCGTATGGTCTTAGACATGCTCCTAGCTGAGAAGGGGGGTGTATGCAAGATGATCCCTGAGACAAGTACATGCTGCACTTACATCCCAGACAACACCGGCCCAAATGGTAAAGTGACTTTAGCCATCCAAAACTAGAGAATCTGTCCAAAGAATTAAAACAGAATTCAGAGCTCACCAACCCATGGGACCAGTATTTTACCTGGACAAAGGGAGGATGGCAGGGACTACTGACCCAGATAGGGATAGCCGTCCTGACAATAGCTGCCATAATCTGCTGTGTCTTCCCCTGTATTAAGAAGTGTGTAGAAAAAGCTTTTGACCAAAATATCCCCACATTTGTGAACCAAGAGATCCCAGATGACGACGATGTCTATGTAGGACTTGATGAAACCCATGATGAAAGTTACACATTATGCTCCGTTACAGTCACCCTTCCCCGAGATGCAATACTGTAGGGCTATAGGGACAGATAGCACCTGGCGGCGTTTCACCAGCTGTATTGAGGGGGGTGGTGAGCTAGTCACAGCCCTTTCTCTACATACAGCTTAAAAGAGTTGCAGTCAGTGAAATGAGCCAGGTGGAAACGACAGGTTGTTCTCCAGTGTGAGGGACAGTTTTAGGAAATACGCATTTCAAGGGGGGACTGTAATGGAATGTGATTATGAGTGTTATTGTGAAATGCCTATTTCTAATATAATCGCATAAGTATAAGTGCTTATTTTCTTATACTCAGCTATTAGCCTTAATCATGCTCAAATTAGATGTCTGCCAGGTTCTCCTTTCATGTGAAACAGAACTGCAAGAGTTAAAGTACAAAGAACAAAGTTAAGAAGATTGCACCTAATTTCAGGCCTATGAGGCTACACTCAAGACAAACAGGAACTGAAAATAAGACATCGTAATTAGCTATGATAGTCTGCTATCTCCTTATACCGATATAACCCAGCAAAGCTTACATTTCGTCACAATAATGAATATGTATAATTTGCGGTTTGTACACGCTTGTTTTATTTGATATTTGATTTGATAACGAAATATCGTGCTCAGTATATCATCTTGAGCCCAGGAAGTAAACGACAGAAGTACCAAACTTACTGAATGTGTCCGTGTCAGTGATTTGTGGTTGAATGTGCACATTTTCACATCGAAAAGGGGGACAGAAACAAGAGTACCGAGCGGTTCTGTTCGGTCCAAAACAATACCATTGCTGATGCAATTTAAAATGAGTCACATTTTTTTGTGCTTTTTATTATTTCCAAATAATCATAATTTGAGCCCAAAAAATGTGATATGTGTACCAACATCAGAAATTAAAATGTAATTCCCAAAAATTTGAGGGTAATATCGCTATTCTACACTCACTCACAAAAAAACACCAAATATCACAACATAAATCAGGAAGAATAACTCTTGTGTGGTGTAATTCCATCACCTGCATGTCCAAAGAAATGCAGTATTTATGTGTATTTATGTGTAGGAGTTTTTCATATGTGGAAGCTCCGTGGCTTAGAGGTTAGAGCTTCTGATAAGCATCTGGGTTTATATCCAAACGTGCCGCTTCATGTAGAGAAGTTGTCTTATTACCCAGGTCCTAAAATTAAATGTAGTATTTATGTGTAGGAGGGTTCCACCACCATTGTAATTCTTGCCAGATACACTATCCAATCAAATGTATTGGGATGCCTGCCTTTACACACACATGAACTTGGTCAGCCCAGTCCTCTAGGGTTAAAAATTGATTTGGCCCACCCCTTGCAGCTAGAACAGATTCTGGGAAGGCTAGGAAGGCTGTCCATAAGGTTTAGTGTGTCTATGGAAATATTTTTCCAGAAGTGCATTTGTGAGGCCAGGCACTGATGTTGGATGAGAAGGCCTGGCTCGCAGTCTCTGCTCTAATTCAGCCAAAAGGTGTTCTATCAGGTTGAGGTCAAGACTCTGTGCAGTCAGTCAGGTTCTTCCACCCCAAACTCGCTCATTCATGTCTTTATGGACCTTGCTTTGTGCAGTCATGTTGGAACAGGAAGGGGCTATCCCCAAACTGTTCCCACAAAGTTGGGAGCATGAAATTGTCCAAAAAGTCTTGCTATGCTGATGCCTTAAGAGTTCCTTAAGAGTTCCCTTGGAACTAAGAAGCCAAGCCCAACCCCTGAAAAACAACTCCACATCATAATCCCCCCTCCACCAAATGATTTGGACCAGTGCACAAAGCAAGGTCCATAAAGACATGGATGAATCAGTTTGGGGTGGAGGAACTTGACTGGCCTGGACAGAGTCCTGACCTCAAGACAACAGAACACCTTGGGGATGAATTAGAGCAAAGACTGTAAGCCAGACCTTCTCATCCAACATCAGTGCCTGACCTCACAAATGCACTTGAAAGAATGGTCAAACATTCCCATAGACACACTCCTAAACCTTGTGGACAGTCTTCCCAGAAGAGTTGAAGCTGTTATAGCTGCAAAGGTTGGGCCAAATGAATTTTGAGCCCTACGGACTAAGACTGGGATGCCATTACAGTTCATGTGTGTTTAACCACTTAAGGACCAGACCATTATGCTGCCTAAGGACCAGAGGACTTTTTCCAATTTGGCACTGTGTCGCTTTAACTGCTAATTGCGCGGTCATGCAATGCTGTACCCAAACAAAATTTCCTTTTCTTCCCACAAATAGAGCTTTCTTTTGATGGTATTTGATCACCTCTGCCGTTTTTATTTTTTGCGCTATAAATGGAAAAAGACCGAAAATTTTGAAAAAAAATGATATTTTCTACTGTTTGTTATAAAAAAAATCAAATAAACTCAATTTTAGTCATACATTTAGGCCAAAATGTATTCGGCCACATGTCTTTGGTAAAAACAATGTTAATAAGCGTATATTTATTGGTTTGCGCAAAAGTTATAGCGTCTACAAACTAGGGTACATTTTCTGGAATTTACACAGCTTTTAGTTTATGACTGCCTATGTCATTTCTTGAGGTGCTAAAATGGCAGGGTAGCACAAAACCCCCCCAAATGACCCCATTTTGGAAAATAGATTGCTGAGAGGCATGTTGAACCCATTGAATATTTATTTTTCTTGTCCCAAGTGATTGAATAATGACAAAAAAAAGAAAAAAAAATATTTACAAAAAGTTGTCACTAAATGATATATTGCTCACACAGGCCATGCGCCTATGTGGAATTGCACCCCAAAATACATTCAGCTGCTTCTCCTGAGTACGGGGACACCACATGTGTGGGACTTTTTGGGAGCCTAGCCGCGTACGGGGCCCCGAAAACCAATCACTGCCTTCAGGATTTCTAAGGGCATACATTTTTGATTTCACTCCTCACTACCTATCACAGTTTTGAAGGCCATAAAATGCCCAGATGGCACAAACCCCCCCCCCCCCCAAATGACCCCATTTTGGAAAGTAGACACCCCACGCTATTTGCTGAGAGGCATGTTGAGTCCATGGAATATTTTATTTTTTGACACAAGTTGTGGGAAGTGACACATTTTTTTTTTTTGCACAAGGTTGTCACTAAATGATATATTGCCCACACAGGCCATGGGCATATGTGGAATTGCACTCCAAAATGCATTTAGCTGCTTCTACTGAGTATGGGGATACCACATGTGTGGAACTTTTTGGGAGCCTAGCCGCGTACGGGGCCCCGAAAACCAAGCACCGCCTTCATGATTTCTAAGGGCGTACATTTTTGATTTCACTCCTCACTACCTATCACAGTTTTGAAGGCCATAAAATGCCAAGATGGCACAACCCCCCCCCCCAAATGACCCCATTTTGGAAAGTAGACACCCCAAGCTATTTGCTGAGAGGCATGTTGAGTCCATGGAATAATTTTTATTTTGACACAAGTTGCGGGAAAGTAACACTTTTTTTTTTTTGTGCAAAGTTGTCACTAAATGATATATTGCTCAAACATGCCATGGGGATATGTGGAATTACACCCCAAAATACATTCTGCTGCTTCTCATGAGTACGGGGATACCACATGTGTGGGACTTTTTGGGAGCCTAGATTCATAAGGAGCCCCGAAATCCAATCACTGCCTTCAGGATTTCTAAGAGCGTAAATTTTTGAAGCAACAGAATTTATTTTGGGGTGTAATTTCACATATTCCCATGGCATGTTTGAGCAATATATCATTTAGTGACAACTTTGTGCATAAAAAAAAAAAAAATTGTCTTTTTCCCGCAACTTGTGTCACAATATAAAATATTCCATGGACTCGACATGCCTCTCAGCAAATAGCTTGGGGTGTCTACTTTCCAAAATGGGGTCATTTGGGGGGGTTTTGAACTGTCCTGGCATTTTATGCACAACATTTAGAAGCTTATGTCACACATCACCCACTCTTCTAACCACTTGAAGACAAAGCCCTTTCTGACACTTTTTGTTTACATGAAAAAATTATTTTTTTTTTGCAAGAAAATTACTTTGAACCCCCAAACATTATATATTTTTTTAAAGCAAATGCCCTACAGATTAAAATGGTGGGTGTTTCAATTTTTTTTCACACAGTAATTGCGCAGCAATTTTTCAAACGCATTTTTTGGGGAAAAAACACACTTTTTTAAATTTGAATGCACTAAAACACACTATATTGCCCAAATGTTTGATGAAATAAAAAGGGTGATCTTAGGCCGAGTACATGGATACCAAACATGACATGCTTTAAAATTGCGCACAAATGTGCAGTGGCGACAAACTAAATACATTTTTAAAAGCCTTTACAGGTTACCACTTTAGATTTACAGAGGAGGTCTACTGCTAAAATTACTGCCCTCGATCTGACCTTCGCGGTGATACCTCACATGCATGGTGCAATTGCTGTTTACATTTGACGCCAGACCGACGCTTGCGTTCGCCTTTGCGTGAGAGCAGGGGGGGACAGGGGTGCTTTTTTTTTTTCTTTATTATTTTTTTGATTTTTTTTATCTTATTTTTAAACTGTTCCTTTCATTTTTATGTTTTTTAATCATTTTTATTGTTATCTCAGGGAATGTAAATATCCCCTATGATAGTAATAGGTAGTGACAGGTACTCTTTTTAAAAAAAATTGGGGTCTATTAGACCCTAGATCTCTCCTCTGCCCTCAAAGCATCTGACCACACCAAGATCGGTGTGATAAAATGCATTCCCAATTTCCCAATGGCGCTGTTTACATCCGGCGAAATCTAAGTCATGAAATGCTCGTAGCTTCCGGTTTCTTAGGCCATAGAGATGTTTGGAGCCATTCTGGTCTCTGATCAGCTCTATGGTCAGCTGGCTGAATCACCGGCTGCATTTTCAGGTTCCCTGTTGGGACAGGAGAGCCAAAGAAAAACATGGAAGATGGTGGGGAGGGGGGGCATTCCTTCCCACTGCTTGTAAAAGCAGTCTAAAGGCTAATTAGCCACTAGGATTGCTTTTACATGAAAGCCGACCGCTGGCTGAAAAGAATGATACCAAGATGATACCTAAACCTGCAGGCATCATTCTGGTATAACCACTCAAAGTCCAGCAACATACCAGTACGTTGCTGGTCCTTGTTGGGCATATATTATAAACTTTTTTTTCATGCAGCCTGTGGGCTGAATGAAAAAAAGATATTGATCGGTGGGTATGCCCACCATTAGAATACCTCCCTTCATCCACCCACTTCTAATGATGGGCATACATGCACCGTTTATATATGCCGAAGCATTGGGGCATCCTTCCGCAAAAGGCAGGAGCAAATCGCTCCTCCACCCACTGCTGCCCCCACGCTTCGGCATATATGCTGAAGTATGTAACTGTGGTGGTGAAATCACTTCCGACAGCGCTGGAGTCGCGGCTTTATGTATCGTGGGAGCAAATGCTGTTGCTGTCAAGATAAGTAAATCCGCTCTGCAGCTGAATGGCAAAAAAACAAAAAAGTGGTTAACAATAAAAAAACAAAGTATAAAAAAATTGCATACCTATAAAGCAAACATGATAAAAACATAACAATAAAACATTGCAGTATAGAATACAATAAAAAAGAGCAGAACAATAGAGAGAGAATAGAGAGAGAACAATAAAACAACAACTATTTTTCCTGACAGACTCCATGGCAGCATACGTATGGGTTAATCCCGCCTCTCATACCTCATAGGACCCCACTCCCATAAATCTTTGCTTCTAGCCAGAGACCGTGTTCCTTTTTTGTCCTCCTCCTAGGACCAAGGTGTATCTTACCTTATGAAAATTTCTTTGGTCCGGTCCTGATGGCGGTTCTGGAGTCCAGCAGCCCCAGCTATTAGCAGGGTGGATACAGGCAGCATATGCAATGCCATGAAGAGCTTCCTAGCCTTGCCATTGGCAGGCAAGCGGCAACTGCGCCAAACGTCCTTGCTATTAGCAGGAGGCCCCCCCCTTATTAAAGCCCGGTCGTGCAGTGGATGATCGTTCCCAAATCAGGCTGGACCAGGATCGTGCTGTGGTATCGTATACTGTATTATTTTGTCATACATGGCAGCAGTATTTGTGTGTTTTGTGGTGTTTTCCCTCTGTATCTTCTCTTCCTGGTCTCTATGGCGGCTGGAACGCATCTGCGTCCCAGTCCGCCGCATCTTCTGGGTTCCCTGCGCATCTGCGAGCCTCGTCTGAAATCGAGGCTTGGTTCGCGCGTGCGCAGTCCCGGGAAAATGGCGGCGGTCGCGCATGCGCGCGAGCTCCACTTGACGACGCTGGGGGCGCAGTGACGTCATTGGCGGCGCCAAGTTTAAATAGCTGTCAAAGTACAGCTATTACTTGGGATGTCTGCGGGTGAAAACGGCGGCTTCCCGGTGCAAGTGACTGATCTTTGGCAAGGTAGGAGGCTATGTTGCTGGCTGTCCAGGTCTCTTCTTTCTCTGATGTACCTGTGTTTGACTGTGGATTGTTCATTGCAGTTACCAGTCTTTCTGCTATGGACGTGTCACCGCCCCCCAGTGGCCAACCCTTACGCTGCAGGTAGGAATTTGTTTTTTTCCTTCTGCTTGACTGTTTTTGGGATTGTTTTTTCTGGATCCTGTTTATTTCTTTTTATTTCCACAGCCCCTCTAGGTCTGAACATAGGCCCTCAGCACGTGAAGATGCCGATCGTTCCAGATCACATCATCAACAATCTTCATCAAGTTCCAGGCGTACTAGATCAGCTTCTAGGCGCCATAGTGAAGAGCCCAAATCCACATCTGGGCGTCACTCCCACCGCCATTCTAGCCGCTCTGATAAGAGAGCTTGCTGGGGATGTAAAGCTCAGGTCCCAGAGGGTAAATCCCTCTGTGAGCTATGTTATTCCCGAGCTGCAAAAGAAAGAGGAGCTGGAGACCAGCAGGTAGAAGCTCTGGTCCCAAAAGTGGTTCAGGAATCCCTGATCAGAACGGATCCCAATCGTTCAGCTATCTCTCCTTCTGCTCCAGTACTTGCTCCTGGCATGGTCGACCTTGGGGCTCTTGGTCCCTCTAGACGCAGTCCCCTTTTTGAGTGGATCCTCGGAAAGCGAGGCTGAGGTGGATGATCCTGGCGCGGGTTTTGATTTTTCCTGGTGCCATGGTTGGTTAAGGCGGTTAAAGCCGCATTGAGATGGGAAGAACCAGTAGAAGCACCCTCTAAACAGAGGAAATACTTCAAACATCTCAAGAAGGATCGCCCAAATTTTCCCTTCCTGGGGGAGCTTGGCGAAATCATTTCAGATGAATGGAGTAAAGTTGAGAGGAAAAACTCTCTAATCTCCAAAGTGGCTAAGATGTATCCATTTAAGAGTGAAGAGGTAAAGCATCTGGAATCGGCTCCGCTCATTGATGCTGCTTTGATGAGGTTGGTGAGACATGTCACCCTTCCTCTAGAGGATACCGTTTCATTCAAGGATGGTCTAGAGAGGAAGATCGATACTGATCTTAAACGCATCTATATCACGGCGGGTATGTATTTGTAAACCAGCCTTAGCCCTTGCAGCCTTGTCTAAAGCTATGGAGTCCTGGTCGGATGATGTGGATGCAGCTTTAGCAAGTGTTTCTGAAGAATTGGTCAAGAGCTCACCAATCCATGAACTGAAGCTGGCGTCAGTCTTCTTGGGGGAAGCATCCCTTGATATTATTCGCCTAGTGGCACGGGTCATGCTTTCTTCAGCCACAGCCAAGCGCGCCTTGTGGCTGCGCCCGTGGTTTGCGGATCCTGCCTCTAAACAGGCTTGGTGTAGAATTCCCTGTGAGGGTTCTTCCCTCTTTGGGAATAAACTTGATTCAGGGTGCTACAGGGGGTAAGTCAGGGTTCTTACCTCAGGACCGTCGCCTCTTGGGTCAGAGAAGACCTCAACCCAGGCAAGATCAAGAGCGCACTAGAGATGCCCGCCGCTATAGGCCGGGTTGCAAATTCAGAAAGAATTGGAAGAGAAATCAACCTTCTGGCCAGAAGTCTGCAAAGACAACCTCTTCTGGTGGACGGGAGGCTTCTAAGTCCTTTTGATATGAAGCCTGTCCAGGCGGAGCAAGTTGGGGCTCGGTTACTCCTTTTTCAGCACGTCTGGGCAGCTTCGATCAGGGACTACTGGACGGTCAAGACAGTCTCATCAGGTCATTCGTGGGTGTTCAGCAATCCACCCTTACACTGGTTTGTTCCCACAGTCCTTCCTCACCTGGAGGAGAAGAAACAAATTCTTCTGTCATATACAGATTCACTGATAGCTCAAGGGGCTGCCATCCTGGTGCCCTCGGAAGAAAGATTTCAAGGGGTGTATTCCCCCCTTTTCATGGTCCTCAACAAGAATGGCTCCTGGAGGCCAGTCATTGACCTGACACACCTGAACTCCTTCATCAAGAAGGAAAAATTCAAGATGGAGACACTGCTAACAATTCGTCAGACAATACAACCAGGCGATTGCTGGGCTCCATAGACCTGAAAGACGCCTACTTTCACGTACCGATTGCAAGAGACTTCCAGAAGTATCTTCGTTTTGCAGTAGATCAGAGGCATCTCCAATTTACATGTCTCCCATTCGGGCTTACAACATCGCCTCAAGTGTTTTCGAAGCTCTTACTGGCTGTCGTGGCATTGATCAGAGTCAAGGGTATCCGATTACACCACTATCTAGACGACCTACTCCTGCTTTCGCTGGACAGAGAACAACTGTTGTCACACTGAGATCAGGTCATTTCTACCCTGACAGAGTTCGGTTGGCTGTTGAACAGGGAAAAAAGTCATCTAGATCCGACACAGTCTCTGATATTCCTCGGAGCCCAGTTCAACACGATGAAGAGCACCATCTCTCTGCCTCTGGAGAAAATCCCTTTGATTCGGGACAGATTTCATCTTGCAATGTCATCACCCCTACTCAGAGCTTCTCAGTGTCTCAGGATAATCGGCACCATGGTGGCAACAGCCCCCATGGTGAAATGGGCACAATGGAGGATGCGCCCCTTTCAGAAGGGTTTTCTCCAACAGTGGGATCCGGGATTTCGAGACCATCTTGTCCGGATAACCCCGTCCATGCGGGAGAGTCTCCCCTGGTGGCTGCAGCGGAAGAATCTCCTCAATTGCCATTCCATAGCACCCATTTCCTGGATCACGGTGACAACGGATGCCAGCAGCAGGGGCTGGGACGCTCTCTGTCTGACAGAGGTAGCCCAAGGCAAGTGGGATTTCCCATCCCGAGGTGTAGTTTCAAATGTTCTGGAGCTTCGAGCTGCCTTCTGTGCGCTACGAGCCTTTCTCCACTTAACATCAGGAGCCTCAGTCCTCCTAAGGCTAGACAACATGACAGCGGTGTCTTATATCAAGAGACAAGGGGGCACACGCAGTCTCTCCTTACTGAAGGAAGTGAGTCCAATCATGTCCTGGGCTCAGACAAACCTGACAAATCTGACGGCTGTCTATCTTCCCGGAGTTCAAAATGTCCAGGCAGACTTTCTCTCAAGGTTTGTCCTGGACAACAACGAGTGGTCTCTCCACACACAGGTTTTCAGTTGGATTCTGTCTCTGGGAGTGACACCGGAGGTGGACCTGTTTACATCCCCTTGCAACCACAAAATAGAAAAATACTACACGAGATGTCGTTGTCCCCAGGCCTTTGGAGTGGATGCCCTGACGGACCAGTGGAGATTCCACAGGGCTTATGCCTTTCCACCAGTTCCGGTCATTCTACGTTTTCTATCGAGCCTCAGGTGGGAAGAGGTCGAAGTAGTGGCAGTTGTTCCATATTGGCCCAACAGACCGTGGTTCCCCCTCTTACTACAACTCAGCTACCGGAATCCAATTCCTCTCCCATCCAGACCAGATCTTCTATTGCAGGGGACATCTCTTCACCCATGCCAATCCCAGCTCCATCTGATGGCTTGGTTCTTGAGAGGGGAAGGTTGGAAGCCCTAGGATGTCCAAGTGCAGCTATTACAACTCTACTGAATGTCAGAAGACCAGGTACCAATAGAGTTTATCAAAGAATTTGGTCAAAGTTTGCAGATTATGTTTCCACCACTGACGGTTCCTGTATTGACCCAAGGATACAGGATATTCTGGGTTTCTTACAAACAGGCCTAGATCTATCCTTATCAGTAAGTTCTCTACGGGTTCAGGTTTCTGCAATCTCTGCCTTCACAGGTATATCCTGGGCCAGACACCCTCTTACGAGGCAGTTTTTGTTTTATTTTTTTTATTTTAGATTTTTTTTTGTTTTGTTTTTTTTACATTTTTTTGTTTTTTTTTACACTTTTTTTTATAACTTTAACTTTTTTAACTGGTACCAGGTTTGGGTCTCTCAAAATGCGATGGCATCTTGGGAGACCCTGTGAAAGTGTGTCCTAGTCTGTGCAGTGCTGTACCCTACGCTAATACTCCACTAGTGTATGGTAGCGTTCAAAACATTTACCCATGCAAAGACCAGGTTTGTCAGGACAGGAGGGACAATAATACCGGGTGTCACGCCTAAATCCGCGCTTGCTGCAGACACGACATCTTTTTTGGAGGGCTCGTTGGGTAGGGGTACTCGGGAGGACATATTGAAAATGCCACTCATGCAGCCGGCTTACTGCATTTGGTTGGGGAAGGTGAGGTGGAGCACCGTCTGGAAACAGAAGGGCTCTGACAATCTCTTTCTGGAATTTAAGGAAGGATCCAGTCCATCCTGAAGCTCTGTATAGCACATAAGCATTCAGCAAAGCCAATTAAAATAAATAAACAGACACTTTTTTGTACCAGCGTCTGGCCTTACGGGCAACTAGGTACGGCACCAACAACTGGTCGTTGAGGTCCACCCCTCCCATATTTTGGTTATATTCATGGACACAGAGGGGTTTCTCCACAACACCAGTCGCCGCAGGAATTTGGACCGTCATGTCTGCATGAAGGGAGGTAAGAACGAAAACATTTTTATTGTCCCTCCACTTCATAGCAAACAAGTTATTACACTTCAAGCAGGCTCTCTCTCACCCAGCCTAAGACGGGAATCTACAAGCCGCTGGGGAAAGCCCCAGCGATTAGGTCGCACGGTGTCACATGCTCCAATCTGATGATCAAAAAGGTGGCTAAAATGTGGCACGCTCATGTAATAATTGTCCACGTACAAGTGGTACCCCTTTCCGAATAAGGGTGACACCAAGTCCCACACAATCTTGCCAGCACTTCCTATGTAGTCAGGGCAGTTTGTCGGCTCTACGTGACTATCTTTGCCCTCGTAAACCATAAAACTACATCTATAGCCTGTGGCCCTGTCACAGAGCTTATACTCGACCCCGTATCTGGCACGCTTGCTGGGAAGGTACTATTTGAATGACAAGCGGCCAGAAAATTTAATCAAGGACTCATCAACGCAGACAACTTGATGGGGAGTAAACAAGTCTGCAAAACGTTGGTTGAAGTGGTTTACGAGGGGCCGAATTTTGTACAGCCGATCGTATTCAGGGTCTCCACGAGGACGACAGAGTTCATTGTCGTTGAAGTACATGAACCGCAAAATCTGCTCGTATCGTGCCCTGGCCATGGAGGCAGAGAACACGGGGCGCATGGTAAATTGGGTCAGTGGACCAATATGACCGCAACTTACTCTTTTTATTTAAGCCCATGTTGAGGGAAAGGCCCAGGAAGAGCTTAAATTCAGAGACCGTAATTGGTCTCCAATCTCTGGCAAGGGAGGAATGGAGATTAGCGGCGATGTGTTGACCAGCGTATAAATTGCTTTGGTCCACAATAGATTTATAGAGATCTTCGGTGAAATACAGCGAATAAAAATCCAGTGGCATAAAATCAACTGTTTCCACCTGAATTCTGGGTTGGCCAGTGAATGGGGGAAGTACGGGTGCTGCAGAAGTGGTGGGGTCCCAATTCGAATTGGCGAATGCAGCAGGAAGGGCACTATGGGCACGACGGGCCTGTCTTTGTATTCTTGGTGGCAGCGGGACACTACTAGTGCTTGCCACCTCACCAGCTTGAACTGCACTTATGGGACTCGCCACGTCACAACGTGATACTGCAGTGCTGGATATACGACCAGGGTATACTAGGCCGCTAGTGCTTGCCAGTTCACCAGAAGGAATAGCGCCACTAGTACTTCTCTGCTCCATACGAGGGACCTGCGGTTCTTGCACTTCAAGGACAGAAGAAGAAGTTTGGGGTCTGGTATGCCTGACCTTAGCAGGGACCACAACTCCGTCGTCAGAGCTATCTGTCATGGAGCCGCTGTCCTCTACAGGATCGTATTCTGAGCCTGAATCTGACAGATGAGTGACTTCCTCTTCACTATCTGTCATGCTCAGAAACGTGTAGGCCTCTTCACTAGTGTACCTTCGATTTGCAATTTTGGGCTCTAAATTTAGGGGTACACTAGTGAGACTCACAGGCAAAAAAGCTCCTGACTGTTAGCGACTGTATCAAAACGCTACCAAAAAACTGTTAGCGATCGCAGGGATCAGGCCTGACTCTGCGAACGCTGCAGTTGTGTGCTTAGTGTTTTGTAAGTGTCTGTTATCGATCGATACTTCACTTGGGTGGGCTGGGCTGGGCCGAGGGGCAAAAACGCAGGTGCTAGCAGGTATCTGGGCTGATCTCGCTAACACTGCGTTTTTGGGAACCCTAAACTGCTGGGGACGCTAGTATAGATCTGATCGGATCAGATATCGATCCGTTCAGATACTATACCACTAAGGGAGGTGTATGCTGCGTGCGTGGGTGTTAGCGGTACTGGCGCTAATCTGACGCTGCCTGGGGCGGCGCAGACCTTATCTGATCCTAAAAACGTAACTTATATCACCGCCGGGCAATTAGGGGGTTAAACCTTTATAAGGTAATAAACGGCGGGTTTCCCCCAAAACTATAATAATCTACAAAAAACAAACTAATTAACCAGCGTCACCCGTAACACTTATACGGTGATCGCTGGTGAAAGGGTTAACTAGGGGGCAATCAGGGGGTTAAAACCTTTAGTAGGTAGTATATGGGGGTCCCTGTCGCTATAAAACACTGACAGCAAACCTATATACTTACCTCCCTAACTAGCGTCACCTGTGTCACTAATACAGCGATCAGAAAAACTTTATTGGGGGTGTTAGGGGGGTACCCTTGACCTAAAGGGGGGTACCCCAGACCTGAAGGGGGCTAACCTAACTGCCCTAACACTTATAACTGTCACAAACTGACACCAATGCAAAAAAAAAACTGCTATTGGTGTCAGTGTGACAGGGGGTACAGGGGGGTGATCGAGGGGTGATCGGGGGTGAAGGGGGGTGACAAGTGTGCCTGGCGTGTTCTACTGAACATGTAGTGTTGTGCACTTACTTGATGTCTTCTCTCCTCGGCGCCGGAACGAAAAAGACCGGCTCGAGGAGGGATGACATTACTTCCTCTCCCTCTGTTTACATTACAGAGGGAGAGGAAGCATTTTCATTCGCTGGGAGCGATCGGGAGGGGGTGGCCATGAATGGATGGCCTCCCCCTCACCTCTCATCACCCGAGAACGAATGGCGACTGCCTCTGGCACCGGGGGGGGTCCGATCGGACCCCCCGCCCGCAGGAAGGCAATCACGTACCAGGTATGTGATTTTGCCTGCCCGTGCCATTCTGCAGACGTATATCTGCGTGAGGCGGTCGTCAACTGGTTAAAGGCAGGCGTCCCAATACTTAGGCCAATATATTGTATATTGCTTGTGACACTGAGCATGGCTATGGACTTAGGGCTGGTTCACACCACAGAGATGCAGAGAACATGTGTGAGGCTGCCTGCTGGCTAAGTGGGTAGCAATTCTGTTTAGCAGCACTGGGGTTGCTGGTTCAATTCCCCAACATGCTAATGCTTGTGTCAAAGTTGATATGCTCTCACTGTGGAGGTTTCTCACTACAATCCAAAAACATGCTGGCACCATATTTGTCTCCTGTCGAAATAGTCTCTAATGTAAGAAAGTTAGTTATGGACTTTATATTGGAAGCTCATTGCAGCCAGGGACTGATGTTAATGTTTGTTAGCACTAATCATGCCCAGGGACTTGGACATTTAAAATTGTAGATTTTACACTGCGCAGGTACATATGCTTAGAAAACGAATGCTTTGTTTATGTGCATGCAAATGGACTTCGCTCTTTGGTCTGCAGTTAGAGATTTGATGCACATAGCCAAGGTCTAACACAGTTGCAAATAGTATTATGTGTTCCTGCCCATTAGGTGCAATCACTTTAGACATACACGAAGAGACAGATTTAAAGATACTGATGGGCATGTATTTATATTGGGCGTGTGTCAGTGTTCTAACAATACAAACCTATCTTACATAAAGATATAAAAGAAATACCGCGCTAGGAAAAGAGCAAACAAACAAACCGCAGCAACAATAAACCATCTAATATCTAATGGTGGTAATGTGAAAAGTATGTATACAAAGTTGCGCTAGATTAAGTAATCTCTATAACGAGAAAATAGCAATCATAATCAGGTGATAAAAACATCTGCATATGAATAAATCATTAGTGAAAAAGTCAAATTACACCAATAACAAAAATAAAAATAAAAATATATGTAGATTGATGTCCATAGACAAAATAGTGCAAAAAACAGTGTCCTTTCTTTTAAATATAGTTGATAGATGTATACACAAAAAAGAGGTGGGTAATGAGATCCACAGCAGGTAACAGAGTCCAGGTGGTCTATCTTGCTCATTAGTCCTGAAACTAAGAGAAAAATAGGGTATGAAGCTCTATATATGATAACCCTTACCGGAACTGGTGGACCCCTTAAAGAGCAGGGTCATACGAGCAGACAGATTGAGCCCTCTGCGGGGACACTTGGATCCTCCAATATCTCTGGTCCTTGGATTACCTTGGGTGGTCACAGGGGAATTGGCCAGAAAGTGATAATTCACTCATCAGCTGGATGTCCTCAATCTGAAAAGGAAAACACACTCGGGCTTAAAGCCATGGGTGAGCAGACAGAGAGGGACTCCGATCGTGTAGTAAGTTAAAACCAAAGCTTTAATGCTATATAAAACAAGCAGGAGCTCGTGAAAGAACATGTACAAATACTTTACATAAAAGCCGGCTAGCTAAAACAAACAATAAGAACACCCGTGTGCCGGGGTTACATGTGGCGTGATTGACTCAGCACAACGCACCGCCCTACATGTTTCACAATACCTTGCGTCTTCCTGGGGCACGGGCGACGTGCTGACACATCACTTAAATAACTTTTTCACTAATGATTTATTCATATGCATATGTTTTTATCACCTGATTAAGATTGCTAGTTTCTCATTATAGAGATTACTTAATCTAGCGCAACTTTGTATAAATAATTATCTTATATAAAGGGCTGCAATAGGGGGGTTCATTTGGCCTGCGAAGGTCAGGTTTTTCGCTGTGATTTGTGGGGGCGAAGGAATGATATTGTGCCTATTGACAAATGCCCAACTAGGAGCTGTTTGCTGAAATTCTTGTGCATTTTTCAATCAAAAGTGTTTGTGGCCATGCTGTCAATGTTATGTGTGTATTGTTCCTGTCTGACCATGCAAACATGGTTTGGGAGCAATTACTGACCTTCCACTCTTTGATCTCATTGCTTAATCATGTACACAGAAATGCAGCTTAAAGCAGAACATGGTCACCAATGTATGTGTAGATTTGTGATGTGGTTAAATTTTGAACATGTGGCTTTTTTAATAATATGTTGGAATGATTTGTAAGAATGACTGTTAAGTATGTTTCTATAATCTTGCAGATAAAAATGTGATGTGTTGCTCGTTATATACTGAAAGTAAAGCTGTGTCCACTCTAAGGTTTATTATGAGCAGGGCCCTTAAAACCCAATTGCTAACTGTTTTGCCAAATGTAGCACCATTTATCCTGTAGAAATCTTTTTGAAGGTAGTAAATGAATGTACATAATTTTGTTTCTGTTGGCAAAATAAAAGTAAATTATTGAGCTTGTTTGTTTTTTTTTTCTTGTTTCTTTCTTCTTCTTAATTCATTTTGGGGGTGGTGGTTTTGGGGAAGTGCAAGATCTTTTACATATTAGACTGCTTTCACACTGGAGGCGCTTTACAGGTGCTAAAAATAGCGCCTGTAAAGAGCCTCTCCCCTCACTCCAGTGTGAACTTGCCATGACCCCAGGTTCACACCTATGCATTTTTAGTGCATTTTGCAGTTTTCAGAAACACGCTACAGACCATTTAACATGGTTTCCTATGGTAGTAGTTCACATCCATGCGTTTTGCAGGCCAGGGTGTTTTTGGAAATGGTCGGGGACTTTTTTCACGCAATTTGTGGGTAATAGATTTCAATGGAACTGCACCTGAAATGCAACTGTTGCATTTGTGATGTGATTTTTCATGTGTTTTGCGGTTATTTTTTAACACTGTATATAGCTGGTTGCTAACTGGGGGGCTGGGAAGCCAGCTGCTGCGTCCTTAACAACCAATGAATCTTCAGCTGTCAGCGGCTTCCCCACTGAAAGTACAAAAAAATGCCAGCCAAATAAAATAGCAAAAAAAATGCATTGTGTTGTTCCCCCCCAGGTCTATACTAGGCCCTTGGGGTCTAGTATGGATTCAGAGGGGACCCCCCCATGCCAAAATTTTACAAAAATGGCGTGCGGTTCCCTCCTATTACCAGGCCCTTTGGGTCTGGTATGAATATTAAGGGGAACCCCCGCATCAAAATATAAAAAATTATATGGGAGTCCCCCCAAAATCCATACCAGGCCCTCCAGGTCTGCTATGGATGTTAAGGGGAACCCTGAGCCGAAAAAGGTTTATTTTCATAGCAGGTCGGTGGCGGAGGAGAAAGACCGGAGCCGGAGGAAGATGAAGAAGACTGGAGGAAGAAGTGGAGGAAGATGGAGGACGAATCGGGGGGAAGAAGAAGCTGGAGGAAGATGAAGAAGACCGGAGGAAGAAGCGGGGAAAGAAGAAGACATTTTTAATAAAAGAATTGTCAAAAACGGCTATTGTCTTTTGTCACATTTTACTGCTTTTTTTGGTGAATGTGAGGGGGTACAATGTACCCGATACCCATTCCCATGGGGGGGTGGGATCTGGGGTTCACCTTATTAAAGGGGGCTTCCAGATTCCGATAAGCCCACAGACCCCCACAACTACTGGGCAAAGGTTGTGGGGATGAGGCCCTTGTCCCCATCAACATGGGGACAAGGTGTTTTGGGTGGACCCCAAAGCACCCTCCCCATGTTAAGAGCATGTGGCCTGATACGGTTCAGGAGGAGGGGGGGGCGCTCTCTCATTCCCCCCTCTTTTCCTGTGGCCTGCCAGGTTGCGTGCTTAGATAAGAGTCTGGTATAGATTTTTGGGGGACCCGTTTTTTATATTTTGATGCGGGGTTCCCCCTAATATCCATACCAGACCTAAAGGGCCTGGTATGGATTTTGGGGGGACCCCCACGCAATTTTTTTTATTTTGATGAGAGGTTCCCCTTAATATTTATACCAGACCTGAAGGGCCAGGGTAATGGACTGGGGGGAGAACTTACGCCATTTTTTTCAATGATTTTTATCTATATTGCCAGGATCCGACAATACATTAAAGCAGTTTTAAATGAAATTTTTTTCTTTTAGAAATGTCAATTTGCAGTAATACTGTCCTAAACATGGGAAAGATGCGCTACTTTACAGGCATACTAAGGAAACCCCCCCAGGCATGATATTAAAAGGAATATTTAATTTTTATTGTTTCCCTGCTCCTAAAAAAACTGCAGTTCTTCAAACTTTTTTTTTTATTTATACATGTCCCCTGGGGCAGGACCTGGGTCCTCATACACTTTTTATGGCAATAACTTGTATATAAGCCTTTAAAATGAGCACTTTTGATTTTTCATGTTCGTGTCTCATAGACTTTAACGAAGTTTGCACACATTTTTGGCTTCTTCGCAAGTTCTGGTGCAAATGAACCGGGGGCGTTCAGCTCATCCCTACCCAATGGCACATGAACATGGTTGGTACCATAATATTAATGCCTCAAATGCAAAACATTATTGTATACAATGAAAAGAATTGAACATTAGTAATAGTATTTTCAATGTATGATTGTACTCAGCTCCATAGTGTAGTGGTATGCCCTGCTACTTTCAAAGGTTCAAGCTATGGGTTTGAATCCCACCAATGGTCTCACCTCCTGAAAACATACATTGTACTCAGCAACTAGCTGAGCAAACAGCAATTAGCAAATGCGCATCAGTTTAGTTTATTCCATCATTTTAACTCTTCAAATGCATGCAACGGTATGTAATTATTCAATAATATTATGGTGTAGAATTTAAAAAATCAGCTATTCAAAAATCAAGGGAAAAAATGGCATGGGGTCCCCCCCTCCAGTGCATACCAGGCCCTTCGCATCTGGTATGGACTTTAAGGGAAATTCCACGGCAAAATGTAAAAAAAAATGGTGCAGGGGGACCCTGGTATGGATATTAATGGTAACCCTGCGGCAATTTTTTTTTTTAAAATGGCGTGGGGGTGTCCCCAAAATCTATACCAGACCATTATCTGAGCATGCAACCTGGCAGGCTACAGAAAAAGAGGGGGGGGACGAGAGAGCGCCCCCCTCCTACTGAACCGTACCAGGCAACATGCCCTCAACATGTGGGGGTGCTTTGGGGTCCCCCTGAAGGGCCTGATATGGATTTTGGGGGGACCCCTATGCCATTTTTTTTTAATTTGGCGTGAAGTTCCCCTTAATAGCCATACCAGGCTCAAAGGGTCTGGTATGGACTGGTGGGGGGAACCTACACCGTTTTTTTCCTTTGATATTAATTCAATATTGCCGGGAACCAGCAATTCATTACAGCCGCAAGCAATTTTTTTTTTTTTTTTACAAGCTTACGTTCTTTATTGAAACAGTATGCAGGTGTACAAAGCATTAATTTCATGGTACATATAGCAGGCGTAATCAGCACATCATTGATAACAGTTGAGTCAAGGCCTTACAATTTTGAAGACACGTAAAGTGATGGATATACAACAGGTACATTGATATATATAGGCTTACTTGCTGCACATCAATAATCTCAGTTATTATAATTCACTAGCGTTGTTAGTTTTCTATTTTTTATTTAGGCAGGTGGTGTTTCATCTAGTTCATCGCATGTGGAGGCTTTATTTAGCCAAGTATCCCATATCTTGTTATATTTGGTGGGGCAACCCCTATGAGCCTAAATTTCTTTTTTATATGGCAGGACAGCATTTACCAATGTCACCCATTCCTTGACAGTGGGCGGCATTGCTCTAAGCCATTTCTTTGCAATGAGCACTCTCGCAATGAACAATGTTTCCTGAAGAAAAATATGGTGGAATTTGTCTGATTCAGGATCTGGGAATACTCCCAGTAAACATTGCTTCGGGCATAGAGTTAAAGGGGAGCCCATGTTATCATGGATAAATTTAACTATTTGGGCCCAGTAGTTTTGTATTATTGGACAAAGCCAAAGGAGATGAAAAAATGTTCCCTGAGGGCTTGCACACCTAGGACAAAGTGAGCTCTGGTTAACTTTAAATTTGGCCAGTCGTATGGGGGTCAGATATGTGCGGTGTAGAATAAACAACTGCGTAAGGCGATCAGATAGTTTGTGTGGGACTTTTTTGCAGGCATCCAGGGCTTCCTCCCATTCCTCATCCTCCATCTCATCTACGTTTCCCTCCCAGCGCTCCTTTAGTTTATAGGCAATTGTTACCGCACCAGGGCGTATTAAGCATGAGTAGAATATGGATATTAGCTTTTGTTGATCTGGGCCATTTATCACAGCCAGAATATCTAATTGTTTCAGGCTAGGTGGAGAGTTTTGGAATTGGGTCTGTAGAGGGTGACGAAGCTGGAGGTATCGGAAATGCATAAAGTTAGGGAGCCCAAACTGGTCTTTTAGTTGTTGGAATGATTTCAGTACTGTCCCGGTGTACATATCTGCCAGGTAAACAACCCCCCTAGAAATCCACAGCTCATTATCAGGTAAATGTAATAGTTCGGGTAGGCCCGGATTGTTCCACATTGGTGTCTGACTGTGTGTTAAGGGAGTTTTAAGTTTGCGTCTAACAATCTCCCATATCTTACAATAGTTATGCAATATCCCCCCGCCTCCACTCCCGTCTGCCCCATTGCGTTCTCTGTTTTCTCTAAGAATAAGTTGGAAGGGGTTGATGTGCATTTTTGCAGCTTGGGAGCCTATTAAAAGCATAAACCGCTCCTTAACACCTTTATCGATATGGAAGAAGTGGGATAGCTGTGCTGCTAAATAGTACAAGTTGAAGTCTGGCAGCGCCGTGCCCCCCAAATCAGTGGGGTTTTTCAGCACCTGCCAGGACAACTTGTGCCGTGCTTTTCCTCACACAAATGTGTTTAAAATCACTTCTATAGATTTGAAAAATCTCAGGGGTATATAGACAGGAGCATGCCAGAATACATACAGGAACTTGGGTAGCAGTATCATTTTTGTCAAGTTTACTCGACCCATAATTCCCAATGGCAGTCTGTGTTTTGGTTTTTAGTATTTGAAATAGCGGTTCCAAATTTAGTCTAATATAATCTGCTGGGGTGCGTGTGATTTTTATGCCTAGATATGTAATTTCACTAACACGTATCAATGGTGAGGATGTCTGTGTCTCTGTTGGGACTCCAAGATCCACAGGGAGTATCTGAGACTTTTCCCAATTAATCTTTAAACCTGAATAGGTTCCAAATTGCTTGATAATTTCGAGGGCCGTTAACAGAGAGTCACCTGAATCTTCTAGGTATAAAAGCATATCGTCCGCATATAGACTGATCTTCTCAATTAGTGGACCCCGACTCAGCCCCCTAACCCCGGGGTGCTCCCTCAGTGATGTTGCTAAGGGTTCTACTGCCAAGGCGTACAATAAAGGGGAGAGAGGACAGCCCTGTCGAGTACCTCTAGTTAGCGGGAATGTCTGCGACGTTTTACCATTAATCAAGATCCTGGCACTTGGAGCTTGGTATAGAAGTTGGATCCAGCGGGTGAATTTAGGGCCAAACCCGAACCTGGCCAGACACTCCCAAAGGTAGTCCCATTTGACGGAGTCGAATGCTTTAGCAGCATCAAGGGACACTACCACTCTGGTGCCCATTTGGTCGTGTCTGGCCTGTAAGTTCATATATAGCCTGCGTAAGTTAAACGCTGTATTTTTTGTCGGCATGAATCCGGTTTGGTCGGGGTGTATAAGACTCAGGATCACCTTGTTCATGCGTAGTGCCAGGATCTTAGCCAATATTTTTATGTCTAGTTGTAGTAATGAGATGGGGCGGTAAGATTCAGGGAGGGTTGGGTCTTTGCCCGGCTTTAGTATGAGTACAATAAATGCCTCATTCATTGATTTAGGGAGGGAACCAGATTCGAATATATAAGTAAATAACGCGTGAAGTTTGGGGGTCAAAATCTCACTGTAGGTATCATAAAACTCCAGTGGGAGTCCGTCGGACCCAGGAGCTTTTGAGGAGGCGAGGTGGGACATGGCTTCCGCAACATCATCTTTAGAGATGGGCGCCTCCAGCATCTCTAATTTGGAAATTGTTAATTGTGTGAAGGCTACATTGGATAGGAAGTCTGTTATTTCTTGTTTGAATTTGTTAGTTTTGGACGAGTATAGAGAAGCGTAGAAGGCGCGGAACACATCAACCACCCTGTCAGGATCTTGTATCAGAACTCCCGCGTGATCTCGTAGGGCAACAACAGTGGGTGGTCTGTGCTCCATATGAGCCAAGTAGGCCAATAAACGACCCGCGCGTTCTCCACACTCGTACACTTTTTGTTTAATGTAGAATATTTTCCTTTCTGCTCTTTCAAAGTGAAGCCCATTCACTATACGCATTTGTAGTTTTACCTGATTCGCTGTTTCGGTGGAAGGGTGTTCTGAAAAGGCTCTGTCTGCATCTGCCATAGCTAGTTCTGCCTTTTGGATAATGTCATTAGACGTACGTTTATGTCTGGATATTTTTTGTGCTAAGAGCATGCGGGCGTGGGTTTTGAACATGTCCCAAACTAGGTCAAGAGAGGCTGTGCCAATGTTGGTACGAAAGAAGAACTCCCACTCCTCCCCCAGATTCTCCAACCCCGGGACAACTGAAAGCCAGAAGGGGTTAAGTCTCCATGTGTAAGAAGAGGAGGGGGGGCCACCTCAAGTTCTATCCAACAGGGGTGTGATCTGAAAGAATGCGGGGGGACATCCCTGCTTTTTTAAGGTTTGGTGCCAAAGTGTTGGATATAAGGATTAAGTCGATTCTCGACATGGTGTTATGTGTCGCAGGGAAGCATGTAAACGCTTTTGCTAGGGGGTGGTGGGACCTCCAAGCATCTATTAGTCCTATCTCACCTATCAATTTCCCAAAACGTGTGGGAGAAGGTGTATTGTCAATCGGAGATGTCAGGGAAGTCCTGTCTAGGTGGTTGTCCAATACCGCATTAAAATCTCCCATCCACAGGGCTGGGATTGTGGGAAATTGTGCCATAAAGTCTAGTCCCTCATTGATGACATTAAACTGGAATGGGGGAGGTATGTATATTGCCAGTAAGAGTACTTCTAGTCCATTTAATCTACAGTGTATAAACAGAAATTTGCCCTGGGGGTCAGACCTCAGTGTCAGCATAACAAACTGCGTTGTTTTGGCTATTAATATCGCCACCCCTCTAGAATAGGCTGAGTATGGGGCCTGGTAAACCCATCCCAACCAAGGTTTTTTAAGCGAGAGCATTAATTGACCAGTTAGGTGTGTTTCTGCTAAAACCATGACTTGTGCCTGCTGTGCCTTAAGATACGTCATAACTGCATTCCTCTTGGATTTGTCTCTAAGACCACGAAACATTCCACGCTAAGCATTTTAAAGAAGACATAACATTGTGATCAAATCATATGCATAGCCCTCAGCCCGTGTCGACCCATCCCAGCAACCGGGTGTGCTCGCCCGATATTGCTGGGAGGTGTCCATCAAACAACCCGAAAACATGCTAACATGTCTATCATATATACTTCTACTCACTCCTGCCGGATCTGCATACCTCTGTAAAGTGCCATGTATTATGAAAAAAACAATAAGAAAGGTAACCTTAAAATGAAACAAAACAGTGTTATAAACCATTGCACCGATCTGGCTGGGCTCCCCACACCCCCCACGCAAATATACACGGGAGATGTGTTTCCAGACAGACCAGGGAAACTTAGCTTGTGTAACGTTTTCAGTATTAGCCTGAATTGAAATAGCGGGGTCCAATACAGCTCCCGCAACTAGTGGGACGAACATCCGCTGAAAAGCCAGCAACAGTGTGATGAAAGCTATCTGCAGGAGCGGGCTTAACAGAAAAGGTGATAGGGTAAAAAAACATAAAACAGTCACTGTATGCCCAGCCATTAAACTTTTAGGTGGGGGATAGCTCGGGGATACTCTAGACAATCGACAATCACAATATAAGACTTTAGGGTGAATAAGGGTCTATAGCGGCGAAAATGGTGTGCTCACTCTGGAAGCATGGGGGAAGAAGGGAAGGAGAGCCTGATAGATGAACATGAGCCTGATGTTGAAAACTATTTTGGGGGGTCTCCCTTCGTGCTCACTGAGAAAAGTTCTGTGTCCCTCAGCACGGCCGCGCTGAGGATATCAGCAAGGAATGACATTGGCTTGCTAGTGCTCAACGAAAAATAGCTGTACAGTTATACGAGTGTTGTCTCCAGTGGAATAAGTATGAGCAAACCAGCCTCTCCCAGCGCCCCGAGCCATAGGAAGTACAGCACAATGTGTGGGAGGATATTGTGGGGGGGGGGATGAGATACCTTATCTGGAAGCCGGACGGAGTGTTCTATTAGAAATGAAAGAGCTCCATGACCCTGTCACAGCCGTGACAAGTTGGTCAGCAGGAGTAGCTATTCTCCCGGTGGTGGGCGGCGGGGGGCAGCTCGGTCTTCTAGCCATGCAAACACTGCCTCCCGGGTATCGAAAAAGTGAGTGCGATCATCCCCCACCACGCGGAGCCTGGCGGGAAATAACATGGCGTATGTGTAGTGTCGAATCCAGAGTTGGCGCTTAGCTTTGGTAAAGAGCTCTCTTTTTTTCTGCACCTCCGCTGAGAAATCCGGGAACACCTTTATTTCGGAATTCTTGAAGGGGATGTTGCCTTTTAGCCTTGTGAGGCGGAGGATAGCGTCCCGGTCTCTAAAGTTCAGGAATTTAGCTATAAATGTCCTGGGAGGTGCACCTTGCGGTGGAGGCTTTGCCGCCAAGCGGTGTGCTCGTTCTACCACAAATGATGTTGAAAATTCTGCACGCCGGAAGGTAGAAATGAGGAGGTTTTCCAAAAATGCTGGGGGATCTGAGCCCTCCGCACCCTCTGGTAGTCCCACAAAGTGGAGGTTACACCTCCTCAGGCGGTTCTCCATGTCATCCTGCTTGGAGAGAATGGAGTGAAGTTGTTGCTGTATATGATCTGTGGCCTGCTGCAATGGCGGCATTTCATCCTCCACTCTGCTGATTCGAGTCTCTGTTTCAGTGACCCGTTCCCTGAGTTTTTGCAGATCCTGCCTTATGAGGGACACATCGATCTTCACCTCCTCTATCTTGCAGGTCAGGGAGCTTTTGCAATCCGATATTGCCTCTAGGACCCGGGCCGTATCATCCGTCGTTGGCTCAGAGGAGGAAGATGCATCGGCGCCATTTTCACCCGAGTTCCCCTTCTCCTTCAGCCGGTATTTGTCGAGTTTAGCGATGGATTCTGCCGTTTTTTCCGGCGGCGACATAGTAGCGGGAGATCAGTAGGAGAATATCTAGCCTTATAGGGGTAGGAAGGCTACTGAAAATTGCAGGATTTTGAGGCTACGGATATTCCCTCGAGCGGAGCTCCCGTGTTGTGCTCCTCACACCATGCCAGTCCAGGCCACGCCCCCGCAAGCAATTTTAAATGAAATGTTTTCCTTTAGAAATGTCATTTTGCTGCAGTACTGTAATAAACACGGGAAAGGTGCGCTACTTTACAGGCATACTATAGACACCCCACCAGGCACGATATTTTTAATTTTTATTGTTTCACTTTAAGCATTATTAAAATCACTGCTCCCGAAAAAATGGCCGCTTTAAAAACATTTTTTCCAATTGATACATGTCTCCTGGGGCAGGACCCAGGTCCCATTACACTTTTTATGGCAAAGAGCTTGCATATAAGCCTTCAGTGAGAACTTTGGATTTTGCAGGTTCGAGCCCCATTGACTTCCACTATTTCCGCATATGTGATCTAACAGGCAGTTTTGCCCGCAATAGCGCTGCTTTCCATTTGCATTAGCGCTCAGTTTCTGAGAGTTGAAGTCTTACTTGGCCTTATTTGGGTGCTATTTTCTGGGACTGCAGGATAATTATTCAGCGCTATAGTAAATGACCCCCATTGTGTTTCTCAAATCTTTTAATTATTTTGCTGACATGTTCATTGATTCTAGTCTTTAATACTCTGGTGGTTCTACCCACGTATTGCTTCCGGCAGGGACATTTACGTATGTAAACCACATGGATAGAGTCACAAGTGATCAAAGACTAAATTTTGTAATTTTTATTGTCAGTGCTATTGCAAGTCTTGCATTTGTTGCAGCTAAAAATACCTTCTAAATTTACAAAATTTTTATCTTTTTAGGTGGGTCGGTGATATTTTTAACAAGTTTCCCTTATATGGCATTGTTTTTCCTATAAATAAACCTAGGATGAGTGGGCAATATTTTCCTCAAGATTTCATCCTTTAATAAAATAGGCCAATGTTTTTTAATGATTTTTTCTACTTCTTTAAATTGTTTTTTATAATCAGTAATGAAATTAAATCCAAAGTCTTTCTGTGATTTTTGTTTTTTTATGTGTAAAAGTTCACATATATTTTTAGCCAAAATTCTATCCCTTTCAGTAACCAAAAAATGCTCTTTTAAAAACCTTATCCAAAAATCTTTCTATTAATATATTTGTTTGATGTATATAATCTGATTCTACCACACAGTTTCTGTGAATTCTGAATAAATTGACTACTGGGAGTATTATATATCCATTTTTTATGATGGCAACTAGCTGTTCTGATCGGTATCCTTAAAATATGTTTTAGTATGCATCTTTTTTTCCACCTTGAACAATACAAGATCCAAGAAATTGACCTGGTCTGCGCTTCACTCACCTGTGAAACCCAGACTAATCATTTCAATCGAGCTGTTTCAAAAAGTGTTTCAAACCCTCCATTTTGCCTTCCCAGAATAGTATAATGTCATCTATATAGTGTTTGTATAGCACCATCTCTGGCCACTTATGATATATATTTTCTGTTTCCCACTTGGCTAATACTAGGTTTGCAACACTGTGAGCATATTTGACTCCCATGGCAACTCCCCTCAATTGCTGAAAGAAGCTGCCATTGTGCCAAAAATAGTTGTTTGTGATGGCAAACTCCAGGAGTTCAAGAATGAATTTTCTTTGTTCCTTACGGATATTGGTCTTTTTTTCTAAAGCCCATTTGACAGCTGACATTGCATCTTTTTGGTTAAAACTGGTATAGGGGGAATTACCATCCACTGTTACCAGATGGCAATCCTCTCTGTATGTGTTGGAATTCAAGATTTTTATTAATTCTCCAATATCTTTGAGATATGACTCGTTCTCCGTAACAATCTCCTGTAAAAAAAATGATCAATGTATTTTCCAATTCTGGAGAACACAGAGTCAATCCCAGTCACAATGGGTCTTCCCGGAGGCTTCGTAGCATTCTTGTGAATTTTTGGCAGATAGTAGATTGTGGGTACACGCGGTACTTTGGGAACTAGATATTTTGATTCCTTATCAGTGAGAATTCCCACTGTTCTCCCTTTTTTAATTATTTTCTTAAGCTGACATCTCAATTTTTTGTGGGATTTCCTGCCAATTTTTGTACATGTGTCCCTAGCAGAAAGTAGTCTGTCTATAAATTTCTTCTTCATAATCTTTTTTATTTAAAAATAACAATGGCTCTACCTTTATCCATCGCCCTTATTACAATATGCTTTCTTTCTTCAAGTTTTTTAATGCCTTCAAAATCTTAGGGAGTCTTACATTTATTAGTAATATTTATGTCTTTAATATGTTCAACCACAACTTTGAATACCTCCAAAAATGAATTCCTTTTATTTTCAGGATTGGAGATTGAGGCATTCCTCAAACCACTATGTAAAAACTCTGGATTGCAACCAGTAGTGTTAAAATTATCTTTACTCAGTTTAAATTTTTTTTATATTTAACTTTCTAGTGAAATTTTGTAGGTCAATATACGTATTCAATTTCTCCATATTGACTTGCGGTATAAATTCAATCCTAATTCTAATACTTTGAGTTCAGTCTCCATTAACCACTTCAGCCCCGGAGGACTTTTTACAATTTGGCACTGCACTGCTTTAATTAGTCATTGCGTCATGCAATGCTGTACCAGAAAAAAATTTGTGTCGTTTTTTTCCCACAAATAGAGCTTTCTTTTGATGGTATTTGTTTGCCTCTGCGATTTTTATTTTTTTGCGATATGAATGGAAAAAGACCGAAACTTTTGAAAAAAATTATATTTTCTACTTTTTTGTTATAATTTTTTTAATAAACTCAATTTTAGTCATACGTTTAGGCCAAAATGTATTCAGCCACATGTCTTTGGTAAAAAAATGTCAATAAGCGTATATTTATTGGTTTGTGCAAAAGTTATAGCGTCTACAAACTAGGGTTCATTTTCTAGAATTTACGCAGCTTTTAGTTTATGACTACCTATCTCATTTCTTGAGGTGCTAAAATGACAGGGCAGTACAACCCCCCCCCCAAATGACCCCATTTGGGAAAGTAGACACCCCAAGGAAATTGCTGAGAGGCATGTTGAGCCCATTGAATATATTATTTTTTGTCACAAGTGATTTAAAAATGACAAAAAAAATAAATACACAAAGTTGTCACTAAATGATATATTGCTCACACATGCCATGGTTATATGTGGAATTACACCCCAAAATACATTCTGCTGCTTCTCCTGAGTATGGGGATACCTCATGTGTGAGACTTTTTGGGAGCCTAGCTGCGTACAGGACACCGAAAACCAAGCACCACCTTCAGGATTTATAAGGGTGTAAATTTTTGATTCCACTCCTCACTACCTATCACAGTTTTGAAGGCCATAAAATGTCAAGATAGCACAAAACCCCACAAAATGACCCCATTTTGGAATGTAGACACCCCAAGCTATTTGCTGAGATGCATATTGAGTCCATGGAATATTTATATTTTGACACAAGTTGTGGGAAAATTAAAAACTTTTCTTTTTTTTTTGCACAAAGTTGTCACTAAATGATATATTGCTCAAACATGTCATGAGCAAATGTGGAATTACACCCCAAAATACATTCTGCTGCTTCTCCTGAGTACGGGGATACCATATGTGTGGGACTTTTTGGGAGCCTAACCGCGTACAGGGCCCCGAAACCAAGCACCGCCTTCAGGATTTCTAAGGGCGTAAATTTTTGATTTCACTCTTCACTACCTATCACAGTTTTGAAGGCCAAAAAATGCCAAAATGGCACAAACCCCCCCAAATGACCCCATTTTGGAAAGTAGATGCCCCAAGCTATTTGCTGAGAGGCATGTTGAGTCCATGGAATATTTTATATTTTGCCACAAGTTGCAAGAAAATGACAAACTTTTTTTTCTCACAAAGTTGTCACTAAATGATATATTGCTCACACAGGCCATGGGCATATGTGGAATTGCACCCCAAAATACATTCTGCTGATTCTCCTGAGTACGGGGATACCACATGTATGGGACTTTTTGGGAGCTTAGCCGCGTACAGGGCCGCGAAACCAAGCACCGCCTTCAGGATTTCTAAGGGCGTACATTTTTGATTCACTCCTCACTACCTATCACAGTTTTGAAGGCCATAAAATGCCCAGATGGCACAAAACCCCCCCAAATGACCCCATTTTGGAAAGTAGACACCCCAACCTATTTGCTGAGAAGCATGGTGAGTATTTTGCAGCTCTCATTTGTTTTTGAAAATGAAGAAAGACAAGAAAAACATTTTTTTTTCTTTTTTTTAATTTTCAAAACTTTGTGACAAAAAGTGAGGTCTGCAAAATACTCACTATACCTCTAAGCAAATAGCTTGGGGTGTCTACTTTCCAAAATAGGGTAATTTGAGGGGGAGGTTGTGCCACCTGGGCATTCCATGGCCTCCGTAACTGTGATAGGCAGTGAGAAGTGAAATAAAAAATTTACGCCCTTAGAAAGCCAGAAGGAGGTGCTTGGTTTTCGGGGTCCCGTACATGGTTAGGCTCCCAAAAAGTCTCACACATGTGGTATCCCCGTACTCAGGAGAAGCAACAGAATGTATTTTGGGGTGTAATGTCACATATTCCCATGACATTTTTGAGCAATATATCATTTAGTGACAACTTTGTGCAAAAAAAAAAAAAATTGTCTTTTTCCTGCAACTTGTGTCACAATATAAAATATTCCATGGACTCAACATGCCTCTCAGCAAATAGCTTGGGGTGTCTACTTTCCAAAATGGGGTCATTTGGGGGGGTTTGAACTGTCCTGGTATTTTATGCACAACATTTAGAAGCTTATGTCACAGATCACCCCCTCTTCTAACCACTTGAAGACAAAGCCCTTTCTGACACTTTTTGTTTAATTATTATTATATTTAATTATATTATATTTAATTATTTTTTTTTGCAAGAAAATTACTTTGAACCCCCAAACATTATATATATATTTTTAAAGCAAATGCCCTACAGATTAAAATGGTGGGTGTTTCATTTTTTTCACACAGTATTTGCGTAGCGATTTTTCAAACGCATTTTTTTGGGAAAAAACACACTTTTTAACATTTTAATGCACTAAAACACACTATATTGCCCAAATGTTTGATGAAATAAAAAAGATGATCTTAGGCCGAGTACATGGATACCAAACATGACATGCTTTAAAATTGCGCACAAACGTGCAGTGGCAACAAACTAAATACATTTTTAAAAGCCTTTGAAAGCCTTTACAGGTTACCACTTTAGATTTACAGAGGAGGTCTACTGCTAAAATTACTGCCTTCGATCTGACCTTCGCGGTGATACCTTACATGCATGGTGCAATTGCTGTTTACATTTGACGCCAGATTGACGCTTGCGTTCGCCTTTGCGCGAGAGCAGGGGGGACAGGGGTGCTTTTTTTTTTCTTTTTTCTTTTGCTTTTTTATCTTATTTTTAAACTGTTCTTTTCATTTTTTTAATCAATTTTATTGTTATCTCAGGGAATTTAAATATCCCCTATGATAGCAATAGGTAGTGACAGGTACTCTTTTTTGAAAAAATTGGGGTCTATTAGACCCTAGATCTCTCCTCTGCCCTCAAAGCATCTGACCACACCAAGATCGGTGTGATAAAATGCTTTCCCAATGGCGCTGTTTACATCCGGCGAAATCTAAGTCATGAAATGCTCGTAGCTTCCGATTTCTTAGGCCATAGAGATGTTTGGAGCCATTCTGGTCTCTGATCAGCTCTATGGTCAGCTGGCTGAATCACCGGCTGCATTCTTAGGTTCCCTGTTAGGACAGGAGAGCCAAAGAAAAACATGGAAGACGGTGGGGCAGGGGGCATTCCCTCCCAGTGCTTGTAAAAGCAGTCTAGAGGCTAATTAGCCACTAGGATTGCTTTTACATGAAAGCCGACCGTTGGCTGAAAAGAATGATACCAAGATGATACCTAAACCTGCAGGCATCATTCTGGTATAACCACTCAAAGTCCAGCAACATACCAGTACGTTGCTGGTCCTTGTTGGGCATATATTGTAATCTCTTTTTTTCAAGCAGCCTGTGGGCTGAACGAAAAAAAGAGATTGATCGGTGGGTATGCCCACCATTAGAATACCTACCTTCATCCACCCACTTCTAATGATGGGCATACATGCACCGTTTATATATGCCAAAGCATATATAACAGTATAACAGTAAGACTTACCATACCTGCAAAGCAAATACAAAAAAAATAGCAAAAAATAAAACATTTAATGCAACCTGTGCCTAAAATATATATTTGCCGAAGCATGGGGGCATCCTCCCGCAAAAGGTAGGAGAAAATCGCTCCTCCACCCACTGCTGCCCCCACGCTTCGGCATATATGTTGAAGTATGTAACTGTGGTGGTGAAATCACCTCCGACAGCACTGGAGTCACGGCTTTATGTATCGTGGGAGCAAACGCTGTTGCTGTCAAGATAAATAAATCCGCTCTGCAGCTGAATGGCGTACCTGAAAACAAAAAAATGGTTAACAATAAAACACAGTAAACAGTAAAGTATAAAAAAATTGCATACCTATAAAGCAAACATGATAAAAACATAATAACAATAAAACATTGCAGAATAGAATACAGTAAAAAAGAACAGAACAATAGAGAGAGAATAGAGAGAGAATAATAAAACAACTATTTTTTTGTTTTTTTTTATTTTATATTTTTTCGTGTGTTTTTATTTTTATTTTTTTTTTATTTTTTTTTACACTTTTTCTGTAACTTTAACTTTTGTAACTAGTACCAGGTTCGGGTCTCTCAAAATGCGATGGCATCTTGGGAGACCCTGTGAAAGTGTGTCCTAGTCTGTGCAGTGCTGTACCCTACTCTAATACTCAACTAGTGTATGGTAGAGTTCAAAACATTCACCAAGGCAAAGACCACGATTGTCAGGACAGGAGGGACAATAATAGTGGGTGTCACGCCTATATCCGCGCTTGCTGCAGACAGGACATCTTTTTTGGGGGGCTCATTGGGTAGGGGTACTCGGGAGGACATAAAGAAAATGCCTCTCATGCAGCCAGCTTACTGCATTTGGTTGGGGAAGGTGAGGTGGAGCACCGCCTGGAAACAGAAGGGCTCTGACGATCTCTTCCTGGAATTTAAGGAAGGAGCTAGTCCATCCTGAAGCTCTGTATAGCACATAAGCGTTCAGCAAAGCTAATTGAAATAAATAAACAGACACTTTTTTGTATCAGCGTCTGGCCTTACGGGCAACTAGGTACGGCGCCAACAACTGGTCGTTGAGGTCCACCCCTCCCATGTTAAGGTTATATTGTTGGACAGGGGTTTTTCCACAACACCAGTCACCATAGTAATTTGGACCGTCGTGTCTGCATGAAGGGAGGTAAGAACGAAAACATTCTTATTATCCCTCCACTTCATAGCGAGCAAATTATTACACTGCAAGCAGGCTCTCTCCCCCAGCCTAAGACGGGACTCTACAAGCCGCTGGGGAAAGCCCCGGCGATTAGGTCGCACGGTGCCACATGCTCCAATCTGATGATCAAAAAGGTGACTAAAAAGTGGCACGCTCGTGTAATAATTGTCCACGTACAAGTGGTACCCCTTTCCGAATAAGGGTGACACAAAGTCCCACACAATCTTGCCAGCGCTTCCTATGTAGTCAGGGCAGTTTGTCGGCTATACTCGTAAACCATAAAACTACATGTATAGCCTGTGGCCCTGTCACAGAGCTTATACATCTTGACCCCGTATCTGGCATGCTTGCTGGGAAGGTACTGTTTGAATGACAAGCAGTCAGAAAACTTATTCAGAGACTCATCAACGCAGACAACTTGATGGGGAGTAAACAAGTCTGAAAAACTTTGGTTAAAGTGGTTTACGAGGGGCCGAATTTTGTAGAGCCGATCGTATTCAGGGTCTCCACAAGGATGACAGAGTTCATTGTCATTGAAGTGCATGAACCGCAAGATCTGCTCGTATCGTGCCCTGGTCATGGAGGCAGAGAACAAGGGCATATGGTGAATTGGGTCAGTGGACCCAACTCACTCTTTTTGGTTATGCCCATGTTGAGGGAAAGGCCCAGAAAGATCTTAAATTTGGAGACCGTAATTGGTCTCCAATCTCTGGCAAGGGAGGAAAATTGCTTTGGTCCAAAATAGATCTATAGAGATCTTCACTAGGCCTCTTCACTAGTGTACCTTCGATTTGACATTTTGGTCTCTAAATTTACTGGTACACTATTGAGACTCACTGGAAAAAGAGCTCCTGACTGTCAGCGACTGATTCAAACACTACCAAAAAAACTGTTAGCGTTCGCAGGGATCAGGCCTGACTCTGCGAACACTGCATTTATGTGTGTTGTGTTTTTGTAAGTGACAGTGATGGATTGATACTGCACTTGCGTGGGCTGGGCGGAGGGGCTAAACGCAGGTGCTAGCAGGTATCTGGGCTGATCCCGCTAACGCTGCATTTTTGGGAACCCTAAACTGCTGAGGACAGCTAGTATAGATCTGATCAGATCAGATATTGATCTGTTCAGACACTATACTACTAAGGGAGGTGTATGGTGCGTGCGTGGGTGTTAGCACTACTGGCACTAATCTGACGCTGCCTGGGGCGACGCAGACCCTGACTGATGCTAAAGCCTAACTGATATTACCCGCCGGGTGATCATGGGGTTAAACCTTTATTGGGTAATATACGGCGGGTACCCTGATGCTATAAAAAACAAACTAACTAACCAGCGTCATCGGTAACACTAATACAGTGATCACTGGTGACAGGTGGTGAAAGGGTTAACTAGGGGGCAATCAGGGGCAATCAGGGGGTTAAAACCTTTGTTAGGTAATATATGGGGGTACCTGACACTATAAAAACCTGACGGTGAAACTAACCAACTGACTCAAACACGGTGATCAGTTAGTGACACTGGTGACAGGGGGTGAAATGGTTAACTGGGGGGCAATCAAGGGGTTAAACCTTTATTAAGGGGGTTTAGGGGGTTAACCTTGACCTAACGGGGCCTACTACTAACTGCCCCAACACTTATTACACAAATGAAACCAATGCAGTGATCAGTGAAAAATCAGAAAACTGCAATTGGTGACACAGTGAGTGAAGGGGTTAACTGGGGTGTTGTGCAACTCACTGTTTTAGATGTCTTCTTTCCCCTCACTGGAATCGAAAAGCGTAAATCATTGGTCTGGCCCTGGTGACTGATCAGTCCTCTAACGAATCCAAACGACGCAGGCACAGGGGAAGGCGTGGTCGCACCCCCCGCCCACAGGGAGGGAGAGACGTACAGGTACGCCCATTTGCCCTCCCGTGCCATTCTGCCAACGTATATCGGCGTGCGGTCGTCGGGAACCGGTTAAAATAACATTACTAAGAACAAAAATGCCAGTCCCTAATTGTCTATTTTCCTTTTTTTCCCTCCTTCCTCCTCTAACTCCTAATGTTAATTACTTTATTTTACGTTTACGTTATTACGTTATTACACTATTACGTTATTACACTATTGGAGATTCCTTCCTCCTCTCCTATATATGTAGGGATCGTGGCTTGAGTCTTGAAGAGGAGTTTATGTATTGTTGAACGGCTCTCTGAATCCTAGCATTGATTGATCCAGGATGGATTTTTCTATCCTTGTGTTCTCATTATTGCACTTATTATAAAAATAGCACATTGCGTATATTTCGAGCACTTTGCACTTAATTGATATATATATGCTTACCTCAGCAGGTTTTTGGGGATTTATCTTAAATAGATGTTTTTTTGGTCATTTTTTTTCTCAGTTTCAGAGGTTTGTACTGTACTTTATACTGTAGTTTGTACAGTACTTTAGTTTAGTGGTTTGTACCAAAAAAGATCAGTAGTTCTTTTAGTAGTTAGTAGGGTACAGTAGCTTATAGTGCAAAGATCAGTATGTTTTGCAGATGCTTTTTATCGCAAAGATCAGTAATTTGTTCCGCTGAGACAATATATTAATTTGTAGATTTCACAAGGTTCAGACAGTGAACTTTTACAGCAGTTCAGTAGTTTGTCCCAGAGAGATTAATAATCAGTAGAGTTTAGAAGTTTCTACAACAGAGATCAATAGTTTGTTCCGCATTGTTCAGTACTTTGTACCGCAGAGTTCACAGATCAGATGATGTATACAGCAGATTTTAGAGCTTAGTACTTAGCACTACTTAGTACTAGTCCTCCCACTGACACCAATGATGGGTCACTATTCTTTCCACTGACATCAATAATGGAAACTATTCCTGCCACTGACACCAACAATGGGAAACTGTTTCTCCCAATGATGAGTCACTATTCTTTCTTTGAAATTACTCATTATATTTTTTATTTGAGGTTTTGTCAAACTGGATTGTTTGGTGTTTTGGACAAATAGGTTGCTGCCGGATGCAACAGGTCAGTAAAAATTTATGGTTGTATGAATAAGGAGTGTTATTTGTTCCCAGTATGGTAGCGACCACTGCAAGTGGTAAGGGAAATCTGCCCAGCTCAGACCGGCAAGCACTGATGGATGGACGGGAGGAGGTGCTTCAGGAATTCCAGATACAGTATTTCTGTTGGATTGGAGTCCCATTTGGATTGTTTTGGATAGGTGAAAGGAACCCAAACTTCACTGCCCTAAAGAAGGATTGGGGTGATGATGAAAGTGAGGAAATGAGTAAGGGAAAGGGAGGGAGAGAGAGGTTTGCGAGAAAGGGAACAAGAGGGGGGAAGCAAGAGAGAGGGAGAGCAGGGAGCGAGAGAGAGAGTGAGCAAGAGAGGGAAGAAGCAAGAGAGAAAAAGGAGCAAAAGAGAGGGGGGCAAAAAAAAGAGAGAGAGCGAGAGAGATGGAGAAATAGATGGGGAGTGAGAGAGCGGATGAGCGAGAGATGGAGAGCTAGAGAGATGCAGCGAACGACAGGCAGTAAGGCAAAGAGAGAAAAGCTCCCACTTTCTCTTCCACTCTTTTTTCTCGCCTCCTCTCTCTTTCACACACTCTTTCTTTGTCTCTCTCTCTCTCTGGTGCCCTCTCGCTCTCTCTGACTCTTTTTGCCTCCCTTTCTCTCACTTCCCTCTTGCTCCCCCTCTAGTTTTCTTGCTCTCCCTTCCGCTTGCTAGCCCTCCCTTTCTCTTGCTTCCTTTTACTCTTGCTTTGAGTACTTCGGGCACTGTAGCAGGAAGTGGTCCTCGTACCCCTGGTCACATTACTGGTACAATATACTTTAGCTGTGCCATCCTAGTAAGATTTCAAGGCTGTGAGCACTCAATCTGTACAGGCTCAGGGTCTGTCTGTCTTTGGGGTTTTGTAGCACCTCCAGATGCGGGGCCAACTTGTAGCCTCTCTGTAGTGACAAGTTTGTTATTTCATTTCTCTTACATATTTTTCTTTGGAATCATTCATTATTTTTTAATTTGAGATTTTGTCAAGCCGGATTGTTGGGAGTTTAAGATAGATAAGGAGCCAATGAGTTGTTGCACGGCTTGGACTGGGCTGCTCCATACAGGTCAGTAAAGCTTTATGTTGTTTGGTAGGTAGTCCCAGTATGATAGCGCCCTATTCTGTACTGCGAGAGGTAAGGGAAATCTGCCCAGCTAAGATCGGCAAGCACTGTTGGATGGACTTAAATATAGTAAATATTTATGTTGGACTGAAGTCCCATTTGGATTGGTTTGGGTAGGTGACAGGATCCCAAACTTCACTGCCATAAAGAAGGTTTAAGGTACTGACACTATCAAATATTCTAAGCCATGTGGGTTTTAGGTGGTACAGCTGTCTAACGATGGCATTGAAGGCTCTGCATGCCTTAGTTCTTCTATGGCTGACTTAAAATGTCCTTATTTGCTAGTTTTGAAGCCAAAGTATGTGTAGCTGTTAGTTTCATCAAGAGTTCAGTTTTGCTTTGTTTGTTTTGTGTTTTTCCTTTGGAAGACCAAGATTTTTTGGCGCCCATGTTGGCACTGTATTTTGCCAGTACTTTCAGTATTTCCCCAGCACCTCCAGGTTGGTGACAGAAGTAGGAACTTCAGCAGGAACTTCACCCAATGCCAGGGAGCATTTTATAGCTGCAGCCAGTTCATTGATGTAGATGTTGAAGAGAGTTGGTTTTAGTCTAACTCCCCGGGCCTGCCAGAAGTGATCTGTTCTTTTCCAATTTACCTTTATGCTGCAACTGTTCTCTGTATAAGAACTCTTGATAACCTCATATGTTTTCAATCCTATTCCCCTCTCCAGTTGTTTGAGGAATCAAGAGAAAGAGTGGGAGAGAGAGGGAGCAAGAGTGAGAGGGAAAGAGCGAGAGAAAGAGGAAGCAATAGAGAGAGAGAGAGCCAGTGAGAGGAAACAATTGAGAGGCAGGACATGTGAGAGAAGGAGAGGGGAGAAAGAGAGGTAGAAGAGAGGGAGTAAGAAAAGGAGACAGAGGAAGCATGTTACTGACTCCAGTACTCAAGAGGAGTACACCGTATAAGCTTCCCTTGCCTGGTACCAGCATGATCCAGCCCACCCAGTCACTTGTCGAGACATCAGTGTATGGTGGTACAAAACATAAGACTGTTTATTCAAATACACGCACAAAGAGATATACACTAATGCCACATACACACAATCGGAATTTTCGTCAGAAATATCTTGGATGGTTTTTTCGACGGAATTGAGCTCAAGCTTGGCTTGCATACACATGGTCACACAAAAGTTCTCTGAACTTTTGACCGTCAAGAACACGGTGACATACGACGGCACTAGAAAAGGAAAGTTCCATACGAAGCGCGCCACCCTTTGGGCTCCTTCTGCTAATCCAGACCGATCGCTTCCGTCTCGTACTTGATTCTGAGCATGCATGATTTTTTGCGCGTTGGAATTGCATACAGACGAACAGAATTTCCGATAGGAACTTTTTCCAATGGAAAAATAGATAACCTGCTCTCAATCTTTTGCTGGCGGAAATTCCACCAGCAAAAATCTGATGGAGCATACACGCGATCGGAATTTCTGACCAAAAGCTCACATCGGACTTTTGCTGGTGGAATTTCCGATCGTGTGTATGCGGCATTGGAGTACAATCCCCCCTTCTTTGCATAATGACACAGGGCGTAGTAAACTTCACCTCCTCCACTAACATGTGACGCAGGGATTCAAACTTTTCAAAAGTAGACGTCTTATCAGCAAGGAGGGCTGTTGGAGAAATCCCCCCTCCCTCCTCCCATCCCCCAGTCTACATGCTAGAAATACATAATGTGAAGTAAAGAGGAACCAGGCCTGCTAACAATAGTGGCCAATAATAGACCGACTGGGAGAAGTGTGACTGCCCAGTAACTTGGAAACATAGGACAACAGTCACCCTTTAAACCTGGGTGCTCTATGGTCAGTGAAAACAGTGTTATTTCCCAATGTCAGTGTCACAGGGACTGACGGGGCAACGAGAGAGAGAGCGAGTGAGAGAGAGGGAGGGAGAGCAAGAAAGAGAGAGAGGGCAAAGAGTGAGAGGGAGATAAGTAGCGAAGTGAGCAAGGGAGGGAGGGAAAAGGGGAGAGTGGGAGCGTGAGGCTGCAGGAGACAGAGGGCATGAGACAGAGAAAGAAAGATGGATGCGAGAGAGAGAGAGAGAGAGAGAGAGAGAGAGCAGGTGAGAAAAAGAGGATGCAAGGAAAAGTGGAGTTGAGAGAAGGATGCAGGAAAGAGGAACAAGAACGAGAAAGATGTAGTGAGAGAAAGAGGGAGTAAGAGAGGGAAGGAGCGAGAGAGAGGAGGGAGAGAGATTAAAAAATACAAAAAAAGAAAGAGAGGGAGTATAGGGAGCACAGGGAGCCATAATTGGCCAAAGCCAGGGTGGCTTTTGCCAATTATGGGTCAGGGGGTTTAGTACATGCCCCACACTATATAAGGCCACCTGCATGTCGGACCTGTGTAGTGTGTTCCGGCATTGAGAGAGAGATAGAGAGAGAGAGAGAGACATTTGATTTGTTAGATAGAGCAGGCAGGCGAGTCAGTTAGCTGCACTGTAAGTGTATTGTGTATGTATATGAATCCTAGGTGTTGTGTGTGTATATATATATATATATATATATATATATATATATATATATATATATATATATATATACACTGTATTCAGTTTAGCTAGATCCATTCCATTCCTGTTATTCTCTTCCTACTGACGGGCAGGCTGGTGTTTTTACAGTATTTACATATACCTGGAGAAAATGGCTGTTGTTCTTCTGATCCTATTAGTCCTTTTAGCTACAGTATTTACAGTTAATGTAGTGCGTCCTCTGCACAGTGTGCACCTAAAGCTACCTGAAGAAAGCTGGTGGTGTTCTTCTGATCCTATTAGTACCACAGACAGCTGCAGTATTTACAAGTTAGTGTAGTGCGTCCTCTGCACAGTGTGCACCTAAAGCTACCTGAAGATAATTGGTGGTGTTCTTCTGATCCAATTAGTACCGCAGGGAGCTGCAGGATTTACAACTTAGTGTAGTGCGACCTCTGCACAGTGTGCACCTAAAGCTACCTGAAGAAAATTGGTGGTGTTCTTCTGATCCTATTAGTACTGCAGGCAGCTGCAGTATTTACAAGTTAGTGTAGTGCGTTCTCTGCACAGTGTCAACCTAAAGCTACCTGAAGAAAATTGGTGGTGATCCTATTACTACCGCAGGCAGCTGCAGTATTTACAAGTTAGTGTAGTGCATTCTCTGCACAGTGTGCACCTAAAGCTACCTGAAGAAAATTAGGGGTGTTCTTCTGATCCTATTAGTACCATAGGCAGCTGCAGTATTTACAAGTTAGTGTAGTGCCTCCTCTGCACAGTGTGCACCTAAAGCTACCTGAAGAATATTGGTGGTGTTCTTCTGATCCTATTAGTACCGCAGGCAGCTGCAGTATTTACAGTTAGTGTAGTGTGTCCTCTGCACAGTGTGCACCTAAAGCTACCTAAAGAAAGTTGGTGGTGTTCTTCTGATCCTATTAGTACCACAGAGAGCTACAGAATTTACAAGTTAGTGTAGTGCAACCTCTGCACAGTGTGCACCTAAAGCTACCTGAAGAAAATTGGTGGTGTTCTTCTGATCCTATTAGTACCGCAGAGAGTTGCAGAATTTACAAGTTAGTGTAGTGCGACCTCTGCACATTGTGCACCTAAAGCTACCTGAAGAAAATTGGTGGTGTTCTTCTGATCCTATTAGTGCCGCAGGCAGCTGCAGTAATTACAAGTTAGTGTAGTGCGTTCTCTGCACAGTGTGCACCTAAATCTACCTGAAGAAAATTGGTGGTGAGCCTATTAGTACCGCAGGCAGCTGCAGTATTTACAAGTTAGTGTAGTGCGTTCTCTGCACAGTGTGCACCTAAAGCTACCTGAAGAAAATTGGTGGTGTTCTTCTGATCCTATTAGTATCGCAGGCAGCTGCAGTATTTACAAGTTAGTGTAGCGCGACCTCTGCACAGTGTGCACCTAAAGCTACCTGAAAAAAATTGGTGGTGTTCTTCTGATCCTATTAGTACCGCAGGCAGCTGCAGTATTTACAAGTTAGTGTAGTGCGTTCTCTGCACAGTGTCAACCTAAAGCTACCTGAAGAAAATTGGTGGTGATCCTATTAGTACCGCAGGCAGCTGGAGTATTTACAAGTTAGTGTAGTACATTCTCTGCACAGTGTGCACCTAAAGCTACCTGAATAAAATTGGTGGTGTTCTTCTGATCCTATTAATACTGTAGGCAGCTGCAGTATTTACAAGTTAGTGTAGTGCCTCTGCTGCACAGTGTTCACCTAAAGCTATGTGAAGAAAATTGGTGGTGTTCTTCTGATCCTATTAGTACCGCAGGCAGCTGCAGTATTTACAGTTAGTGTACTGCGTCCTCTGCACAGTGTGCACCTAAAGCTACCTGAAGAAAATTGGTGGTGTTCTTCTGATCCAATTAGTACCGCACACAGCTGCAGTATTTACATTTAGTGTAGTGCGTCCTCTGCACAGTGTGCACCTAAAGCTACATGAAGAAAATTGGTGGTGTTCTTCTGATCCTATTAGTACCGCAGGCAGCTGCAGTATTGACAGCTGTAGTATTTACAGTTAGTGTAGTGCGTCCTCTGCACAGTGTGCACCTAAAGCTACCTGAAGAAAATTGGTGGTGTTCTTCTGATCCTATTAGTACCGCAGGCAGCTGCAGTAATTACAGTTAGTGTATTGCGTCCTTTGCACAGTGTGCACCTAAAGCTACCTGAATAAAATTGGTGGTGTTCCTTTAACCCTATTAGTACCGTAGGCAGCTGCAGTATTTACAAGTTAGTGTAGTGCCTCCGCTGCACAGTGCTCACCTAAAGCTATCTGAAGCAAATTGGTGGTGTTCTTCTGATACTATTAGTAACGCAGGAAGCTACAGTATTTACAGTTAGTGTAGTGCGTCCTCTGTACAGTGTGCACCTAAAGCTACCTGAAGAAAATTGGTGGTGTTCTTCTGATCCTATTAATACCGCAGGCAGCTGCAGTATTTACAATTAGTGGAGTGCGTCCTCTGCACAGTGTGCACCTAAAGCTACCTGAAGAAAATTGGTGGTGTTCTTCTGATCCTATTAGTACCGCAGGGAGCTGCAGTATTTACAACTTAGTTTAGTGCGTCCTCTGCACAGTGTGCACCTAAAGCTATCTGAAGAAAATTGGTGGTGTTTTTCTGATCCAATTAGTACCACACGCAGCTGCAGTATTTACAGTTAGTGTAGTGCGTCCTCTGCACAGTGTGCACCTAAAGCTACCTTAAAAAAATTGGTGGTGTTTTTCTGATCCTATTAGTACCGCAGGGAGCTGCAGTATTTACAACTGAGTTTAGTGCGTCCTCTGCACAGTGTGCACCTAAAGCTACCTGAAGAAAATTGGTGGTGTTCTTCTTATCCTATTAGTACCGCAGGCAGCTGCAGTATTTACAAGTTAGTGTAGTGCGTTCTCTGCACAGTGTGCACCTAAAGCTACCTGAAGAAAATTGGTGGTGTTCTACTGATCCTATTAATATCATAGGCAGCTGCAGTATTTACACGTTAGTGTAGTGCCTCCGCTGCACAGTGTGCACCTAAAGCTATCTGAAGGAAATTGGTGGTGTTCTTCTGATCCTATTAGTACCACAGGCAGCTGCAGTATTTACAGTTAGTGTAGTGTGTTCTCTGCACAGTGTGCACCTAAAGCTACCTGAAGAAAATTGGTGGTATTTTTCTGATCCTATTAGTACTGCAGGCATCTGCAGTATTTACAATTAGTGTAGTGCGTCCTCTGCACAGTGTGCACCTAAAGCTACCTGAAGAAAATTGGTGGTGTTCTTCTGATCCTATTATTACCATAGGCAGCTGCAGTATTTACAATTAGTGGAGTGCGTCCTCTGCACAGTGTGCACCTAAAGCTACCTGAAGAAAATTGGTGGTTTTCTTCTGATCCAATTAGTACCACACGCAGCTGCAGTATTTGCAGTTAGTGTAGTGCGTCCTTTGCACAGTGTGCACCTAAAGCTACTTGAAGAAAATTGGTGGTGTTCTTCTGAACCTATTAGTACCGCAGGCAGCTGCAGTATTTACAAGTTAGTGTAGCCTATCCTCTGCACAGTGTGCACCTAAAGCTACCTGAAGAAAATTGGTGGTGTTCTTCTGATCCTATTAGTACCGCAGGGAGCTGCAGTATTAATAACTTAGTGTAGTGCGCCCTCTGCACAGTGTGCACCTAAAGCTACCTGAAGAAAATTGGTGGTGTTCTTCTTATCCTATTAGTACCGCAGGCAGCTGCAGTATTTACAAGTTAGTGTAGTGCGTTCTCTGCACAGTGTGCACCTAAAGCTACCTGAAGAAATTGGTGGTGTTCTTCTGATCCTATATTACCGTAGGCAGCTGCAGTATTTACAAGTTAGTGTAGTGCCTCCGCTGCATAGTGTTCACCTAAAGCTACCTGAAGAAAATTGGTGGTGTTCTTCTGATCCTATTAGTACCGCAGGCAGCTGCATTATTTACAGTTAGTGTAGTGTGTCCTCTGCACAGTGTGAACCTAAAGCTACCTGAAGAAAATTGGTGGTATTCTTCGAATCCTATTAGTACCGCAGGGAGCTGCAGTATTTATAACTTAGTGTAGTGCGTCCTTTGCACAGTGTGCACCTAAAGCTACCTGAAGAAAATTGGTGGTGTTCTTCTTATCCTATTAGTACCGCAGGAAGCTGCAGTATTTACAGTTAGTGCAGTGCGTCCTCTGCACAGTGTGCACCTAAAGCTACCTGAAGAAAATTGGTGGTGTTCTACTGATCCTATTAATATCATAGGCAGCTGCAGTATTTACAAGTTAGTGTCGTGCCTCCGCTGCACAGTGTGCACCTAAAGCTATCTGAAGCAAATTGGTGGTGTTCTTCTGATCCTATTAGTACCGCAGGCAGCTGCAGTATTTACAGTTAGTGTAGTGCGTAATCTGTACAGTGTGCACCTAAAGCTACCTGAAGAAAATTGGTGGTGTTCTTCTGATCCTATTAGTACCGCAGGCAGCTGCAGTATTTACAATTAGTGGAGTGCGTCCTCTGCACAGTGTGCACCTAAAGCTACCTGAAGAAAATTGGTGGTGTTCTTCTGATCCTATTAGTACCGTAGGCAGCTGCAGTATTTACAAGTTAGTGTAGTGCCTCCGCTGCACAGTGCTCACCTAAAGCTATCTGAAGCAAATTGGTGGTGTTCTTCTGATACTATTAGTAACGCAGGCAGCTGCAGTATTTACAGTTTGTGTAGTGTGTCCTCTGTACAGTGTGCACCTAAAGCTACCTGAAGAAAATTGGTGGTGTTCTTCTGATCCTATTAGTACCGCAGGCAGCTGCAGTATTTTTACAATTAGTGGAGTGCGTCCTCTGCACAGTGTGCACCTAAAGCTACCTGAAGAAAATTGGTGGTGTTCTTCTGATCCTATTAGTACCGCAGGGAGCTGCAGTATTTACAACTTAGTTTAGTGCGTCCTCTGCACAGTGTGCACCTAAAGCTATCTGAAGAAAATTGGTGGTGTTCTTCTGATAATATTAGTACCGCACACAGCTGCAGTATTTACAGTTAGTGTAGTGCCTCCTCTGCACAGTGTGCACCTAAAGCTACCTGAAGAAAATTGGTGGTGTTTTTCTGATCCAATTAGTACCACACGCAGCTGCAGTATTTACAGTTAGTGTAGTGCGTCCTCTGCACAGTGTGCACCTAAAGCTACCTGAAAAAAATTGGTGGTGTTCTTCTGATCCTATTAGTACCGCAGGGAGCTGCAGTATTTACAACTTAGTTTAGTGCGTCCTCTGCACAGTGTGCACCTAAAGCTACCTGAAGAAAATTGGTGGTGTTCTTCTTATCCTATTAGTACCGCAGGCAGCTGCAGTATTTACAAGTTAGTGTAGTGCGTTCTCTGCACAGTGTGCACCTAAAGCTACCTGAAGAAAATTGGTGGTGTTCTACTGATCCTATTAATATCATAGGCAGCTGCAGTATTTACACGTTAGTGTAGTGCCTCCGCTGCACAGTGTGCACCTAAAGCTATCTGAAGGAAATTGGTGGTGTTCTTCTGATCCTATTAGTACCGAAGGCAGCTGCAGTATTTACAGTTAGTGTAATGTGTTCTCTGCACAGTGTGCACCTAAAGCTACCTGAAGAAAATTGGTGGTGTTTTTCTGATCCTATTAGTACTGCAGGCATCTGCAGTATTTACAATTAGTGTAGTGCGTCCTCTGCACAGTGTGCACCTAAAGCTACCTGAAGAAAATTGGTGGTGTTCTTCTGATCCTATTAGTACCGTAGGCAGCTGTGGCATTTAGAAGTTAGTGTAGTGCCTCCGCTGCACAGTGTTCACCTAAAGCTACCTGAAAAAAAAAGGTGGTGTTCTTCTGATCCTATTATTACCATAGGCAGCTGCAGTATTTACAATTAGTGGAGTGCGTCCTCTGCACAGTGTGCACCTAAAGCTACCTAAAGAAAATTGGTGGTGTTCTTCTGATCCAATTAGTACTGCACGCAGCTGCAGTATTTGCAGTTAGTGTAGTGCGTCCTTTGCACAGTGTGCACCTAAAGCTACTTGAAGAAAATTGGTGGTGTTCTTCTGAACCTATTAGTACCGCAGGCAGCTGCAGTATTTACAAGTTAGTGTAGCCTATCCTCTGCACAGTGTGCACCTAAAGCTACCTGAAGAAAATTGGTGGTGTTCTTCTGATCCTATTAGTACCGCAGGGAGCTGCAGTATTTATAACTTAGTGTAGTGCGTCCCCTGCACAGTGTGCATCTAAAGCTAAATCTAAAGCACCTGAAGAAAATTGGTGGTGTTCTTCTTATCCTATTAGTACCGCAGGCAGCTGCAGTATTTACAAGTTAGTGTAGTGCGTTCTCTGCACAGTGTGCACCTAAAGCTACCTGAAGAAAATTGGTGGTGTTCTTCTGATCCTATTATTACCCTAGGCAGCTGCAGTATTTACAAGTTAGTGTAGTGCCTCCCCTGTATAGTGTTCACCTAAAGCTACCTGAAGAAAATTGGTGGTGTTCTTCTGATCCTATTAGTACCGCAGGCAGCTGCATTATTTACAGTTAGTGTAGTGTGTCCTCTGCACAGTGTGAACCTAAAGCTACCTGAAGAAAATTGGTGGTATTCTTCTAATCCTATTAGTACCGCAGGGAGCTGCAGTATTTATAACTTAGTGTAGTGCGTCCTCTGCACAGTGTGCACCTAAAGCTACCTGAAGAAAATTGGTGGTGTTCTTCTTATCCTATTAGTACCGCAGGAAGCTGCAGTATTTACAGTTAGTGCAGTGCGTCCTCTGCACAGTGTGCACCTAAAGCTACCTAAAGAAAGTTGGTGGTGTTCTTCTGATCCTATTAATACCGTAGGCAGCTGCAGTATTTACAAGTTAGTGTAGTGCTTCCTCTGCACAGTGTTCACCTAAAGCTACCTGAAGAAAATTGGTGGTGTTCTTCTGATCCTATTAGTACCGCAGGCAGCTGCATTATTTACAGTTAATGTAGTGTGTCCTCTGCACAGTGTGAACCTAAAGCTACCTGAAGAAAATTGGTGGTATTCTTCTAATCCTATTAGTACCGCAGGGAGCTGCAGTATTTATAACTTAGTGTAGTGCGTCCTCTGCACAGTGTGCACCTAAAGCTACCTGAAGAAAATTGGTGGTGTTCTTCTTATCCTATTAGTACCGCAGGAAGCTGCAGTATTTACAGTTAGTGCAGTGCGTCCTCTGCACAGTGTGCACCTAAAGCTACCTAAAGAAAATTGGTGGTGTTCTTCTGATCCTGTTAATACCGTAGGCAGCTGCAGTATTTACAAGTTAGTGTAGTGCTTCCTCTGCACAGTGTGCACCTAAAGCTACCTGAAGAAAATTGGTGGTATTTTTCTGATCCTATTAGTACTGCAGGCATCTGCAGTATTTACAATTAGTGTAGTGCGTCCTCTGCACAGTGTGCACCTAAAGCTACCTGAAGAAAATTGGTGGTGTTCTTCTGATCCTATTAGTACCGTAGGCAGCTGTGGCATTTAGAAGTTAGTGTAGTGCCTCCGCTGCACAGTGTGCACCTAAAGCTACCTGAAAAAAATTGGTGGTGTTCTTCTGATTATTATTATTACCATAGGCAGCTGCAGTATTTACAATTAGTGGAGTGTGTCCTCTGCACAGTGTGCACCTAAAGCTACCTGAAGAAAATTGGTGGTTTTCTTCTGATCCAATTAGTACCACACGCAGCTGCAGTATTTGCAGTTAGTGTAGTGCGTCCTTTGCACAGTGTGCACCTAAAGCTACTTGAAGAAAATTGGTGGTGTTCTTCTGAACCTATTAGTACCGCAGGCAGCTGCAGTATTTACAAGTTAGTGTAGCCTATCCTCTGCACAGTGTGCACCTAAAGCTACCTGAAGAAAATTGGTGGTGTTCTTCTGATCCTATTAGTACCGCAGGGAGCTGCAGTATTAATAACTTAGTGTAGTGCGTCCTCTGCACAGTGTGCACCTAAAGCTACCTGAAGAAAATTGGTGGTGTTCTTCTTATCCTATTAGTACCGCAGGCAGCTGCAGTATTTACAAGTTAGTGTAGTGCGTTCTCTGCACAGTGTGCACCTAAAGCTACCTGAAGAAAATTGGTGGTGTTCTTCTGATCCTATATTACCGTAGGCAGCTGCAGTATTTACAAGTTAGTGTAGTGCCTCCGCTGCATAGTGTTCACCTAAAGCTACCTGAAGAAAATTGGTGGTGTTCTTCTTATCCTATTAGGACTGCAGGAAGCTGCAGTATTTACAGTTAGTGCAGTGCGTCCTCTGCATAGTGTACACCTAAAGCTACCTGAAGAAAATTGGTGGTGTTTTTCTGATCCAATAAGTAACGCACGCAGCTGGAGTATTTACAGTCAGTGTAGTGCGTCCTCTGTACAGTGTGCATCTAAAGCTACCTGAAGAAAATTGGTGGTGTTCTTCTGATCCTATTAGTACCGCAGGGAGCTGCAGTATTTACAACTTAGTTTAGTGCATCCTCTGCACAGCGTGCACCTAAAGCTACCTGAAAAAAATTGGTGCTGTTCTTCTTATCCTATTAGTACCGCAGGCAGCTGCAGTATTTACAAGTTAGTGTAGTGTGTTCTCTGCACAGTGTGCACCTAAAGCTACCTGAAGAAAATTGGTGGTGTTCTACTGATCCTATTAATATCATAGGCAGCTGCAGTATTTACAAGTTAGTGTCGTGCCTCCGCTGCACAGTGTGCACCTAAAGCTATCTGAAGCAAATTGGTGGTGTTCTTCTGATCCTATTAGTACCGCAGGCAGCTGCAGTATTTACAGTTAGTGTAGTGCGTAATCTGTACAGTGTGCACCTAAAGCTACCTGAAGAAAATTGGTGGTGTTCTTCTGATCCTATTAGTACCGCAGGCAGCTGCAGTATTTACAATTAGTGGAGTGCGTCCTCTGCACAGTGTGCACCTAAAGCTACCTGAAGAAAATTGGTGGTGTTCTTCTGATCCTATTAGTACCGTAGGCAGCTGCAGTATTTACAAGTTAGTGTAGTGCCTCCGCTGCACAGTGCTCACCTAAAGCTATCTGAAGCAAATTGGTGGTGTTCTTCTGATACTATTAGTAACGCAGGCAGCTGCAGTATTTACAGTTTGTGTAGTGTGTCCTCTGTACAGTGTGCACCTAAAGCTACCTGAAGAAAATTGGTGGTGTTCTTCTGATCCTATTAGTACCGCAGGCAGCTGCAGTATTTTTACAATTAGTGGAGTGCGTCCTCTGCACAGTGTGCACCTAAAGCTACCTGAAGAAAATTGGTGGTGTTCTTCTGATCCTATTAGTACCGCAGGGAGCTGCAGTATTTACAACTTAGTTTAGTGCGTCCTCTGCACAGTGTGCACCTAAAGCTATCTGAAGAAAATTGGTGGTGTTCTTCTGATAATATTAGTACCGCACACAGCTGCAGTATTTACAGTTAGTGTAGTGCCTCCTCTGCACAGTGTGCACCTAAAGCTACCTGAAGAAAATTGGTGGTGTTTTTCTGATCCAATTAGTACCACACGCAGCTGCAGTATTTACAGTTAGTGTAGTGCGTCCTCTGCACAGTGTGCACCTAAAGCTACCTGAAAAAAATTGGTGGTGTTCTTCTGATCCTATTAGTACCGCAGGGAGATGCAGTATTTACAACTTAGTTTAGTGCGTCCTCTGCACAGTGTGCACCTAAAGCTACCTGAAGAAAATTGGTGGTGTTCTTCTTATCCTATTAGTACCGCAGGCAGCTGCAGTATTTACAAGTTAGTGTAGTGCGTTCTCTGCACAGTGTGCACCTAAAGCTACCTGAAGAAAATTGGTGGTGTTCTACTGATCCTATTAATATCATAGGCAGCTGCAGTATTTACACGTTAGTGTAGTGCCTCCGCTGCACAGTGTGCACCTAAAGCTATCTGAAGGAAATTGGTGGTGTTCTTCTGATCCTATTAGTACCGAAGGCAGCTGCAGTATTTACAGTTAGTGTAATGTGTTCTCTGCACAGTGTGCACCTAAAGCTACCTGAAGAAAATTGGTGGTGTTTTTCTGATCCTATTAGTACTGCAGGCATCTGCAGTATTTACAATTAGTGTAGTGCGTCCTCTGCACAGTGTGCACCTAAAGCTACCTGAAGAAAATTGGTGGTGTTCTTCTGATCCTATTAGTACCGTAGGCAGCTGTGGCATTTAGAAGTTAGTGTAGTGCCTCCGCTGCACAGTGTGCACCTAAAGCTACCTGAAAAAAAAAGGTGGTGTTCTTCTGATCCTATTATTACCATAGGCAGCTGCAGTATTTACAATTAGTGGAGTGCGTCCTCTGCACAGTGTGCACCTAAAGCTACCTAAAGAAAATTGGTGGTGTTCTTCTGATCCAATTAGTACTGCACGCAGCTGCAGTATTTGCAGTTAGTGTAGTGCGTCCTTTGCACAGTGTGCACCTAAAGCTACTTGAAGAAAATTGGTGGTGTTCTTCTGAACCTATTAGTACCGTAGGCAGCTGCAGTATTTACAAGTTAGTGTAGCCTATCCTCTGCACAGTGTGCACCTAAAGCTACCTGAAGAAAATTGGTGGTGTTCTTCTGATCCTATTAGTACCGCAGGGAGCTGCAGTATTTATAACTTAGTGTAGTGCGTCCCCTGCACAGTGTGCATCTAAAGCTAAATCTAAAGCACCTGAAGAAAATTGGTGGTGTTCTTCTTATCCTATTAGTACCGCAGGCAGCTGCAGTATTTACAAGTTAGTGTAGTGCGTTCTCTGCACAGTGTGCACCTAAAGCTACCTGAAGAAAATTGGTGGTGTTCTTCTGATCCTATTATTACCCTAGGCAGCTGCAGTATTTACAAGTTAGTGTAGTGCCTCCCCTGCATAGTGTTCACCTAAAGCTACCTGAAGAAAATTGGTGGTGTTCTTCTGATCCTATTAGTACCGCAGGCAGCTGCATTATTTACAGTTAGTGTAGTGTGTCCTCTGCACAGTGTGAACCTAAAGCTACCTGAAGAAAATTGGTGGTATTCTTCTAATCCTATTAGTACCGCAGGGAGCTGCAGTATTTATAACTTAGTGTAGTGCGTCCTCTGCACAGTGTGCACCTAAAGCTACCTGAAGAAAATTGGTGGTGTTCTTCTTATCCTATTAGTACCGCAGGAAGCTGCAGTATTTACAGTTAGTGCAGTGCGTCCTCTGCACAGTGTGCACCTAAAGCTACCTAAAGAAAGTTGGTGGTGTTCTTCTGATCCTATTAATACCGTAGGCAGCTGCAGTATTTACAAGTTAGTGTAGTGCTTCCTCTGCACAGTGTTCACCTAAAGCTACCTGAAGAAAATTGGTGGTGTTCTTCTGATCCTATTAGTACCGCAGGCAGCTGCATTATTTACAGTTAGTGTAGTGTGTCCTCTGCACAGTGTGAACCTAAAGCTACCTGAAGAAAATTGGTGGTATTCTTCTAATCCTATTAGTACCGCAGGGAGCTGCAGTATTTATAACTTAGTGTAGTGCGTCCTCTGCACAGTGTGCACCTAAAGCTACCTGAAGAAAATTGGTGGTGTTCTTCTTATCCTATTAGTACCGCAGGAAGCTGCAGTATTTACAGTTAGTGCAGTGCGTCCTCTGCACAGTGTTCACCTAAAGCTACCTAAAGAAAATTGGTGGTGTTCTTCTGATCCTATTAATACCGTAGGCAGCTGCAGTATTTACAAGTTAGTGTAGTGCTTCCTCTGCACAGTGTGCACCTAAAGCTACATGAAGAGAATGGGGTGTACTTCTATTCCTATTAGTACCGGAGGCAGCTGCAGTATTTACAAGTTAGTGTAGTGCTTCCACTGCACAGTGTGCACCTAAAGCTACCTGAAGAAAATTGGTGGTGTTCTTCTGATGCTATTAGTACAGCAGGCAGCTGCAGTATTGACAGCTGCAGTATTTACCGTTAGTGTAGTGCATCCTCTGCACAGTGTGCACCTAAAGTTTCCTGAAGAAAATTGGTGCTGTTCTTCTGATCCTATTAGTACTGCAGGCAGCTGCAGTAATTACAGTTAGTGTAATGCATCCTCTACACAGTGTGCACCTAAAGCTACCTGAAGAAAATTGGTGGTGTTCTTCTGATCCTAATAGTACCGCAGGCAGCTGCAGTATTTACAATTAGTGAAGTGCGTCCTCTGCACAGTGTGCACCTAAAGCTACCTGAAGAAAATTGGTGGTGTTCTTCTGATCCTATTAGTACCGCAGGCAGCTGCAGTATTTACAATTAGTGGAGTGCGTCCTCTGCACAGTGTGCACCTAAAGCTACCTGAAGAAAATTGGTGGTGTTCTACTGATCCTATTAGTACCGCAGGCAGCTGCAGTATTTACAGTTAGTGTAGTGCGTACTCTGCATAGTGTGCACCTAAAGCTACCTGAAGAAAATTGGTGGTGTTCTTCTGATCCTTTTAGTCCCGCAGGCAGCGGCAGTATTTACAGTTAGTGTAGTGCATCCTCTGCACAGTGTGCACCTAAAGCTACCTGAAGAAAATTGGTGGTGTTCTTTTGATCCTATTAGTACCACAGGCAGCTGCAGTATTTACAGCTGCAGTATTTACAGTTAGTGTAGTGCGTCCTCTGCACAGTGTGCACCTAAAGCTAATGAAGAAAATTGGTGGTGTTCTTCTGATCCTATTAGTACCACAGGCAGGCAGCTGCAGTTTTTACAGTTAGTGTACTGCATCCTCTGCACAGTGTGCACGTAATGCTATCTAAAGACAATTGCTGTTGTTCTGATCCTATTAATACCACAGGCAGGCAGCTGCAGTATTTACATTTAGTGTAGTGCATCCTCTGCACAGTGTGCACCTAAAGCTACCTGAAGAAAATTGGTGGTGTTCTTTTGATCCTATTAGTACCGCAGGCAGCTGCAGTAATGACAGATAGTGTAATGCATCCTCTACAAAATGTGCACCTAAATCTACCTGAAGAAAATTGGTGGTGTTCTTCTGATCCAATTAGTACCGCATGCAGCTGCAGTATTTACAAGTTAGTGTAGTCCATCCTCTGCACAGTGTGCACCTAAAGCTACCTGAAGAAAATTGGTGGTGTTCTTCTTATCCTATTAGTACTGCAGGCAGCTGCAGTATTTACAAGTTAGTGTAGTGCGTTCTCTGCACAGTGTGCGCCTAAAGCTACCTGAAAAAAATTGGTGGTGTTCTTCTGATCCTATTAATACCGTAGGCAGCTGCAGTATTTAAAATTTAGTGTAGTGCCTCCGCTGCACAGTGTGCTCCTAAAGCTATCTGAAGAAAATTGGTGGTGTTCTTCTGATCCTATTAGTATCGCAGGCAGCTGCAGTATTTACAGTTAGTGTAGTGCGTCCTCTGCACAATGTGCACCTAAAGCTACATGAAGAAAATTGGTGGTGTTCTTCTGATCCAATTAGTACTGCACGCAGCTGCAGTATTTACATTTAGTGTACTGCGTCCTCTGCACAGTGTGCACCTAATGCTATCTAAAGACAATTGCTGTTGTTCTGATCCTATTAATACCACAGGCAGGCAGCTGCAGTATTTACAGTTAGTGTAGTGCATCCTCTGCACAGTGTGCACCTAAAGCTACCTGAAGAAAATTGGTGGTGTTCTTTTGATCCTATTAGTACCACAGGCAGCTGCAGTAATGACAGTTAGTGTAATGCATCCTCTACACAATGTGCACCTAAATCTAACTGAAGAAAATTGGTGTTGTTCTTCTGATCCAATTAGTACCATACACAGCTGCAGTATTTACAGTTAGTGTAGTGTGTCCTCTGCACAGTGTGCACCTAAAGCTACCTGAAGAAAATTGGTGGTGTTCTTCAGATCCTATTAGTACCGTAGTGAGCTGCAGTATTTACAACTTAGTGTAGTGTGTCCTCTGCACATTGTGCACCTAAAGCTACCTGAAGAAAATTGGTGGTGTTCTTCTGATCCTATTAGTACCGTAGGGAGCTGCAGTATTTACAACTTAGTGTTGTGCGTCCTCTGCATATTGTGCACCTAAAGCTACCTGAAGAAAATTGGTGGTGTTCTTCTGATCCTATTAGTACCGCAGGCAGCTGCAGTATTTACAATTAGTGGAGTGCGTCCTCTGCACAGTGTGCACCTAAAGCTACCTGAAGAAAATTGGTGGTGTTCTTCTGATCCTATTAGTACCGCAGGGAGCTGCAGTATTTACAACTTAGTTTAGTGCATCCTCTGCACAGTGTGCACCTAAAGCTACCTGAAGAAAATTGGTGGTGTTCTTCTGATCCTATTAGTACCGCAGGCAGCTGCAGTATTTACAATTAGTGGAGTGCGTCCTCTGCACAGTGTGCACCTAAAGCTACCTGAAGAAAATTGGTGGTGTTCTACTGATCCTATTAGTACCGCAGGCAGCTGCAGTATTTACAGTTAGTGTAGTGCGTACTCTGCATAGTGTGCACCTAAAGCTACCTGAAGAAAATTGGTGGTGTTCTTCTGATCCTTTTAGTCCCGCAGGCAGCGGCAGTATTTACAGTTAGTGTAGTGCATCCTCTGCACAGTGTGCACCTAAAGCTACCTGAAGAAAATTGGTGGTGTTCTTTTGATCCTATTAGTACCACAGGCAGCTGCAGTATTTACAGCTGCAGTATTTACAGTTAGTGTAGTGCGTCCTCTGCACAGTGTGCACCTAAAGCTAATGAAGAAAATTGGTGGTGTTCTTCTGATCCTATTAGTACCACAGGCAGGCAGCTGTAATATTTACAGTTAGTGTACTGCGTCCTCTGCACAGTGTGCACGTAATGCTATCTAAAGACAATTGCTTTTGTTCTGATCCTATTAATACCACAGGCAGGCAGCTGCAGTATTTACATTTAGTGTAGTGCATCCTCTGCACAGTGTGCACCTAAAGCTACCTGAAGAAAATTGGTGGTGTTCTTTTGATCCTATTAGTACCGCAGGCAGCTGCAGTAATGACAGATAGTGTAATGCATCCTCTACAAAATGTGCACCTAAATCTACCTGAAGAAAATTGGTGGTGTTCTTCTGATCCAATTAGTACCGCATGCAGCTGCAGTATTTACAAGTTAGTGTAGTCCATCCTCTGCACAGTGTGCACCTAAAGCTACCTGAAGAAAATTGGTGGTGTTCTTCTGATCCTATTAGTACCGCAGGCAGCTGCAGTATTTACAATTAGTGGAGTGCTTCCTCTGCACAGTGTGCACCTAAAGCTACCTGAAGAAAATTGGTGGTGTTCTTCTGATCCTATTGGTACCGCAGGGAGCTGCAGTAATTACAACTTAGTGTAGTGCGTCCTCTGCACAGTGTGCACCTAAAGCTACGTGAAGAAAATTGGTGGTGTTCTTCTTATCCTATTAGTACTGCAGGCAGCTGCAGTATTTACAAGTTAGTGTAGTGCGTTCTCTGCACAGTGTGCGCCTAAAGCTACCTGAAAAAAATTGGTGGTGTTCTTCTGATCCTATTAATACCGTAGGCAGCTGCAGTATTTAAAAGTTAGTGTAGTGCCTCCGCTGCACAGTGTGCTCCTAAAGCTATCTGAAGAAAATTGGTGGTGTTCTTCTGATCCTATTAGTATCGCAGGCAGCTGCAGTATTTACAGTTAGTGTAGTGCATCCTCTGCACAATGTGCACCTAAAGCTACATGAAGAAAATTGGTGGTGTTCTTCTGATCCAATTAGTACTGCACGCAGCTGCAGTATTTACATTTAGTGTACTGCGTCCTCTGCACAGTGTGCACCTAATGCTATCTAAAGACAATTGCTGTTGTTCTGATCCTATTAATACCACAGGCAGGCAGCTGCAGTATTTACAGTTAGTGTAGTGCATCCTCTGCACAGTGTGCACCTAAAGCTACCTGAAGAAAGTTGGTGGTGTTCTTTTGATCCTATTAGTACCACAGGCAGCTGCAGTAATGACAGTTAGTGTAATGCATCCTCTACACAATGTGCACCTAAATCTAACTGAAGAAAATTGGTGTTGTTCTTCTGATCCAATTAGTACCATACACAGCTGCAGTATTTACAGTTAGTGTAGTGTGTCCTCTGCACAGTGTGCACCTAAAGCTACCTGAAGAAAATTGGTGGTGTTCTTCTGATCCTATTAGTACCGTAGTGAGCTGCACTATTTACAACTTAGTGTAGTGTGTCCTCTGCACATTGTGCACCTAAAGCTACCTGAAGAAAATTGGTGGTGTTCTTCTGATCCTATTAGTACCGTAGGGAGCTGCAGTATTTACAACTTAGTGTTGTGCGTCCTCTGCATATTGTGCACCTAAAGCTACCTGAAGAAAATTGGTGGTGTTCTTCTGATCCTATTAGTACCGCAGGCAGCTGCAGTATTTACAACTTAGTGTTGTGCGTCCTCTGCATATTGTGCACCTAAAGCTACCTGAAGAAAATTGGTGGTGTTCTTCTGATCCTATTAGTACCGCAGGCAGCTGCAGTATTTACAATTAGTGGAGTGCGTCCTCTGCACAGTGTGCACCTAAAGCTACCTGAAGAAAATTGGTGGTGTTCTTCTGATCCTATTAGTACCGCAGGGAGCTGCAGTATTTACAACTTAGTTTAGTGCATCCTCTGCACAGTGTGCACCTAAAGCTATCTGAAGAAAATTGGTGGTGTTCTTCTGATAATATTAGTACCGCACACAGCTGCAATATTTACAGTTAGTGTAGTGCCTCCTCTGCACAGTGTGCACCTAAAGCTACCTGAAGAAAATTGGTGGTGTTTTTCTGATCCAATTAGTACCACACGCAGCTGCAGTATTTACAGTTAGTGTAGTGCGTCCTCTGCACAGTGTGCACCTAAACCTACCTGAAAAAAATTGGTGGTGTTCTTCTGATCCTATTAGTACCGCAGGGAGCTGCAGTATTTACAACTTAGTTTAATGCGTCCTCTGCACAGTGTGCACCTAAAGCTACCTGAAGAAAATTGGTGGTGTTCTTCTTATCCTATTAGTACCGCAGGCAGCTGCAGTATTTACAAGTTAGTGTACTGCGTTCTCTGCACAGTGTGCACCTAAAGCTACCTGAAGAAAATTGGTGGTGTTCTACTGATCCTATTAATATCATAGGCAGCTGCAGTATTTACACGTTAGTGTAGTGCCTCCGCTGCACAGTGTGCACCTAAAGCTATCTGAAGGAAATTGGTGGTGTTCTTCTGATCCTATTAGTACCGAAGGCAGCTGCAGTATTTACAGTTAGTGTAATGTGTTCTCTGCACAGTGTGCACCTAAAGCTACCTGAAGAAAATTGGTGGTGTTCTTCTGATCCAATTAGTACTGCACGCAGCTGCAGTATTTGCAGTTAGTGTAGTTCGTCCTTTGCACAGTGTGCACCTAAAGCTACTTGAAGAAAATTGGTGGTGTTCTTCTGAACCTATTATTACCGCAGGCAGCTGCAGTATTTACAAGTTAGTGTAGCCTATCCTCTGCACAGTGTGCACCTAAAGCTACCTGAAGAAAATTGGTGGTGTTCTTCTGATCCTATTAGTACCGCAGGGAGCTGCAGTATTTATAACTTAGTGTAGTGCGTCCCCTGCACAGTGTGCATCTAAAGCTAAATCTAAAGCACCTGAAGAAAATTGGTGGTGTTCTTCTTATCCTATTAGTACCGCAGGCAGCTGCAGTATTTACAAGTTAGTGTAGTGCGTTCTCTGCACAGTGTGCACCTAAAGCTACCTGAAGAAAATTGGTGGTGTTCTTCTGATCCTATTATTACCGTAGGCAGCTGCAGTATTTACAAGTTAGTGTAGTGCCTCCCCTGCATAGTGTTCACCTAAAGCTACCTGAAGAAAATTGGTGGTGTTCTTCTGATCCTATTAGTACCGCAGGCAGCTGCATTATTTACAGTTAGTGTAGTGTGTCCTCTGCACAGTGTGAACCTAAAGCTACCTGAAGAAAATTGGTGGTATTCTTCTAATCCTATTAGTACCGCAGGGAGCTGCAGTATTTATAACTTAGTGTAGTGCGTCCTCTGCACAGTGTGCACCTAAAGCTACCTGAAGAAAATTGGTGGTGTTCTTCTGATCCTATTAGTACCGCAGGCAGCTGCAGTATTTACAATTAGTGGAGTGCGTCCTCTGCACAGTGTGCACCTAAAGCTACCTGAAGAAAATTGGTGGTGTTTTTCTGATCCAATTAGTACCGCAGGCAGCTGCAGTATTTACGAGTTAGTGTATTCCATCCTATGCACAGTGTGCACCAAAAGCTACCTGAAGAAAATTGGTGGTGTTCTTCTGATCCTTTTGGTACCGCAGGGAGCTGCAGTAATTACAACTTAGTGTAGTGCGTCCTCTGCACAGTGTGCACCTAAAGCTACCTGAAGAAAATTGGTGGTGTTCTTCTTATCCTATTAGTACTGCAGGCAGCTGCAGTATTTACAAGTTAGTGTAGTGCGCTCTCTGCACAGTGTGCGCCTAAAGCTACCTGAAAAAAATTGGTGGTGTTCTTCTGATCCTATTAATACCGTAGGCAGCTGCAGTATTTAAAAGTTAGTGTAGTGCCTCCGCTGCACAGTGTGCTCCTAAAGCTATCTGAAGAAAATTGGTGGTGTTCTACTGATCCTATTAGTATCGCAGGCAGCTGCAGTATTTACAGTTAGTGTAGTGCGTCCTCTGCACAATGTGCACCTAAAGCTACATGAAGAAAATTGGTGGTGTTCTTCTGATCCAATTAGTACTGCACGCAGCTGCAGTATTTACATTTAGTGTACTGTGTCCTCTGCACAGTGTGCACCTAATGCTATCTAAAGACAATTGCTGTTGTTCTGATCCTATTAATACCACAGGCAGGCAGCTGCAGTATTTACAGTTAGTGTAGTGCATCCTCTGCACAGTGTGCACCTAAAGCTACCTGAAGAAAATTGGTGGTGTTCTTTTGATCCTATTAGTACCACAGGCAGCTGCAGTAATGACAGTTAGTGTAATGCATCCTCTACACAATGTGCACCTAAATCTAACTGAAGAAAATTGGTGTTGTTCTTCTGATCCAATTAGTACCATACACAGCTGCAGTATTTACAGTTAGTGTAGTGTGTCCTCTGCACAGTGTGCACCTAAATCTACCTGAAGAAAATTGGTGGTGTTCTTCTGATCCTATTAGTACCGTAGTGAGCTGCAGTATTTACAACTTAGTGTAGTGTGTCCTCTGCACATTGTGCACCTAAAGCTACCTGAAGAAAATTGGTGGTGTTCTTCTGATCCTATTAGTACCGTAGGGAGCTGCAGTATTTACAACTTAGTGTTGTGCGTCCTCTGCATATTGTGCACCTAAAGCTACCTGAAGAAAATTGGTGGTGTTCTTCTGATCCTATTAGTACCGCAGGCAGCTGCAGTATTTACAATTAGTGGAGTGCGTCCTCTGCACAGTGTGCACCTAAAGCTACCTGAAGAAAATTGGTGGTGTTCTTCTTATCCTATTAGTACTGCAGGCAGCTGCAGTATTTACAAGTTAGTTTATCGCGTTCTCTGCACAGTGTGCACCTAAAGCTACCTAAAGAAAATTGGTGGTGTTCTTCTGATCCTATTAATACCGTAGGCAGCTGCAGTATTTACAAGTTAGTGTAGTGCTTCCTCTGCACAGTGTGAACCTAAAGCTACATGAAGAAAATGGGGTGTACATCTAATCCTATTAGTACCGGAGGCAGCTGCAGTATTTACAAGTTAGTGTAGTGCCTCCGCTGCACAGTGTGCACCTAAAGCTACCTGAAGAAAATTGGTGCTGTACTTCTGATGCTATTAGTACAGCAGGCAGCTGCAGTATTGACAGCTGCAGTATTTACCGTTAGTGTAGTGCATCCTCTGCACAGTGTGCACCTAAAGTTTCCTGAAGAAAATTGGTGCTGTTCTTCTGATTCTATTAGTACTGCAGGCAGCTGCAGCAATTACAGTTAGTGTAATGCATCCTCTACACAGTGTGCACCTAAAGATACCTGAAGAAAATTGGTTATGTTCTACTGATCCTATTAATATCATAGGCAGCTGCAGTATTTACAAGTTAGTGTAGTGCCTCCGCTGCACAGTGTGCACCTAAAGCTATCTGAAGGAAATTGATGGTGTTCTTCTGATCCTATTAGTACCGCAGGCAGCTGCAGTATTTACAGTTAGTGTAATGTGTTCTCTGCACAGTGTGCACCTAAAGCTACCTGTAGAAAATTGGTGGTGTTCTACTGATCCTATTAGTACCGTAGGCAGCTGTGGCATTTAGAAGTTAGTGTAGTGCCCCTGCTGCACAGTGTGCACCTAAAGCTACCTGAATAAAATTGGTGGTGTTCTTCTGATCCTATTAATACTGTAGGCAGCTGCAGTATTTACAAGTTAGTGTAGTGCCTCTGCTGCACAGTGTTCACCTAAAGCTATGTGAAGAAAATTGGTGGTGTTCTTCTGATCCTATTAGTACCGCAGGCAGCTGCAGTATTTACAGTTAGTGTACTGCGTCCTCTGCACAGTGTGCACCTAAAGCTACCTGAAGAAAATTGGTGGTGTTCTTCTGATCCAATTAGTACCGCACACAGCTGCAGTATTTACATTTAGTGTAGTGCGTCCTCTGCACAGTGTGCACCTAAAGCTACATGAAGAAAATTGGTGGTGTTCTTCTGATCTTATTAGTACCGCAGGTAGCTGCAGTATTGACAGCTGTAGTATTTACAGTTAGAGTAGTGCGTCCTCTGCACAGTGTGCACCTAAAGCTACCTGAAGAAAATTGGTGGTGTTCTTCTGATCCTATTAGTACCGCAGGCAGCTGCAGTAATTACAGTTAGTGTATTGCGTCCTCTGCACAGTGTGCACCTAAAGCTACCTGAATAAAATTGGTGGTGTTCCTTTAACCCTATTAGTACCGTAGGCAGCTGCAGTATTTACAAGTTAGTGTAGTGCCTCCGCTGCACAGTGCTCACCTAAAGCTATCTGAAGCAAATTGGTGTTGTTCTTCTGATACTATTAGTAACGCGGGCAGCTGCAGTATTTACAGTTAGTGTAGTGCGTCCTCTGTACAGTGTGCACCTAAAGCTACCTGAAGAAAATTGGTGGTGTTCTTCTGATCCTATTAATACCGCAGGCAGCTGCAGTATTTACAATTAGTGGAGTGCGTCCTCTGCACAGTGTGCACCTAAAGCTACCTGAAGAAAATTGGTGGTGTTCTTCTGATCCTATTAGTACCGCAGGGAGCTGCAGTATTTACAACTTAGTTTAGTGCGTCCTCTGCACAGTGTGCACCTAAAGCTATCTGAAGAAAATTGGTGGTGTTCTTCTGATAATATTAGTACCGCACGCAGCTGCAGTATTTACAGTTAGTGTAGTGCCTCCTCTGCACAGTGTGCACCTAAAGCTACCTAAAGAAAATTGGTGGTGTTTTTCTGATCCAATTAGTACCACACGCAGCTGCAGTATTTACAGTTAGTGTAGTGCGTCCTCTGCACAGTGTGCACCTAAAGCTACCTTAAAAAAATTGGTGGTGTTCTTCTGATCCTATTAGTACCGCAGGGAGCTGCAGTATTTACAACTTAGTTTAGTGCGTCCTCTGCAAAGTGTGCACATAAAGCTACCTGAAGAAAATTGGTGGTGTTCTTCTTATCCTATTAGTACCGCAGGCAGCTGCAGTATTTACAAGTTAGTGTAGTGCGTTCTCTGCACAGTGTGCACCTAAAGCTACCTGAAGAAAATTGGAGGTGTTCTATTGATCCTATTAATATCATAGGCAGCTGCAGTATTTAAACGTTAGTGTAGTGCCTCCGCTGCACAGTGTGCACCTAAAGCTATCTGAAGGAAATTGGTGGTGTTCTTCTGATCCTATTAGTACCACAGGCAGCTGCAGTATTTACAGTTAGTGTAGCGTGTTCTCTGCACAGTGTGCACCTAAAGCTACCTGAAGAAAATTGGTGGTATTTTTCTGATCCTATTAGTACTGCAGGCATCTGCAGTATTTACAATTAGTGTAGTGCGTCCTCTGCACAGTGTGCACCTAAAGCTACCTGAAGAAAATTGGTGGTGTTCTTCTGATCCTATTAGTACCGTAGGCAGCTGTGGCATTTAGAAGTTAGTGTAGTGCCTCCGCTGCACAGTGTGCACCTAAAGCTACCTGAAAAAAATTGGTGGTGTTCTTCTGATCCTATTATTACCATAGGCAGCTGCAGTATTTACAATTAGTGGAGTGCGTCCTCTGCACAGTGTGCACCTAAAGCTACCTGAAGAAAATTGGTGGTGTTCTTCTGATCCAATTAGTACCGCACGCAGCTGCAGTATTTGCAGTTAGTGTAATGCGTCCTTTGCACAGTGCTCACCTAAAGCTACTTGAAGAAAATTGGTGGTGTTCTTCTGAACCTATTAGTACCGCAGGCAGCTGCAGTATTTACAAGTTAGTGTAGCCTATCCTCGGCAGAGTGTGCACCTAAAGCTACCTGAAGAAAATTGGTGGTGTTCTTCTGATCCTATTAGTACCGCAGGGAGCTGCAGTATTTATAACTTAGTGTAGTGCGTCCTCTGCACAGTGTGCACCTAAAGCTACATGAAGAAAATTGGTGGTGTTCTTCTTATCCTATTAGTACCGCAGGCAGCTGCAGTATTTACAAGTTAGTGTAGTGCGTTCTCTGCACAGTGTGCACCTAAAGCTACCTGAAGAAAATTGGTGGTGTTCTTCTGATCCTATTATTACCGTAGGCAGCTGCAGTATTTACAAGTTAGTGTAGTGCCTCCGCTGCATAGTGTTCACCTAAAGCTACCTGAAGAAAATTGGTGGTGTTCTTCTGATCCTATTAGTACCGCAGGCAGATGCATTATTTACAGTTAGTGTAGTGTGTCCTCTGCACAGTGTGAACCTAAAGCTACCTGAAGAAAATTGGTGGTATTCTTCTAATCCTATTAGTACCGCAGGGAGCTGCAGTATTTATAACTTAGTGTAGTGCGTCCTTTGCACAGTGTGCACCTAAAGCTACCTGAAGAAAATTGGTGGTGTTCTTCTTATCCTATTAGTACCGCAGGAAGCTGCAGTATTTACAGTTAGTGCAGTGCGTCCTCTGCACAGTGTGCACCTAAAGCTATCTGAAGAAAATTGGTGGTGTTCTTCTGATCCTATTTGTAACACAGGCAGCTGCAGTATTTAAAGTTAGTGTAGTGCGTACTCTGCATAGTGTACACCTAAAGCTACCTGAAGAAAATTGGTGGTGTTTTTCTGATCCAATAAGTACCGTAGGCAGCTGCAGTATTTTCAAGTTAGTGTAGTGTGTTCTCTGCACAGTGTGCACCTAAAGCTACCTGAAGAAAATTGGTGGTGTTCTTCTGATCCTATTAGTACCGCAGGCAGCTGCAGTATTTACAATTAGTGGAGTGCGTCTTCTGCACAGTGTGCACCTAAAGCTTCCTGAAGAAAATTGGTGGTGTTCTTCTGATCCTATTAGTACTGTAGGCAGCTGCAGTATTTACAAGTTAGTGTAGTGCCTCCGCTGCACAGTGCTCACCTAAAGCTATCTGAAGCAAATTGGTGGTGTTCTTCTGATACTATTAGTAACGCAGGCAGCTGCAGTATTTACAGTTTGTGTAGTGTGTCCTCTGTACAGTGTGCACCTAAAGCTACCTGAAGAAAATTGGTGGTGTTCTTCTGATCCTATTAGTACCGCAGGGAGCTGCAGTATTTACAACTTAGTTTAGTGCGTCCTCTGCACAGTGTGCACCTAAAGCTACCTGAAAAAAATTGGTGGTGTTCTTCTTATCATATTAGAACCGCAGGCAGCTGCAGTATTTACAAGTTAGTGTAGTGTGTTCTCTGCACAGTGTGCACCTAAAGCTACCTGAAGAAAATTGGTGGTGTTCTACTGATCCTATTAATATCATAGGCAGCTGCAGTATTTACAAGTTAGTGTCGTGCCTCCGCTGCACAGTGTGCACCTAAAGCTATCTGAAGCAAATTGGTAGTGTTCTTCTGATCCTATTAGTACCGCAGGCAACTGCAGTATATACAATTAGTGGAGTGCGTCCTCTGCACAGTGTGCACCTAAAGCTACCTGAAGAAAATTAGTGGTGTTCTTCTGATCCTATTAGTACCGCAGGCAGCTGCAGTATTTACAATTAGTGGAGTGCGTCCTCTGCACAGTGTGCACCTAAAGCTACCTGAAGAAAATTGGTGGTGTTCTTCTGATCCTATTATTACCATAGGCAGCTGCAGTATTTACAATTAGTGGAGTGCTTCCTCTGCACAGTGTGCACCTAAAGCTACCTGAAGAAAATTGGTGGTGTTCTTCTGATCCAATTAGTACCGCACGCAGCTGCAGTATTTGCAGTTAGTGTAGTGCGTCCTTTGCACAGTGTGCACCTAAAGCTACTTGAAGAAAATTGGTGGTGTTCTTCTGAACCTATTAGTACTGCAGGCAGCTGCAGTATTTACAAGTTAGTGTAGCCTATCCTCTGCACAGTGTGCACCTAAAGCTACCTGAAGAAAATTGGTGGTGTTCTTCTGATCCTATTAGTACTGATGGGAGCTGCAGTATTTATAACTTAGTGTAGTGCGTCCTCTGCACAGTGTGCACCTAAAGCTACCTGAAGAAAATTGGTGGTGTTCTTCTTATCCTATTAGTACCGCAGGCAGCTGCAGTATTTACAAGTTAGTGTAGTGCGTTCTTTGCACAGTGTGCACCTAAAGCTACCTGAAGAAAATTGGTGGTGTTCTTCTGATCCTATTATTACCGTAGGCAGCTGCAGTATTTACAAGTTAGTGTAGTGCCTCCGCTGCATAGTGTTCACCTAAAGCTACCTGAAGAAAATTGGTGGTGTTCTTCTGATCCTATTAGTACCGCAGGCAGCTGCATTATTTACAGTTAGTGTAGTGTGTCCTCTGCACAGTGTGAACCTAAAGCTACCTGAAGAAAATTGGTGATATTCTTCTAATCCTATTAGTACCACAGGGAGCTGCAGTATTTATAACTTAGTGTAGTGCGTCCTCTGCACAGTGTGCACCTAAAGCTACCTGAAGAAAATTGGTGGTGTTCTTCTTATCCTATTAGTACCGCAGGAAGCTGCAGTATTTACAGTTAGTGCAGTGCGTCCTCTGCACAGTGTGCACCTAAAGCTACCTGAAGAAAATTGGTGGTGTTCTTCTGATCCTATTTGTACCGCAGGTAGCTGCAGTATTTAAAGTTAGTGTAGTGCGTACTCTGCATAGTGTACACCTAAAGCTACCTGAAGAAAATTGGTGGTGTTTTTCTGATCCAATAAGTAACGCACGCAGCTGCAGTATTTACAGTCAGTGTAGTGCGTCCTCTGTACAGTGTGCATCTAAAGCTACCTGAAGAAAATTGGTGGTGTTCTTCTGATCCTATTAGTACCGCAAGGAGCTGCAGTATTTACAACTTAGTTTAGTGCGTCCTCTGCACAGTGTGCACCTAAAGCTACCTGAAAAAAATTGGTGGCGTTCTTCTTATCATATTAGAACCGCAGGCAGCTGCAGTATTTACAAGTTAGTGTAGTGTGTTCTCTGCACAGTGTGCACCTAAAGCTACCTGGAGAAAATTGGTGGTGTTCTACTGATCCTATTAATATCATAGGCAGCTGCAGTATTTACAAGTTAGTGTCGTGCTTCCGCTGCACAGTGTGCACCTAAAGCTATCTAAAGGAAATTGGTGGTGTTCTTCTGATCCTTTTAGTACCGCAGGCAGCTGCAGTAATTACAGTTAGTGTAGTGCGTAATCTGTACAGTGTGCACCTAAAGCTACCTGAAGAAAATTGGTGGTGTTCTTCTGATCCTATTAGTACCGCAGGCAGCTGCAGTATTTACAATTAGTGGAGTGCGTCCTCTGCACAGTGGGCACCTAAAGCTACCTGAAGAAAATTGGTGGTGTTCTTCTGATCCTATTAGTACCGTAGGCAGCTGCAGTATTTACAAGTTAGTGTAGTGCCTCCACTGCACAGTGCTCACCTAAAGCTATCTGAAGCAAATTGGTGGTGTTCTTCTGATACTATTAGTAATGCAGGCAGCTGCAGTATTTACAGTTAGTGTAGTGCGTCCTCTGTACAGTGTGCACCTAAAGCTACCTGAAGAAAATTGGTGGTGTTCTTCTGATCCTATTAGTACCGCAGGCAGCTGCAGTATTTACAATTAGTGGAGTGTGTCCTCTGCACAGTGTGCACCTAAAGCTACCTGAAGAAAATTAGTGGTGTTCTTCTGATCCTATTAGTACCGCAGGGAGCTGCAGTATTTACAACTTAGTTTAGTGCGTCCTCTGCACAGTGTGCACCTAAAGCTATCTGAAGAAAATTGGTGGTGTTCTTCTGATAATATTAGTACCACACGCAGCTGCAGTATTTACAGTTAGTGTAGTGCCTCCTCTGCACAGTGTGCACCTAAAGCTACCTGAAGAAAATTGGTGGTGTTTTTCTGTTTCAATTAGTACCACACGCAGCTGCAGTATTTACAGTTAGTGTAGTGCGTCCTCTGCACAGTGTGCACCTAAAGCTACCTGAAGAAAATTGGTGGTGTTCTTCTGATCCTATTAGTACCGCAGGCAGCTGCAGTATTTACAGTTAGTGTAGTGCGTCCTCTGCACAGTGTGCACCTAAAGCTACCTGAAGAAGATTGGTGGTGTTCTTCTTATCCTATGAGTACTGCAGGCAGCTGCAGTATTTACCACTTAGTGTAGTGTGTTCTCTGCACAGTGTGCACCTAAAGCTACCTGAAGAAAATTGGTGGTGTTCTTCTGATCCTATTAGTACCGTAGGCAGCTGTAGTATTTAGAAGTTAGTGTAGTGCCTCCACTGCACAGTGTGCACCTAAAGCTACCTGAAGACAATTGGTGGTGTTCTTCTGATCCTATTAGTATCACAGGCAGCTGCGGTATTTACAGTTAGTGTATTGTGTCCTCTGCACAGTGTGCACCTAAAGCTACCTGAAGACAATTGCTGTTGTTCTGATCCTATTAATACCATAGGCAGGCAGTTACAGTATTTACAGTTAGTGTACTGTGTCGTCTGCACAGTGTGCAGCTAAAGCTGCCTGAAGAAAATTTGTGGTGTTCATCTCATCCTATTAGTACCACAGGCAGGCAGCTGCAGTATTTACAGTTAGTGTACTGCATTCTCTGCACAGTGTGCACCTAAAGCTTCCTGAAGACAATTGCTGTTGTTCTGATCCTATTAATACCACAGGTAGGCAGCTACAGTATTTACAGTTAGTGTACTGTGTCCTCTGCACAGTGTGCACCTAAAGCTACCTGAAGAAAATTGGTGGTGTTCTTCTGATCCTATTAGTACCACAGGCAGGCAGCTGCAGTATTTACAGTTAGTGTACTGCATCCTCTGCACAGTGTGCACCTAAAGCTACCGGAAGACAATTGCTGTTGTTCTGATCCTATATTAATACCACAAGCAGGCATCTGCAGTATTTACAGTTAGTGTAGTGCGTCCTCTGCACGGTGTGCACCTAAAGCTACCTGAAGACAATTGCTGTTGTTCTGATCCTATTAATACCACAGGTAGGCAGCTACAGTATTTACAGTTAGTGTACTGTGTCCTCTGCACAGTGTGCACCTAAAGCTGCCTGAAGAAAATTGGTGTTGTTCTTCTGAACCTATTAGTACGGCAGGCAGCTGCAGTATTTACAGTTAGTGTACTGCGTCCTCTGCACAGTGTGCACCTAAAGTACCTGAAGACAATTTCTGTTGTTTTGATCCTATTAATACCACAGGCAGGCATCGGAAGTATTTATAGTTAGTGTAGTGCGTCCTCTGCACAGTGTGCACCTAAAGCTACCCGAAGAAAATTGCTTTTGTTCTGATCCTATTAATAGCACAGGCAGCTACAGTATTTACAGTTAGTGTACTGTGTCCTCTGCACAGTGTGCACCTAAAGCTACCTGAAGAAAATTGGTGGTGTTCTTCTGATCCTATTAGTACAACAGGAAGCCAGCTTCAGTATTTACAGTTAGTATACTGTGTCCTCTGCACAGTGTGCACCTAAGGCTACCTGAAGACAATTGCTGGTGTTCTCATACTAATAATACTACAGGCAGGCAATTGATTCTGCTAGCTGCAATATCAGTATATATATATATATATATATATACATCCCAGCTGTGTGCAGCTACATCTCACTGCAGGGCATTAGTATGTCTGGAAGGCCAACAAGGAGAGGCAGACAGTCACAAGCCAATAAAAGAGGGCAAGCAGGCTCTGTGTCTAGAGGCAACAGTGCTGGTTGTGGAGACGGTGCATCCTCATTAGCACGTGACCGTGGGACACGCTTGTCCTTTTTTTCGGCAGCTGGCCGTGTTGAGCCGCAACATGCGGAAGACTTGGTAGAGTGGATGACCAAGCCGTCCTAATCCTCCTCATCCTCTCTCACCCAGGCTCAGGGTACTTTGTCTGGCAAAGCAGCTTCCAATGCGGCCTCTTCCCTCGGCTCAATGGCATCAGTCACTCTTTCCCTAGCCCCACCATGTCCTCCTGAGGAGTCCCCCGAACTGTTTGACCACAGTGTTGGGTACATGCTCCAGGAGGATGCCCAGCGTTTTGAAGGCTCCGATGATGGTACCCAGCTAGAGGAAGGCAGTATTGGGGGCCCAGAGAGAGGGGGTGCCCAAGAAGGACAGCAATCTGGCAGTCATGTTCCCCCAGGTGCAGCATACTGCCAGCTTTGTTCCAGTGATGAGGAGAGAGGGGATGATGAGGTCACTGACTCCACGTGGGTGCCTGATAGGAGAGAGGAGGAGGAGGCACATCTCCAATGAGGCAGGATGCCATCCAGGTGCCAGCTTAAGGGCAGCACACTGACTGCATCACACTGCAGAGTTCCGCATGTGCATTGCGCTGCTGTCTCTGCACGTTATTCCAAAGGTTCTTTGGTGTGGGCCTTTTTTGAGATGAGTGCATCAGATCCCACCGCTGCTATTTGCAACATATGTCTCAAGCGTATCTCGCGTGGCCAAAACATCACCCGCTTGGGCATCACATTCTTGACCAGACATATGTCGACCTGCCATGCAGTTCATTGGCAAGTGTACCTAAAAGACCCACACCAAAGAACAAAGCAGACCTCTCCTTGCTCCTCATCAGCTGGGATCTCCAACCCCACTATACCTTCAGTCCTCTGTGAAACTTGCACTGAGAGGAATGAAGGTGTAGAATTAGGTGTGTCACAGCCAAGTACTTGCGGGTAATCGGCTATCGGTACACAAACGTCAGATTGTTCCAGGCATATTTCCCTGCCCCAGCTGCTGCACCGCCAAAAGAATTTCGCTCCCAGCCATCCACATGCCCAGCAGTTGAATGCTAGCTTGGCTAAATTGCTAGCACTTCAACTGCTGCCTTTTCAGTTGGTAGATTCTGCCCCCTTCCGTGAGTTTGTGGAATGTGCGGTTCCTCAGTGGCAGGTTCCCAAACGCCACTTTTTCTCACGGAAGGTGATTCCGGCTCTCTACCAGCATGTGGAAGGCAATGTCTTGGCCTCGCTGGAAGGTGCATATTACCGCTGACTCAAGGTCCAGCAGGCATGGACAGGGACATTACCTATCTTTCACCGCACACTGGGTGACTCTTCTGGCAGCTGGGAAGGATGCAGGACAGGGTGCAGTAGTGTTGGAGGTTGTTCCGCCACGACACCTCTAAAATTCTACTAGTGATGATTCTGCCACACCTCTCTCCTCCACCCCCTCCTCTTCTTCTTCCTCCGTGGCCTCTTCCTGTGCTGATTTGTCCTCGGAACCAGCGGTGCTCCGTAGGCGTTTAAGGGCCTACGTAAGCACGCAAGCAAAAAGATGCCATGTGGTGCTTGAGCTGGTGTGCTTGGGGGACAGGAGTCACACTGGGGCAGAGATTCTGTCAGCTCTGCAGGGGCAGGTTCAGAGGTGGTTGACATAACGCCAGCTTAAGGCAGGTATGGTGGTTTGTGACAATGGCACCAACCTCCTCTCCGCCCTCCGACAGGGACAACTGACCCATGTGCCCTGTTTGGCTCATGTCCTTAACTTGGTGGTGCAGCAGTTCTTGGGCAGGTACCCGGGCTTACAGGATGTCCTGAGGCAGGCCAGGAAAGTCTATGTGCATTTCTGCAGGTCATATAATGCCAGTGCTCGGCTGGCTGATCTCCAAAAGGAATTTAACCTGCCCAAGAACCGCCTAATCTGTGACACGCCCACCAGGTGGAACTCAACATTGGCCATGCTGCAGCAGCTGCACACGCAGCAGAGGGCCATCAATGGATACCTATGCGACTATGGCACCAGGACAGTGTCACCGGAGCTTGGTTTTTTCCCGCCAGTGGGCTATGATCAGAGATGTATGCACTGTCCTGTCACCATTTAAGAAGGCCACGAAGATGGTGAGCAGTGACAGTGCATGCATCAGTGACACTGTCTCTCTTGGGAGGAAGAGGAGGACTTCCTTACCTCTCAAGGCCCCCTTTATCCAGACAGTGTTCCTGCGTGGCCGCTGATCACACAGGACGAGGAGGAGGATTGTGTCAGCATGGAGGTGGAGCCTGGCACTCAGCATCAGCAGCAGTCTTCAAGGGATCATTTACAGTCCAAAGAAACCCATGGACTTGTACGTGGCTGGGAGGAGGTGGCTGCGGATCATGTCGTCCTTAGTGACCCAGAGGACTCTGGACTGAATGCCTCAGCAAACCTACGCTGCATGGCCTCTCTGATCCTGCAAAGCCTGCGGAAGGATGCTCGTATTTGTATATGTATATTGTATATGAAACATCTTCGGGAGGCCTTGCAGAAAGGTTTGTTCAACGCGTTTCCAGAGCCTGGGAGGTTACAATGTCCTGGTCCTCCTGGACAACATGTTGCTGAGGCTTCGATCAGTCACAGAAGGAGCTGTGGAGAAGGTGGCTGTCTGACCGATCCATTCAGACAATTTTTTAGTCCGCAGCCCCAAGGTCTGATTGGTTCCAGCAACCATCGCCAGCGTCTGATTCACATGGTGCAGGATTACCTAGGGGCAAGATCAGACTTGGACACCTTTCCCACCGAAAATCCTCTGGGTTACTGGGTCTTGAGGATGGATCACTGGCCAGAGCTTGCACAGTATGCAATTGAGCTACTGGCCTGTCCTGCATCCAGCGTTCTTTCGGAATGCACATTCAGTGCTGCTGGAGGCTTTGTAACCGATCACAGGGTGCGCCTCTCCACCGAATCGGTCGATCAGTTGACCTTCATAAAAATGAATCAGTCTTTGATCACCAGCTACCAAGCACCTGATGCTAATGTAACCGATTTTTTTTTTTTTAATGTGAGATCCCTTCAAGACTGCCTATGCTGATGCTGAGTGACTATCCTGTTATGCTGAGTCACAATCCTCTTCCTCCTCAATTTTCATGCTGATATCTTGTAAGAACATTTTTGGTTCTGGGCACTGCCAGCAGTGCCCAAGGCCCAATTTTTCAGCCCCTGTTTAACAGGGAGTATAATTACAATTTTTGATGCAATACTTTGCAGCAAGGCTCATTCCTGTGCTCCAACTGGAGTATCTGTGAGGGGTTGCAGTGTTGTGGCACCAGCACCAGTGCCCAAGGCCCAATTTTTCAGCCCCTGTTTAACAGGGGCATGTAATTACAATTTTTGATGCAATACTTTGCAGCAGGGCTCATTCCTGCGCTCCAACTAGAGTATCTGTGAGGGGTTGCAGTGTTGTGGCACCAGTGCCTAAGGCCCAATTTTCCTGCCCCTGTTCAACAGGGACATGTAATTACAATTCTTGATCTAATATTTCACAGCAGGGCCCATTCCTGTGCCCACCAAAAGTAACTGTGAGGGCTTACAGTGTTGTGGCACCAGCACCACCCCCCCCACCAAAGGCCCAATTTTTCTACCAGTGTTCAACAATGGCATGTAATTACAATTCTTGATCTAATATTTCACAGCACGGCGCGTTCCTGCGCCCACCAAGAGTAACTGTGAGGGCTCACAGTGTTGTGGCAACACCAACACCTAAGGCCCCAATTTCTGCAGAGTATATAGGGCAGGCCCCTACTTTCAAACATCCAACTTACAAATGACTCTTACTTGCAAACGGAAGGAGACAACAGGAAGTGAGATGAAATCTACCCCTAGGAAGGGAAATTCTCTCCTGTAAGAGTTAATATGGGAAAAACGAGTCTCCTCTTCACTGATGCTTTATCACCAATCCTTGTTTTACTAAAAACCCCAAATTTTCAAAAAACATTTGTTATTGGGACAGAAAGTGAGGTGAAATCTTCTAAAGAGGCTGTTCAGAGTATATAGGACCTGGGGGCCCCACGTCTTTCCTTTTTTTAATTTGGGTGCGTGGTTCCCCTTAATATCCATACAAGACCCAAGGGGCCTGGTAATGGACTGGGGGGGTACCCATGCCGTTTGTATCACTGATTTTCATCCATATTTCCGGGACCTGACATTACATTAAAGCCGCAAGCAGTTTTAAATTACTTTTATTCCTTTAAAAATGTCATTTTGTGCAGGGACTGTTCTAAGCACGGGAAACACGCGCCACTTTACAGGCATACTATAGACACCCCCCAGGTACGATATTTAAAGGAATATTTCACTTTTTTTTTCACTTTAAGCATCATTAAAATCACTGCTCCTGAAAAAACTGACGTTTTTAAAACTTTTTTTGCATTTATACATGTTCCCTGGGGCAGGACCCTGGTCCCCAAACCCTTTTTAGAACAATAACTTGCATATTAGCCAAATTATCACTTTTGATTTCATACATTCTAGTCCCATAGACTTTAATTGAGTTCTAAAGTTCGCGCAAACTTTCGGTCCGCTTGCAGGTTCTGGTGCGACAGGTTCTCGGCTCATCCCTACTTCTTCCTTCTCTTGCTCTCTCTCTCTCACTCCCTTTCTGTTGCTCCCCACTCCCACTCAATTTCACTTCTCTCTCTTTCTCTCACTTGACCTCATTCTCTCTCTCTTGCTTTCTCTCTTGCTCTTGCCTTCTCTCTCTTATTCGGCGCCTCGCTCAGTCCCTCTCTCTCTCGCTCCCACTCTCTCTCAATCTTGCTCCCACTCTCTATTGCTCCCACACTCTCCCTCCCTTTCCTCACTCCCTCTCTCCCTCCCACTTCTCAGTTTGTAACATATCACATATTGTGGAGCTATTTCACCTTTGACTCCTTTTCTCCCAAGTAGAATTTGAAGTTTCCTCTTCTCTTCTATAGAATGGATTCGGGGCTCATTTTATAGAGAGTCTCTGGAAGTGAGTGTCCCTCACTGATGAGTACCGTAGCAGAAAGCTGTCATCTTCCAGGACCCCCTGGTTACATTGCTGGCAGAGTATACTTTCTCTGGGCTTGTAGGTTGTCTGTGCCAGCCTAATTCAATTTCCAGGCTGTGGGCGCTCAGTCGTACAGGCTCAGGGTCTGTCTATCTTTGGTGTCTTGTAGCACCTCTAGCCATGAAGCTAGCTTGTAATTTCTCTGCAGGGTAAATGGTTTCTTGTAGTTTGTTATTTCATTCTCTATTCTCCAACACATTTTTCTTTGGAACTATTATTATGTTTTTTATTTGAGATTTTGTCAAGCCCTTTGGTTGAGAGTTTGGGATATACAAGGCACGAGTGAGTCCATGACTTGGACTGGGGTCAGACTGATCAGTAAAGATTTATGATGTTATGAATTGAGACTGCAGTGTTGTGTATTTGTTCATTTGCATGGATGGATGTCTGAGTGAAATATTGTTTGTATGTGTATTTTTCTCTGTGTGCGTGTTTATATATGTATGTTTGTGTGTGTTTCTATGTGTGTGAGTGTTTTATTACTTGTATAGTATATAGGGTACAAAACATATGTGTGTATCCTTGTTAGTGTATCTAAATGGTTTGAGTGAATGATTGCATGTGGATGCTTTTTGTGTGATTTGTGAATGTGTGTTTGTCTCTCCATCTCATTCACCTCATTGTCTGTCCCTCTCACCTCTTCATTCAAATCTTCACTCACATCTTTGCAAAGTGAATTTTGCCAGTCCTGAAAGTGAAAGATGACTATCTACAAAACAGAAATCATTGTGTCCCAACGGAGGAGCACAAAACAAAAGAAGACCCTTTAACAACTGCCCTCTTGATGAAACTAACAGCTACATATACCTTCATCCATGTTCGACTAATATATAATGCAGTCTTGAGTATGACCCATGTACCATTTACATACATATAATATACATATAATAAGAGATACATTTATAATCCCTTTCTCTGGGATGTTGGAATCTCCAAATATCTAACAATTGACATTGATGTACCATTTTTTTTATTAATTAAGTTGATGCACTTCACTCCTCTGGACTCTGGACAAAGAATCAAGCTGTGGGTCCCCATTATAAAATGAAAGTCTTCTGCTACTATCACTCTACCAGCTTTAAGTTCCATAAATTTTCCCAAAACTTGTCTTAAATAAGAATTGGGTTCCTATTAGGACACATTTGCCAGCGTACATTCCAGATCACATAATTATCCTTTCAGGAACAGGTATCTGGATCTCTGGATCTACTAATCAGTTTTCGATAATCTAAAATCTTTTGCAAAACCTATCCCCTGCCCCTACCCCATTGCTTCATTGCTTCTTTTCATTGTTGAATCCCCATGTAGGATGTTCCCTTGAATATAGTTTAACTTTTAAGTCCTGCGCTATATGTGTCTCTTGTAAAAAGATTGTGTTTGCTGAATAATATTGGATTTTATTTAAGAACCTTTTAACCAGGGCATTCAGGCCTTTCACATTATAAGTAAAAAAAATTAATTTTAACATATCAGATATTTGCCATTTTCCTTCCTTTACCTCCCTTCCCTTCCAACCGGGTGTTAGGATTCCTAACGCATGAAAATGTTGGTAGAAGAAAGCAAAAAACAAGGGAGTAAACTAGTAGCCAGGAAGAAAAAGTAGCTATTCCATGAATGTCTATTTCCCTCCCCCCACACCATGCCCTGTCCTCCTCCCTGCCAACCCCTCCTCCCTTTCCCCCCTCCTCCTTTCCCCCCTCCTCCTTTCCCCCAACTTCCTTTCTCTGTACCTATCTTTTGGCCATATTCTGACCTTCAAATTGATGATGGGTCTAGGGCCTCCTCCTCCCATCATCTATTCTTTTAGCCCTCTGTCCACATACGCCTTCTGGGACCCTACCCCCCCCCCAAAACTGGGGTATTGGGTTTCGGCGTTCATGTTTAATCCTAATGCTTTCTCACCCTCCCTTCTGCTTAGTTCAATTCCCCTTATCTCGCTGCCAATCCTTATACTGCTATCTTCTCCCTCTTCTGTTGCTATTTAATTTACTCTGATATTCTTCCTTTCTATTTAATTCTCTTAAGGCTTCTAACTATAAGTGTCTCTTATTTCTCTATACCCTTTCTTCAGGTATTTTCTGCTTCACCTCCACCTCCTTCTGCTTCACCTCCTTCTCATTCACATCTTCCCTTACCTCTCCTTTCACTTCACATACACTTACAAACACGTTGGTATTACACATACTAAAACACAAACACACAGATAAATGCATACTGGGACAAAAAAAGTCTGTTCTCTTTGGAGTAAAAAATGTTCATATAGAGCATTTTATGTACAAAGTTTAGATGAGCTTAGCAGAGTTTTACATTTTTTCTGCCAGTAAGCTCCAATCAGAAACGTGAATCAGAAGGGTATTTTTTCCTGCCTCTAAACGTTGATCTCAAAATATGCCTGTAAACATCCTAATGTACATGGACACATTGAGTTGCTTCTACAGGCAGAACACAAAACTCCTGTAGAAGCAATGTTTTTTACGCCAGTGTGCATGGAGCCTCGAGCACAGAATCACTCACGCACACAAAACTGTACACGCACACAAAACCCCCCAAAAAAACACAAACACACACAAACGTTCACACACAAATACAAATATATACATATACACAAATATATACATATGTGACAGACCTATCTGGAAAAGAGGCTTTTGGAGGGGACTGATGGCTAGCCTCCTGCAAACTGATTATGGGCCCTGGCATTTGGGGGGATGGTGCTCTTTGTGAGCTGTATGTCTGGGGACCCTGGAGGTGGCGTTACTTTAGATTTAGGTCCATGTCCCCCAAGACACACAGACTTTGGGGACCCTGGATATGCCATTGTGATGGGAGTCACTAATAGGGGCACAAGGTGAATGAGCACCCCACTATGATCTGTGCTAAGCAGAGACTCAATGCTGTATATATGTGTATATAGAATGTGTACTGTTTGCTGTGCTACTTTGGGGTGGGGCTGTATTCCAATGTTCTATTGTGTTTGTCTGCCTTGGATCACAGGATGTGTATTGCTGTGAGGAAAGGGGGAGGGGGGATTCCTGCAGCAGTCCCCCTGTTAAGACTGGTTACTGATGAGAAGTTAAGCACACCTGACCTGTGTGTCCATTGTTATTGGACAGTTTAACCCGCCCTGTTTTCCAAGGGTGGGGGGGAAATGCTTTGGAGTGGGATCTGTATAACATGTGTTTTTTGAATAAAGATTCATTCCTGCTTGAAACCTGAAGACAGAGCCGTGTCTCGTTTTTGGGGTGGATTATTTGTATGGGTTCCTTGTTTGGCTGATTGGAGTGTTCGGTAGCTGCCTTTGTGTTTGGGTTTGAAATGTCCTAAACGACTTTAACCCCTTTCATACTCGGGGTGTCGTTACACTGGTGGCTAGCAGCGGGATCATTCCCACAGCCCAGAAGGACAGCTACAAGAGGACACAGGACAATGGAAGCACAGTATGGACGGCTAAAGCTCTCTTCCCTCAAGGACTTACTGGAGAACCGGGGCCGACCGGCCAACAACCGTAAGAAGAGGGACATTATCGCAGAACTAGTCGAAATGGATAGAGCTGAAAGACCCAACATAACCGAAAGGCCCAGCATAGCAGACTTCAGACACCCCTGCGGAGATATGGATCTGGCATCAAAGTTCCCGGGGCTGCTACGGATCGTCCTTTCAGCAATCCCCAGGACTGTGTCTGTGGATGAATACCTGGAGCTCAGGCAGAAGATCCGGGTAAGACACTGGATTAGAGCCCTCCAGGTTGCTGCAATGCAACGGGGCAAGTGCTTTCCAACCCCAGAGCAGCAGGCCAGTGAACAACGGGAGTTACGGATGCAATTCCTGGGAGAGCGGCCCCAGGAGCAATGGGTGACTGAGCTGGACAGGCTGGTCCAGCAAGAAATAGAGCTGGAGAATCGGTATCGGGCTCTGCAATGGCAGGTGGAGGAGGAATATTTAGGGGAGACAACAGAATGCTCTCCGGAGGGATATGACTTTGGTGGCCCTGGATTGCTGTGGGAGAGCCTTTCAGATTGTTTTGTGTATGGTGATGAAGGGGAACCTACCCTGGAGGACCTGCAAGAATACAGAGAGGCTATGTTCAGTCTTGCAGGGGTCTCAGAGCTTAAACCTGATCTAGACTATTTGCTAAGGAAGGAACAGCATCTGGAAAGGGCATACAGGAAACTGCTAGAATGCGTTCAGCAGCATGCCAGAGAATCGGCAGTGGAAACTCCGGAGATTGCCATCTCCAAAGCTGAAGTGCTGACAACAGGGCAGAGTTCTGCTAACCTCTGCCCAGCACTGATAGCATCTTCTGGGTTCCACGGACATGAGATTGTGAACTTCTATCCCCAGACACCAGTTGCAGACACAAGGGATTTGATGGACTTTTCTTCTGGGGAGGAACAGCCAGGTGAGCCACCGGTGGGGGAGCTGGTGTTAAGGCCGGGCTTCACTGTGCTCTGCCCAGCACCAACAGCAGTATTTGTGGAGTTACAAGGAACTTCCCCAGCTGAAGCGCTGGTCACCGGACAGAGGGTCCAAGACCTCTGCCCTACACCTGCGGCGGTTCCGGAGGCCCAGGGTGAGAAGGAGATGGTCCCTTCCCAGCAGCATATGGCACCCCAGAATGATGCCACCAATCCAGCAGAAGAGCTGGCAACAGAGCAGAGTGCTGCAAGCCTCTGCCCTCACCTAACAGAAGAGGGAGCTCTTGTGGTAGTGGAAGGGACTTCGGTCTTTACTGACACAACCCCAAAAATTGGTGCGGCACTAGGACAGGAGGATGTCAGCCATGCTTTGCAAGCACTGGGGGATTTTCACTTACCAAAAGTGGATGGGACTTCAGTGTCCACTTGTATACCCCAGGGATGCTGGACGGTCGGCCCAGATCCCCAACAGCGTGACAGACTGAGCCCAGTCACCCTGTCTTCTCTCCAGCAGGTGAAAAGACTCCAGGGAGAAGGGCCAGTCCAGGCCTTTCCCCAGCGGCAGGGATGTTCTCTGAGAGATGCAGAGGTTGGCTGGGTGAGTAATTCTCTGTTTGGAACAATTTATTTGGGGTACTTTGTGGATACCGGCATTGGGGGACCACCCGTCTGGGGTCTCCTCCTGTGTTAGTCTCCTGCTGAAAGGGGAGAAATGTGACAGACCTATCTGGAAAAGAGGCTTTTGGAGGGGACTGATGGCTAGCCTCCTGCAAACCGATTATGGGCCTGGCATTTGGGGGGACGGTGCTCTTTGTGAGCTGTATGTCTGGGGACCCTGGAGGTGGCGTTACTTTAGATTTAGGTCCATGTCCCCCAAGACACACAGACTCTGGGGACCCTGGATATGCCATTGTGATGGGAGTCACTAATAGGGGCACAAGGTGAATGAGAACCCCACTATGATCTGTGCTAAGCAGAGACTCAATGCTGTATATATGTGTATATAGAATGTGTACTGTTTGCTGTGCTACTTTGGGGTGGGGCTGTATTCCAATGTTCTATTGTGTTTGTCTGCCTTGGATCACAGGATGTGTATTGCTGTGAGGAAAGGGGGAGGGGGGGATTCCTGCAGCAGTCCCCCTGTTAAGACTGGTTACTGATGAGAAGTTAAGCACACCTGACCTGTGTGTCCATTGTTATTGGACAGTTTAACCCGCCCTGTTTTCCAAGGGTGGGGGGGAAATGCTTTGGAGTGGGATCTGTATAACATGTGTTTTTTGAATAAAGATTCATTCCTGGTTGAAACCTGAAGACAGAGCCGTGTCTCGTTTTTGGGGTGGATTATTTGTACGGGTTCCTTGTTTGGCTGATTGGAGTGTTCGGTAGCTGCCTTTGTGTTTGGGTTTGAAATGTCCTAAAGGACTTTAACCCCTTTCATACTCGGGGTGTCGTTACAACATATACACACAAATACACAAACTCTCAAAAACCACCTTCTTCCCATCTTCAAACCCCTCTCCCTCACGTACTAAATCTCCATCTTTACAATATTTATTTATCTACAATAACATCTTTAGTTGCATTTCAGTCTTTTAAATCTTTCCTCGCACATCTTCAATCCTTTATACTAAAATATTTACTCTCATTTTCACTCATTCCTCTCTTACTCATATCTTCTTTCTCTCACTCACTAAACCCGCAACTTTAAAATCAGTCTGTATATGCAGTAAAGCATGCTTGTCTTCTCTGATCTTCCCCTTCTCACTGTCCCCAATCCATTTTCTAACAGAACAGAGCCTTTGGAGTAACGCTGCACATGCTCAGATTGGTGTGTATTGCTAAAGAATTTTTCTTTTTCTTGAGATGAGCAGGTGATCAGCACAGGGCGAGCCAGCACTTGCAGCCTAATAGGACTGTCAGAGAAGAATGAACTCCTCCTACAAGCTTTAACCATTGCTCAGCCGGACACTGATTGATGTCACAATATTGCTATATACTGCTGATAAGGAAAGGTAGTTAGTCATTTATATTTACTAAAATTCTGCATACTGTGGAAGACCAGATATAGTGAAGGCAGGGTTTAGTAACACTTTAACTCACATCTACCCTTCTCAGTCAACGTCTTTACTCACATCTTCACTCTGATCACTCACAGCTTCACTAGCATCTTATCTCACATCTTCACTTACATCTTAAATTTATCCCCCTCACTCACATCTCACCTCTCATATACATGAGAGAAAGAGATATGTAAAGTGAGAATTTGCGCAAAGAATTTAATTTAGAAATATGATATATGAGTGAAAGGGAAAAGATGTCAGTGAGAGGGGAGTTAGTAGTTTGTTCAAGTAGCGCTTTCAAATTCTCATGCACCCCTGTTCTCTATACATTTTTTAGGCTCTTCTGTTTCTTTTCTCAACAAATTTGACTATTTGCACCTACTATACCTAGAACTGTATCTGTCCTTCTTGGCTCTTGTAATGTAAATTGTAATGTATTCCTAGTGCCCAATAAACCCCATGTATGTCTTTTAAAAAAGTGTCTTCTTCATAAGTGACACGTGTGTATAATCCTAATCCCTGGGATCTTCTTTCTACGACAGCTAACATTTAATATCACCTGTCTATTAAGTCATTGCTTGTTCTTCTTCTTATGATGCAGCAAGACTTTTATGTCTAGACCTGCTGAAGAAGCTCATCAGAGAGCGTAACGCGTACAGGTGTGAGGTGCCACCATTCAGGAAGTTTTCTTTGTTAACACCATTGTTGTTATGTTTTTCACATTTGTATGTGAGTTTTAATAAATGTTATTAGCACATTGTTTTATATGGCCATACATGACTGACTGAGATCCCGGGAGGAGCTCTGAGCTGCATTGTGATGAGGATTCGTGTTCCCAAAAAATCCAGAGAGATATTACACCAAACATGTGTGACTGCATTGGGGTCTACATAGTGAGAACCCGGGAGGAGGTCTGTCTTGTCCAGGAACACCAGGAGGAGGAGATGTTTTCCTGAGGCATCCTGAAAGACACAATCACAGGCTTGTGTGACTCTGTATTGGGGTCCACTTTTGGAGGTGAGCAGGCATTCTAGCTAGAGATGGTAGTCACTGGAAATTTATGAACTGTAACTGAAAGTTAATTTTGTAATTTTTGGACTTGATCTATTTTTTTTTTCTGGTCGTGCTACACTATATTTTGTTTTGTAAGACTGTGTCCTCTCATCTGACCAATGCACACTTCATTATCACACTTATTCACTTTTAGATTTACAGAGAGGGATATTGAACATTAAAAAATTGTACCCTCTTAGCAAATCTTATAATCTTTGCAGCTTTTAATGAGAGGAGTTCTTAAATGAAAGTGCTGATTGGATGGACAATCAGCTCAAACAAAACGTTTCACAATAATGTGCCCTGCTAGAAAAACTCCTTTTGAAAAATTACAGAAAATAAATCTTTTTTTTTGTTACAAGACAAATTTAAAAAGCATTCCATGGCATACCAAAGCATTGACCCTGTGCTTTCTGTGTTGACCATTAAGCTTATTTCACAGCGCTTTATTTACTATTTTTCTCTGTGTACTGTATACGCGAGTTGTGTATTTCTGTCCTGTGCATATATTTATTATTCCTTCTTTTCTATGCACTCTTTTGTCTAAAAGCTCTTGACTCTTTTTCTGATATGTCCTTTATTTATAATGAATCAAAGTTTTCGCATGCTCAGTCTTCTGTGATAATTGTGAATCCTATGAAATGTTGATCCATGATTTTTGCACCGGTAATGAGATCTGTCTTCACTTACCTTCGAACAATGTTACATAGTTAGTTGTTGATAACTTATTCAATATGTAAGCCCAAAACATAAATATCAGCAACTTACCAAGTGGATATAATAATTTCTTTTTGCAGACTCTTTTTACATATTTTTTAATAAATCTTGTAAACAACACATTCTTGTGATTCATTCCTATATTTATAGCCTTGACTTAACTTTCAACATGTTTTCTTTTATTATATCAAGAATGAGTTTATTCACTCCAATTCAGAAAGTTAAAAAAATCTGCTTTGATTTTTTTTCTTTTATATTTAAAAAAGGATACTTACGATAATATTTTTTTTCGATGTGTTAGTTTATTTGATCGAAAGATTTATTTTTATTTATTTTCAGGTAATTTATATTTTTTAATGAGAATGTTAAATCTTTCTCTGCTTCCTTTGTATAAAATAATTTCAACTTTAATTACAGAATTCAATAAGACATTCCCAAAGCACTAGTCCATTGTCTTTGTTATATATGTGAACTAAAAAGTTTTCTTCTTAATTTCATTTAGGTCAGACGTAAAAAAAAGTTGTCCCTTGATTTTAATTAGCATTATTAAAATTATTATTTCTTTTATATATTCTATTTTTTATTTATATTATTTAATATAATAGTTATTTATTAAGATTACGATTATATTATTTTGTCTATCTTTTATTTTGTTATTTTATTGCATTGGGACATATTGATTACATTTTATCACTTTCATTTTAAAAGAAATAAGATACCCAAATTTGCATACAATACAATAGTAATGTTCATAATGGAGCTTTCCTTTATTTACTTTAAAGTAAATATACTGACAGTGTTTTTTAAACACAGCCATTGAAAAACAAAATCAGGGTACCTTGAATTAATTGAAAGTTAATTTTGGCGCTTAGGCAGCAGCTAAGCTCCAAGATATGTACAAAATAAAACGGGAATATTCCAGAACATATGTGCAAATAAAATATGCACAACACAGTGAGGGAAAAAAGTATTTGATCCCCTGCTGATTTTGTACTTTTGCCCACTGACAAATAAATGATCCAGAATACCAACAAAAATATCCAGAAAAACGCATTTAAAAAAAATATATAAATTTATTTGCAGTTTAATGAGTGAAATAAGTATTTGACCCCTTAATAAAACATGACTTAGTACCTGGTGGCAAAACCCTTGTTGGAAATCATGTTTCTTGTAGATGGCCTGGTGGTTTGCACACATCTCAGGAGGGATTTTGTCCCACTCCTTTTTGCAGATACTCTTCAAGTCATTAAGGTTTTGAGGCTGACGTTGTTATTCTGTCTCTCACTGTTATAAAAAACCTACAATTAAAGTTATAGATTGATAATTTCTTTGTCAGTGGGCAAACGTATAAAATCAGCAGGAGATTTTTTACCTCACTGTACATCATCACCAACTTGGTATGTTGTAAATCACATCTTAATATCTTAGAGGCGAACAGATTTGCAAGCAAATTTGCTACCAATACTTGTGGGACTACGCACACAATTTTATAAACACTTTTCACATTGTTTTTTTTATTATATGCGTTATTATCGCTATGTTTTTGTATATATATTGTATCAAGGTAAATGTATCAAGGTATTATAAAATGCATGTACATTGTTATTTTTAGAGCAGCAAATTTACTCTAGGATAACAAATGCATAAGGATGACAAATACAGTTTTTTTAATGCTAACCGTCTTGCCTAATTTTACACAATTAGAATATCTGAATTAATAACTGAAGCAGGAAGCTAACACTTTTAAAATGGAAGAAGAAAAGATTTAGTTACAAAATCATTAGCTTTTATCATATTAGTTTCAACTGTATTTTTTTTAGTAGGAAAACCTTTTCAGGAGCGTTTAATCATGAAACACTATTGTAAATAATAGTGGTCCACGTTATACCAGTAGTGAAAAAAAAAAAATCCATTCACAAGCTCAACACTCCAATACAAGTCCGTAACATTTGCTTTATTGATATTCTGATGCTCTGTTCACCAATACCCCAGCCCCCATTACTGTTTATGTAAATACCGGGGTATCAGGAGACATCCTGGGGTAATAAGATAAGCTTTTTCTTCAAGTTGTGGAGCAGTAAATTTAGTTCATATACAAGTCAATTGCACGGCTCAGCGTTCAAAAAAACCAAGACAACACCACACAAACCGGAATAGAAATACCCTTGATCTTTGAGAGGGCAAAGAAAAACGTTAGGAATTATAGGGAACAGAGGGGAGAGTCCAAGGTCAGTTCTCTTCATACCATTTTTTTGTGTGTTATCTTTTGAACATGCTACCATCTTCTCCCATTAATGACTCCATGTTTTAAGGAATTACATTTGAATAATCATTATGTACCACCCCCCCCCCCAACTTTAACTAGTCTGTCCATGTAAAAAGTCTCTGGCACCTATGTCCCTTTACTCAGGATTTATTATAGTTTTTTTCTATAATAATCTGAAACAGTATTTATCACAAGGGAAAATCTTGATTTTTCGTTTATCTACATGGCTACAGGATTATGAAGAGACATATTTGGCAAGGGATATATTTAAATTTGAGACTGAATGCAAAAAATTTAGATGGGAGGCACTGAGCACTTAGTTGTACTGAGTGCAGGATGCATCTCTTGTTCTGATTTGATTTCATTAGATGACTGGATCTCATGTTCAATTAGTAGAAGATTGATATTCACACAAGCTTTGGAAACTTGGAGGCCGGTGAATATATCCATGTATGATACTGCAGAGTCAGTACAATAAGTTGGCAATTTTTGACATTCAAAATGCTGACCAAATCTTAATATCTTGTAAACCCTAGGAATATCTTGTTTAACCTAGGGATTAGTCACTGTTGCTTCAATCCGAGTCAATGATTGGTCACAGCATGGGGTCAATCTGGTTTCTCCAATGATAGGCTGGCTTAATGATAACCAACCAGTCTATGTTAGGCTTTCACACATAATACTCTTTGTCCTTATTTTTCTTATTTTTACCAGTTGTTTTTGTGGCAGGCACTGTCTTTTCTTTTACCACAGCACCATTACTCTGGGCTGAGTTACTGATGTAGTTCCGGGTTTGGTCCACTTGGTATGATCCCTCATCTCGGTTTCTGTACTTGTACATTGCGTAGAGAAGAATGAGGATGCAAAGGGCAGCTGCTGCCACAATTCCGACAACCATTCCTGTGGTGCTGCTGGACTCCCTGATAACTTCCACGGCTCCAGGTGATCCTTTCTCCCCTGAGCCTGTAGGATTTGCTGTTGGAAAATTGTGGAAATTAGGAGAAGATGTAATAGATGGAAATCTCTGCTTATTTAATTTGTCCAGTTGGAAAGAGGTAGGGATATTGGGATATTGGTCTATGTTGGGTTTTAGGGGTTCCCTGTTATTCATTTTGCCCGCAGGGATGTTCCGGACAAGGTCTGGGGATGTGGTGGAGGTGAGAAGGTCATAAGGAGAAGGTGTTGAGCCTCCTGACTTTATATTTGGATGTGAGCCAGGAGTTCTCCTCTCTGTTTTAGATGGTGGGGTTTTTTCTGTTACCAATGGAAAACTGGTATAGAAGTCCTCATCATCTGTTGGAGGAAAACTTGATTCAAATACTTCCCCAGAGGCATAACCAGAAACCTCTATCCCCTCCTCGCAATCACTATCTTCTTGCTCAGATGGGCATGGTGGCCTCAGGTTGGAAGGAACACTCAAGGAATCTTTGGTGGTGTCCAGAGTAAGGACAGTTCGGTATGTAGGGGGAGGAGGTATAAATGGGGAGCGAGTAGCAATAGGAGGGGTATCTAAGGAATCTTCAGTAATTATGGGCAATATTAACTCCCCTCCTGTAAACAAAAAAAAGAAAAATAACACAGAGAAAACAGCAAAGAAAGGTGTCAGTAAAAACCTCAGAAAGGCAACAGTTGATTAACACAATATTTTTCTGCTAACTCCCTAAATATATTTAAAGCTATCGTAAAATGTTCTAAGCCCAAAGTGTTCTAAAATTACAAAATATCTATTCAATTAACATTTGCAGAAAAATAAAAAGTATAAAATTGACACAACATAATTATCTTTCTGAATCTTTTCTAATTTCTTTTTTTATTACATCTGGTTACTTATACTTTTTCTTATTATTCATCCCCAAGGCCCAAAGCAACTTTCTTATCGGTTCATTCAACTTCTTCTTATATTCTTCTTTATATTCTCACTAGCAGCCTTTCTATTTATTTTGTTAAATACTGGCCTGTACAAATAAATATTTTATTAGTTCTGATGGCTACTCTCAAATATTTATTTTTTCCCAGCTTAGCTCATATGTAGGCTATCTTAGATACATCTACAATATTTCTATTTAAATATTCTCCTTTGTTGATTTTCAATCAAGCACCATACCATAACATTTTCTGACTGTCAACCAAGATGCTTAAAGCTAATCTACTTCATATATCCCAAATCTAAGGAGAAACTTTTTATACCCCCCCCCCCCACCCCACCAGTATTTTCATTCTCCCCAAGTATCTAAATCTCTGTTTATTTATGCTTCCCTGATGAGATCAAACAAAATTGATTCAGAATATTTAGACAACTTACATCAAACAATTGGCCACATGTGTTTTTAGCATGAAGACAAAAAAAAATTACAAAAGAAACTGTGAAACCTCTCGGTAAAAAAAACTTTCTTCTTTTATTTTCTTTTAATGTTTCATGGTCACTTTATATAAAAAATCATTTATTTTACTCAAACATTTTATATATATATATATATATATTTTTTTTTATTATTATTCTAAATACATATATATAGATATATCTATATATATCTATATCTATCTATCTATATATATATATATATATATATATATATATATATATATATATATATATATATATATATATATATATATATATATATATAAATATAGATATATCTATATATAGATATATATATATATAGATATATCTATATATAGATATATATATAGATATATCTATATATAGATATTTTTTTTATTATTATTCTAAATACATTTGCAGGCTGACCATAACTTAGTGAGTGTTCACTATAAGCTAGGCTGCCTCTAAAAAAAAAAATTAAAAAAGCGTAATGACCATGAATTTATGTAGAGATTTAAGAACGGTAAAAAAAAAAAAAGGTCAAATAAAGAAATTACGGAAGAGGAAAAAGTCCTTAAAACAACATCACATTTTCTGATTTAAACAGATTTGAATTATAGTCATAATATTTTCTATTATATAGAATGGCATTCTTTGCAAGCATTTACAAAGGAAAATAGGATTTGGCTAGAAATTATAAATCAAAAACAGTAAAGCTGAGTAATTGAGCAAATTAGAAATTTATAAATAAATACTATATCACACAATGGACCTTAAGTAAAGGGTTTTTTCAAAGCATAAATGTGATGGAGAACATGCTCTTGGCCTACTGCTGTCAACGTGATGTAGATGATCACTATGGGGTTGATAGCTGATTGATTTCTATGGGGAAGTTGCACTTTACAAAGGATTTTTTTTAGAGCTTATGGTTAAAAATGTCACTTTGTACAGAATCTATCCAATCAATTGCAAGGAAAATAAAACATTTGCCTACACATGATTGGAAGCGAGTTAGCTAATTATATTGCAAAGTGCAAAATCTCTCGTAAAAGTAGTCAGTCCATCTCATTTAATAGCGGAAGTAAAACATCCTGTTATGCATTCTTTCCCAATTATACAAAAAAAAATCACATAACCCATAACACATGGCCCAAAATAAGTTATATATCTTGTTTGGCTTAGCTCAATTTGCTTTTGAAAGCAAACTTTGATTTTTTTTTCTATGAATCTAATGCAGTTTTTTACCCTGCAAGTAGTAGCACTTTCTAAGAAGGGCTGAAAATCAGTAGCAATTCATTACTGCAGGCAGGAAATGGCTGCCTAGGTAGGTCTTTTAACCCTAACATGTTTTTTGAAGGAAATTACTATATTTATTGGCATATAACACGCACTTTTCCCCCCTGAAAATAGGGAGAAAATCGTGGGTGCGTGTTATATGCTGACATAGTGCTGCCTCAGAGGGGAAGGAGGGGACAAGCGCCGCCAGATTAGACAGAGCCGGATCTCCTGTGTACTCGGCTCATCTCGGCTCGCAGTCACACCAAGTCTCACCTCCTGGACAGCTCCTAGCATGTCACATGTCCCGGATTGCGAGCTGAGTGCTGAGCTGAGCCGAGTACACAGGAGATCTGGCTCTGTCTACATTTGCACCGGCTACATTAAAAGGCACTAGTGAGGCTGCAGATGTGCACTGAGCAGGCTGCAATGATGGGCAATGGCAAGGCTGCAGATGGGTATTGCTGAAGCTGCAAAGGGGCACTGATCAGACTACAATGATGGACAATGGAAAGGCTGTAGATGGGCACTGCTGAGGCTGCAAATGGGCATTGATCAGACTACAATGATGGGCAATGGCAATGTTGCAGATGGGCAATGGTGGGGTGGCAAATGGGCACTGATCAGGCTTCATTAATGGGCAATGGTGAGGCTGCAAATGGGCACTGATCAGGCTGTATTAATGGGCATGGACCCTTATTTTGCTTCAAAGTCCGTTATTTAAAGTTTTTTATTAAAGTTTTTTCCTGAAACATCCCTCTAAAAATTAGAGTGCGTGTTATACACATGTGTATGTTATACGCCAATAAATACGGTATATGGCAGGCTCCTTGACCAACATAGCTGCAAAGTGACATTATCAATCTGCAACAGAAAGTATTGTTAATGGCTGAATCTCTGAGAAATTCCTGATCTGTGACATTATGCGTAGAGTGCTGGTGAAATATATTTTTATTTTAATAATTTTTTTTGAAGGTTCCACACATGTGAGAAGCAGTCACCATCATTCTGAAGAATGACTACAACCATGACTTCTTTTTTTTTTATAAAAAAGTCTGTAAAGTGTACCAGGCAGGGCTGTATAGTAAAGATCTTTGACATGGCAAGTAAATATATAACAAGTAACTATGGTGAGGTGAGTTGTCCATAGAAAAGTCCCTCAAACATATATTGACCCATTACATTATTTTTAACTTTTCAAATCTGACAGTTTTTTTTTTAAATCAATTAAAAAATGTATTTTTTTAAGCATGATCTCTGGTATATTTTTAATAAAATGCATGCATGTTTCCGCCCATGTGTATGTAACTATCAAAACAAAAGCAGCCCTAAATGCTATTTATTTGTGCTCTGAAAGTTTAGTATGTGTGTGCACATGTTTTCAGTTACATTTATTATAACTTTTCTTTTAATGATTTATAATAGGTTCTTGGAACAGAGACTAAAAATCAGGTAGCATCTATGCAAAAAATTAAGGCCTTATTTTTAAGTCTATATATTTTCATTATATTTTGTTTCATAACATTATATACTATATGAACAAATTTAATCATGTGAATGCATATAATTTCTATAAGCTTCCTTTAAAAAATTGTATCTACTTGTATTTTACAAGTATTATTTTATTTGTATTATTTATTATTTTACTTGTATTGTTTTTACTTGTATTATTTTAATATATGGTATTTACATTGTTACATGTTTACTTATTTCAAAATCAAATCAAATCAATTTACATTTTTAACCTTATTAAATCTTTTTTTTAATAACTATTATATTTGTCAATTAGGTAAAAATTTCAGGATTTCCTTAAAGTGGTTGTAACCCTTAAAAAACTGTCCCTTTAAGGCATGATATATAGAACCAGGGCTTTTTTTTCAGCGGGAATGCGGGGGAACGCAGTTCCGGCACCTTCAGCACTGAATGTATGTAATGGCAAGGGGTGCTGGATTGTGGTACAGTGTCTATTAATGCTGGCTGCTGGGGGATCTATTGTTACTGGAGGTGCTATTTTTTTGCAGGGGTTTATTTTTGCTGGGGAGGTCTATTGTTGCTGCTGGGGGACCTATTGTGACTGGAAGCAATATATTTTTGCGGGGGGGGGGGTCTGTTGTTGCTGGCGGGGGATCTATTGTTGCTGGGGGGGTCAGTTGTTGTTGAGGGGATTTACTGTTGAGGGAGTAGTCTATTTTAGCTGGCTGCTGGAGGGTCTATTGATGCTGTCTGTGGAGGGGAGGGAATCTGTTGTTGCTGCCGTGGTCGATTGTTGCTGGAGGGGGGTATTTTTGCAGGTGGTCCATTGTTGCGGGGGGGGGGGGGTGATCTATTGGTGGCTGCAGGGGATCTTTTTTATACTGCTTTTCTTGTTATTAACAAATTTCATACAAATTACTTAGTACCACAAATGTTACTTGGTTCTGTATTTTCTAAAAGGGGCATAGAACCAAGTAACGTTGCTCGGAGGTGGGTAGGAGCAGAGACAAGGGCTAACTCCAAAAGGCAGAGTTCCTGCACCAATTCTCAGAGAAAAAAAAGCCCTGTATAGAACAGTGACTTTTCAGTGTCAGTTGGCCCTTTCCATGTGTAAAATACATGCCTGTTCCTATGTTCCCATGTGTGTACTGAACATGCTTTATCATGGCTGCTGATCTGTGATGCAGCTCTCTTCTCAGCATCTCTCCCTCCCTTTTTTCCTATCATTTCTGTAGTCTGTGTGTGACCTGTGAAGCCAATCTCCTCTCCTCCACTCAGTCAGGAATACAATTCTCTGCAGCTATTGCAGTGTTTATAAAGAAACATAATAATAGATTAATTACTTTGATCCTCTCTGTTTTAGGTCCATATTTAGTGCAGTGTGTGTTTTCCCAAAATTATAATACTGTATGCCTTCTTTGCACAGTGCTGCCTCCCTATGCTTCTTTCATACATCTTTCATACATCAGAAAGGAAATCTCAGCCCCTCCCACTGTAGTCTCTTAGATCGAGAAGAGAAGCAGGACACATGGCCTTTGACACAGCACTGTGCAAAGAAGGATTATACTTTTAGGAAAACACACACTATGTTTAATCATGCAATGTGACACATTTTGTGTTATGTCATGCCCCAACAGTTGGTACTTTTTGTTGTAATAGTAACACATAAAGCCATTCCTTCTGAAAAATGAAAAGACACAACTTAAAGTGGATGTAAACCTGATTCATGAAATTTGAGCTGGGCACATATCTGCAGTGATTGTTATCTCTCTTCAAAGCACTATGTCCCAAAACTGTTATCAGCCTCATAACTGCTGACAAGTTCTCTGAAGCAGCTGGAGTTTTGTGCTGGGGAGGATGTTATAATCAGATTAACAAAGAGCTGAACCATTCAACAATCAGCTCTATACGTCTCTACCTATAGGGCTCTATGAGCCTTTCCTCCAATCAGCTGTCTTGGCTGTATGCCCAGGCTTCACTACAGTGTTGAAAAAGATAAAATCTCCTAACATGATCTATCTATATACTAAACAGTATATCAAGGTGAAGACAGCAGAAGACATGTAAAACTTATGTAGGGAGATTTGTTTCATCTCTGTGTATCATTTGAGGCTATTCGCATACAGTATGTGAGGCTTTACATACACTTTAAGTCATTCAGCTGCACAAATTTGAGTTCTAATTATGCCACAGTTCCATAACCTCCATAGTAACACAGATTAGTGTGCAATTGGAGGAGTGTAACAACCGCTTAAGTTATACAAATCAAGCAAATGATTTCAATGAACAAATGTGATTATTCGCATGTGATCGTAAGTTCATGTTTGCCAGGAAATATCTGTGCTGTTCCTTCAGAGCTGTGTGATGTGACTGAGTCTCCCATGCACATGTACAGGAGTGATGTCATTGTAGGTCGTCCATTCAGGCGGCCAGAGTCCCTGAACCCAAAAGGAAGAGCAGGTGAAGATGAAAGCGCCTGCAGCAGTGACAGCATGCTGCTGGAGGGTTTTGTCTTAAGGTAAGTTTCCCATACTAGTATGCAGTGTGTATGCACCTTATGATCTTGCCTTGCGGCAAAAACGTTATTTTCTTTCACAAGACTTTACTAACGGTTTAAGATTTTTGCCACTCCCCAAAATTCCCCCCAGGTTTGAATCAGCAAAACAGCTGTGTTATTCTTTCCTTTTTTTTTGTTGTGGATGGAGTAGAGAGGGCTTAGAACACATGTCAGCTTTTAATGCCCTCTGTGCAGTATTATCATAGATAGTGAAAGTAAAAGAAAATCCCAAAACTTCAGTTGTCCCTAGAAAAGTAATAGAGGGGAACTCTTCCAATGGGGAGACTAGTTCTAGCAGGGATTGTCTCTCACTTCCAGTTTCGGTAATGGGACGGTAATGGGAAGTGAAGGTAAATCTCCCCAATAGGACAAAGATTGAAAAAAAACAAAAAACAACAAACACAAAAACTTCAGTCTCACCAGGGAGCATACTTACTCCACTACACCTGAGCCAAAACTGCCTAGACTGCCAGAGCCATGTAGTCGATCTCTGAAGTTTCTGGAGCTTCCTAATAACGGCCTTTCCTATTGGCTGAACTGTGTCAAGGCTTGATTGCGTCATGTGACATCACATCCGCCCGAGGAATCCATACAGGTAACCGAGCCAAAACCACAACTGAGTGGTATCCAGTGGATGCCGGACGGACTATTTCCCTTGATTGGCTGAACACACCGGGTGCCAGGCTATAGGCACCAGAACATGTGAGTGTACCTACGTTTGTTTACTGCAATTTTTTCTAAATAAATAAAACAGTTTTACGCTATGGACTCCCCCCTCTGTCACTGCCACCTGAAAATTGATCTACACCACCTTCATGGTATTGTCTGCTGGGATCCAGATTGTATAAACCTTCCACTAAAAAGGTCTAATACTTCAGGGACAGTCAGCCTAGAACTTATTGGGAAAGATGCAGATGCAGATGACAGCCAAGTTCCATGAGGACTAAAAAGGGAATGGGCTGTTCTGTGGATGTTAAAGTGGTTGTAAACCCTTACAGACCACTTTTACCTACAGATAAGCCTGGATTAAGGCTTACCTGTAAGTGCAAGAAATATCTCCTAAACCTACACGGTTTAGGAGATATTTTTAAAAGACAGGCACCGATGTCTACGGCGCATGCGCCATAAACAATAGCGCATGCACTGTAGACAACGGCGCGATCATGCCGTAAGTGGCGGCTCCCATGCGAATGCAGCGCCAGAGCCGCGATACCCGAAGTCACTCTGGGAGATATGGTGGCAACGGAGGGGGGGAACGAGGACCGCTTTGGGGGCTTTGATCTCAGGTAAGTAATTTATAATGAGCTAGTATGCTATGCATACTAGCTCATTATGCCTTTGTCTTGCAGGGTGTTTATTTTTTATTTTTTAATAGGGTTTACTTCCTCTTTAACTTTCTATAGCTATGCACTGATCCTGTGGGCGGATGTAGGCGAGACATTTCGTCTTTTGAATCATGTTACCAAAATCTGTGTTCAAATATGGCTTATTAATAACTCTACAATGCATGCAATGTTAGTAGATCTCCAATTCTGTCATTTACTAGATTTCATAATAAAACCTTTATCCTAGAAGAAGAAAAGCAAATATAACAGGGTTGGATCTAACCTGTCTAATGTCTAATGTGGGTGTGCAGTAAAAATTGTCAGCGGGGCAGAGGATTGGAGGTCATCAAGGGAGTGTAAAGGGGGGTAAAGCAGGGCAAAGAATGGTGTCAGCAGTTTGTAGGGCAGTGTACAGAGGCCATTAGTTTGTAGGAGGGAATACAGGGGTCAGCAGGATGAAGGCCAAGGTTAGTAGTAGATGAGACCAGTAGTAAGTGACGCAGAGACAAATTTTGCATAACAGTGGGAGAGGCTTAAAGGGAATTATTAAACAGAATTTGAGCCTAGTCGCGGTTTACACTGCACAGTCCTCATACTCCTACTTACTATGTCACAAGTGACAGTCTCACAGCTACAAATAAACCTCCAAAAAAATATTAAATATTTTAACGTTTCCATCGCATATGCTCTTCTGCACAAAAAATATCACTTTGTCTGTCTGAGCCTACTGTAAAATAAAGAATTTAATTAAAACCAACACCTATATTGTGGCCGTATACCCAAAAGTTACACTATCTTCTCAATATGCTATTACTGTCCTCCTAAAAGTTTTTTGCCACAATGCAGTGTCGTTTTTCTATTGGTGTTGCGGCCCTTAGACATTATCATGTCAATGTCACCACATGGTGCATTTTGTCAATAGCATTTTGCATGTTTCTGCTATTGGAGGTTTTTACAATGTAATGTGGTGTTTTCATACTATTGTGTCCTGTCGCTTACCTCAAAAAAAAAATAAAAACAGCACTATGCAATGTACAATATAACGAATAGAGTGTAGGGGTCAGAAGTAACTAACATACAAAACAACATAGAGGGGTTCATTTACTATAGCGCCGCAGCCCTAATTAGCGCTAATTGCCACAAATTTGTGCTAATTTGCGGCAATTTAGTGCTAATTAGCACTAAAACGGTATTTACTATAGCGCTGGTGAGAAAATACTCCCAAAATCAAATTTACTATAGTTCCCCGAATCCAAATACTGTATCGCCCAAACCCTTACTCCGCTAAAACCTGGAGAACTGCACATGGAAATTATGTTTAGAGCATGATATAATTGCCTAAATGGTACTGAAATATGCGGTATATTATTTAAAGATAATCTGCTTTTAAACTGTGTGAAAAAGTGATTTCTACACTGAAATATCTGAGTCTGAGAAGTGAAAAATTCTCCGTTTTGGACAACTAGGTGCCAACACAACTGAGCATGCTCAGACCTGAAAATAGCTCTCATTTTAGCTCCAGTGTCTTTTTTACCCGGCGCTATAGTAAATACCAAAATGAGAGCTAATTAGAGAACATTTTTTGGAAGTGAAAATCTGCTCTATTATAGTCCAATGCAAGTTTTAGCCATGGATTCTAATGAAACAATTGTAACTTTCACAAAAAAAAACCTTTTAATGTTGAGATGAAATGTATCTTTCGCTGAAATATATTTTCCTTTGCAACTTTGTTGCTTCTACTTAAAATATTTTGTTTTTAAGAATGCTAGAATGTGGAATGTTTTGATGTTTTAGTAAAATATATTTTTCTCTGTCACTTTCACTTGTGATGCCGCATACACACGATCGTACTTTACGGCATACTTTGTCAGGCGTACCGTATTTCATCGGACAATTTGATCGTGTGTGGGCTCCAGCGGACTTTGTTTTCTCAAAAGTTTGACAGACTTAGATTTGAAACATGTTTCAAATCTGTCCGAAGGACTCGAGTCCGGTCGAAAAGTCCGCTCGTCTGTATGCTAGTCCGACGGACAAAAACTGACGCTAGGGCAGCTATTGGCTACTGGCTATGAACTTCCTTGTTTTAGTCCGGTTGTACGTCATCACATACGAATCCATCAGACTTTGGTTGATTGTGTGTAGGCAAGTCCGTTCATTCAGAAAGTCCGTCGTAAAGTCCGTCAAAAAGTACGCCGGACAAAGTCTGCCGTAAAGTCCACTCGTGCGTACGCGGCATCACTCTCCATCTCACAACAATCTTTACCCAAACTCACACAGGTGTCTTTACAATCCACAAACAATACCATTGCTGATGCAAATTTAAAATGAATCACAAATTTTTGTGCTTTTTATTATTTCCAAATATTCATAATTTGAGCCCAAAAAATGTGACATGTCTACCAACATCAGAAATTAAAATGTAATTCCCCAAAAATTGAGGGTAATATTCTACTCTCACCCACAAAAAAACACCAAATATCACAGAATAAATCAAGAAGAATAACTCTTGAGTAATGTAATTCCATCACCTGTATGTCCCAAGAAATGCAGTAGTTATGTGTTTTTATGTGTATTTATGTGTAGTTATGTGTAGGAGGTTCTCACATGTGGCAGCTCCATGGCTTGGAGGTTATAACTTCTGCTTATTATCCCTGAGCGTCTGGGTTCAAATCCCAAACATGCTGCTTCATGTAGAGAAGTTGTCTCATCTTCCAGGTCCTATAACTATGTCTAAATGTAGTATTTATGTTTAGGAGGGTTCCACCACCATTGTAAATCTTTTCCAGGTACACAATTTAGCCAAAAGTATTGGGATGCCTGCCTTTACACACACATGAACTTTAATGACAGCCCAGTCTTAGTCCGTAGGGTTAAAATTAGATTTGGCCCACCCTTTGCAGCTAGAACAGCTTCTGGGAAGGCTGTCCACAAGGTTTAGTGTGTCTATGGGAATGTTTGATCATTTTTCCAGAAGTGCATTTGTGAGGCCAGGCACTGATGAAGGATGAGAAGGCCTGGTTCTCAGTCTCTGCTCTAATTCAGCCAAAGGGTGTTCTATCGGGTTGAGGTCAGGATTCTGTGCAGGCCAGTCAAGTTTCTCCACCCCAAACCTTGCTCATCCATGTCTTTAAGGACCTTGCTTTGTGCAATGGTGTGCAGTCATGTTGGAACAGGAAGGGGCTTTCCCCAAACTGTTCCCACAAAGTTGGGAGCATGAAATTGTCCAAAATGTCTTGGCATGCTGACGCCTTAAGAGTTCCCTTCACTGGTAAAAGGCCAAACCCAACCCCTGAAAAACAACCCCACATCATAATCCCCCCTCCACCAAATCATTTGGACCAGTGCACAAAGCAAGGTCCATAAAGACATGGATGAGGGATTTTGGAGTGGAGGAACTTGACTGGTCTGGACAGAGTCCTGACCTCAACACAACAGAACACCTTGGGGGTGAATTAGAGCGGAGACTGTAGGTCAGGCCTTCTCATCCAACATCAGTGCCTGACCTCACAAATGCACTTGGAAGAATGGTCAAACATTTCCATAGACACACTCCTAAACCTTGTGGACAGCCTTCCCAGAAGAGTTGAAGCTGTTATAGCTGCAAAGGGTGGGCCAACTCAATATTGAATCATACGGACTAATACTGGGATGCCATTAAAGTTCATGTGTGTATAAAGGCAGGCATCCCAATACTTTACAATATATTGTATATTGCTTGTGACACTGAGCATGGCTATGGACTTAGGGCTGGTTCACACCACAGAGATGCAGAGAACATGTATGTGAGGCTGCCTGGTGGCTAAATGGGTAGTAGTTCTGTCTAGCAGCTGGTTCAATTCCCCAACATGCTAAATGCTTGTGTTGAAGTTTATATGTTCTCCACGTGTGGGTTAAAATGCTGGCATTTTATTTGTCTCCTGTCAAAATAGGTTCTAATGTAAGAAAGTTACTTTTGGACTTTAGATTGGAAGCTCATTGCATGGACTTTGATCTTTGGCCTGTAGTTGGAGATTTGATGCACTTAGCCAAGCGCTAACAGATACAAATAGTATTATGTGTTCCTGCTCATCATGTGCAATCACTTTAGACATACATGAAGAGATAGATTGAAAGATATTGGTGGGCATGTACTTCTATTGGGCATGTCAGTGTGCTAACAATACAACCTCTCTTATATAAAGGCCTGCAGTAGGGGGGGTTTGTTTGGCCTGAGGTGGTCAGGTTTTTAGGTTTTTTGCTGTGATTTGTGGGGGAGAAGGAATGATAGTGTGCCTATTGAGAAATGCCCACCTAGGAATATTTGCTGAAATTCTTGTGCATTTTTTCAATCAAAAGTGGGTTTATGTGGCCATGCTGTCAATATTGTGTGTGTATTGTTCCTGTCTGATCATGCAAACATCGCTTGGAAGCATCTGCTGACCTTCTACTCTTTTTGATCTAATTGTTTAATCGTGTACACCGAAATGCAGCTTCCAGCAGAACATGGTCACCAATGTATGTATGTGTGGATTGTGTGCTGGTCGTGGGTGTTTTGAATAAGTCTTTTTTAATATTATGTTGGAATGCTTTGTAAGAATAATGACTGTTAAGTATGTTTCTATAATCTTGCAGATAAAAAATGTGATGTGTTGTCCGTAATACATTGAAAGTAAAGCTGTATCCACTCTAAGGTTTTGTCAAATTTTAGATTGTAAGCTTCTATGAGCAGGGCCCTTAAAATCCTATTGCTAAATGTAGCACTATATATCCTGTCCAAATTTTTTTGAAGCTAGTAAATGAATATACATCTTTTTTTTCTGCTGGTAAAATAAAAATACATTATTGAGCTTTGTTGTGGTGTTTTCTTCTTCTTCTTTTCTTTCTCTTTAGTTTTTGTTGGTGGTGGTGGTTTTGGGAAAGTGCAATATCTCTTATATCTTATTTCAATATGTATTTGTGCACCAAAAAACTAATCTCTTTGCCCTGGTTCACATTGATGCTTCTTTGAATCTGCGCTACTTCACTTGAAGTAGCACGATTTCAAAGTAGCAAGGTCAGCACGATTTTAGGTGCTACTTGATTGATATCCATATGGCTTCATACACAGATGTCTATTGAAGTCGCACCTGAAATCGGCAAGGAACTACTTTAGCAAATTGGTGCGGCGCCACAAAATCGGTGTTGCATTGATTGGAACAGTGCCATTGCTGCCAATAGTCATGCGATTTGATCTCTTTGATCTCCAATGTAAATTATAAAGGTGGAATCTTTATATATAACACCTGTGGATAATTGCAGGTAATGAATTCAGCTGGTGGATAGGCAGTGTTGTATGTGTCAGCTTTAGTTCACATTGGTGCGATTTGACATTTCAAATCGGTGGCAATTGCACCGTTTTAATTGGTGTGACTTTGGGATGCAATTTGTATTGATATCAGTGCAGAAACCTGCACAGATGTCTCTGAAATTCCCCCTGCAGTTGGGACTGACATGCAGGAATGAAATTGTGTGATTTCAGCCGAACTATTTCCTCCCTCTGTCAGTGTGAACCAGGGCTCAAACTGGGCCTTTTATTTTTGTCATTCACCCGCTGCTAACCTAGGGACACCATTTCTTATCGAACGCCTTTAAATATTATAAGTAGAAATACAAATTTGCATATCTGCAAATAAAGAAAAATAATAAAATTCTAATCGTGGTTGCGATCAAATATTCTCAGCAGCGATCAAAAGAGTGTGGTTTAGCCTTCTGACCCAGAAATAAGTCATTGTAATCACCCAGAAGTTCCTGTGCTGGTCAGGATCTAGGTGGACATGGCAAGGTCCCTCTTTAGCAAAGAGGAGGTGCTGCTCATTTTCCGGATAAGCGTATGATATGTACTTGTGCTTAATCAATGTGGGGTGGATGTGGTAGTTAGATTTGGTGTGGGTGGGGTTCATTGATTTGTTTGGCATCACCACACATTTGCTTCTGGCCCATGTGCACACATCACTTACTGCATTTGTTCTGCTGATGTAAATGCAAGTATAAATGAAAGCTCCTTTCTATTAAAATATATGACTTGTTTCACAGTTGGGCGACTTTGGACCTCCAAGTTACTTGACAAGTTGCTTGACAAGTTGTACCCCATGATTCTCAATGATAACTAGGGATAGGCCGAACACCCCCCTGTTCGGATCGCAGTAGAACATGCGAACAGGCAAAAAATTTGCTCGAACAAGCGAACACCGTTAAAGTCTATGGGACACGAATATGAATAATCAAAAGTGCTAATTTTAAAGGTTAATATGCAAGTTATTGTCATAAAAAGTGTTTGGGGACCCAAACATGCCCTGGGGGACATGTATCAATGCAAAATAAAGTTTTAAAAATGGCTGTTTTTTGGGAGCAGTGCTTTTAATAATGCTTAAAGTGAAACAATAAAAGTGTAATATTCCTTTAAATTTCGTACCTGGGGGGTGTCTATAGTATGCCTGTAAAGTGGCGCATGTTTCCTGTGTTTAGAACAGTCTGACAGCAAAATGAAATTTCTAAAGGAAGAAAATGTAATTTAAAAGTGCTAGCGCTAGTGCCGGCTATTAATAAATTGACAATACACATAAAAGTTCATTGATAAAAACGGCCTGGGATCCCCCACAGTGCATTACCAGGCCCTTTGGGTTTGGTATGAATATTAAGGGGAACCCCGAACCAAAATTTTTTAAAAAAATGCGTGGGGGTCCCCCCAAATTCCATACCAGGCCCTTCAGGTCTGGTATGGATTTTAAGGGGAATACCGCGCCAAAATTAAAAATAATGGCATGAAGGTGCCCCTAAAAATCCATACCAGACCCTTATCCGAGCACGCAACATGGCAGGCCGCAGGAAAAGAGGGGGGATGAATTGAAGTAATTAATGACACGAATTAAAATAAGGGGGGAATGTACTTATAAATTTATCTTTAAAAACACTTTATAAATTATATAATTACAAACACGAATATACACGGAAGGGAATTTTTTTTTTTTTCTCTCACAATATATAATTATGATTTGAAGTGATTAATGACACTAATAAGAATAAGGGGGAACTTATTTATAAATTTATTTTTTAACACTTTATAAATATAAGCACGATAAACACGATGGGGTGGGTACCAAAAAAAAAAACAAAAAAAAAGAAAAAGTTTTTTTTTTATTTTTTTATTTTTTCTCTCTTTTCTCACAATATATAATTATGAATTGAAGTGATTAAGGACACTAATAAGATTAGGGGGAACTTATTTATAATTTTATTTTTTAACATTTTATAAACTAAGCACAATAAACACGGTGGGGTGGGTACCATTTATTTATTTATTTATTTTTATCTTCCACAATACATAACAAGGAATGGAGGGGACTAAAGACACCAACGAGAATAAGGGGGGAAGTATTTTATAATTTTATTTTTTTTATTTTTTTTTTATTTTTTTTTAACACTTTATAAACATAAGCACGATAAACACGGTGGGGTGGGTACCATTTTTTTTTTCCCCTCGCATATGTAAAAGTCGGCCGCTGGGACAGGGGGGAAAATGGTGGTAGGTGATGTAGGATGTAATGTGTAGTATGTTTCTATTGTTTGAACAAAGGGGTATAGAATGTTGTATAAATGGTGTATATATAAATGAAATAAACAATAAAAATTTTTGATTATTAAAAAAAAAAATTAAAAATAATGGCATGGAGGTGCCCCTAAAAATCCATACCAGACCCTTATCCGAGCACGCAACATGGCAGGCCGCAGGAAAAGAGGGGGGATGAGAGAGCGCCCCCCCTCCTGAACCGTACCAGGCCACATGCCTTCAACATGGGGAGGATGTCCCCCTGTTGATAGGGACAAGGGCCTCATCCCCACAACCCTTGCCCGGTGGTTGTGGGGGTCTGCGGGCGGGGGGGACTTATCGGAATCTGGAAGCCCTCTTTAACAAGGGGACCCCCAGATCCCGGCCCCCCCTGTGTGAAATGGTACCTACCATTTCACAAAAAAAGTGTCAAAAATTGTAAAAAACACACAGACACAGCATGGGACAAGTCCTTTATTAAAAAAGAAAAGAAAAATTCCAGCGATGTAACCCCGCCCCCTCTGATGCTACGGGGGTTTACATGGAGTCAGAGGGGGCGGGGTCACCGGTACATGTCACTGGTAACCCCACGACATTTCCCCATTGCTTTAGGGGGGGCGGGGTCACCCGCACATGTCATGGGTGGCCCTGCCCTCAGCTATTTAAGAGCTGTCACGGCAGGTCTAACTCATTCAGCGGGCTCCTCCCATGGAGGCGGATCGTGTCGTGGCGGCGTCTTTCACCGTATCCCAGGACGAGGAAGGATTATATCTTTGGATTTTTTTTTCTTTTTTAATAAAGGACTTGTCCCATGCTGTGTCTGTGTTTTTTACAATTTTTGACACTTTTTTTGTGAAATGGTAGGAGTACAATGTACCCGTTACCATTTCACACCAGGGGGTGGGATCTGGGGGTTCCCTTGTAAAGCCCTCCACCCGCAGACCCCCACAACCACCGGGCAAGGGTTGTGGGGATGAGGCCCTTGTCCCCATCAATATGCGGCCTGCCAGGTTGCCTGCTCAGATAAGGGTCTGGTATGGATTTTTAGGGGGACCCCCACGCCATTTTTTTTTTAATTTTGGCGCGGGGTTCCCCTTAAAATACATACCAGACCTGAAGGGTCTGGTATGGATTTTGAGGGGGACCCCCACGCCATTTTTAAAAAAATTTGGGTGCGGGGTTCCCCTTAATATCCATACCAGACCTGAAGGCCCTGGTATGGAATTTGGGGGGACCCCCACACCATTTTTTTTTTAATTTTGGTTTGAGTTCCGCTTAATATTCATACCAGACCCAAAGGGCCTGGTAATGCACTGTGGGGGATCCCAGGTGGTTTTTATCAATTAACTTTTATGTGTATTGTCGGGACCGACAATTCATTAATAGCCGGCACTAGCGCTAGCACTTTTAAATGATTTTTTTTTTCTTTTAGAAATGTCATTTTTCTGTCAGACTGTTCTAAACATGGGAAACATGTGCCATTTTACAGGCATACTATAGACACCCCCAGGTACGAAATTTAAAGGAATATTACACTTTTATTGTTTCACTTTAAGCATGGTTAAAATCACTGCACCCCAAAAAATGGCCGTCTTTGAAACTTTTTTTTGCATTGATACATGTCCCCTGGGGCAGGACCTGGGTCTCCAAACACTTTAAAGTGTTAAATGAAAGTAAATCTTCTCACCTGATAACAGAACTTTCTGATAACAGGGCTGTCAGTATGCAGTGAACATTCCTAGACTGGAGATCAAGATACACAAACAGCACTACAGTAAATAAAGCTGTGTGCACTGAAAGTTGTGTTAATAAGTGACAAGATTACCTTCAATTTCACATTATAATTCAGTGCATTTGTATGCTTGTCTTCTCTTACAAGAAGATGCAGAAGAGAGCTGCTGGAACGTCAAGTGTGCTCATGCCTCTATGGAGACAAGGTGCCTGGGGCATATGTACCTTCTGTCCCCTCTTTGTCCCGGTCCTGGGTGGAGGAGTTCAGTGGACAGAAACAGCATACGGGCAAGGCAGTCAATTAGAGACCATGAAGGGGCCTTTGTACAGCCTATCTTGCTGGACGTATCTTATCACCAAGAGGAGAATTATAAGGTGGTGTATGGGTGTGGCAAAATTGTGGTAAAACCATGGGAAGAGCCTATAACTTGGGCCTAAATACAGGGTGCAGCTATCAGAAGTATGTAATGAACATACAAGTGTAGTAGAAGTGTTAGGTGTATGTATTTTTAGCAAGTAGAAAAACTACCCTTTGATCTTGCCAAAAAATTAATTGTCCTTCATACTTCTTGAAAGTTAAACTGGGAGCATAACTCAATGTTACCTGTACAGAGAGTCAGGGCTCATGAGTGAGTAACACACTGAGTGCAGAAATCAGGACTATGCACTCTACAGAGCACAGGGATCAGCACAAAATGTTCAGTCATCTACATGTCTATAAAGGGTTCGTACTTGCCCCCACACCCCTGATCCCCTGTTGTGACAGTGGGCTAGATGCAATGCTTTCCTAATTAAATTTTTTTAAAAATGCATTTATTTATTTAACGCAGCATGTTGAGCATTCAAATCAATGGGCATGTGCTGCAATTGTGAGCAAAAATTCTTGGCTTACAGTTGCAGCACATTATCTCCTAAATGACTGACTTTGGGTGCTTAGCCGCACTCTAAAAAGCAATCCACCAATGATTGCTTTAGGAGCAATATATATATAGACCTACTATGACCAGAAATGGTAATACTATCACTTTGCTAACCACTTCATGAATCTAAAATATTTCGGTTCATTTGGTGTTAGATTTACTACAGCAGTTAGGAAAATAAAATTTATTATAGACACCGGTGTGTTCATCTAGAAAAAATTGTTGTGTACAAACCCAACATGCAAATGTAGGTGAATCAAATATTCTATAATATTGTAACCTCTTCCCGTATCATTCATGTAGCTAAATAAATTATCCTACAGTTCTGGAAATAATCCTCTACATTTTGTTTGCGTAAAACAGTTAATACACACATTGGCTTTCTGCACAGAAAATCTTCTAAAATCCAGATACTCATTTTAGTTGCTCTAAATAGGAGTGTTTGATTTCTGGTTGCTTATTTTGAATGGGTTCTTAAGAGTTTTGCTTATCTTTTCTATCTATTTAATAATTTGATACATGTTATAGTTTGTGTCTTACCCGTGCTGGGCTCACACTCTTCCAAATCTTCATCATCACTAGGACACTCAGCTGATGCAACCAGAAGATCGTCAGAATTCTGGGTAAGGAAAAAAGGGGGGATTATTTTTTGCTATTATTTAATCAAAAACTCAAACTGGATGTGATTGTTTCAGTTATCAGTAACTTACAGGGCCCCAACAACATGATAAATTGTTGCAGTCATATGTTTTTTAAGGTGAGTTTAATATTTCAAGCTCCTTAAAATATATTTTTTTTATAAGTTAAGAGTTTAAATATATAATGTGCCAGAAACATCAATTTTCCTGGCTCACTTTAAAATAAGCAATGTTTATATAAACCACTTCCTGTCCGTCCTTATTGTAAGAGTGGCACAGAACTGAGCAAATGGTACAAGGCCGCTGTGATTGGCCCAGGTACCATGTATTCTCTGTGACCAAACATAGTGATCACATGCTGCTCACTAAGTAAATGATTGTTATGAATAGCAGCCATTCATGATTCATTAATTACTATTGTGATCTCAGTGATTGGTCACAGTGATTACATGGTTTACATGGCCAATCACAATGGCCCTGTAACCTTGTGTTAGAGTAAACCACAGTCATGAATGAAAGCCATTAATTATTTCAAAATGAAAAAAAAAAAACATCCTGTTCACCAGAGTGACACTGCACTACTCTGGTAACTGTACGTAAAAAAAAAATCATAAAAAAAAACAAAAGTTGAAAAAAATCAAAATTATAAAACAAATATACTTTAGTGTACCAATGTTAATTTTGTTGACTAAAATATATTTTTTATAAACACTATTTTAGTGGACCAATTAAGATTAATTCAACAATTCAGATGACTGAAATACGACTAAAATTGCATTTTAGTCAAAAGACTAAAATACTGTACAACTAAAACGGCATTTTAGTCAAAAGACTGACTAAAACTAAATTGAAATTTGACGTAAAAATTAACACTGCACTGAAAGCACATAAAAATTAAGAAAAAGACTTTTCTTACCTTTTTTGTTCTTAATATTTAAGTATACATTTAATAAACTATATTAAGTGGGTGTTAAGTTGTGTTAAACCTTATCACAAAGAATCAGGGTGGAAATTTACTAAGAGTTGTTTAATAAACTGTGTTAACTAAGGTAGTGTTAACTAATATATCTCATCTCTTCACATTACTGTGTAGTCTCTGTGATAACTACAATATTAGTATAGAAATGTTCCTGTTTAATAAACTCTGTAAGCTCAGAAAAGTCTTAACACCAATGTAAACTTAGTGTTTAACACCTCGTCTGCTTTGGTGTTAAATCCAGGGGATTTAAGCCTTTTTAACTGTAGAAGAAAATCTTTCACTGATCATTGTGGTCAATCAGTGCTTCAGGACAACACTATTGGACACTGCAGGGTATGTGTTCATCAGAACCCTATGTCTGCAGAACGCATTAATGGCAGAGCAGAGTGAAGAAACCGGTGAGCAGTAGACCTCAAGTGCATATTTGCTATATGGATTGAAATGTGGCTGGTTCAGCAGGGACTGACTGAATTTCGATCCATGTATAGGCAGGCTGATTTGTACAGAAGTTGAGTGGTAGGTTGACTTCTATACAACCAGCCTGTCTGTTTTTTTCCAATCAATTAGTGCTGTTGGCAGTACTGATTAGTATTCTGACAGAGGGGGAGTTTCCCTGCCATCAGAACACAATAGCTCAGCGGAAAGGACAGTGGTGTCACAGGGGTTGGTGTCACCCCCAATAATTTTTTCCCATATAATACTGCATATAGAGGCAACAGTAGTGCCGTTAGCAACTATCAAGCAACTAGCAAATTTGAATAACAATATCATTACTGATCAGTGTCGGTTTCTGAAATTACAATCCCCAGCATTTGTGCCATTTTCTGCAATAATAACCCCCGGCATTGGTGTCAGTTTCAGCAATAATAACCCACAGGATTGGTGCCAGTTTTAGCAATAGTAACCCCCAGAATTGGTGCCAGTTTCTGCAATAATAACCCCCAGCATTGGTGTCGGTTTCCTCAATAACAACTCCCAGCATTGGTGCAATTTTCTGAAATGATAACTCCTAGCATTGATGCCAGTTTCTCCAATGATCTCCAGCATTGGTATCGGTTTCTCCAATGATCCCCAGCATTGGTTCCAGTTTCAGCAATAATAGCCCACATCCCTGGTGTCAGTTTGTGCAATAATAACTCCCAGCATTGGTGCCAGTTTCTCCAATGATCTCCAGCATTGGTGCCAGTTTCTCCAATGATCTCCAACATTGGTGCCAGTTTCTCCAATGATCCCCAGCATTGGTACCAGTTTCAGCAAGAATAACCCCCCACATTGGTGACAGGTTTCAGCAATAATAACCCCCAGCATTGATGCTAGTTTCTGCAAATATAACCCCCAGCATTGGTGCCAGTTTCTGCAATAATAACCCCCAGCATTGTTGCCACTTTCCACAATAATTACCCACAGCATTAGTGCCAGTTTCCGCAATAATAACCCCCAGCATTGGTGCCAGTTTCCACAATAATTACCCACAGCATTAGTGCCAGTTTCCGCAATAATAACCCCCAGCATTGGTGCCAGTTTCCGCAAAAATAAGCCCCAGCATTGGTGCCAGTTTCCACAATAATAACCCCCAGCATTGGTGACATTTTTGCAATAATAACTTCCAGCATTGGTGCCAGTTTCTTCAATGATACCTTAGCATTGGTGAAGTAGCTGCAATAATAAACCCTAGCAAAGGTGGTCAGTGGCAATATGATATTTTAAAACTCTGCAGCATTAATGAGCTAATTAACACTGACCACTAGTACAGCACAAAGGGGTTAACTAAACTGCCACTGGCCACTACTGCATTAGTGATCCATGGCAGTGTTAATTAACACCTTTGTGCTGCATTAGTGGCCAGTGGCAGTGTAATTAACCCCTTTGTGATGTATTAGTGGTCAGTGTCAGTTTCTGCAATAAGAATCCCTAGAATTAGTGGCAGTTTCCACAATAATAACCCCCCAGCATTGGTGTCAGTGTCAGCAATAATAACCCATGGGATTGGTGCCAGTTTCAGCAATAGTAACCCCCAGCATTGGTTCCAGTTTCAGCAATAATAACCCACAGCATTGGTGTCAGTTTCTGCAATAATAACTCCCAGCATTGGTGCCAGTTTATCCAATGATCTCCAGCATTGGTGCCAGTTTCTTCAATGATTCCCAGCATTGGTTTCAGTTTCAGCAATAATAACCCACAGCATTGGTGCCAGTTTCCGAAAGAATAACCCCCAGCATTGGTGCCAGTTTCCTCAATAATAACCCCCAGGATCGGTGCCAGTTTCTGCAATAATAATCCCCAGCATTGGTGCCAGTTTCCACAATAATAACCCACAGCATTAATGCCAGTTTCCACAATAATAACCCTCAGCATTGGTGCCAGTTTCCACAATAATAAGCCCCAGCATTGGTGCCAGTTTCCGCAATAATAACCCCCAGCATTGGTGACATTTTCTGTAATAATAACCTCCAGCATTGCTGCCAGTTTCTCCAATGATACCTTAGCATTGGTGAAGTAGCTGTAATAATAACCCCCAGCAAAGGTGGTCAGTGGCAATATGATAATTTAAAACTCTGCAGCATGAATGAGTTAATTAACACTGACCACTAGTACAGCACAAAGGGGTTAACTACACTGCCACTGGCCACTACTGCATTAGTGACCCATGGCAGTGTTAATTAACACCTTTGTGCTGCATTAGTGGGCAGTGGCAGTGTAATTAACCCCTTTGTGCTGTATTAGTGGTCAGTGTCAGTTTCTGCAATAACAATCCCTAGAAGTAGTGGCAGTTTCCGCAATAATAACCCTCAGCATTGGTGTCAGCAATAATAACCCTCAGGATTGGTGCCAGTTTCAGCAATAATAACCCACAACATTGGTGCCAGTTTCTGCAATAATAACTCCCAGCATTGGTGCCAGTTTAGCCAATGATTTCCAGCATTGGTGCCAGTTTCTTCAATGATTCCCAGCATTGGTGTCAGTTTCAGCAATAATAACCCACAGCATTATTGCCAGTTTCTGAAAGAATAACCCCCAGCATTGGTGCCAGTTTCCACAATAATAACCCCCAGGATCGGTGCCAGTTTCTGCAATAATAATCCCCAGCACTAGTGCCAGTTTCAGCAATAATAACCCCCAGCATTGGTGCCAGTTTCCGCAATAATAAGCCCCTGCATTGGTGCCAGTTTCCGCAATAATAACCCCCAGCATTGGTGACATTTTCTGCAATAATAACCTCCAGCATTGGTGCCAGTTTCTCCAATGATACCTTAGCATTGGTGAAGTAGCTGCAATAATAACCCCCAGCAAAGGTGGTCAGTGGCAATATGATAATTTAAAACGCTGCAGCATGAATGAGCTAATTAACACTGACCACTAGTACAGCACAAAGGGGTTAACTACACTGCCACTGGCCACTACTGCATTAGTGATCCATGGCAGTGTTAATTAACACCTTTGTGCTGCATTAGTGGCCACTGGTAGTGTAATTAACCCCTTTGTGCTGTATTAGTGGTCAGTGTTATTTAACCCCTTTGTATTGCAGCATGAATGGGTTAATTGTCACTGACTGGCCACTTATGCAGCACAAAGGGGTTAATTAACTGTCACTGGTCACTAATGCATCAGTGACCAGCATAAGTACATTAACCCCTTCATGTTGCACATTAATGGCAGTGTTAGTTAATTAACCCTTTCACCTCCAATTACAAAACCCACCACACTCCCCAAGGAGTTAACCAGTCCAGTGCACTGGAAAAGTTTTATAGTCACTGCAGCATTACACTGTTAAGCAATATATATTCTCTGTCTGCTCAATTATTTTATCCGAGCAGCATGCTCTCTCAGACTCTCCCTCATGCACCCCTCTCTCTTCCTGTCCCAGCCTCAGAATGACATCATGTCAGAGGAGGGGACTAGAAATCATCTGTCGGGCGGAGTGGAAGTGCAATTCATGTTAACTAGTGATGAGTGCAGGAGTGTTCCAGTACTCGGCACCAGTGGCTGCTGGTGCTCAACATTTTTGGAGGGGCGCAAACAAATTGAAAAATTAAACTGTTATTAAAGTGGATGCAAACCCAATTTTTTTTTTTTTGATGTCATAATGTAGAGTATATGATTTCCTATCATTTGAGCCCAGTCTTGCCACACAGAGTTAATCCAGCTCTGAGCAATACTCTTTTATTGTTCAGTGAGATAAATCTTGACAAACAGAGAAAAACTTTGTCAAATCCTCAAATCCTTGGACATGTATTGTTTTTTAATTCGCACCCCCACTCCTTTCTTCAGCAGCTCTGCAAGGATTGGCTGTTCCACACCTCAGCATGATTTGGTATGCTGAAGTAATGTAGTTACTTTCCTGTCTTTTCACTGGATGTTAGAGATCATAGCAGAAGTTCAGTGTAAGAAATATACACAGGAGAAAATGCAAATTGACAAGGGGAGTGTAGAGGTGGGCGGGGAGTCTACTGACATCACGACTTCACCCACCGGGCTCCAGACAACAGACCCACCCACAGAATATGCAGTTTTTCGGCTCTCATAACAGACAGAGGTGAGACATTTGACAGGTAAAGATACATGCAGGAGGTGTGTATATCCTTATAGATAACCCCTATGGCAGTAGTTTAGAAAGGATGACATTGGGTTTACATCCACTTTAATGCTCCTGCAAATGCCCTGTAAATAGCCATTTATCAGGTGATTATGTATTATTACTGCTAGATAAAACTGTGCCCATCAATTGCAGCCTCACTGTGCCCATCAAATGCAGCCTTATAGGGCGTACACACAGTCGGACTTTGTTCGGACATTCCGACAACAAAATCCTAGTATTTTTTCCGACGGATGTTGGCTCAAACTTATTTTGTCTACACACGGTCGCACAAAGTTGTCGGAATTTCCGATCGCCAACCACGCGGTCACGTACACCACATACGACGAGACTAAAAAAGGCCGGTTCAGAAGGAGCCCAAAGGAACCCTTTGGGCTCCTTTTACTAATCTCGTGTAAAAGTTTGGTGAGAGACGATTCGCGCTTTTTTAGACTCGTGGCTTTCAGATCGTTTTCTGCCGTTCAGTTTGTGCTTGCGGGTTTGTATCTGCTCTTCAGTGCGTGCAAGCAAGTTCCGCGTGACTTAGTTATTGTATTCTTGTTCGTTCGTTACTGTTTTTCAGGTCGCTCTTCACAGGCCTTGCTGTTCTCCAGTGCGTTCTGTTACTTCGTTCTGAGCAGCCGACCGTTTTCTAGCCATGTTTCGTATGCATACTCCTCGTAGAGTTCGTGCTGTGCGGGGGCTTGGTGTTGGGGTCCTGACCTTGACACAAGTCCAGTCCATGAACAGGGTGGGGAGGAGTTCATGGACCAAGAATTGGTTGCTTCAGCGTGACCAGTTCTCTCATATGCCTTTGCTCCGTGAGATCCGTGAGAATAATCCTGATGATTTCAGGAACTTTCTCCGGATGACGGACCCCGTGTTTCACCGTTTGTTGACTTCGCTGACCCCCTATATCAGCAGGCAGGATGCCTGCATGAGGCAAGCCATCACTCCGGAGCAGAGGCTGGTCGCTACCCTGCGGTACTTGGCGACAGGGAGAAGCCTGCAGGACTTGAAGTTCTCGACAGGCATCTCCCCCCAGGCTCTGGGGATCATTATCCCCAGAGCCTGCCATCATCCAGTTCTGCCATCATCCAGGTCCTGCAGAGGGAGTATATGAAGGTAAGATTTTTATCCTTTAATATCACAATTTATTGTATTGAATGTTTGCTAATATTTTGTATTTCTTTCCTCATTCCCTAATTACCATGATTGTAATATGCTGTGAATGTCCCCTTTGTTCTCATGCATGCTGGATTTTTATGTAATTATTATTTTAGGTCCTTCATACATATTTGCCCTTCACTAACCTCCCCAGCATGGTGTCTCCTGGCCCTATATTCACCTCATGTAGTCATTTAACAATGTATTTTATCAGCTCCATAGTAGTGCTTTACCCCAAACACTACCTAAAATGTTTGGAAATGTTATTTTTGATTTAAATTCAGGCAGAGTGCCAGAGGTTTTTTTTTTGTGGTGTCCCCAAATATTTTTTAGTAACCCTCCCTCCCCCAACTGCTAAGTCAGCTGATCCCAATTCTCTATCCTCAATCATCTATCTGCTGACTTTGCCAAACCCATACACACTATACCCATCTCTTTAGTGCTCAGATGTATGGATGAATTCCCCAAAGCATGTAGTGCAAGGGCCTGCCTGTATACTTTCCAATGGTACTGTTTAAAGTTTTTGTATCCTATTATTATCTTGATAGGTAATAGCAGAATGTCCAAATGTCCTCAAATGTGTACAATGTGTATTTATATCTTTGTATTATGACACTTCTTACCTGTCCAGTGGTCTGCCAATAGTGTAACTAAGGAGGGTCTGTTCAAAGTAATACCCATTATTTAGGCATTCATCTCTCAATGAAGTGAAGAGGGTTACCTGTCCAAGATTTCCACACACCCCCTATAATGTTAGAAATGGCCCATGAGAGGGGGGAGGGGGAATATGATAGGTGTACCTTATACTTTAGCCTTGTTAAATTCCCCTTAGTAAATGCTATCTGGAGGTTGCCCCAGAATGTTTGTGTATAATCTGCTTGCCATGTTTCAGAGTAAAAATAGTAATGTTTATTGTTTTTTCCTCAACAGTTTCCTTCCACGCCACAGAAATGGCAGACTGTGGCCTCCCACTTTTCCGAGCGGTGGGACTTTCCTAACTGCGGAGGGGCAATTGATGGGAAACATGTCCACATCGTCCCACCACCCAACTCAGGGTCGTACTATTATAATTACAAGGGGTTTAATAGTATAGTGATGTTGGCGGTGGTGTCGGCTAATTACGACTTCTTGTATGTGGACGTGGGGAAGAATGGCCGGATGTCCGATGGTGGAGTCATCGCCCAGACGGAGTTCTACAGGCGTTTTCAGAATGGCAGCTTGGACTTGCCAGCTCCAGAGGACAATGTGGAAGGACTCCCATTTGTGTTCGTTGCTGATGAAGCGTTTGCGCTGGGGGACCACCTGATGCGGCCATTCCCAATGAGGACCCTCACCCCGGAACAGAGGGTTTTTAATTACCGGCTGGCCAGAGCCCGAAGAGTGGTGGAGAACACATTTGGATTACTGGCCAGCCGGTTCCAACTATTTCTGACACCCATCCATATGGCGGAGTATAAACTGAACCATATTATACTGGCGTGCTGTGTTCTCCATAACTTTTTAAGGAAACATTCGGCCAACTATGCTGGCTCAGTTGGGCCTGAGGCCGGAATCCTACATCAAACCACACTGACGGCGCTTAAAAGTGGCCGTCCTGGCTTGCCCTCCCTGAGTGCCCGTGATGTCCGGTTACGCTACCTGGAGTTCTTTGCGGGTAGGGGGGCTATCAATATGCCAGACAATCTGTGAAGCCTTTTTATAATAAAAAAAAAAGAAATTCTTGGTGGACATTTACTGCTTGTGTTTGTTTTAGCTGACCCTGACAGAAATGTGTTGAGTCCAGAAAATGTTGTGATTGTGTAACCTTATACAAAGCACTGTTGGCTGTTATTTCCTAAATGCAAAAACATTTTACTACAAGTGCACTTGCAACTGCACTGAAACTGCACTTGTAGTGCAAAGAGGATTTGCCCTTAGGAAATAACCCCATTTTTGCTGAAAACAGCAATTACATCACCCCAAAAGTGTTGTATTGTAGTGTTGAGACAATAATCCACACATTCTTGAGTAAGCAATTTTTTATACCTGCACAATCACATGTGCATTTACCAAAGGTTTTTAAAACAAACCAACATGTTTGTTGTATAACAATTTTTGCAGTAGCATTATCAAAAATCGAAATGTCCATTTCAGATAAAACAGGCCTGTGTAAAACCAACAAGAAAGACAAAAAACTTGAACTTACAAAGTTCACATTAGGTAAAACCTGAAGGCTATATCAGACATCAGTATTTAGGAACTGGGTTTGATATAGCGTTCAGATGGGGGGAAATCACCCCTGGAAAAGCCAAATTTGGAAGATGCACACCAGTTTACGAATGTCAACATGTGCTATCTGCCATCAGGGGGGGTCAAGGGACGTGTTTTGGGGGAGCAAGCCCTTCCTTAACACTACTTTATAATTGAGGAAGGGGTTGCACCCCCAAAACGCTTCCATTGATCTCCCGTGATGGCAGATAGCACATGTTGACACACTGTGTGCATCCTCCAAATTTGGCTTTTCAAAACATTGCAAAAAGTTTTAAAAGATTGGACCACAATCCAAAAAGTGATTTTGTGGGGTTTTAAATTCGCCCCAAAGCATCAATGATGTTATTATTTTTTTTAATCACATCATTGATTTTTTTCTGTATGTTTTGCAGTTCTACATTACTCCCCATGATCTCCCCGATCAGGATCTGGGCACTTTCTGATGTGAAACGTTCTGGATCCCTCACATCACGATCACCTAAAAAGAGAGAAACAAAACAAAAACAGGTATCAAAAATCTGCCACCATCCAAATGGTATAATTAGCACACAGATATTTGATGGCAGAACTAGAAATAGGAAACATTGCTTGGAAGTGGGGTACAATTGTCTATTTTAGCAGAGTTCCAAGATGTATTTTTTTTTAATGCCCTTTGTCAAGCTGCAATACTTTACCTGTTTGGTACAAGCTTCACAGATGTAGCCCCCCTATAGTATACACTGGAGCACCTGTGTGGCCCCCTAATAAAAATGGTGTTCTGGGGTCCCACACTAGTGCTCCAGTGTCCAGATGTGAAAACAGCTGCTCAGTGTCCTCTCCTTACACAGAATCTAGTTTGCATTTCATTCGAGTAACAAACCCATCTACACAAACAAATATTTGCCATCCAAGTAGGCCCAAAAAAAATGTGGGAAAATGCATATGGCCTAAACAATGGTGTTGTAGAGGCCGAAAGAAAAATGTTTGATACGAACGAATAATGGGCCCATGAACATTAAAGTTGCCCTTTTAAACGTTACAATTAATAAAAGCATATGGAGCAGCACGAACGGAATAAAGACAGAAAGAATAGGAACACAGCACAACTACTTACTTTTTTGCAGCACTCTCCGGACTTTCGGTACTGCTCTGGCTCTCTCAATTTCAGGTCCGACCACCGCTTCCTGAGCTGATCTTTCGATCGTCGTACCCCGAAATTCTTCTGCAGACTTTTGATCACTTTCGCCATGATCTTGGCCTTTCTGATATTGGGGTTGGGGTAAGGCCCATACTTTCCGTCATAGTCGGACTTCTTCATGATGTCGATCATCTCCAACATCTCCCCAAAGGACATATTTGTGGCCTTAAAACGTCTCCTTCTGGATCTGGACGTGTCCGGATCCGGGCTTTCTTCCTCCTCCTCCTCGTTCCTGCAATTATCACGCACCTGCTGTGACTCTGCCATGTGCTCTTCCCCCACTGCACCGAACGAAAAGGGGCGGGGAATAGACTAGAAAGAACGTCAGGGGCGGGCGGAGTTACACGCATGCGCAGTGTGTATAAAGCGTAACACACGTGCGTATTACGTACGATCTGTGAGCAGAGGAAGGAGCATTGGACGTGCCGATCGTAAGAACGAAGGTAAGAGACAAACTTGTGCCTATACTGCTTCTACATTGAAGCCTATATTGTAACAAGATTAGGAGAGTTTTGTCTGACATTAGGCTTTGTCTTGTGTTGTGTCTTGCAGTGAACATGAATATGCTACTGAAAGACAATGACTTCATGTCAGTATTCGTAGATATGTTAAGGGAGCTACCCTGTCTGTGGGAGATTAACCACCCCCATTTCAAGAACAAAGCAAAGAGGAAGGCAGCACTGGAGCAATTGTGTGAAATTGTGAAGCAGGTGATCCCCACGGCAGACATCACCTATTTAAAGATCTTAATTGGTGGCCTGAGGAGTACATATCTAAGGGAGCGCAAGAAAGTCCTGGATTCACAGAGATCCGGAGCAGCAGATGACATCTATGTCCCCAGGATGTTGTACTACGACAGGCTGCATTTTCTGGCAGGCCAGACTGAACCCAGGCCATCCCTCTCCAGTCTTCCTTCCACGCTTCCTTCCCCCCCAGCTGAGGCTTCTGACGCCCAACCTGGGCCTTCCAGGCCACATGTGGAGGAGCCCAGATTGAGCCAGGTATAGCATTCCTCTAAATATTTCTGCTTGTCCAATCAATGATGTTAACTAGATGTAAGTTGGGAATACTAATTTAGGATTGTGATTGATGAAGCAAAAACTAAAACCATGTCCCTTTTTCATACACAGGGAAGTCTCAGCCAGGAGGTGGCCGGGCCGAGCCGGCTGGCTGATCTGCAGGTCCCTCCACCCCCACTGGAAAGAGAAAATGGCAGTAGGAGGAGTGCCCTAGAGGAGGCTACCAGAGGACTCTTTTGGAGGGCTACAGAGGTCCTGGGAGCACCACAGACCGTGGAGGAGGACATGCTGCCGTCATTGCATATAAAATGCAGAGAATGGAGGAGGGACAACAAGCCATGTGTGAGGCGCTCATATTGGAGGCTCTTAACAAAGGTATGAGGGGCCAAATGACAGCTCAGACACACCTTTGCGATGGTCCTCTTCCTCCTCCTGCAGGTCCTCCTCCTCATCCTCCCTCTCCTCCAGGTCCTCCCAGTCCTCCTCCAGGTCCTACTCCTCCTCCTGCCACATCTCCAACAGCACAGCCACAGCCGGGAAGGAAGCGTGAAAGAAAGACCAGAAAGTGAGGACCCTAGATCCAGTCTGGTCGGCCAAAAAATGCAGCCTCTTGTGGTACCACAGCCTGGGGACACACATGTCATCTGCTGCTTTCCAGATCTCTGCGACTTCTGGACCAGACTGCCCTCCCTTACATATGGACTCCTCAGGCCACCAATTTTGATGTTCAAGAATTGATGTCTGCCGAGGGGGTCCCAGGCTTCGCTAATTTCTCCTGTTGATCCAGTGTTGCCTTCCTCTTTGTTTGGTTCTGATCCCTTAATAAAGGATTTTTGTTTTGAATTATACTCTCCTATGTGTTTTACTTCAAAAATGACAGTTTGTTTGTGAGGATTCAGGTACATTTCAAATATACAATGTGGAATGAACAAGGGACACCAACACCAAACAATCTCCTTGAGATTAAATAATAAAAGATATCAATGGTGTTGGGGTAACTCGACACACAAAACACACCCAAAAATATTCTGTGGTAAAAATAAAAATAACATTGAACAAAGATCAGCCTTTGAAAAAATCCAAACATTAAATAAAAAAAAGGCTTAAAATCCCCCCCAAAAAAATAAAAAAAAAAAAAATTCTGTCAGATGTGACAACTAATAACAATATATTCAGGGAATCCCAATAAAAAAACAAAAATAAAACTTTGTGAGAAGTCTGTGTGAATATGAGCAGCAAAACTACTTCATTCTTGTCACATTATAAAGAAGAAGAGAGTGCGCTGTATTAAACCATTTTTAACATTGCAGCGTGACGAAAGTGCTGTATCCATTGTGAACGCTAAGTTTACCAGAACGAGCTGTTCCGTCTTGGAATTTCTTCTTCTCATGCGTGGCACTTTGTGCGTCGGAACAGGCCACACACGGTCGGAATTGATGCGATCGGATTTTGTTGTAGGAAAATTTTATCTCCTGCTCTCCAACTTTGTGTGTCGGAAAATCCGATGGAAAATGTCGGATGGAGCCCACACACGGTCGGAATTTCCAACAACACGCTCCGATCGGACATTTTCCATCGGAAAATCCGACCGTGTGTACGGGGCATTACTGTGGCCATCAGTTTCAGCCTTACTGTGCCCATCAAATGCAGCCTCACCATGCCTATCAAATGCAGCCTCACAGTGCCCATCATATTCAGCCTCACATGTGCTCATCAAATGCAGCCTCACTGTGCTCATCATATGCAGCCTCACTGTGCCCATCAATTGCAGCCTCACTGTGCCAATCAATTTCAGCCTCACCATGTCCAACAAATGCAGCCTCACCGTGCCCATCAATTGCAGCCTCACTGTACCCATCAAATGCAGCCTCACTGTGCCCATCAATTGCAGCCTCACTGTGCCCCTCAATTGCAGCCTCACTGTGCCCATCAAATGCAGCCTCACTGTGCCCATCATAGGCAGCCTCCTTTACAGCAGGTGCCCCCCTTTATATCAGGTTTCCCAATCAGAGTCCCCCTTTACAAAAGGTGCCCCCATCAGCATCCAGGTGTATATAGTGTAGCGCTGATTAAGATGATGATTTTTACAGGATTTCAAAAAATTATCAAACAGTTGTTCCTAACACCATGTATTCCAAATTGAAAAGGAACTCCAATAAGCATCTATTGCATATAAAATATGAAAATAAAATGAAAGTCCCGCACAGGTAATGGGGTTATACACCCCGTGGATACCAAACTGAAAAGAAGTGATATGTAATAAATGGATCCTCCGTATGGAAGCAATGCAGGCTTACCGGAACTGTTGGACTCAGAGAGACATATGTCACCTGAGTCAATAACGCTTGTATTGCCACCATGCAATGAAGTGGGGTTTCCCAATGGAACGTTATGGAATCCTGATGTTGTTCTAGGACTCTCGGCAGACCTCTTCCATATGTGACCCGATCTCGTAGTGGCCAGAGCAGAGTAGCAGATTGACCAGCTGGAGACTGAGATCAGCCTAGAGCAGTGTTTCTCAACTCCAGCCCATCAGCATCCCCCTTTACATCAGGTGCCCACATCCGGGTCCTCCTTTACATCAGGTGTCCACATCAGAGTGATCCTATACATCAGGTGTCTGAATCGAAGTGCCCCTATACATCAGGTGTCCCCATCAGAATCCCCCTTTACATCAGGTGACCCCATCTGAGTCCCCCTATACATCAGGTGTCCCCATCAGAGTCCTCTTATACATCAGGTGTTCCAATCAAAGTCCCCCTATACATCAGGTGACCCCATCAGAGTCCCCCTATACATCAGGTATCACCATCAGAGCTCCCTTTACATCAGATGTCCCCATCAGAGTCCCCCATTAAATCGGTGCCCCATAAGAGTCCCCCTTTATATCAGCCATCCCCATCAGAGTCCCCCTTTACATCAGGTGTCCCCATCAGAGTCCCCCTTTACTTCAGGTGTCCCCATGTCTGTACACCTTCTGGCTGCTGTGCCCTTTATGAGAGGTTCCCACCATCCCTGTACTGGGTTCCCAGGTCTGGACACCTACTGTGCCATTATGAGAGGTTCCCGGTGATGCAGCACAGCCAGCAGCAACACACAGGGACTGGGAGTCGGTCAGGGACAGTGTGACTGGCCGCTCAGTACACACTTTAAGGGTCACTTTTTGTTTATTACTAGCTTTGGGGGGGCCGCCACTGCGCATCCCTCTGCAGCTCTGCAAGCGCACTGTGCAAGGTTTCTTCTCCTGGACTTCGGTGGTGATCTGTGCACCTCTGTGCATGCTAAACCGACATCAGGCAGACTTTAGCCAGCATTGCCTGCACTCTGTCACCTCCCCTTTGTTCCGGCTCTGGTGTCACTCCTCTGGCAATGTCACCCGGGTGTGGCCCACACCCCCCGCACCTCCATAATGATGCCACGGGGAAAGGATTCATCGAGTGTGTGAATGGGTGAATGAAGTGAATTTTTTCGATCAACTCGCTGGTTGAACAAAAAAAATGATTAATGTATGGCCAGCCTTTGCATGTCTGATGCTTGGCAGCTGAAATGTAGGTTTGATGTGTACTCTAAGTGCCCATTCACACCATGCCCAAACATGAATCGCACAGAAAAAGCATGGTGTGTTTCTGTGCGATTCAGGCTGCATTTAAAATGCACTCCATTTGCGATCTGCAGTGGGTGTCAATATAAAGTTAATGACTTCCCAAACACATGTTGCAAATGCAGTGCGTTTGCCCGCACCTGATCACATGGTACTTTTGTACCATGCGATACGGTTACAGTGTGGTTTAAAAAGTAGTGCATGCACTACTTTTGGTACAGTGTGGTACAATTTTAGCCTATTCAGGGCTTCATACCAAGCCCGCACATGGGTCGCACAAGAATGAGCTGTACATTCTTGTGCAATTCACATGATGTTCTGTGCGGTGCAATTTTGAATGGGCTAAAATCACACCACACTGCAACAAGAGTAGCGCATGCACTACTTTTTAAAATGCACTGTAACTGGACCACATGGTACAAAAGTATCATTCCATCTGATGCGGGCAGGTGCAGTAAAACGCAATGCGTTTGAAACCTGCGTTTGCGATGTCGTTAACTTTCTATTGACACCTGCTACAGATTGCAAATAAAGTGCATTTTGCATGCAGTCTAAATCACACCGGAACACACAGTGCATTTCTGTGCAATTCGTGTGCGGGCATGATATGAACCAGCCCTAAAAGAAATACATCTGGAGATGAATGCAGTTAGCTAGGGGTGGGTGGGCTGAAAGGGGTATATAAAAAAATGGTTATTTTACTAAAGGTGTGTATAAATTTTAAATGTGTTTTTTAGTTTTAGTTTTTAACCCCATAACCTATGATCTTTTAGGATGAAGGATGGTAGTGAAATAGTAAATTAAAAAAAAAAAATTATTGATCCAACTGTCACTCATATAGGTGGTTATTATACTTCCAGGGCCGTACCTAGAGCATTTGGCACCCAGGGGATCCTATATCTGGCAGCCTGCCTCCCTGTGCGGGCAGGCAGTGCACCGCATGTCGATGTGCTGACGTTGAAGTTAAGTGGTATCACATGTAGCGCCTCCGCGCACTGCAGCCCGGAACGCAGAAGAATCCTCCTCCCTCTGCTCCCCTGGGTGGCCAGGCCCCTTCTCCTCTCTCGGTGCCAACCGACCCGAGCATTGTCATCGGACGGCCGGTGCCAGACAGGAATACATGTAACTGGCAGTGGCAAACTTACTATGTGCTACTGCCAGTGGTGCCACTAGAGTTGGTGTCACCTGGTGCAGTGAAATATGGTATCATCCCCCCCAAAAAAATATTTTCCTGTTTTCTGAAAGTGCGCTAAAGATGCAGCATGCAGGACTTTTGATGCGCTTTCAGGAAATGCAGAAAACAACGCTCAACCCAATAGAAATCTATAGGACTGCAGCTATAACTGCGGGTAAAATGTAGGAAGACCCCCTTTACATTACACAGCTCCCACACCTCTGGACACCTTTATATTATACAGCTCCACACCTCTGGACCCCTTTACATTACACAGCCAGCCCTCCACACCTCTGGGCCCCTTTATTACACAGCCCCTGTGTAACCAATCACCTGCTGGTTAACTTGGAAAGCTAACTCTGGCAGCTCTCGCTGTCTATTCAGCGCTGCTGTTTCTCTCTCCCATTCTGCCTCCTGCTCCCTGCTCTGCTGTACTGTGTCTCCCACTTTGCATGCCCAAATAAGGTAAGAAGGGGCAGGGCTGCAGGGGGTAGGGGTTGTGTAATGCAAAGGGGTCCAGAAGTGTAGGGGGGGGCTCTTCCTCCGCTCTCCTGTGTTAGTGAGCGGCAGAAGGCAATCCGGTGTCCGGCTCTGGTGTCACCCTAATGCAATTCGGCGGCCTTCTGGCAGGTATCACCCGGGTGCGGCCTGCACCCCCATAGCGACACCACTGCAGACAATGTGTGGCATCTAGGGTGGACCATCCCCCCGTTGGTACGCCACTACTGACACCCCCCCAATGTGTGGCACCCGGGGCGCACTGCTCCTCGCCCCCCATTGGTACACCACTATGTATTTCCAACTTCATAATATCTATAATTTATTAAAAACAAGAAGCGACTTACATCGTCCTCTTTCTGTTTTTGAATCTTTATGTATACAACCTGAACCCCCTACACATATGGTTCACTTCCTTTATAATCTATTTTTAACCAAGATTTTCTCTGATAAACATTTTTACTTTGTGGAATGGAAAAAGGAGTTAGGAGTCCTCTTTTCCAAGGAAGAATTTTGTAAATCCTGTATATGGATTTATATAAATCTTGTGTTGCAAATGAAATATAGGAAAGAAACTACAAAGTAAGATGGTATCGCATGAATACTACACAAATTATTTCCAACCCCATCAGATCAATATTGAAATTTTGTCTATCCCATGTAGGCACCATGCAACACATATGGTGGGGTTGCCCCTCCTTGCGCCCATTTTGGGACAATGTTTTTAAATATATACAGTGTTTCTGCCTCAAAGACAGTGCTCCAAACTCCCCAAATAGCACTATTATCTATGTTCTTAGAAACTGTTTCAAGAGTTAAGAAGGCTATTTTTTGTTTGCTTTCAGTGGCTGCCAGGGCAATAATTCAGAGACATTGGAAATCCCAGCACATTCCTTCATTAACAGAATGGATAACTGAATTAAATAAGCTTATGAGAATGGAAGAACTATTGGCATATTTACACGACCAATATTCTCATTTCCAAGACACATGGCTCCCCTGGATTTCTTTTATGGAAAACTTTGGCTTTGCAACCTTATTATCTTATGTTGCGTACACACGACCGGACTTTACGGCATACTTGGTTCGGCGGATCGGAGTCCGTCGGACAATTTGATCGTGTGTGGGCTCCAGCGGACTTTTTTTCCCCAAAAGTTTGACGGACCTAGAAATGAAACATGTTTCAAATCTTTTCGACGGACTCAAGTCTGGTCGAAAAGTCCGCTCGTCTGTATGCTAGTCCGACAGACAAAAAACAACGCTAGGGCAACTATTGGCTACTGGCTATGAACTTCCTTGTTTTAGTCCGGTCGTACGTCATCACGTACGAATCCGTCGGACTTTGGTTGATCGTGTGTAGGCAAGTCCGTTCATTCGGAAAGTCCGTCGTAAAGTCTGTCGAAAAGTCCGCAGGACAAAGTCTGCTGTAAAGTCCGCTCGTGTGTACGCGGCTACGAATGTACGAATTACTTCACTTAACCTCAAAACCCATATTTTTTTTTCCACATACTACTGGGCATCTTGTCGACAAGCCCATGTCATTTTCTCTCTTTATTTTTTTTCTCTTGTACTTTTTCTCTTTCACCAAGATGTGGTGAAAATTTTATGTCAATAGCATCTTTAGAAATAGATTTACGTAGAAAAATGGTCACGTGTTCAATACTTGTTTTACCCACTGTATATGCAGTATAAATCTGTGTCTGTAGTGCATGCACCTTAATACCATAAAATAACATATAAAATGTTTACCAGAGAAGTATATAATGCGTTTGACAATTCTAGAAAAATGCTTAAACAATGCATTACAATTTCACTAAACTCATTAGATTTAGTCAACTAAAATGTACTGGAGATTTTAGTCGACTAAAATATGACTAAATTCAGGTAAACTAGTGAATACTCCCTCCTCTATTATGGAAAAATGAGTCCATTATTATCTCTACTCTTCTAATGCCGCATACACACGGTCGGACTTTTGGTCTACAAAAGTCCGATGGACGCCGACGGACTAAAGCTGGCTGACAATCCGATCGTGTGTGGGCTTCCCCGGACTTTCAGCGGACTTTTCCAGCCTCAAATCTGATGGACTTTAAGTTTGAAACATGCTTCAAATCTTTACGTCGTAACTACGCCGGACCCAGAAATCCGCTCGTCTGTGCGCTAGTCCGACAGACAAAAACCCACGCTAGGGCAGCTATTGGCTACTGGCTATCATCTTCCTTATTTTAGTTCAGTGTACGTCATCACGTACGAATCCGTCAGACTTTTGTGTGATCGTATGTAGGCAAGTCCGTTCGTAAGAAAGTCTGCCGCAAGTCAGCCAAAAGTCCGCCAAAAGTCCGACAAAAGTCCGTTGAAAGTCTGTCGGACAGGCTGTCGGACTTTTGTAGACGAAAAGTCCGACCATGTGTACGCGGTATAAGACCTCATTCTCTGCAGAGGCCTTGAACAGCTTCATAATCAGGACTTCTCCTTACCTCAACTCTCAGCAGGACACAAAGAATTTGTAGATCCACCTATTAAATTGGAAGAACTCATCAAGTTGCCTGGTCTGTTCCCCAATAATAAGGTTCAAGGAGATGATGGTCTACTAATAGAGGTTTATAAGACCTATGCTAAGTCCACATTGTCACAGTTATTAAAAATCCTTCAAACAGTAGGCACTAAAGACACACATTGCCAGGCTCCATGTCCAGAGCCATGATTGTTTTATGGTTAAAATCAGGCAAAGTAGCTACAAATCTCAATTTTTACAGACCTATCCTTTTGCTGCAGTCTATACTATAAGATACTGAGACAAAGTCACATCTGGCACTTAGACTGAATAAAGTCATGACATCGATAGTACACCAGGCAGGCTTTATGCCACAGAAATCAATTGCTGTCAACTTGCATAGGCTGTTCATCAACATGCAGGCGCCAAATGACAGTACGGGTTGCAGCAACTGACACGACTTGATGCAACTAAAGCGTTTGACAGTATTGAAGGGTACCTATGGCGGGTTCGATGATAATTTGGATTTGGTGAGAAATTTCTTACCTGGATCAAACTTATTATTTGTCAAGGAGAATGGTTCCCCTAACTTTTCAGCTGGCCAGAGGGACCCAACAGGGTTGCCCCTCTCCCGACTAATTTTTGCGCTGGCCATTGACTTCAGGCCAGTGAGGATGTTGTGGCCTTTTGTTATGGAGCCATTTTTGAGAAATTAATGAAGACAATGCTGCATCTGCTTGGCGATACAGGCCCCTCCCTGAGAACAACCATGACCATAATTTCCCAATTTGGGGAATACTTAGGGCTAGTAAATAATTGGTAAGAACACGGGAAATCAGTCAGCGCAAAATAAATTGGTGCTTAACAATAAGGTACAAGCAGCCAAATACTAAAGGTAAATATATAAAAAACCTTTAAAAGTACTAAATAAAATAACAGTGCTGCGCTAAAAAAGCACTCAGCAAACTAACACAACGCTCATGATAAAAAGTAATTGAGAGTCCCCTTTTTGATAAAGGAAACAAGATTGACAGAAAGCAGTCTCATCTGCGGTGGTAAAGGTGCTCACAAATGTTCATAAGATGCAACGCAATCCGGGATTCCACCACCAGCTAGCCGAAATGCTCACCTCAGTTAGTGGACCCCTGAACTAACAGATGGGTCAAACAGGCATTCCCCACTCTCAGTGGTCATGGATGGAAGCTTGGATAGGTAGATGGATGAGGTAGGTAATCACACCACTTTACAAGACCGCACTCTGTTACTTTCAATTGTAAGCCGTGGTATCATGTAATGTAAAAAGTATATATAGTGCATACTGTGTGGCTCAAATAATTTCCTTTATTTTTTTTTTAAATCTTTATTTTAGTAACATTTTGGTAAAATTACTACACACATTACAGAAATGTAACGCAAAACATATAGAAACATATCCAGGTACAGTCTAGAGCCAAAAGGTTATGTCGGACCCAAGGTGCCAGTGAGATCAGGAGCTTATAATGAATTCCTGAATCAGGATGGTCAAGAGACCGTAAACCGGTCAGATACCAGCCACAAACCTCCATAAGTGTTAAATGAGCTAGAGTGTTTACAGGGGGGATCATCCCCCATCAGCGATCCAAGCAGAGGGGGGCAATAGCCTCCTACAACCTCGCCCTTCTCGCTATTTCTAGGAGGACATCACCCACTCTACCCTGCTCGACGGGAGGTGGAAAAAAGGGCTTCCGCCTCCGTGTGACGAGGCAGTTCTCCTGCTGCTAACCTTTTCCACCATGAGTCCAGACAAACAACAGGTATCTTAAATAAAAACCGCCTGGTAACAGAGACGTTAGGTAGTCATATATAATATGGATAGATAGAAATAAAGGGTGGAAGAGGAGTAGGAATAGAGGGATAACAGGTAGAAAAGGATAAGAGGGTAGGGAAGAAGGGGAGGGGGAATGGGTGTGGAGCATACCTCTTAGCCTAAGAAGGTCCTGTTGGTCCGTGCCGGGCGAGTCCCCCAATAATATATCCTCTTTTTAGTAAATAAAATTAAAGTATGTCTTTCAATGGGTCCTGTTTTCATTATCTAAGCGGGATCGTAAGGATGGTTCTGCTAATTCTAGTAGTGCCAGATCTAAACTCGAGGACATATGATTCGGATCGAACACATAGTCTTTCCATGGGCCCCATATAATTTCAAAACGTTCTGTCTTTCCTTTACATGATGCTATCCAATGTTCGGCTTCCCTAATATCATTCACTTTTTTTATCCAATCCTCTCTTGAAGGAACCCTAGATTGCTTCCAATAAATTGGAACAAGGCGTCTAGACTGGTGTGGAAGTACACTTTTTTTCATATCTACCAATCGGTGTCAAGGGGACATGCAGGAGGAAATAGGCTGGGGACAGAGGAATATCCAGATCTAAAATTTCTTTCACACTAGACTTAATGTCATTCCAGTATGGCTTGATCAAAGGACACTCCCACCAAATGTGCAGGAGTGTACCTCTTTGGCCACATCCCCTCCAACATTGATCCGACACCGTGGGGTAGATACGGGCCAAATCAGCTGGTACTCTGTACCAGCGTGACAGAATCTTATAATTTGTTTCTTGAGTTTTGTATTCCATAGTGCTCGAATGAGTGAGCTGGTATAAGTGCGTGAGTTGGGACGTGGAAAAATCTAACTGTAAATCCCTCTCCCATGCCCGTATGTAAGTTGTTCTGAGATTGTCAGTGGTGCCTAGTAAGCGATACATTTCTGAGATCAGATGTAGGATCGGGTCTACTGTTGTTGAAATGGAGTAAGAGTGGAAATGTCTCTTATATAACGCCCATGAATTTCGAAAAAGTGGTGGAGCTGCCTATATCTGCAAAAGTTCATTTTGGAACCCCCATGTTCATGTTGTAGGGTTTCATAACTCATCAGCTTGCCATCTCTCATTAATTTTCCGCAACTGGCATTTCCATCATCCACCCATGGGCCGAAAAAAGCTATTTGTTCGCCTGGTGGGAACCAAAGGAACCCCCCCAATGGAGCAAGCGGGGACATAGGTGGAGATAATTTTAGAGCTAGGTTAAGTGTGTCCCAAATAGAAAGAACATGAGTCGTCAATGGGGAGGTTGTATCTGACAGTCCTCGATATTCACGTGGCAGCCATGGAGCAAAGGCCAGATTCCTGCCGGCTAACCACTTTTCTAGGGAGAACCATAATTTGGACCGGGTGTGGAAGCGCCAGTTGAGGATCCTCTGGAGAGCGATGGCTCTATAGTATTTTAAAATGTCTGGGATCCCTAAACCCCCTGTTAGTTTTGAGCGCTTCAGGATGCTCATAGCTACTCTAGGCTTTTTTGCATTCCACACAAATCCAGTTAGTATGCTATTAATTTGAGAAAAGAAATGTTTGGGCAGGGGAATTGGTATCATTTGTAGAAAAAAAAGTATTTGGGGCAGAATATTCATTTTTATGATGTTAATGCGACCTATCCATGTAAACGCAGTCTTTGTCCAGATGGACAGATCTTTTTTAATTGTATTAAGTAACGGTGGAAAATTTGCAGCATAGAGGGTATCAAGACTATCTGTATATTGTATACCTAGATACCGAATGGAGGACTTGGCCCAGGTGAAGGGGAATGAAGCTTGTAGACTGTTAGTCAATGTGGGGGTCAAGTGGATCGGCAGAATTTCAGACTTAGAAAAATAAATTTTAAAATTAAAGAAAGCAATCCGAATAATTTTAATTCTTTCATCAGGACTGGCAATGAGATCAGGGGTTTTGAGAGGTGGAATAGTACATCGTCCGCATATGTGGACAGTTTGTGCTCAGTATTTCCTACCTTCAGGCCCCTAATGTCTGCATTCGCTCTGACGGTGCTCAGTAACGGTTCCAGAACTAGAGCGAAGAGTAGTGGGGAAAGGGGGCACCCCTGTCTCGTGCCATTCCGAATCGTGAATTGGGGGGAAAGCACACCATTCACATTGACCTGTGCACAGGGGGTAGAGTAAAGGGCCAAGATAGATGACATCATGCGTGTTTTCAGCCCTAGAGCCTCCAACACTGCTTTGAGGTATGACCCGGTCAAAGGCTTTTCGGCGTCTGTGGAAAGGATGATGTAAGGTTTAGGGTTAGGGCTTGAGCGGGCCCAATGGATAAGTTGTATTGCTCTAATTGAATTGTCCCTCGCTTCTCTTCCTTTAATGAACCCGGTTTGGTCCGGATGGATAATGTGGGGCGAAGGACTCCCAAGTCTATCTGCCAAAACTTTTGCCAAAATCTTAATATCGATATTAAGGAGGGATATGGGACGGTAGCTTTGGGGGAGCATCGGATCTTTACCATCCTTTGGCAACACTGTAATGTGTGCCAAAAGGGCCCCTGGAGGGATGGGGGACCCCTCTGCTGTAGAATTAAAGTAAGTGCACATGTAGGGTAATAAGAGGGGCAGGAAGGTTTTATAATATGACCCAGTATATCCATCCGGCCCAGGGCTTTTTCCTGTGGGAAGGTATTTCACCACCAATTCAATCTCCCTAGAGGAAATCGGAAGTTCAAGGTCATTACATTGTTCTGCACTCAGAGGCGGGACGCCAGCTGAGGCTAAGTAGTCTAGTATGGCAGTGGCTCTGGGTTTCTGGGTATCTGAAGGGTATTCAGGATTTAGGTTATACAAGCCTGAGTAGTAATCTCAGAACCCTGAGGCAATTTTGGAGGACTGGATCAAAACGTCTCCGGATGGAGAGCGAAGTTTTTGTACATAGGTTTGAGCATGTTTCTTGCGGATAGCCCTCGCAAGCATACGGCCGCACTTATTGCCATGTCCGTAATATTTGTGTGATAGGTGCCTGGCTTTCTTGCGGGTCTGCCGATCAAGCAAACGCAGGAATAAGTCTCTTAAATCATTCCGCCTCTGCAATGCCTCAGGGCTCCCATTTTGTTTATGTTTGAGTTCAGCATCTTGTAGAGCTGCTAACACCCTGTCAAAGTCTGCCTGAAGCATCTTTTTAAGTTTTGCACCTAGGGATATGAACTCTCCTCTGACCACAGCTTTATGGCCCTCCCACACTATGCCCGTGCTAAGGTCGTCTGTGACGTTTTCTTTGAAATAATTTGTGATAGTTTCGGACACTTTGGCCACTGCCGCTGTATCGTCTAACAGATTTTCATTCAACCTCCACGTCCAAGCCCCACGGGAGCTGGAGGGGAGGGTGAAAATCACTCCCACTGGTGCATGATCAGATAGGGTAATATTCCCAATGGAGGCAGATTGCACAAGCTCTAGTATGGGACGGTCCACGTAGATATGGTCTATACGAGTGTACACAATATGTACGGCAGAGTGGTAGCTGAAGTCTCTCTCCCTAGGGTGAAGAACCCTCCAGCTATCAAGTAGCAAGTGAGAGTGGAGGGATTTTCAAAAATGTTTCAAAAAAGCATACGAATGTGACTGACTTGAGCTAGAGGTGTCCATTAAAGGGTGTGGGCTAACATTAAAGTCTCCTCCTAAAATGACAAAGCTTTCCTTAAATTCTGCCAGCAGTTCAAGGGTGTTATCAATGTTATCAAGGGTGTTATCAATGAAAGTGATTTGGTCAGTGTTAGGTGCATAAATTGAGGCAAAGGTAAACTTTCTTCCTGCTATAGTAACTTTCAGGAAAATGTAACGGCCCAGTGGGTCTATTTTGCTGTCTGAAAGTTGGAAGGGGCAGGTCCTATGAATTGCGATCGTACTGCCTTTAGATTTAGAGGAGAGGGAGGTACTATGGAACCACTGACTGAATATGTGGGTAGGAAGTCTAGGTATGGAATGATGGGTGAAGTGGGTTTCCTGTAGGAAAACCACTTGAGCTTTTAGTTTTTTAAGTTCCCACCAGAGTTTATTTCTTTTCCCAGAGGCCTCTGATATTGTAAGATATTACCTTAAGAGTAGACATGTTGGCACAAGGAGCAAGAAGGTCGTTGAATGGTCAGACTCGCCCGGCACAGGATCCAAAGTAAGAGAATGCTCCTGGGGAGAAAAGAGAAGGATGGACAGATGGGGAGAGACAAGAAAAACAGATGATTAAAGGAACATAGATAAAAAACTGATAAGTTAACAACAACATGATGATGCAGTATTAACGAAGTCTGTAAACAAAACTTCGGTATGTTAGGTGGGGGGTCTCCCTCCCAATATGGGAGGACCCCAGACCAAAACCTAGTGTCCCAAAAGGGGACCATACCCAATTTAGGGTGGCCTACGTGGGGAAACGTGAGCCTATACACAGAGGAGAGGGAAGGGGCCTCATCTCCTATCACCGCATCTGAGAAGAGGCTGGAGAATGGGGAAGGGGGGTATGTTTTGCTAAATAGCTCAGAGTTTACTATATCTTAAATGGGACCAAAGCAGATAAAAAATAAAAATATAAAAAAAAAAAGGAAAATGAGAATGGCAAAGAGAAAATGTTTCCCGTCCTTTTTCACTTTAAAAGAATGTAAGTCCCATCTCAAGTATGATTTGCTATGTTCAGCAGACTGGGTTTAGAGATAGAAATAAGCCATCCCTGAAGGGTTCAAGCTCTAATATAGGTAGAATCAAAGTTCAGATCCAAAGGGATCTGAAGGGGTCACTACTTCAATCAAGAGTCCTGGCTCAGGTGCTGCCTGTCTCTCCGTCGGTTTTTGCGTGTAACTGTCGACCAGGATTGTGAGAGATGCTGCACTGGTGCGTCAGACGGTCCTCTCCAATCCGGGAAATCAACGGGTCCCAATCCAAGAGTTGAAAGAAAGTGGGGTAAATCATCTTTATTACGTAAGGGGACTTGTTGGCCATCTTTAGTTACCTGCAGGTAAAAAGGAAAGCCCCAACGGTACAATAGTCCTGCTTCCTGAATCACCGTCAAAAGGGGGCAAAGAGCCCTGCGTTGCATTAAGGTGCGCCTGGATATGTCTTGGTAAAAGAATAAACGTGCTCCGTCAAAGTCGTAAAGTGGCCTGTTGCGCATTTTCTGCATAATGCTGTCCTTAAGAGTGTATTTATGAAGCTTGCAAATTATATCTCTGGGGTTATCAGCATCTTGAGACGGAGGTCTTAACGCTCTGTGCGCTCTATCTATTTCGATGGGGGCAGAGGTTGGCAAACCCAGAATATCTCTTAAAATGTCCGTCAGTGTGGGAATAATGTCTCTAGAAGCTGTGGCCTCTGGCAGACCCTTGATCCTGATATTAGCCCTCCTACTACGATTTTCGACGTCATCTAGTTGACATAGTAAAGTTTCAATTTGCTGGTCTTGTATTCTGCACCTAGATTGCAGCAGAGCAATGGTGGGGAGAGCCTCTTCCAGCTTCTCTTCCAGGGATTCCACTCTGTTGCCTAAGTGTGAGGTATCAGCCTTAAGTTGGGCTATGTCCTCAGTGAATGCTTTCTCCACTCTAGAAGTGAAGCGTTCTAGGTCTTCTCTGGTGGGGAGGGACATAATATGGCGTCTAATGTCTTCTTCACTTAAGAAGTTTGACACTTCAGAGCGGCCATCCAGGGATACAGGGGACGCTGGAGGGACAGAGTCACTCACCGAGCCTGGAGAAGGAGCTTGTGAGGCAGGTGAAGCTATTTCTTTTGATGTCTGAGTTGCGGCTGCCGCTGGCTGGGACGATTTATCCGCCTTCTGTGTTTTCCCGGCCGGCGCCATCTTGGAAGCCGCGCAACCTTGTCCCCAGGTCCCGGGAAAGTAAGAATCTAGCTGTCCCTGCCGGTATTTGTCCGTCCGCTGTGGCTAAGAAGACTGCCGAGCCCGCTGTGACATATCGGGAGCCGTTAAACACCGGTTTTCCCCGTTTCAGCTATGGTATCTGCAGCGGTGAGACGGAGCTGAGGCAAAGCACAACCTCACTCCTCCATAGCTAGGACACGCCCCAATTTCCTTTATTTAAGAAAGACAGGTACTCACATATACAGCACTATAACCCTAGTGCTGGGATGGATGGTGTAATACAAGTCATAAATGTAAGGTGGCTGCAGTGACATCCTAGGGTACTCCCACACGCGTATTGTCCTAAACAGGACTTCCTCAGCGGTAATGGAGTCCCGAACGTCAAATCAATATATTTATAAAGTCACTAATTACATTCACATTATTTTAAATTTTTCAACATTAAACCTCATTTGCCATGTAGTTGCCCACCCCAATAATTTGCTCAGATCTTCTTGCAAGGTTTCCACATCCTGCGGAGAGGTTATTGCCCTTCTTAGCTTAATATTGTCCGCAAATACAGTGATTGAGCTGTTTATCCCATTCTCCAGGTCGTTTATGAATAAATTAAATAGGTTTGGTCCCAGACAGAACAGAACCCTTGGGGACCCCACTTTCCACCCCGGACCATTCCGAGTACTCCCCATTTATCACTACCCTCTGAACTTGCCCCTGCAGCCAGTTTTCAATCCATGTACTCGCCCTATGGTCCATGCCAACGGACCTTACTTTGTACAGTAAACGTTAATGGGGAACTGTATCAAATGCTTTTGCAAAATCCAGAAACACCATGTCTACGGGCCTTCCTTTATTTAGATGGCAGCTCACCTCCTCATAGAAGGTTAATAGATTGGTTTGGCAAGAACCATTCTTCATGAATCCATGCTGATTATTGCTAATGATATCATTGTCATTACTAAACTCTTGTGTATAGTCCCTTATCATTCCCTCCAAGAGCTTACATACAATTGATGTTAGGCTAACTGGTCTGTAATTCCCAGGGATGTATCTTGACCATTTTTTAAATATTGGTGCTACATTGGCTTTTCTCCAATCAGTGGGTACCATTCCAGTCAGTAGACTGTTCGTAAAAATTATGAACAATGGTCTGGCAATTACTTGACTGACTTCGGGTGCAAGCCATCTGGTCCTGGTGACTTATTAATGTTAGGTTTTTCAAGTCTATTTCTAATTCTGTCCTCTGTTAGCTATGAGGGTGCTTCCTGTGACGTGTCATGAGGATAAACATTGCAGTTTTGGTTACTGAAGCCCCCTGATTCCCTTATGAAAACTGAGGAGAAGAGTAAATTCAATACCTTCACCATCTCTTCATCCTTAGATTCCAGATTTCCTTAATCATTCTTTATGGGACCAATATGATCTGACCTCTCTTTCTTACTATATATGTACTTAAACAATTTCTTGGAATTTTTTTTACACTCCTCTGCTATGTGCCTTTCGTGTTCTATCTTAGCCGCCCTGATTGCACCCTTACATTTCTTGTTGCATTCTTTGTGAAGTTCGAATGCTGATGATGATCCCTCAGCCTTGTATTTTTTGAAGGCCTTCTCCTTTGCTTTTATATGCATTCTTACGTTAGAGTTAAGCCACCCAGGACTTTTATTAGCTCTTTTAAATGTATTTCCCATTGGTATGCACTGGCTAATACCCTTATTTAATATGCTCTTAAACAGGGGTCTCAAACTGGCGGCCCTCCAGCTGTTGCAAAACTACAAGTCCCATGAGGCATTGCAAGGCTGACAGTTACAAGCATGACTCCCACAGACAGAGGCATGATGGGACTTGTAGTTTTGCAACAGCTGGAGGGCCGCCAGTTTGAGACCCCTGCTCTTAAAGCTTTCTGTTCTCCATGGTGCCCTTCTGTGTGTGGACTCCCTAAAGTTAAGCATTTAAGAGATCTCTGGAAGGCTGATTTTCCTTCTTTGGATAGGGAAGACTGGGAGGAATGTCTTGAGCATTGTCCTTAGTTGATATTTTCTTCCAGGGATAAGTGGATTCAGACTAAATTCTTATACAGGTTGTACTACACTCCTCTACAGCCTCACAGAATTTACCTGGCTTGTAACCTGGTCTGCCCACGCTCCTGCATCTACACAGGCATATGTTTTGGGACTGCCCTAAACTGTCCCCTTTTTGGTCAGAGGTCTTTGCAATTTTTAATTTTATCAACTGACCCTTCCCAGTCTCCCTGGAATTTTCATTGCTTGGCATCCGTGTGGATGCCCAATGGTCTTATCATGCTAAATTGACCTCCTATTTGCTGTACTATGCCAAAAAATATATTTTGCAAACGGCCCTCTACAGTTCTTCCTACAGGGGAGTCCTAGGTATTGAGGGTGAATGCATTGTTACAATTATTCAAACTCACTTACAACTGTGGCCGCCTTTGGAAATTTGATAAGGTCTGGCTCCCATGGACCTCCCTGTAGCTGGTAGAACTATGTTGACCCAAATCTATCCTCTTTGCTCTGCAGACAATCTCTCTCATTGCTGTCCCCCTCCTGCTCAGTGGGTCCTGGATTTTCTGCTGTTCCTTCTCTTTCCCCTTTGCTCCCCCTCCCTTACCCTCTTCATCTCTCCCTCTTCTATCCTATTTTTCCTCTCTGGGTCCCATTGGACTGGGCTGGACTGGGTGTTTGTTAGGTCAGCCATAGATGGAGCTTATCTCTTTCCTGCAACCGCAGGTTACTAGCAGTTATTGCATGTAAAAGCATGTTGATCAACTTATATTATATTCTGCCTGCCCATATATGGTTTGAATTTCTGCTGAACCGGCCGAGATTCAAACCAACTATGGCCAGCTTTAGACTTTACCTCCGTAATTCTTCTTCGATGTGGCCTACATGATTTTACTTTGTTCATGCTGTTTGTATTGTTGGACACCATGGGGTCGATTCACTAAGAGTTAAATAACGTAAATTTAAATGCAGTAAAATTCTGCATGTGGTAAATCAGTTGTGAAAATTCAATTCACTAATATTTTAGTGTTAAAAAACGACAGCGGTATTCTTTCGATTGTGCGGTAATTACTGCATTTTCTCATGTGGTAATTTACCACACGTGTCGGTGGTTGAGGGTCGTTTAAGGTCATTTCCTGTGGGAAAAAAGCTGAGCGTTCCATAACTTCTGCCGCAATGTTGAGCCTAAGCGAGAGACATGAGGAGAAGCAAAAAATGGTGGATCTGGTGGAGCACATGGTAAGTTTGCATGGTAAGTTACTCCAGCATGCTCTCTGACTGCAAACTGTGCATATATGTACACCGTCATGGCTGTTCCAGCACATTCTCTGACTGCAAACTCTGCATATATATGCATACTTACAACTGTGGCCGCCTTTGGAAATTTGATAAGGTCTGGCTCCCATGAACCTCCCAGTAGCTGGTAGAAAAATGTTGACCCAACTCTATCCCCTATGCTCTGCAGATGATTTGTCCTGTTGTTGTCCCCCCCCTGCTCGCATGTACATATGTACATCATCATAACTGCTCCAGCACGCTGTCCGACTGCAAACTCTGCATATATGTACACCGTCATGGCTGCTCCAGCATGCTCTGAATGCAAACTCTGCATATATGTACACCATCATGGCTGCCGCAGCATGCTCTCTGACAGCAGTCTCTGCATATGTATACCCTCATGGCCTACTCCAGCATGCTCTGTTTGCAATATCTCTGCATGACACACCATGCACTGCATACTCTTCTGTTATTCTTTTTTTAGTATTTTTGTGATTCTTTTTATTTTATATATTACAGGTGCAGCAGTCTGTGAATCAGGATGAGGCAGAAGATCTTCTTCTAATGATGAAGGTAAAGTTTGCACAGTCCTCATCCTCCTCTCTCTCTCCTTCTCTCTCTCTCCTCATCCTTTTTTTCCCCCCCTGTAGACATGTTTAGAAAAGGCGCAGAGAGAATTTCATTGAAGGTAATTCAATATATTTTAATGTAACGGAAAAGTAATTATTTTTTTTTTTTTTGCAGTGGACATGTCAGAGGCCAGCTTCAAACTCCAGGATGGACAAGGGGATGGCAGTCCCATCTGAATCATCTGTCAGAAAGAATAGATTGGTACGTGAACATCATTGTATTCGACAAACCAAAAGTATTGCAAAACATTGAAATGCAAAACATTAACATTTTTTTCTTTTTAGGATTATTGTATAACAATAAACAATAGTGAAGGCAGCAGCACAGAAATTGATGACAAGAAGATAAAACATACAAACCAGTGGAAGAAATGGGTGCAGGGAGGTAGCTGAAGAGATTGAAAAAAAGATGACAGTGCAATAGCAGCGACAGTGCAGAGGAAAGGAGCACTCTGTCACAGAAAACAACACAGAAGATGGATGTGTCCGAAATGTAAAGTTTATCAATTCAGAAAAAATGGCAATAATCGAGCATCTGCTACCTGTGTTTGACAAATGGCCCAAAAATGTCGAGGATAGAGTCATCGTGGAAGAGACAGCAGTGGCAGAGAATTACCAAGGCAGTGAATGCAGTAGGGAACTTCATTCCATCCTTGGCTCCTGGGTGCCTTTCAATCCTAAAACCTTTCTTTTGGGCCTTCCACCCCCCTTTCTCTAAACTGGCTAGAAAGCTCAATGCACACGTATTAACTGCTGCACGATGCTTGGTTGCCCTTAAGTGGAAGAAATGGGAACCTTCCTCTATGGTTGATTTGCAGTCCAGGATCTGAGATGGAAAACTTGACCATTTCGCTGAATGATACTCTTGATGCCCATAATCGGGTTGGGGAACTGTGGGATCTGTTAGAATTCCCTTCAGCCTGAAGTCTCCTTAAATTGGTGACGACCATGCAGACGGTGACTTTGGTCTTTGGAGGGGTCCTGGTGTGGGTGGTTGCTCTTTATTATTTTTCGCTTCTTTTCTTTCTATTTTTATTTTGTTCTATTGTATTTTTTATTATTTTTGTCATTGTGCTCATGTCAGTGCTTTTTCCAACACGTCATTAGGCATTAGTGATGTAGTATTACTGCTACTGTGGTTGTGATCATTAGACCTGACATAGTGGGGGGCGTGGCCAAGATGGCGAACTGAGCGAACGTCTCTGAGAGAGCTCCGCCGAGATCCTTGGCTTTATCCTCTCCTCCGGGCTCATACAGCTACTGCACTGCGGCCGCAGACACACACGAGACGCCGCTCCTCCCGGGCTTCAAAAGGAAGGGGTGAGCAATCTGAGCAACAATCCCCGGCTCACTGGCTGAGCTCCGCAACTTCGCTTATGGGGGACCAGGGGCATGTGAGGTTACTCCGGGGCCTACGCGAGCAACATAGCAAGTACTTGGTATTCACTCTATTTTCTTGAATATGCACATATATTTGTTATACTATTCACGTAGTCACCGTTATTTACTTTGATACCTCCAGTTAGGGCAAGTGCTGTCTGCATATTTATTTTATGTGCATTTTTCACATTTCACTCATTGTATTGAACAGCAGCTGCCTGTATTTATTTACTTATTTATATACACAGGTATTGTTTTTTGGCATGGAAGATTTACACATATTACTGGTTTTATTAAACTGAATAGTGCCCATTTGTGTGGGTGTATGTTATAGTGACCATTTGTGTGAGTGTCCAGGGGTAACAGAGTGCCCCTTTTTGAATGTTACATGTAAATTGTTATTGTTATTTAGACCCCTTTCACATTGGGGCATTTTTCAGGCGCTTTAGTGTTAAAAAAAGCGCCTGTAAAGCACCTGAAAGAAGCCTCATCTGTAATCCCTATGTGAAAGCCCAAGCCCTTTCACACTGCCAGCGCCCGAAAAACACTGGTAAGGCGCCGCTTAAGACCTTTTTCACACTGGGTCATTTTTCAGGCATTTTTCGGGAGCTGGCAGTGTGAAAGGGCTCGGGCCATCGGCACACCCAGCCCAGTGGCAAAAACACGAATGCGCTGCAAAGAAGCTGCTTGCAGGACTTTTTTTGACGCCCAGCCAGCGCAGCGCCCCAGTGTTAAAGCACTCGGGCTCTCACATTGGGATTGCAGATGAGGCTTCTTTCAGACGCTTTTATTAATGCTAAAGCGCCTGAAAAACGCCCCAGTGTGAAAGGGGTCTCAGTATGAAAGCACTTGGGCTTTTGACATTGGGATTGCAGATGAGGCTTCTTTCAGGCGCTTTACAGTCGCTTTTTTTAATGCTACAGCGCCTGAAAAACGCCTGAAAAACGCCCCAGTGTGAAAGGGGTCTTACTGTATGCATGTCATGGTACTACTGCTATGTAAAGATCATATGTCCATATTTGTTTTGGTTGTATTTGCCCATGTGCATGCTATGAAAAGGTGCACAGGGTACATTTTTACATTGGGAAAATCACACTTTTGCATGACATGTAATATTTAAATTGTAACTCACCAGATAAAATACAGATAATTAGCTGCTGACGACAAGCATTCCCACGGGGATTTGGTGATGTTTTAGCCACAGAGATGTCCTCCTCCTCCTCTATCATCTCCACATCTATACCCTCCGGCAGCCCTGCATGCCGTGCCATATTGTGGAGGACGCAGCAGGCAAGGAACATGTCCCCCGCTTTCCTCTGAGCATACTTGAGGAACCCACCCGATAAAGAGATACAACGGAGCCAACTCGTCAGGACACAGATGGTTTGCTCTATCACAACCTGGGCTCCAGAGGTACAGTAGGTGACAGGTGTGAAAAGCCAGGGGAGACATGGATATCCAGAATCACCTAAGTGTTAAACAAAAAATGAAAGTTGCATTTAAGTTTGCCAAAACAATAGTATAGGAAGGAATACATTGGAAAAGAGGGGCACATTAATGAGCAGTCACAGATAAGAGCTTGCAGAGGAGAGACATGCATTGGAAAGAGGGGGCACATTACTGAGCAGTCACAGGTATAAGCTTGCAGAGGTGAGACATGCATTGGAAAGAGGGGGCACATTACTGAGCAGTCACAGGTATGAACCATGAAATGATCTTACAGGTATGTAAACAAACATGGATGTAATAAAACATATATGAGGATTTTCTACTACTTACCAAGTAGCCAGCCATGAGGGAATGAGCCCTTTTCAAACTTCTCAAACAGCTGTGACTGTCGGAGAATATGGGCATCATGGACTGACCCTGGGAACCCGGGGTCCCTGAATCCCTGATGAGTATCTGGCTGTCACACACCTCCTGTATGTTCATAGAGTGGTAGCCCTTTTGGTTCCGATAAATATGTCCTTCTTGCTCGGGGGAAAGAGGGGGACATGGGAGCAATCTAAAGCACCCATTACATTGGGGATAGAAGCCATGTCATAGAAGCCCCTTTGATACGATCCCACTCTTGGCGAGATGCAGGCATATAATTGAAGGTAGGTGCTATCTCACTAAATACTTCCAACAGTTTCCAAGGACCCGTGAAAAAAAGACGCCTAAGAAACTCCAACTGCATTGCCAGCCACCATCTGGTATGAGGCCTTGTCCAGGAAGTGCAGCATGGTCAGAAATTTGGTCATGCCCGGGATCACATGACTCCTCTGAGTGGTGGTCTCCAGCTACATCCACAGCCTCATGTAGAGCATGAGGATCAGCATCTTTGTTAGGCAGAACTTGCGCAGCACCTCACGCTCACTGAAGTCATCCAGCAGGGTCTTCTCATAAAACTGATGGGGAGCCATAATCACAACCCTCTTCCTCCTCTTGCTCGAACGCCTCCTCAGCAAATTCAACTGGAATAGGTTGCTCTCAAATGGCTCTATTGGGGACAAAACTCGCTCTCTTTACAACCTCTCACTCCACCAGGAAATACCGCACTGGTTTTCAGCCAGCAAAAGGGAGGTGTTAAATACCACGCCTTATTTTAGTTCCTGTTTCGTCTGTGAATTGGACTTAACTGATTACCGCACAATATTTTACAATATGTACAATATGTACCGCAAAATCGTGATTTTTTTTGTCAATTGTAGTTGACTTACCGCATCCGATAATTTATTCAAATGAGTAACACGATACCCTTATTGCATGCAGTAAACGTTAGTGAACTGACCCCCATATCTGAATGTTTTATGGTGATCTGCTTGTTGTATCTAACCATGTGAGATTGTTTTTTTCCTGCCATGCCATGTGTTACTTTATTCCTTCAATAAAGTACTCCTGTGTGGTAATAAAACAAAAAACAAATAAGTGAAAGATGAATCATCAAAGGATCATTACCAGATTTTTTTGAGACAGCACCAATAGGTAGGAGGATCATACAGAAGTACTAGTAACTACTTAACACAGATTCCAACAAGGTACAATTTATTTATAAACCATTTAGGTGAATTGTGAATTGTCCAGAGCAGGAGACCAGTACAGATACAAAGGCCCCTGCAGTGCGTGTACATATTGTGGACATATGGAGGTTAACTATCCAATGGAGAAACACATTTTGTGAATTGTAAACCTTTGGGGTTGTGTACTGTATCTGCTTTTGTGCGACTGCAGACCTTATCAGCAAGACAAGGTTGGAGCTGTAGAAATATGGTTGTGGAAATTTTTTTTAATGCATATTGTCAGATGTTCCCCAGTGCCAGTTTTTCTGCAATATGCCCATGCAAGTGTGTCCGCACGTACAGACACAGCTGAAGGACCATTGGTTGCGGAAAACTTCCAGTGGACGGAGGAGATCTGTTCACCATCTAAGGGCTGTTCCCTTAAATGCCTCAACAGGAGATTGGCCACCTCATGGTAACTGCATCCCAGCAAATAGACCCATGTACATGGAAACAACCGTATAACCGTACAAAGCCATGGCTCGCTGAGCCTCATGGAGTACGGTTGGCACCAATAGTAACAGTGGGAATATGCACACAGTCCTGATCAGAACAATGTTCGCAGTGTTTGCACCCGGCACAATGTGAGGCACATTGTTTTGGCAGCAGGAAACTGCACACATTGCTCTACACACGAACAATTGCATACGTTACTACTGGATATATATTTTGAAGTATACAAGTGTCTGATTGGTTCTTTTGAAGGTATACAAGTGTCTGATTAGCTGATTGTAAAGCCACCATCTTTCTTTGTTATCCCTGTTCAGTCCTATAAATAAACAAGGCCTGCCCTAGTCCAGCAGGACTTTTATGCTGATACCAGCCTCTGTGTCTGTGCTACTTGGCTTTATGCAAGCGCGCTGTCCCAGAATTATACAAAAGAGCTGTAACTGTGCTTATTAGCTCAATGGAATTATTTGCTTATAGGCGAAGCTCACAATTTCCACGACAATACATGTATAAACATATCCATAGTATGAAAATCGGCAATTTGGAGCTACCATTGGGAGGACATGTGACCACTGTACACAATTATGTCTTTCTTAAGGTTACATTTCTGGTTTTGGATAGACTCTACTGCAGTTGTAAAGGGGACAGAAGTGGTTGGAATATAAGCTCCTCCACCAACGGGAACTGCAGTGGATCTACTGTTTGAATTTGACCACCCCTTCTTGCCTGAACAAAATAGCTAGTTTTAGGTCTTTTTTGGAGGGTTCTTAATCTGGTTGGATGGAAAAATGAAAGATATCACTATGTGTTTGAAACTAGCTGGTGTCATTGGCATGTAAGAATTGTCTCTGTGGGCCTGTCATGTACCTGGTCTGTGGCCAATTTGAAGAGAGGGCTTTCCTTGTGGCTTAGTGCTAAGCACCCCTGAAGGTGGGAACTGGGAGTGCTAGACTCAAAGAAGCAGAAGTGCCGTTTAGGTAGAGCCACTGGAAACAGTTCGCAGCGCAGAGGAACTGGATAGCTGTCAGCTGGTCTGTCAGGGCAAATGGCAGGAACTCCATAGCCCCAGGTGTGTAACTGAACTAGGGCAGTGACCACAGGCAAGGTGGCACCTGAGGAAGAAGCAGGAGCAGGCTGGCAGGACAGGACTGAAGAGGTGAAGTTAGAATGAGTGTCAAAGTCATACACAGGAAAGCTAGCCAGGGAGTATGCAGCAGGGTAGTTAGAAGCAAGTTAGGGTCATACAGTACATGGTAGAGCAAGAGAAGCAGAGTCCTTAGGGCAAGCTGGAGTCAATACCAGGGATCAGGCAGCAGAGAAGTCCAGAGGCAAGCCGGGTCGGTAACAGAGAATACAAGAATACAAGAAACACAGGAGCAAGGACTACTGGTAGCTGAAGATCATCCAGCAAAGTCTGAGTACAGCCACTGACCTTATACAGTATATGGCATTTGGCACCAGTTCTGGCAGCAGGTGTGCATGAACATGCGCCATTTCTATGCAAACTAGCATGGCCATGTGAAGTATTGGCAAATATGCTAGGTCTTTTTTTCAGCCTTTGCACATCTTTTTTCTTCTGACTCCTTTTCATCACCTGTTCATCCTTATTCTGAATAGCACCCTGACAGTGCCCCCTCCTGAGGGGCAGCCTCCTGAGTCAGATTAGGCCACCAGAAGGACTGCTGGATTAATTCAATAGTCTTGTGAGCTCCAAAATTCCACACTAATTGGTGGTCGTAAAAGGTTTTGAGAACTTGTATTCTTACCTTCGGGGGCACAAAGACCTTGTCATCATGCCACCATACTTCTCCTTTTCTCAGTGAACCAACTGAAGGTTCAATATATTGAGAAAAAGCTTGTTCAATGCACGTCATCAAGTCACCCTGAATTAACAAAAAATTGTACTTGGAGACACAGATTCGGGAGTCTCTGGGAACATACGGGACAAGGCATCTGGTTTTTCATTTTTGGACCCAGGATGATGCGTTATATGGAAATGAAATCTGGAGAAATGCAAGGCCCACCTGGCTTGCCGGAGCTTCAGGCATTTTGCAGACCTGAGGTACTCCAGGGTATTGTGGTCAGTAAAGATCATGACTGGATACCTTGCCCCTTACAACAGATACTGCCACTCTTCAAATGCGGATTTAACAGCTCTTGATCACCCACATCATAGTTTTTTTCTGCCACAGGATGGGGCAAAGCCTGCTGAATGACCACAATGCAATGCACCGCCGCACATTGCATTGGAAGCCCTGATTGGCTGAAGCAATGAAAACTTTCTTCCCATAGCGGGCATTTGCAGTGTGATATTGGTGTGGAGAGAGATAGAACAGGGCTCTGTTCAGCTACTAGCAAGTTTGTTTGCTATTGTGCTTCTATTGTCAGTGTACAATATCAGTTTAGTGTGAATCAAGTGATAGTTCAGTGTGAGTGTAGTGTGACCATTCATTTTGGTTTTAGTGTCAGTTTAAGGCAGTAAAAATCAGTGCATTACTGCACGTTTAATGCAGCATATATCAGTGCGTTACCGCACTTTTAACGCAGTATATTTCAGTGCATTATTGCACTTTTTTTTGTAAATTACTTTTTATTTCGTTTTATAAAATACAAACAACAGCGAACCACAGATTGTGAAAATCAACCAGCCACAGTAAATTACCGGTGTACAGTAACAACAAAAGCATAGAAAAAAAAACTACAAAACCCTCCCCCAGAACAACAGAACAACACGAACCTCCAGCTGGAGGTAGGCATATAGTGACACAGAGATATAGCTCTGTGACACTCTGCGCAGTCCTACCGGATAATGGCAGTAATGTAGTTCCCTCGTCCCCCCCCCCATCAGGAGAGATGAAAATCCAATGAAGAGGAAACACCACCCCAAAATGATCAGTACATTAATTGTTGGTCAATCTGTAATCATCCAATATCCCAGTTACAGTCACCTCCCAGCTTTATATTCCATACGAAGGATCAATAGCTATTACCTTCCTGAAGTTAATCTCATGTCGTGTCCATAGAAGCCACTCAACCCCCCCAAACCTTGTCGAACTTAGTCAGTGCCCCCCTGCTCAGATAGGTAGCTTTATAAAAGGGTACTGCCTTGTTGACCAATGCCTTCCAGGACTCCAAAGTTGGAGTCACAGAGCTCTTGATGATAGGGTGATCCGCTTTTTAGCATAGAATAGCAATAGGGTATGAAGAGTCCGTATAGCCCTGGTAGTGGCCAGAGGTTCCACAGATGCAATAGACATACTTCAACAGACATGGGAATCTAGATAGAAGTGACCGATCTGATACAGTGTGCAATAGCTTGCTGTTGTGGAAATTTTTATTAATGTATGTTGTCAGATGTCCCCCAGTGTCAGTTTTGCTGTAATATGCTCATGCGAGCGTGTTTGCACATACAGACGTTGGTGGAAGACCATTGGCTGTGGAAACCTTCCCATGGACACGGCAGATCTATTTGCTCTTTGAAGGATGTTTGTTCATGCCTCACCAAGGGACTGGCCACTTCATGGTGACTGCATTTACACTCCTAGTAAGCAGATCTTTATACATGGGAACCATAGCATAACCATAAAAATTATGGCTCACTGAGCCATGATAGAGTACGGCTCGTGTCATTGGTAGCAGTGGGAGTGTACACACGATCGTGTTCAGAGCCATATAGTTAGTGTTCAAATTGTGAGACACTTTTGTCTCACGGGATGCTTGCCACATGGCTCTGCACACGACCATCTGCACACATCACTACTGTAATTCTTTTTGAATATATACATGTGTGTAATTGGTTCTTTTGAAAGAATACAAGTGTCTGATTGGCTGATTGGCAGATTCTGAAGCCACCACCTTCCTTTGTTTATTCATGTTGATAGTATAAATAAAGACAGTAGAGCATTCAATGGAGGATTCTGCTAAGCTCAGCGTGATACCAGCATCTGTGTCTGTGTTACTTGGAGATATACAAGTGCGCTTTCCCGGCATTATACAAGAGAGCTGTCTTTGTGCTTTTAAGCGCAAAGAAATTATTTGCTTATAAGGAGAAGCCTGAAATTCCCTGTACACTTGCCAATAGGATTTATTCTGTGGAGAGTCCCAAAATATGTGCATGAAGTTTGCTAGAGGTGCAGAGCACCTCCAGCATAAAGATTGTTGATTTCCAAACATCTTTGCTAGTCTAGTCGGGGTGAGATAAATTCTATGTAAGAATTTGTAATGAATCAGTCTGTCTCTGGTAGAAACTAGGTACTGAAATGCAGTCCCCCACATGTCATCCCAGTCCAACCCTGGGGCTACAGCTTCCCAAGCTCGTCTGCAGGGCTCCATCTCCCGAAAGTGGCCTTTATACATGCTAGGAATGGGTTTAGGTAAAAATTCACTGCGTGTCAATAGTTCTAAGTCACTAGGCTCAAGGTCAAAAGGCTCTCTGCCAAATTGCGAACAAAAAGCATGTCTCAATTAAATGTATCTAGAAAAGTGTGAATTAGGCAAGTCATAACGAAGTTTTAATTCCATGAATGATATTAGGGTACCACGCAATACAATGTGGTGTAACATCTTAATTCCATATTTACTCCAGACTACCGAGTCAGGGTAATCAAAAAAGTGTGTTAAATTAGGATTTCTCCACAGAGGGAGATTGGGGGGAAAACCTTGTTGGACTAGGCGGCTTCAATCCCTGAGTCATAGACCATGCCCTGAGCTCATGGATGATGTCCGTGGATAGGGAGCCTTCAGACCCCTGTAAACAAGGTGAGACAGCGCCTCATATGAGCCCACACAGACAGCCTCTAGGGAGGGTAGTCAGCCAGCGGTGGGCCACTGTCAATTGGCCAGCTAGGAAGTATTTGTAAAAGCTAGGTACTGCAATGCCCCCTTCCCTCCATGGCTGTTGAAGTATGGCTAATTTAAGGCGGGGGGATGCCTCCCTGCCACAAAAAGGAGGAAATCATACTATCTATTGTTTTCAAAATCAACTTTGGAATCCACACTGGAGAATTCCTAAGGATGTATAATAATAAGGGTAGGATTTTCATTTTAACCAGGTTTATCTTCCCAATGAGGGACAATGGAAGATTTTTCCAGGTATGGAATTTCTTGGATAGAATGGCAAGCAACGGGGAAACATTAAGACTAATGAAATCAGTCACTGAGTTTGTAATCTGGAGCCCCAGGTACTTAATTTGCGTTACCCATTGCAGGGGGATATTGGGATCAGCCTGTCCAGGTATGGGATGGGAACGCAAGGGAAGTATTTTGAACTTAGTCCAGTTCACCTTGAGGCCAGAGACCGCTGTAAATCTACCTAAAAGTGATAAAGCAGCTTGCAAAGATGGTCCAGTATCCCTAATGAATAAAACTAGGTCATCTGCATAGAGAGCTGTAGTTTCAGTCAGGGTGCCTACACTAATCCCCTAATTTGGGGAGAGGAGTGCAGTGCAATTGCCAGGGGTTCCATAACCAATGCAAAAAGTCCTGGTGCAAGGGGACACCCCTGTCTGGTGCCCCTGGACACTGGAAAAGTGCACAACACCCCGCCATTAAAATTCAGGGCTACTACCGGATGATCGTACAACAGTGAAATCCATTTACGGAAAGCAGGGCCAAACCCTATGCGTTGCAATATATGAGTTATATATTCACAATCGATGGAATCAAAGGCCAGGTCAAAAACACCAGAGCCCCCCCAGAAGATGTTTCCGCATCCAACTGAGTATGTGTATACACCCCCTGGAGATTAATATCTGTAGCCTTCTTAGGCATGAACCTAGTCAGGTGATATTAAGTGGTGTAGAATTTTCATTAACCTATTGGCAATAATTTGGGTAAGTATTTTTAGATCCATATTTAATAACGCTATGGGCCTGTAAGAAGAACAAGAGAGAGGGTCTTTGTCAGGTTTGGGGAGTAACACCATGTGAGGCCACCTTGAGGCTAGGTGACAGATGCACACCGTTGGGATCAGGAGTGCACCGCAAGGTAGTGGACCCTACGGCTGACTGCTGCGGATGGGAGTCCAGGTGGTAAGGAAGGCAGGGCTGCTGGAACACCAACACGGATGCCACCGGAGTTAGAGCGTAAGATTCCCTGGGGCGTGGAGTCTAAGAGCCAGCAGGTGTTCACCAGAGCCTTTAGTGGTGAGGATGGACTGGGCTGCAACTGGCTCCAGGTCGCGACCCCCAGGGTCCCCCAGCTCACGCCCACAGTAGGCAACAGGAGGATAGGGATAGTAAGGGAATAAGCCAAGGTCAGAGCCACAAGCAGACAAGGACAACAGAGTGCACTCCAAAGTTCAGGGTCACGGGCACACTCATAGTCAGGGTCACGCCAAAGGTCAGGGTCACTAGCAGACAGGAATAGTTGAGAACACGCCAAGGTCGGTAACAGAAACAAACGTAGAGAACACGGCAGGCAGGAAACAGGAAGTCAAAACACGCAAAGGTTGATCAGCAAGGCTGGCCTGCAATGCAGAGGTTAATATAGAGTTCTCTGATAGGAGCTGGGGTGGAGCCATGCTAGAGGAGAGATTATAAAAGCAGTCAGGTGAGAGTCAGCTGGTCTCTAGGATGAACACATGGAGACAGGTAAGCTGACAGACAAAACTCTATTGCATAACCATGATACACCACATGGGCCTCGTAGAAGGAAGTTGGTAAGATCCCTATTTCAAAACAATCCCCATAGAGTTGTAGAAGTCTGGGAGATAAAAAATCTAGATATTGTTTGTTCCACTCTGTGGAGATCCCGTCAGGGCCCAGCGATTTACCATTGGGGAAGGAGGCAATAGCAGTCGCCACTTCTTTGTCGGTGAAGGGTGCATCTAGGCTAGCCACCACCTCATCAGGCAACACCGGTATCTGAAGGGAGTCCAGCAGGTCATATGTTGGGACAGCCGAGTACAGTTCTGCGTAATATAAAACAAAAGCTTGCATGGGGATGGCTGTATGCGCCAGAACATCTGCAGTCAGGTAGGCCAACAGGTTCCTGTTCTTGTCACCCTTCTCAAACAATTCCTCAGCTCTGAGTTTAAAATTACATTGTGTAAGGTCTTGGAAATTAACCAATAAGGCCCTTCTGGCCATCTGCAACTCAGTTAGGGAGGAGGGGGAAGGAGCATCCGCATGGATCTTTGCACATTGTAGTTCATGAGCCTGAAGCTCCTCAGATTTTTAGTTTTTCTCAGCTCTGGCAGTTTTGATGGTCGATAAATACCCCTCGAGTGGATGCCTTAAATGCATCCCACACCACAGGCCTACCAGCCAAGCCCTCATTGTGCTCGCAATATTCCTTCAAATGTGGTGAGACCAAAGCCTCCACCGAGGGCTCCGTCACCCAACCCAGATGCAGCCTCCAAATCCCATTACGGCTGCCTGTGGTAAGGCTCAGCATTACCTGTAAGGGGGTGTGATCTGATCCGAGAGCCCCCCACCAGGTAACAGACTTCTGCAATCTGAGGCAATAGAGCTGGGTTGGCAAAAGCCAAGTCAATGCGTGAAAAGTTACTGACGTGGGAAAGATAGGAGTAACCTCTCTCGCCAGGATGTTTCCACCGCCACACCTCCTGCAGAGCCGCAGAGTCTGCCCAATGCCCAAGCTCCAAGTTCTGCACCCGGGTCGGGTTAGAGGTGTCCAGAGCATAGTCAAGGATGTTATTAAAATCACCAGCCATAAGCAACTTCAGTGGGCCAAAAGTGGCAACCTTTTCCAGAACCTAGTATAGTACTTCACTCTTGAAAGGGGGTGGAACATATATATTTGCTATTGTTAGTAGTTGGGATTCAACAGTGACCACTATATCCCATGAGGATCAGTTACCACATGTTCAATAGAACATGCCAGCTTCTTGTGAATTAAAATAGCTGCGCCCCTGGCTTATGGGGAGTGAGTGGAGTGTAAAGCTCTCTGTATCCAATTCCTGTTGAGGGACAGTATTTTGTTACCAGTAAGATGGGTCTCTTCTGGGATTTAAGGTATTGGAGGACCAGTGAGCGTTTGAATTTGGAGTTTAATCCACAAACATTGCATGAAAGGAGTTTGATATCACTCATTAAGTATATGGGTAATGCAAAACATGGCGACAGGAGAAATCCAATATAGAGGGGAGGCCCGAGGGGGAATAACCTGAACACAGAAAGCCACAGAACATCACATAGCAGCATTTAAACATCATATACTGTACTAGGCAAACAGAAAACCCATTTGTGCAAGCTCTGAAGACAAGACACAAATGGAAAAGAAAAAAAAAAATTTGAAAAGCAAAAAGAAAAATGAACAGTTTAAGAACCCAAGGCCCTGTTTACTCCAGGTGAATAGAACCAAAAAGGGAAAAAAAAAAAACGGAGAAACTTTAGTCCCAAAACCATAAAAAACATTAGTGGAGTGTTCCGAGAGTTCATCCAATCAGTTAGGGGTCATGAAGTCATGAAATGTTCAAAGCATCCAGAACAGTACCTGAAATTCCCGCAGTAAGCGGATGGAAAATCCCACATTTTGGCACAATCTGCTTATCCGAGAAGGCAGTCATAGTAGAAGAACAGGGCTCCAACTGAGAACGGCAGCAGCAGGAACCCCAACTCCCAGCACCATCCCATTAGGGAGGTAAGTAAACATGCGCCCCTGGTCTACAGTAGGGATGAGCTTCGAGTTCGAGTCGAACTCATGTTCGACTCGAACATCGACTGTTCGCCAGTTCACCGAACAGCGATCAATTTGGGGTGTTCGCGGCAAATTCGAATGCAGCGGAACACCCTTTAAATGTCTATGGGAGAAATCAAAAGTGCTAATTTTAAAGGCTTATATGCATGGTATTGTCATAAAAAGTGTTTGGGGACCTGGGTCCTGCCCCTGGGAACATGGATCAATGCAAAAAAAAGTTTTAAAAACGGCTGTTTTTTCGGGAGCAGTGATTTTAATAATGCTTAAAGTGAAACAATAAAAGTGTAATATCCCTTTAAATTTTGTACCTGGGGGGTGTCTATAGTATGCCTGTAAAGGGGCGCATGTTTCCCGTGTTTAGACCTGAGTGACAGCAAATTTACATTTCAAAGGAATGTCGCAGGAAAGGAGGGGGGGACGAGAGAGCGCCCCCCCACCTGAACCGTACCAGGCCACATGCCCTTAACATTGGGAGGGTGCTTTGGGGTAGCCCCCCAAAACACCTTGTCCGCATGTTGATGGGGACAAGGGCCTCATCCTCACAACCTTTGCCCGGTGGTTGTGGGGGTCTGCGGGCGGGGGGCTTATCGGAATCTGGAAGCCCCCTTTAACAAGGGGATCCCCAGATCCCGGCCCTCCCCCCTGTGTGAAATGGTAAGGGGTACAAAAGTACCCCTACCATTTCACAAAAAAACTGTCAAAAATATTAAAAATGACAAGAGACAGTTTTTGACAATTCCTTTATTTAAATGCTTTCTTCTATCTTCTTTCTTCTATCTTCTATCTTCCTTCGGTTTCTTCCTCCATCTTCTAGTTCTTCTGGTTCTTTTGGTTCTTCCTCCGGTGTTCTCGTCCGGCATCTCCTCCGCGGCGTCTTCTTATCTTCTTCTCCTCGGGCCGCTCCGCATCCATGATGGCATGGAGGGAGGCTCCCGCTGTGTGATGCTTCTCCTCTTCTGACGGTTCTTAAATAATGGGGGGCGGGACCCCTGTGGGGAATTCCCATGCTGCCATGCTGTTTTTATCAATTAACTTTTATGTGTATTGTCGGACCGGCAATTCATTAATAGCCGTGAGTAGTTTTAAATGACTTTTTTTCCTTTGAAATGTCATTTTGCTGTCAGACTGTTCTAAACACGGGAAACATGCGCCCCTTTACAGGCATACTATAGACACCCCCCAGGTAAGAAATTTAAAGGGATATTACATTTTTATTGTTTCACTTTAAGCATTATTAAAATCACTGCTCCCGAAAAAAATGGCCGTTTTTAAAACTTTTTTTGCATTGATCCTTGTCCCCTGGGGCAGGACCCAGGTCCCCAAACACTTTTTATGACAATAACTTGCATAAAAGCCTTTAAAATTAGCACTTTTGATTATTCATGTTCGTGTCCCATAGACTTTAATGGTGTTCGCATGTTCGAACAAATTTTTTGCCTGTTCACAAGTTCTGGTGCGAACCAAGCAGGGGGGTGTTCGGCTCATCCCTAGTCTACAGGCCTAAGCTAGCAGAATATGCGACTCGACCGCAACACTAGGCCATGGAGTCCAGCCAGTCGACTGCATCCTCAGGAGAATCAAAAAATTTGGCAGAGCCATGGTAGATAACCTTCAAGCGGCTAGGATATCTACACAGACGCTCCGGTGTTTGCGGATATCTGTAAAGGAATGCCACTTTTTCTGCAGATCTGGAGAGAAATCAGGGTATAGATGTATGATAGCATTCTTGAAAAAGGCTTCTGCAAACACCACAGGATTGGGGCCCTCTTCACCTTCTGGAAACCCAACCACCTGGACATTGTTGCACCTGAGACGATTCTCTGCATCCTCTGAACGGGTCATACGCATCTTGACCTGTTGCTGCAGTTCTACCACAGATTGTACAGTGGAGGCAGCAGTATCCTCTACTGCTGATATGTGTTGCTCAGCTTCGTTAAGGCGGCTCCTGAACTTGTCCATGTCCTGCCTTATCAGCCTACATTCTATATTCAGTATATCAATCTTTCCCTCCACAGACAACTTACTGTCCGCAATGACTGCCAGGATCACCGCTGTGGACTGCCCTCCCAGCAGCTCTGGATCAGCCTGAGGAACTGCAGAGGAACCCTCCAGATCCGGTGCCATGAGAGCCCCCATCGAGGAGTCTGTTTTGCATCGCTATGGAGGCCAGAGGTGAGGAGGTAGCAGGCAAGATGGCTGCCGCACTAGTGTTTGGTGGTGGAACCAGGGAGGATTGAGCGTCTGCGCTTTCCAGTCATGGGGAGGACCAGGGCAGCCCTCCAGACAGCAGGAAGGTGCTTACTTAGCAAGATGGCCAGGGGAAAAACCAGGATGTAGGCAGGTTATACATACAGATGGCGGGAGCTCGACCTGGACACTTCTTTCCTCTCTCACATCCTGGCCACGCCCCCCCCCCGCATTACTGCACTTTTAAAGCGGTATATTTCAGTGTGTTACTGCACGTTTAACACAGTAAATTTCAGTGCATTACTGCACGTTTAACGCAGTACATTTGAGTCATTTGCAGGAAATAATGGAGCACAGAGAGCGAAGACTGAATGTTTCGGAAGGGCACTGGGCACAGGAAGATTTGGAGTTTCTGGCCATTTAGGAATGGGAGCTGGAGATCACCTAGGGCAGCACAGTGGTGTAGTGGTTAGCACTCTTGCCTCAGAGCAATAGGGTCGCTGGTTCAAATCCCAGAGACGACACTACCTGCCTGGAGTTTGCATGTTCTCCCTGTGCCTGCGTGGGCTTCCTCCGGTTTCCTCCTACACTCCAAAAAAAACATGCTGGTAGGTTTATTGGCTTCTGTCCAAAAAAAAATTGGCCCTGGTGTATGGGTGTGAGTTGGGGACCTTGGATTGCAGACCCCTTGGTGGTGGTTGTGTGTGGAGCACTGCGTAGATTGATGGTGCTACATGGGTACCTTAAATATATATATATATATTAAAAAAAAATATATATAATATAGTGGATGGGCATCTTCATGGGACGCAATGTGCAGGGATGGGGACAATTGTGGGTGCTCACTCAGGTTGAACTGGATGGACTGGTGTCTTTATTCAACCCTACTAACTATGTGAAAGTGGAAACTCCTGCGCTGTGGGGTGGGGGGCTACGCTTAAAGGACACTGCTGCAACACCTAAGTACTGATCCAAAGCAGGACAAATGAGACAAAAGTGGGGGAAGATGGTAGTTGCGCTGTGATGAAGGGGGGGGGGCTACAAAGATGACTAAAGTGGCAAACTAAAAAACTAAACGGGCCAATGCATGAATGGATCCATGGATCCTACATGCTAAAAGAACATGGTGAGGATGCAGTGCAGTGCAACGTAGCTGATCAACATGACTATAATGTTACAGGCAGACGAAGCCTAATATATAAAGGTAATTGTGAAACAGTGACTGCTTGAATATAGCAAAGCAAAAATGCATATACTAACACAAATAGTATAAATAATGACACAATGCAAAAAAATATATAATGCAAGAAAAATACATGTGGGCTAGTGCTACATTAGCAAAAACGTGCCAAATCCTGGTGGACTACAAGTGACAAATCCCTAGGACAAACATGAATATTAGTTCTATCATCCAGTCCAAAAACAAAAACTCGTGATGAGAAACACAAAACAATTCCAATCGTGAAGGGAAGGGGGATCTTCAGTGAGGACACCTTCGTGTTTGCAAGCCGCTTAACTTACAGCTATAAGGTGTACAGCCTGTGTTGCAAATGAGCCGCAGGTGTAGACGTTCCATGTATAAGGTAGTGACAATGATGAACATGCCAAGCGAAATATAAAAAATAAAAAATATACAGCATGTAAAATAACTCTGCGATGACCACAGTGGAGGGGGGGCACGACACACACGGGGGGAGGTTGCACTCACTTTCATGAAGTGAGTGTGGGCATCAATCCACGAGCGCCAAGCTCGTATGCCTCCAGGGGTATCACCAATCTCGAATCTGTCCCCGTGCCTGGAAACTGGAATTTGTCCCCGTGCCTCTCTCCTCAGTGTTCGTCAGGTAGAGTAGTGATGTACAGTGTGAGGGGGAAAGAGACGCACATAGCGTGATCCCATATAAAAGGTATATTTATTTGATAAAACAAGTCCAATCAACTTACATTTAAAACAATGCTGCAGTGTGTAGTAACTACGAGCGCCGAGCTCGTCTCCTGTTGTTTGTCTGTGGCAGCGTCCCGTGCTCCAATCCTAATGCATATCGTCACGTCACGTGACTTCTTCAGAGGATAACTATGTAAACTATGTAAACCTACAGACAGCTGCTAGACTCTGCTCAGCAGCAGGGTGGGGCTCCCTTTGCCTGGGACTATCAGGAAGTACCAGTTGACAACTCTGAAATCCTGCCTGAAGAATCAGCAGTGGAAAATCTGGAGATTGCCATCCCCAAAGCTGAAGTGCTGACAAAGCTGAAGTTCTGCTAACCTCCGCCCAGCACTGATAGCATCTTCTGGGTTCCACGGACAGGATATGGTGAACCTCTATCCCCAGACACCAGTTGCAGAGACAGGGGATTTGATAGACTTTTCTGCTGAGGAAGAACAACCTGATGAGCCTTCAGCAGACGAGCTGGTTACAGGGCCAAACTTCAGTGTGCTCTGCCCAGCACCAACAGCAGTATCTGTGAAGTTGCAAGGAACTTCCCCAGCTGAGGCACTGGTCACTGGACAGAGGGTCCAAGACCTCTGCCCCACACCTGTGGCAGTTCCGGAGGCTCATGGTGAGTAGGTGGCAATCACTTCCCAGCAGCCAGATGAGGGAAAGGAAAAGGAAGCAGCCAGCTCACCTCCCCAATAGCAGCTGCACAGTTTGGGAGGGGAGAAATTCAGCCTCCTGCCCCACCGGTTAGCTGAAGCGGATAATGTGGAGTCCCCAGCAGAAGTGCTGGCAACAGGGCAGAGTGCTACCAAACTCTACCTGGCAATGACAACAACTGTGGAGTTCCAGGGAGCTGGGGCAGTCGGCCCATCTCTCCAGCCACAGATTACAGAATGTATAAACTTAATGGACTGTTCAGAGGATGTTATAGATTATGCATCACCTGCTCAAGTACTGGCAGCAGGATAGAGTACTGCAGACCCCTGTTCCACACCCGTGGCAGTTTCAGAGGCCCAAGGTAAGAATGTGATGGTTCCTTTCTCCCAGTGAATTTCAGAGATGCAAGGAGGAGAAGCAGCCATCCCCCCCCCCTAACAAGGGTTCGTGCACCTGGGAGACAATACCAGTGAAAGGGAGTTCCAACAGCAGACGGCGCCCCAGAATGATGACACCAACCCATCTGAAGTGCTGGCAACCGGGCAGAGTGCTACCAACCTCTGCCCAGCATCGGCAACAACTACAGGGTTCCAGAGCGCCGGGGCAGTCGGCCTCCCTCCCTAACAGTTAGCCGGAGCAGATGGTGTGGGGTTTCCAGCAGAAGGGCTGGTAACAGGGCAGAGTGCTACTGGCCTCTGCCCTCAACTAACAGATGACGGATTTCCTGTAAAGGTGGATGGGACTTCAGTCTCCACCTGTACACCCCAGGGATGCATGGCAGTCGGCCCAGATGCCCAACAGCATGACAGACTGAGCCCAGCCACCCTGTCTTCTCTCCTGCAGTTAAAGGGACAGGGGGAAGGACCAGTCTGCACTTCCCCCCAGCAGGGGGTATGTTCTATGAGAGAGGCAGAGGTTGGCTGGGTGAGTAATGTTCTGTTTGGAACAATTTGTTATGGATACTATGTGGATACCAGCATTAGAGGACTGGAACTATGGACTAATTTCGGAGTCAATTTGTCTGGGGTCTCCTCCTGTGTTAGTCTCCTGCCGAAAGGGGAAAGATGTGACGGGAGGGCCAGTGGAACCCAGAATCCTTTGGAAAGTATGGGATACCCTTGTTTCAGCTCCCCATGCACCTCTTATGTCTAAGTCACCCTGTGCTATCCTGGCACAGGGTGAGTGAGAAAATATATCTTGGATTACTTAAAATGGGACAGTAATATTTATACACAATGTCTCCAGGATATATGTAAAGACTATTCTTTGTTTGTTTGATTCTGAACTCAACATGTTAATTGAAAGAGCATACATACATTGGCATTGTACATTGGCCTCTGTACAATGTAGGAGACACAATGTGTGGAGCTCCTGCTGTTGTGAGAATGTCCTGTGTTTAAACTTATGATAATGTATCATCAACTGTGCGAAGCTCGGTGACAACAAGTCTGACCTGTAGTGAAATTCTGATTTATCATAACAATGACTAGGCTGCTTAAAGGGATTAGTTAATGAGCTCATGTTAATTAGGTTTCTAGTCACAGGTGTATTTTCAGAGTAATATGAGCAGGAGGTATACACCTCCTTTTTTACTCTATATAAGACTTGTATTCCTTTCAATTAAAAGTTTATTCCTGTTTGACCCACAACACAGAGCCTCATCTTGTACTTGGGGGGAGAATTATTCATATGGGTTTCTTGTTCGGCTGATCGGAGTGTCCGGCAGCTGCCTTTGTGTTTGGAAATGGAATGTCTTAAACGGCTTTAACCCCTTTCATACTCGGGGTGTCATTACAGTGATTTTCTAGCAAAAAAAATTATCTAAACTTGTAAACCCAGAGTCTGAAAAATAGGCCGGTCCTTAAGTGGTTAATGCAGTATATATCAGTGTGTTACTATACATGTAATGCAGTATATTTCATTGCCTTACTGCACGTTTAACGCAGTATGTTTCAGTGTGTTACTGCATGTTTAATGTAGTATATATCAGTGCATTACTGCACCTTTAAAGCAGTATATTTCATTGCCTTAGTGCACGTTTAATGCAGTATATATCAGTGTGTTACTGCATGTTTAAAGCAGTATATTTTAGTGCATTAATTCATGTTTAACGCAGTATATATCAGTGCGTTACTGCATAGTTAAGTGCACCAAACACCACTTTTCATTGATTAAAGTGCATCCACGTACACATTTTCCACATCTTTATTACAGTTTGTTAATAAGCATCCCCCTCCCCATAATGTCTGGGAGGCCAACAAGGTGAGGCAGACGTTCCCATAGCACTGTGAGGGGGCCAGCAGCGTATGTGTCTACAGGCAAAAGTGGACTTGGTCCATCCTCAGGCAAGGCTTCATTTCCTCTGTTTAGTGATGTTGCACGTGCCATCCAGCCACAACATGCAGAGGAGGTGGTGGACTGGCTTACTAAACCATCATCATCCACCTCATCCTCTGTTACCCAAGCAGAAACTAGTGCACAGTCCACCTGCAGCTGCCAGACTGGCTTATTCTGCCTCCTTGTCCACAGCTACGCCTGCCATAGCCCCAGCATCAGACATGGAGGAGTCAGCTGAAATATTTGAACACAACGTCAGCTACTTGCTCCTTGATGATGCACAGCCATTACTTGATTCAGATCTTGGTTCTGAGGTTGAGGAAGGTTGAGGTAGGAACATGAGCCCACAGAGAGGGGAGAACACTGGTAAACAACAAATTGTTAGTCATGTTCCTCCAGCCACAGAGTATTGCCAAGTTGTCTCCAGTGATAATGAGCATGGAGGGGATGATGGGTGCCAGATAGAGAAGAGGAGGAAAGTGAGGGTGAGGCACAATCGCAAAGAGGCAGCCATGAGGCAGCCATCCTGGAAGAGTAGAGAGCAGCCACCCTATTCCACGAGATTGTGGAGCTGTTATCTCCCGGCCCACTTCCCACAACTCAGCTGTTTGGGCCTTTTTTTAGGTCATGTGCAGCCGATCGCACTGTTGCAGTTTGCAAACTTTGCCTCAAGTACATCAAGCATGGCAAAAACACCAGATATTTGGGTACCACATGCTTGACAAAGTATTTAACCTTCCACCACTCAGCCCATTAGCAAGAGCACCTGAAAGCCAAACAAAAGGGATGCAATTCTGTTCCTCCTCAGCTTTCTGGTCCACCCCCACTATACCTCATGACCTTTCAGCAGCCTCCACTGACAGGGTATCCCAGGTCCTTGCAGCACATCTGCCAGTAGCACGCCACCAGCTGAAGACTACAGCAGGCAAATATCTCTGTCCCATCTGCTTTAGTGAAAAAAAATACAGTCACTGCCACCCATATGCCCAGAGTTTAAATTCAAGCTTGTCAAAGCTGCTGGCTTTACAACTCCTCCCTTTCCGTCTGGTGGATTCTGCCCCATCCGTAAATTCGCAGAATGTGCTTTACCACAATGGCAGGTTCCCAGTTGCTATTTCTATTCATGTAAGGCTATTCCAGCTCTCTATCATCACGTGGAAGGCAATGTTGTGGCATCGTTGGGCAAGGCAGTCAGCCTACAAGATCCACGTTACTGCTGAAGCGTGGTCCAGCAAGCATGGTCAGGGATGATATATTTTGTTCACAGCACACTGGGTAACCCCTCTTTGCAAGGATGCAGGACAGAGCTCAGTGCTGCAGCTTGTTGTGCTGCCACATCTCCTTCCTAACTGATGTCTAGGCTGCCTAGCTTTGTGGGTGTTGAAGATTTCATCTTGAAGAAATTTTTTGGTGTAGGTTTGATGGGCACAATTAACACCCAAAGGACCAATTTTTTGCAACTGTTTGCAATTTTTGACAGCAAGGCCAATTCTTGCTTTCATCAAGAGTACCTCTATAGCGTTACGGTGTGAAGGCACCACCAACACCCAAAGCCCAATTTGTCCTCACCTGTTACTTCTATCCAAAGTCTAAAACAGATACCTGAATTTATCCAAAAAATCTCTAATCTTGTTCCGAGTGCACTAAATTGTGGCCTCATCAAACTTTGTGTTAATATGTCCCCTTGGGCAGTACCCGGACCCCATAACCATTGTATGCCCAATTGCTTGCATATAAGCCTTAAAAATGGGCACTTTTGATTTTTCCAGTTCGGGTCCCATAGTCTTCAATGGGGTTCTTTATTCTGTTCCGAACATTTGCTATGTCGAAAGTCCTGCCATGAACCAAACAGGGGGTTGTTCGGGTCATCTCTATTAACGAATAGCAGAGACTTTCTGTGGGCCCATAGCAATTCCGTCGGTGGAAATGGCAAGTCCCAAAAATGGATTACTGTTTTCCGCTTTTGCGTACAGACCATGCATTCTCAGCGAGGGTAACACTTTCTTCATGTGGATTTGGTGCAATTCTAGCAAAGCTAAAAAAGATTAAAATATTGTCCAAATACACAATCAGAAAAAGGTCAAGATATTCTCAAAAAAATATAATTTACAAAATGCTGGAAGGTGGCAGGAGTGTTACAGAGTCCTAATGGCATTGCGAGGTACTCGAAGTGCACAAAACACGTTTGGAAGGCAGTTATATTGACGTGTGGGGTGTCCCTCTGGTCGTGGCTGTGCTGGTGAGCACTTCCGAGTCCATGGGTGTACACATGAGGAAGCCGCTGACATCACTACCGGATGTTAGGTGGAGTGGGAAAGAGCACGCATTCTCAGAACGCACGCACCTCCCCGCTCCACCTAACATCCGGTAGTGATGTCAGCTGCTTCCTCCCATGTACACCCATAGACTAGGAAGTAATGGGAGACACCAGCATGGCCGCGACCAGAGGGACACCTCACACACCGCAACATGTCCGCCACACAGAGCGGATGAATCCTGTACTGTGCCTATACAACACTGACCTTATTATTTATTATTATTATTTATTCTGTGAGTGTACATATTATTTGTTGCCATTATATCATTTGTAAAACTGTACTCAGATGGCGCTGCTCTCTCTCCTTTCCTTAACTACTCATTATTGACCTTTGGTTTGTTTTATGGACTAGGCTTCTGATTGATCCTGTTATGAAAATTTTATTATATGCACTCATGTGGACATTTCATTCTAGGATGTGTGCTTTATAGATAATCATCTTTCTCCCTGTGTCTGATTTAACCGCGGAGCACTCTAGCAGAGAGCACATGTGATGAATCGGGACCAGCGGTAAAACCATCAATATGAAAACCTTCTCAGGGGCTTGGAGACGTGTTCTGTGTGTTTGTGTGGGCATTTACTGGTTTGTAAGTATCAAGAGCAATGTGCTGGGCTTCTTGCCTTCAAATGTCTATGCACATTAGAGAAGCGAAGTCCGCATAACGAGAGAAGCATATTATATCTCTGTTGTGGCTATGCTATCCCTTTTGGAAACATATCTGCTTTTATAAGAGGACATAGATATCTGCCCTGTTGGTATATTCGTACAGTATATTGACAACAGCAGTAGCAATGTCCCCACAGATCTTCTCAAGCCTGTAAGAACAAGTAGAATGATCTTACTAGATACTGGCTACTCTGAGCAGGATTGAATGGGCTCCATGCTGACCAAAATGGTGGATGTGCATACATGTGGCTGGGCGGGGGGCAGTGTACATGCCCCAAGTGGGTGGGACATGTTCACTTCCCCCCCCACTCCTGTGGATGCCCTCCCCTTTACTGTTTTCATTTCCTGTGATGTAATTTTGCATGGAGGAAGCAATTGGCTGTTGGGGCCATGACTTCCTGTTTGTGATTCCTTTTGTTGCTGATAAATAAAAGGTACCTCTGCTTGTGAGGGCAGACAGTCGAGCTGTGGAGCTGAGGATGTAAAAATGGTGGTCATGTCTGTGTTACTTGGGAAGAAATGGGAAACAGGGTCGTACTAAGATGCATTATACCAAAAGGCTGAAAGTGACATGGATTACGATAGGGAAATTTCCATGTCAATCCCTACCAGCTTATCCGCTTCTGGACCCTGGCTTGCTCACCTCCTGGTGGGGCGATTCTGAGGACCCTGACCTGGTACTAACATGCATTAAAATCCATCTCCACCATCAGGAGCTCTGATGAACATCAGTTAGTACTTAGACTCCGCACCTCAGGTGAGCCCATGTCAGGCAGAGGCAGAGGTCCCATGTTTAAAGTCCAGGCCCTGATAGTACTACCCTCCTCCCAGGACATCCCCTAGATGTCTTAGGGCCAGGATTGTGAAGAAACCTTTGGTGGAATTCCCTTGTTAATCTTAGGACATGAATGTTATCCTCAAGCTTCCAAGAAATTTCTTCTGACCCATATCCTTCCCATTGAACTAGATATTGTAATTTGTTCCTAAAGATCCTGAAATCACAAATCTTTCTCCAACACAAATTCTTCTTCACCCTGTTCCTCAACAAGTGGAGAAAGGGAGTACTGTCAGGACCTGAACTTGAACCTGAGACCTCTGCTGTGTCTGGCAATGACTCTTCTTTCTGAGCTACCTGAGATGCTGGACAGTGCCCTCTCTGAAGAGGGAGGAACTACTAAAAGATAAAGTGAAACAATCTAATACAGATCCCCAGTGGGTATTTCTGTAATTTTGGATTACAATTTACAGTACAAAAAGACTGAAAAAATCAACAAGCGTCATTGGCATATTCTACAGATGGACAGGTTGTTAGGAACTATCCCTCCAAAATACCCAAAATGTGTTTATAGGAGGGCTCCAACTGTGAAAGACAAGATGGTAAAATCAATTTTAGACCTACCTAAACAATCTACCACTTTATTCCCTGGAATAGAAGGTTTTTTTGCACGTGGAAAATGCCTTGCTTGTAAGGACTTGAAGTACAATGTAAACAAAAAAAAAGGGAATTCATGGTCACTGAGAATGGAAAGACAAACAAGTAGTTTTATTTTTTCATAAATTCCCTTTTTTGAAAACATTTTTGGTCAAGTAGTATAAAACAGAGCCATTGGGGCATTCCCCGACTAATGTGCATAACAAGGTACAACTTACTACTTAAAAACAAATCTATAATTATTCCAAACTCTAAACATAAAACATACACCGCTCAGATTACATAGGCTAGGATAATAATATGGGGTAATGTTTTTTGGAGGACCTTCACTCACTCTTACCTACCCGAACTGGATTATGTTGGAATAGTAAGTTTTAGAGAATGGGAAGATTAACTGGTGGACCTGCACAACTGCTCACAACACCCAGTTATAGGACTGGACAGAGCTAAGTAGGTATCTAAGTGATTTTAACTAGAGCCATCCACTAAATTCTGGTCATCTACTGTGGAATCTGAATCTGTCCTTAGGTGCCACAATTTTTCAAATTTAGTGGGCCATCCTCGGGAAATGTATGTCGATTTATAGAGAGGTATCACAGCATTGACTGATCGCTTCCAGATGGATAAGGAAGGGGGCATTGCTGACTTCCACTTAAGTACCACTGCTTTTCTACCATAGAATAGGAGGATGCTTATTAAGGTGCGCATAGCCTTGGCTACCGCCAATGTCTCCACTAGTCCAATTAGACAGACACTGATTGCCAGAGGAATAGGTATAGTGCTTAACCCATGAATGAATTGTGTCACCTCTCGCCAATAGTCCTGAATCTGTGGGCAGTCCCAAAATATATGTGTGAAGCCTGCTGGAGTACTCAAGCATCTCCAGAACTCTGCCGAGGATGCCGGGTATATGCGGTGCAGGCGTTGTGGAGTGTAGTAAATCCTGTGTAGAATTTTAATTGTATCAGCTTGTATCTAGTCGCCACCAATGGCTGAAATGGGTCAAGTCTTCCACAAGTCTTCCCAATCTAATTCTCGCACCTCCGCCAGCCATAGCCCCCGCAACGTATCCAGTCCGACTGGAATGGAGGGTAGCATGGCTTGGTGTATTTGTAACAGTGGTTTTGAAAGATTAACATCTCCTAATAGGGTCTCTAGGTCATCCTGTTCCACCTAAAGCTAGTGGGATTTAAATTGTGAATCAAATGCTTGACAGAGCTGCAGGAACCTGAAAAATAAGGAGTGTGGGAGTTGGAATTTATTTTTTAATCTATTAAATGTGACTAGCCCAGAACCATCACATATGTCCATCAAGAATTTAATGCTTTTACTAGCCCACAGCCACGTTTCATGTAGTGAGTGGAATTCCCGCAACCTTGGAATGCACCAAGGAGGTGTATTGGGGGACCATTGGGCTTTTACCAGGTTAGGTTTAAGCACAACAATATGCCACGCTTTAATAACCGCCTTCATAGCAAGTGTTTAGGGTGTATAGGAACCTCCCAACCCCCTATAGAGTGTGTTGCGAAGGGCCTCAAAGGATTCTGAATGAGCTGACTCTAGAACTACCGATGCATTGGTATCACCTGAGACCAGCCAATTGTGAGCATGAGTGAGCATAGCCTTCAAATAATATGTGCGCAGGCCAGTCCCCCATGTATCCAGGGACTACGCAATGTTTTCCTATTTGCTGAAAGAGTCTATGTTGAGTCTATTTGCTGAAAGAGGGTCTTTGGTATCCAAACCAGAGAATGCCTAAGTTGGTAATACCAGTAGTATTTTCATTTTTATTAAATTCATTTTGCCTATGAGAGATAATGGGAGATTAGACCTTAGACTTTTGTTTACACCATTGCAGTTTTGGGGACAAATTGAGTTTACTGAAGTCGTGGACATTGGAGGAGATATTAATCCCCAAATATCTGATGGTGTCTGCCCATTGCAATGGTGAATTGGGGTCAATTATGTTCTTTGCTCTCGGATCTATGGGAAGAATAAGTGATTTACTCCAGTTAGTCCTAAGGCCAGACAGAGCCGCAAAGTGGCCGAGAAGCTGAAGCACCTTGGAAAGCGAGGGGCCAGGGTCCTGCAAGAAGAGGATAAATTCATCAGCATACAATGCCAGTTTTTCGACAATAGAGCCAACACAGATCCCAGACACGTCGCTTGACTTCCACAAAACCTCAGCCAAAGGCTGCCTCGTCCCTCTTTTGATTGCTAAGAGGGGGCGAGAGTTTGCCATTCAGCCTAATAAAGGCCTCAGGGGCCCTGTAAAGCAAGCCGATCGACTTCCTAAATATTGGGCCAAAGCCAAAACTTTCCAAAACCTGCATCATATATGGCCATCTGACTGTGTCAAATCCCTTTTCAATGTCGAGGGTGGCAGCTGAAGATGTGGAAAGACCCACCTAATATTAACATCTGTGGACTTGCCAGGCATGAAGCCCGTTTGATCTATATAGACAAGGGATGGCAGTACCTTCATTATTCTGTTGGCTAGCACTTTGGTATCTTAAGGTCATAATTCAGTAAAGATATAAGCCTGTAGGATATACAACATGTTGAGTCTTTTCCAGGTTTGGGCAATAATAGTATGTATCAAGCACATATTGTATCAGGTAACCTCCCAGATTTCAAGCAATCAGTAAATAATTGAGTCAGTTTGGGAACTAGCAAAGCAGTGTGGGTTTTGTACCATTCTCCCGGGAGCCCTTTAGGTCCTGGAAATTTATTGTTAGGTAAGGAGTAGATTGCATCCTCTATTTCCTGTCCCATTATAGGCTTATCCAGAGTGTCCCTAACCTCCTCAGAGAGAAGGGGCAGGCTGATCCCCCCCAGCTCCTCCAAGGAGTCGACTGGATCAATATACAGCTCACTATAGAAAAGGTGGAATTCCTTCAATATGCTCTCTGGGTCTGTAACCTAAATGCCCTCGGACGTCTGAATCCTGGGGATCACTGTTTGACAAGCTGGTTATGCCACCAGGCTGGCTAACAGTTTTCCATTTTTATCCCCTGATTCAAAAAGCTTGGCTACAAATTTCTGAGAATCGGACTGCACTAGGGAGGTATAGTCGAGCTTCAGTACTCTCCTAGCTCAGGCTAGATCTGAGTATGTGTCAGGAGGTATGTTTGCCGTAAAAGAAACCATTGCCGCAGCTTCCTCCTTTTCAAGTTGAATGGCCTGTGAAGCAAAGTCAGACATCACTGCCTTAATAGCGGAGACATATTCCTCCCCCGGGCATGAGCCTTACCTGCCTCCCAAACCATATCAAGGGAAGTCGACCCTTCGTTAAGTGTCCAATATTCTGAAAGCTTGGGACTCACCAACTCTTGAACTTGAGGATTGTCTATCCAATGTGACACCAGCCTCAAGCAACCCGGCTCATGGGCAGTGCCCAGTGTCATACACAATTCTAGCGGGGAATGATCTGAAAGACCTGCCAGGAGGTAGGTGACTTCCCCCACATGGAACAGAGTGGAAGCAGTCCCAAACAATAAATCTATGCAGGAGCCTGATTTGTGGGTGGCTGAAACATATGAGTAAGTTCTATCCTTTGAATGCTTCCACCTCCAGATTTCCTGAAGACCAAGAGTATCCGCCCATATAGCTAAGTCAGGATGGGCCACTCTGAGGGGGTTAGAAGTGTCCATTGTGTGGTCTAAAATGGCATTAAAATCCCCTCTGATTATAATTTTGTGGAGTTGAAAGGGGGGCCAACTTAGTGAGTAGCACATATGAGATGGTGGAATCAAACGGAGGAGGGATATACACATTAACCAGCGCCCAACGTTGGGCATACATTTCAAGGATTAGGATGCCATACTGCCCCCCCCCAGGGTCTATGAATACCTGCTCAACCGAAACAGAGAAGTGACTTGTTCAACAGAATGGTTACCCCCCTCGCATAAGAAGAGTATGTGGCGTGAAACCCCTGACCAACCCATGCCCTCTTGAGAGTTAGAATTTTACTACCCATTAGGTGAGCTTCTTGCAGAAACAAAATATGTGGCTTATGAGGCAGATATTTAAATAACAAAGATCTTTTCACTTTTACCTTTCATTTTCACTTTTTACTTTTCACTTTATCATTCAAACCTCTAATATTCCAAGTCATTAACTTGACATCTATACCATTATATATACCACTATATAACTCCAACTGTCGCCAAGTCAGTTTTACTCCCAAAACTTGAAAACAGAAATCGCCCACGGGAGGCTCAAAGGTCTGGGGTAAACCCAAGGTGGTAGTTGGCCTGTAACAGCAAACGAGAACGATGGGACATGTATCCCTTCATATCAGGGGAGGGACAGGCACTCAAACGATGCCCGTTGTGGGAATAGGTTCGTAGAGGTGGTGTGTTGATTCGTGCAGTGGTAGTTCCAAAGAGCCAGGGTCAATTATGAGCATGAGTAAGCAGTACCATTAACAAGGGATTGGGCCATCCCATGCACCCACCATAAAGGGAACATTCGGCAGAACTTATGAGAAAAAAAAATTGAATTAGGTAGACAGGGGCAGGATGCCAAGTCCCACATAGGATCAGGATGACCTGGGTACAAGGCAGTCCCCTGTTTCAACTTGTAGGAACAGAGCATTTAAATCTAGTGCAGAAGCATAACAGGATCAAACAAAGCAACCGAGGGAAGTGATGCAACTCCAGGAGGGCACAGAAGACTAATTTCAGGGTAAGCAGCCAGGTGTCTGCGTCTTCTGGATTATCAAAGAAATCGCACAGATCCACCATGAGGGAGCCTCAGACGACTCGGGTATAGCATGGAGTATTTGATGTCACGCTCATGGAGTCTCCGACGGATATCAGTAAAGGTCTTGCGTCTTTTTGCAATTCCGCAGAGAAATCTGGATAAAAATGCACCGTGGTATGCTCCTAGGGTAGGTTAGGGTGCTTGCGGGCCTCACTAAGGATGTGGTCGCTGTCTCTGTAATTAGGGAACCTTACGAGGAAAGGTCGCAGTGGGGCCCTCTCCACTACATATGTTGGGTAAACCTCTGTCAGGTTTAGCAGGGTTTTGAAGGCCTCTGCGAATTCCGCCGGGTGATCACCCTCAGCCCATTCTGGCAAGCTCAGCACCCTAACATTATTTCTTCTCATGCGCTTCTCAGCATCATCAGATTTAGCTACCAGCATCTGCACTGTGTTCTGAAGGGAGGATAGAGAATCAGCATGCTGTGTGGTAATATCCTCATTTGCAGAAATCCTGCTTCCTGTCTCAGATAGTCTGCCCCTGAACTTGTCCAGGTCTGCACGGATGAGATTACACTCAGCAGTCAGATAATCAATACAAACCATTAATGAGGCTCTGCTCTGTTCTATTTCTGACAGGATTGTTGCAGTGTCACTTGCCCTTGCAGGACAGGTTGAGACTGAGGCAGCAGGGTCCACCGACATCTCCGCGGAGTTTATCCGAGATGGCGTCGGAGCACAAGACGACTTCTTCCCCGCTGAAACCGCTGCACTGCGGAGCTTGGATGGCATGCCGGATTGTCCCTGAAGGATTGTGGAGGACACCCAGTGGGGTAGAGTACGTAAACAGCTCGCAGGAGACAAGATTAATAATAAGGATATTGCTGGGACCCGGGGAGCTCTTCAGACACACGTCTGACCCACACTACATCCGGCCACGCCCCCACATATTTTTATTTTGGACACGGTTAAGAGTTTTAGGCACAAGAAAATTTAGCATGGCACTAATTATGCACATGGATTTTTGAGCATTTGGACACTTTGTTGCTTCATACATGTTTTGGCAACATAATGTGTATTTGTACTGTATATGTATTTGCACACCTATGTATTTGTTTTTGGCAGAGTGGTAGTGGTAGCAGATGTTATATAACAACTCATGTTTTTAATGGATGGTGTAAATCTATAAATTGTAATATGGGAGATGTCTAGCTCAGTGGTAGATGTGTTTTCAGTGAGTTCCCAGCCAACGGGAACTTCAGTTTAAGGACGTGGTAGCCCACTTTTATTGAAAGTAACAAAAATGAAAGTTCATACATGCATAGGTTGCCCACACAGGGGTTCTTCTCCTAAAAATTACAACACAAACAAAAATGCCAAGCCACCTGGCTCTCAAGGCTCACTTGGTCTTGGTCACAGTTCAGGAGTGCGTTGCGTACAGAACGCAGGGTTCAGGAGTGCGTTACGGTCAGAATGCAGGGTTCAGGAGTGCGTTACGGTCAGAATGCAGGGTTCAGGAGTGCGTTACGCTCTGAATGCAGGGTTCAGGAGTGCGTTACGGTCTGAATGCAGAGTTTAGGAGTGTGTTACGGTCAGAATGCAGGGATCAGGAGCACGGTCGGTCAGAATGCATGGTCCAGGAGTGTGTTATGGTCAGAATGCAGGGATCAGGCGTGAGTTAGGCTCAGAATACAGGGATCGGGAGGTGGGTAGTGATGTGAGAGGGCAGAGGACACCACTATGTGTGTGTGTGGGGGGTCACTGCTATGCGGGTGGCTCTGCCCCTTCACATCACCCCCCCCCCCCCACACACACACACACATAGTGGTGTCTTCTGACCCCTTTGCCCTATAACAGTGACCTCTGCACCCTCTCTCCCCTCCACCTCCCATAGCAGTTTGCTACCAGCGGAAAGCAGAGGGCAGCGCGGTTCTGGACAGAGGACGGGCTTTGCGGTTCTGGACGGAGGATGGGAGCGGGAGCCGGCAGAGTGATTTTTCATTTGGGAAAGTTGGCGATTGGTTCCCCTGTGTCCTATCAACCAATCACCTGTGGTTTAACATCAGAGGTTACTTTGGGCAGCTCCTCCTCCTGCCCTCCGCCCTGAGCTGGGCTGCCTTCTGCTCGCTGCTGTTCACTGATGACAGCAGTGGAGGTGGCTTGCAGGAATGGGACACATTTTAGGGCCGGCCCTATCGAGCAGGCCAGGTAAATGGCCTTGGCGGGCCATAGTTTGAGGACTCCTGTTGTAAATGAATCACAACCCCACTGTCAGTTTTTGTATAAAACACACACCCAAAAACACCTGAATATGCTAAAGAAAAAAAAAAAAAAAAAGCTAATGTACTTTGTGAAACATGGGGTGTAGAGCATAGGGTGAATGAGCATACAAGTGTGCACAGGGAATTTGAAAGAATGAGATTCTGTATGTTGAGCATAGTTAGGCATAGGAAAGCACACAGAATAATGCTCAATGTGTGAATGGGGGCTAAATGAAGCAAGCTGAATCCATATTTCATTATCTTTTATCCCATGTGACATAAAAACCATATACAGTAGGTGTCATTTTTTCTTCTTTCAGGTGCTAATTATACAATTCGAAATTAAAAACTGAACACAGAGGCTAAATCTTTTTCACATTCTTATCTAGAATTCTGAGTTTTAGAAAGAAAATATAATGTATTGTAAATAGAAGGCAGCTTTGATATACTTGTGTAATTTTCTCATTCTTTCTGTCCTACCTTTGTATGACTTGCACTTCATGTAAAGAATTATAGCCATTTTCGACATTTTCATTTACAGAATTGTAGATATTTTCTCCATTTTTGCCATTTATCAGGCATGTAAGATATAAACATCAAGGTCCCAGTCAAATTTGTAAAGCAAAATTCCAACTTTGCAAAAAGTGCAGGCACACTATGAGTTAAGTTTCGTCATTTTTTTTTAAGCTGGTTCACCTTTATGTTTTTTTTTTTTTTTAAGGAGATTTACACACAGGTCATGTTAGCATGTTGCCAACATGTAACACGTACCTTGTTAAAATTATGTAAAAAGACTCTCGCTCCTCTAGCTCCTTCTTTAAAGACTAAAAGAGCATGGGCTCCCACCTCTAATGCATATGATTTCCTTGGGCTAGCTTTTGCTTTTAAAGGGGAACTCCACACTCCACTCCATTTTCCAATGCTCTTGTCTCCCCCCTCTAATCCCTTGGATTTCCATGGGCTAACTTTTGCTTTTAAAGGGGAACTCCACACTCCATTCTCCATTCTCCAATGCTCTTGTCTCCCCCCTGCTTTTAAAGGGGAACTCCACACTCCATTCTCCATTCTCCAATGCTCTTGTCTCCCCCCTAAATTTCATTTAAAACTGTAAGCAGTTTTAAATGAAATTTAAAGCTGCTCGCAGCTGTAATGTATTGTTGGATGATTGAAAAATACGGCACGCCCCCCCCAGTCCATTACAAGGCCCTTTGGGTCTGGTATGGATTTTAAGGGGAACCCGAGACAAAATTAAGCAAAAAATTGCATGGGGTCCCCCCCAAAATCCGTACTAGACCCTTATCCGAGCATGCAACCTGGCAGACCGCAGGAAAAAGGGGGGAGAGAGAGTGCCCCCCCTCCTGAACCGTACCAGGCCACATGCCCTGAACATGGGGTGGGTGTTTTGGTGTCCCCATGGGGACAAGGGCCTCTTCCCCACATCCCTTGTCAGGTGGTTGTGGGGGTCTGCTGGTGGTGGGCTTATTGGAATCTGGAAGCCCCCTTTAACAAGGGGACCCCCAGATCCCGCCCCCCTATATAAATGGGTATCGGGCACATTGTACCCCTACACATTCACCAAGAAAAGTGTAAAAAAAAAGTAAAAATGACAGTAGACAATATCTTTATTAAAAAATAAAAACATCCCGCAATGTCTATCCATCTTCAAATACTGCGTCCGACGTCCCGAGGAAAAAAAAGCTGAAAAACTCCCACTGACTGCAGGCTTTTCACTTTGACAGCTGTTATATAGCTGAGGGCAAGGCCTCCCGGTGATGCAAATGGGTGACCCTGCCCCCTCTGACGTTACGTGATGTCACATGACGTCAGAAGGGGCGAGGCCCTTGTCCCCATCAAAATGGGGACAAGGTGTTTTGGGGGACCCCAAAACACCCTCCCAATGTTGAGGGCATGTGCCTGGTACGGTTCAGGAGGGGGGGCGCTCTCTCATCCCACCCCCTTTTTATGTGGCCTGCCAGGTTGCATGCTTCGTATAAGGGTGTGGTATGGATTTTGGGGGGACCCCACATCATTTTTTTAAAATTTTGGCACAGGGTTCCCCTTGATATCCATACCATACCTGAAGTGCCTGGTATGGATTATGGGGGTACCCCCATGCAATTTTTTTTTAAATTTTGGTGCGGGGTTCCCCTTAATATTCATACCAGACCCAAAGGGCCTGGTAATGGACTGGGGGGGAACCCATGACGTTTTTTTCAATGATTTTTATCTATATTCCCAGCATCCGGCAATACATTACAGCCACGAGCAGTTTTAAATTACATTTTTTCCTTTAGAAATGTAATTTTGCTGTGGTACTGTTCTAAACATGGGAAAGATGTGCTACTTTACAGGCATACTAAGGACACCCCCCAGGCACGATATTTAAAGGAATATTTAATTTTTATAGTTGAACAATTAATTCAAATTATAGGAAATCAAACAGGCTCTTGCACTAAATGTAATTTATTTAAGATATGATTGCAGTGTATGGTCACCTTTAAAGATCAAGATCTGAAAATATTGTAATGTATTGAAAGATTTGGGTAAAAAAAGAAAAAAACACATTTCAAAGATATATTAGAAGTAATAGGAATGAGATTAGCATCAAAAGGGTTACTTAATTGAGAACACCTACTAATTGCCTAACAAGACACACAACCAATTAGATGAGATTAACCAATTGTATTTAGCGTGCGCTATTATCAATGAGAAAACCGCAGTTACCCTAGCGCCAGTTGCAGTGTACATACACGGGTATTGACCCTCTATGTTAACCTTTCTTTTATCGGCGGAGGTATCCGAGCAGAGCATGTGGTGTTATGGAGTAATCCATCCATTTGACAGTGGGGGAACAACCAGGGAGTTAAGACCTGTGCAGTCCTTGAAGCATCCCTTTTAAAGGGGAAAACGCAAGTTACCCATTTTGGGCTAAATAGGTCCACATGAAGGTGATTGCAGTCATAAATCGTGGTGGGACTTACTGGTGGGGATAAACAGATATCAAGACATCTGCACATTGATACTGGGAATATAAGAGACTTACATCTGTTGTATATTGTTTGATTGCATTGTGTGAATTGTGGTGGTATTCACCTGGAGTATACTTGCATACAATTTAAAAAAATTTACATCAAAGGAAATTATTTATGTTTATTTGTTACTGTATATAATTGATTATTGAATCAGATGGTTGTTAGGTGACACAAGGAAGTGTGCTATAAAAATATATACAGTATCTTACAAAAGTGAGTACACCTCTCACTGGATTACTGGAACCATGTCCTGTGGTCTGATGAGACCAAGATGAACTTATTTGGTTCAGATGGTGTCAAGCGTGTGTGGTGGCAATGGAGTAAAGAGTACAAAGACAAGTGTGTCTTGCCTACATTCAAGCATGGTGGTGGAAGTGTCATGGTCTGGGGATGCATGAGTTCTGCCGACACTGGGGAGCTACAGTTCATTGAGAAAACAATGAATGCCAACATGTACTGTGACATACTGAAGCAAAGCATGATCCCCTGCCTTCGGAGACTGGGCCGCAGGGCAGTATTCCAACATAACGACCCCAAACACAAATCCAAGACGACCACGGCCTTGCTAACGAAGTTATGGGTAAATCTGATGGACTGGCCAAGCATTTCTAGAGACCTAAACCCTATTGAGCATCTGTGGGGCATTCTCAAATGGAAGGCGGAGGAGTGCAAGGTCTCTAATATCCACCAGCTTTGTGATGTCATCATGGAGGAGTGGAAGAGGACTCCAGTAGCAACCTGTGAAGCTCTGGTGTACTCACTTTTGTTGCCAGCGGTTTAGACATTAATGGCTATGTGTTGAGTTATTTTGAGGGAACAGCAAATTTACACTTTTATACAAGCTGTACACGCACTACTTTACATTGTAGCAAAGTGTCATTTCTTCAGTGTAGTCTCATGAAAAGATATAATAAAATGGTTACAAAAATGTGAGGGGTGTACTCACATTTGTGAGATACTGTTTGATGCACAGCACCATATCACAAGGGTGCACTGCACTTTTTTTTTTCTTTGAATGAGCAAATAATGCTGCTCCTGGACACCTAAATCTTTACAGGCTATTCAAAAAAAATTATTTTATTTTCGTATATAGGCAAGATTTTCTCATAAAATGTTGATTGCATTTGTAATGCAATACCAACAAATATTTAAAATTATGTAGACTTGAAAAGATAAAACCATCCTATATTATTTGTCATTCTTAGAAAGTCAGGCATTTCTAAAAGTGAACTTGATTGTAAAGTTGCCAGCTTTGGGCTGTCATTCTATCCTAGCTGCACTAGCTACTGGAACACTGACCCCAAAAACAAATGCAGGAGGGGAATACATACTTTCAGACTTCAGGAGCTACAGTATATGTTCGTGACTTTGTACAGTACATAATGAAGTCATAATACAGAAGGCAAGCATTTTTTTAACACTAAATTAGCAATGACAGCTCCAAACATGAATCCTCAAAAGTTTACTTTAAGTCAAATTATATTGACTTATTCACTGCCAGAGACATAAGGGATACAAGAATAGAACTGCTTGCAGCTGACTGGCTCAGTAACCTAAAAGCTGAATTACCTTGGTTTCCTAGGGTTATTAATGAATGGCTGCAATCAGTGGCTTAAAAAACATCAAATGAAATAACTCATAAAAAATATTAGTGCCCCACCCCTCCCCCCAGAACTTTGTGCCCTGCCTTTTATTGGATCCTTCCTGCCCTGTGCCCAGAACCTGCAGCTCTCCCCCCTGCCTGTGGCAGCAATGACAGCAGGTTGTGCAGGGGATCATATTGAGGTCACAAAGCAGGGAGGGTCAGATCTGTTCTGAATGGGGAGCAGGAGGATTGGTAAACATGTCTCTCATGTTTACGGATCTATTCAGTTTTTTGAATGAACACCTGAAGGGATTGGTAAACATGAATTATATGCTTATGATCACGTCTTTGTGTGAGTGAACACAGAAGTGCACAGTGCTGAACATTTCTTTATACAGAGAAAAACATATGGAAAGTGGAGCAAGTGGAAATGTTACTAAAGTAACGCAATGTCCATCTTATCAGTCTTGAGAGCTCCAAGCTGTAATATAAGGAAATGAGAAGGAAAGTCAACTGATTCATGGCCAGCAATGTTGGGGGGAGTAGAAACAATATCCAAAAATGCAGAGAGAAAGGAGAGCACATTGTTTGTATCTCCCAAGTGCGCATGCTCCAAAATGTGTCGTGAGCACGCCAGTGACATCATCATGGTCAGGCGCTGCATTCCAGCTTGTGTTCCAGCCCTTGGCTCTCCTCTACCAACATCTAGCTGGCCAGGACAGCCCTACAAATGGCAGAGTGAAAATATAAACAGAAAAAGTATTTCTCCTGCGCTCATGCAGGCGGTATTAGTGTAAAGTAGTAGTAATTCTGAATTGTAAGTAGTATAGAACGATCATGCGTATCCCACTGCCTAGACTGACCAGGGGTGGTCCGAAGGAAGTTAAGTGAAAAAAAAAGGGGTGGAAAGCGTGTGACATAATACATGAATCAAAGTGATATGATTTATTCATAGACAAAGTAGATAAATACAAAGAAATTACTACAAATTCATTTAAATGGGTTACAAGGTATTCATTAAAAATTAATAATTCATTATGCCCATGCAAGGGCAAATGCTCAAGGTAGCCTAATGCGTTTCGAGGCAGGCAGAGACGGCTCCCAGCGCAAACCTGTGCAGTCCCCACTCATTGAATGTTTACATTATGTGCCAGTTCTTATCCTTCACCATGTGAGTTTTATTCTGTATGCTTGGAATAAATAATTTAATAGTCTATACTCAGAGGCACCTGTACTTTCTTTTTTTTCTCTGAACATTTCTTTGTTCACTGAATACAAGGTGGCAGCGAGGAAAAAAAAATGAGGACTCTATTCTCCTTATTTTAGTTTTAAAAGATAAACATCAGGGGTTTATTTAGACCCTTCATATTTCCCAAAAGCCTCCTAGTGACAGTACTAAAAAAAAAAAACCCACACAAAATAAAACAGAAATAACCCCCCCCCCCACACACACACACACACACACACATAATTACACACAATGTGGTGATGTATGTTACATGTGTTGTTGCCACTAATGAAACAATGATCCATTGATACACTGGGCATGTGTTATGGTGTTAATATGCACTACAGTGCTTGATGTTATTTTTATTTATTTATTTTTTATACTTTTGTAAACAACATTAATTTAACTCAATATGTGCCACGAGCTTTGCAGCATCTAGTAACATGCTGCATTCGGAAAAAATGTATGCTTGCATCATTTTATCGTAATACACATACCACAGCACAAAAGGTTTGAAGCCAACTTCTAGTTTTTTACCATAAGTAGCTTGAATACAGTTCTGCATACCTTCAATCTGCATATGAGTTTGTGTGAACTAATAATGATTTTAGTGTATTTTTTATAGAAAATAATGTTTTGATAAACACGTGTACTGAAGTGGCAATGAGGGTCAGTTTATGTGGCCATAGTTATGTGCGTAGTAAGACTGAGCTAGAGTTTCAGCTAAAAAGCATTCAGTACATCTCATGTTCAGTGCACTTGTGACAAGCTGTGGTTAGACACTGAACTTACTCCCCCCCCAGAAACCTGCTACGTTCCTCTTTTTGTGCAAAAGCTTGCTTGCTGACAGATAAGGGAACCGCAAAAGAGTATACTGCAGAAAAACGAAAGTGTTGCATAAGGTTTAAAATATATGTTTTGCAGAACTTGTCTGGTATCAAAGGCATAGGTTGACTTTTAAAAGGTTACAATGTTTGTATAATGGAAATATTCGCTTGTGACACAATATACTGAAATTATATGTACAACTGTGTAACTGTAATTGTCACACTTGGCATGCAGACGGGAATCGGGACAGGTGTCCACTTTGGCCAAAGTGGAGTAAAACTCCCTTAAACGAGTCCTGTGTCCAGCAAACTCATTTACAGATATTCTGCTTCCCTACTTCATTTGGTGCATTTGGCCGTGAGGGGGGAATATAGGTGTGACCTGTTGAGGCAGGTGGCACTATTTTCCACCAGACCTACAAGGAGTGGTCCGAGAGGCCAACCCTGTGGGCTATATCGTAGTCTCAAAAGGCACCTTCTAGAACTGTTATCTAGGAGACTGCACTGTTTCCCATTTGGTGGCCTGCTGTGGACGACCTTGGTAGCGTCAAAAGGACCTGGGAACCTGAGAAATAGATAGCTGGAGCTCCAACAGGAACAGGTGAGAGTCTTTTTACTTTTGATTTTGTATAGTCAGACAGCCAACCAACCTCTCGACTGATCGAGAGAAGGGAAGCCTGATCACCTTCCGAGAAGAATGTCCGTCCAGATGATTGTACATCTTTTGGACTAATCTTCAGTCAGTCAGTCAGTAATTTTTGGGTGGGAGTGTCTGGTATGATTGATGTGTGTATGAGACATCACTTTGTGGTGAGGCGAAAGTTGACCTCTTCTAAGAGTGGTTCCTGGCCAGGAGACTGCGCCCATGCCACTGACCGAGGGAATCGTTGTCTATTGTTCCTACTTGTGTCGAGGATTCAGACCCCTTACGGAATTCTCATCATTTACCCTACCTTCTGTGTCTGTCTTGATGTCTTTAGGTTACAGGTATGGGTGGGAAACATAGTGTTGAATCTCCCCTACAGTCCATGATCTCCAACTTCAGGAAGGGATTTTCTAAGAACTGCAATTTAAAACTTAGTCCTGAGAAATTGGTAGCATTGTGTGGGAAAGATTGGCCCCGATATGGAACGCGGTGGCCCCCGCAGGGAACCTTTGACTTAGAGACCATTGACCGATTATTTGAGAATAATTTGTCAGACTCACAGATACATGACCAAGAGGCACCTTCCAGGAGGAATGTTCGTCCGGATGATTGTGCATCCCTCAAATAAATCCTCAGCCAGTCAGTTAGGAGGAATGTTCGTCGGATGATTGTGCATCCCTCAAATAAATGCTCAGCCAGTCAGTCAGGAGGAATGTTCATCCGGATGATTGTGCATCCCTCGAACAAATCCTGTCAGTCAGTCAGTCAGCTAGGAGAAACGTCCGTCTGAATGATTGTGCATCCCTAGGACAAATGGGAGATAAAGACCTGCAGTGGATAGAAGCCACAAAAGAGGAGCAGTGCAGAATTATGGTTATGACAAGAGTAGTGACACTGACAAAACAAGCAAAACACATATATTCTCAAGTTGTTGTCCACCTACATCAGATTCAGCAAGTTTTTCAATGCCAAATGTCAGTAAATATACTCCTAACCGTAACATTCTGGGTATAGGCAGGACAGAAATAGGGAACTCAGTAGTAGTCAATGGGCCCCCCAATCAAGTGTCCACTTCCACTCCTAGAAATCCCGATGCAAAAAGCCAGACCCTTGCCCCATCTTTCAACATACCTCTGAAAATGCCCCTAAGAGAACAGGCGGTGGGGGGACATCGAACTTTAGTTTACACCTCTTTTACCGCAACAGATTTACTGAACTGGAAGATTCATAACCCTGCCTACTCTGAGAAGCCTCAAGCAATGACAGATTTGCTCCAGTCAATAATTCAGACCCATAACCCTACTTGGTCGGACTGTCAGCAACTTTTATTGACCCTTTTTAACACTGAGGAGAGACACAGAATTAACCAAGCAGCGCAGAAGTATAAAGTCAAAAGACCCTTCCTATTAGAAAGACTTTGAAGTTTGGGGGGGGGGGGGCATCAAGTCCAACATCAGTTCCTGTACATGCTGGATTACCCTATTCCCTTGCTGGGCAGAGACTTACTTGCTCACACATATACTTCCAATCTGATGGACAGGCTATCCTAAAATTGCCCCATCCCTCTGAAGCCCGCATACTGCAAGACATCCCGGGACTATGGGCGGAAGACAACCCACCAGGATTAGCCAGACACATTCCCCCAATCCTTATTGAATATAAACCAGGAGCCACTCCAGACAGCCTGAAACAGTACACAGTGCCACAAAAGCCAGACCCCTCTATGAATCCACAAAGGGGGAGAAAAGGAACCCTTTCAATGGGGAGAACAACAAAACAGAGCATTCCGAGACATTAAGGTTTCCCTAATGCAGGCCCCCGCACTAGGCCTGCGGGACAGCCAAAAAGTCTTCTATTTGTATGTCAGTGAAAAACAAGTAATAGCAGTAGGAGTCCTGACACAATACTTGGGATCGTGGCAGCGCCCTGTAGCATACCTTTCAAAACAACTGGACACTGTAGCTCAGGGTTGGCCATCCTGCCTGTGGGCCATCGCAGCAACAGCCCTCCTTGTGGCTGAAGCTGACAAGTTGTCAATGGGTAAGGAGACTTATGTCAGAGTGCCACACCAAGCACAGACATCAATGGATTACAAGGGAAATCACTGGTTCACTAACAGCTGAATGGTTAAATACCAAGCTATGCTGTGTGAAAATCCTCAAATCCACTTAGAGACTGTAAACACCTTAAAAGCAGCCACTCTGCTCCCCACCTCACAAGAACCCCTAACTCATGACTGTCTCCAGGTAATGGATGAAGTGTATGCGAGTCGACCAGACTTCCCCATGGAAAAGCGAGACATTGAGTACTTTACTGACGGAAGCAGTTTTGTAAAAGATGGGGTCCACTATGCAGGCTACGCAGTTGTCACACTGGAAGCAGTGATAAAGACAGGATCCTTACTGCATGGAACCTCAGCACAGAATGCAGAACTGATTGCACTGACCAGAGCATTACAACTGGCTGTGGGACCAAAACTAAACGTCTATGTAGACTCCAAATATGCCTTCCTGACCCTTCATGCACATGGGGCCCTGTATAAGGAGGGAGGACTTATTACATCTGTAGGGAAGAGCATCAAATATGGGACAGAAATACTAGAACTGTTAGAGGCAGTATGGGTCCCCTCTGAAGTCGCAGTGATACACTGCAGGGACCACCAAAAGGGAGACTCCTGAGTGGCTAGAGGAAATAGGAAAGCAGATCAAGCAGCCAGAGATGCAGCATTTCAATAACCCCTACAACAGACAGACAATGGCCCTGCCTTTGTCCACAAGTGCCTCCAGGGACTAGCAACAACACTTAAGATTACTTGGAAACTACACACCGCATATAGGGCCCCAAAGCTCTGGAAAAGTTGAACGAATTAACCGCACGCTCAAATCACAACTGGCCAAGCTCTGTCAGGAACCCCAAATGAAATGGAACTTGATATTGCCCATTGCTGTACTGAGAATTCGGAGTACCCCAACAAGGAGGACAAATCTGTCCCCTTTTGAGGTATTATATGGTAGGCTCCCACCCATCATTAGAGGTATTAGATGAGATTTGCATCAGATAGGTGGGGTTGTTAGCCGTGAAATTATACAGAGTATGCAAGACATAGGGAAATAGGTTCAAGAGAGCGGGAGCCTGTTAAAACCCAGTCCACCCCTTTAAAACCAGGAGATACAGTGTGGGTAAAAGAGTGGAACTTAACCCCACTAGGGCCAAGATGGAGAGGTCCTTACACTGTTCTGCTATCTACCCCAACAGCCATTAAGGTGGCTGAGGTGACACCCTGGATACACCACTCTAGGGTGAAACAAGCTGCTGAGCTCACAGACTCCTAGCACAGTACAGTAGATCCCCAAGACCCTTTGAGATTGACCAGAGAAATCAGAAGGAAGAACTCAAGCCCTGTTTTCAGCACTTTTCTAATAGCTGCTGAATCTACACATGGCAGAAGATAGGCGCCTGCAGCCCTGTGGCCAGCACACCCCTGGATGCTGCTGGCTCGACGCACGGCGGAAGATAAAGGACATCTTCTAAGCTCTGCTCCAACCACAGCCTGGACGCTGGTTGGTCTACACATAAGCTGAAGCTTGAGGATATTCATCAGTGTAATGTTACCTAAAAATTTTTCATGAGACTGTTGGTAGCCATAGTAGTGATACTGACCAAGCTAAAAAGGTGTGAGGGTGATTCATGTGACCCTTGTATAAACACCACCAGAGTAGGATCCATAATTACCAAGATGTTACTGTGGCGCTTTCATTATCAATGCAAGGGCACAGTGACTGGTACCTGCATACATAATGGGACTGCCTATTCAATGTGCTCCGTTGAAAATCAGATAACCTGTTATGACCCCACTTATGCACCCTATAAAACTTGGCTAACTGTTCGGAGCTTTAGCTCCACCAGTAAGCTGGTAAACCATACCCTGATCACCAACTCAAGTATTGCAGAGACAAGTTTTAATTATTTTCTCATTCTCCCTATAGTGTATGGAGTGCTGATATTTCTACTCTTTTTGTATTCCTATTGTTACCATGGAGTTAATGAGAGACCCGACTGGAGCTGATAATGGGGAATAGTCTCGGTAGAAGAATGTTTTGTGCCTGCTAGTGAGGCCACCATAAAGAAGAAAGAAAAAAACTGTATGGTATTTAGAGATGCTTAATCTCGCTCATATTAATCGCTATGATTATGATCAAAGGGGGGAATGAAGTGGCAACGAGGGTCAGTTTATGTGGCCATAGTTATGAGCGTAGTAAGACTGAGCTAGAGTTTCAGCTAAAAAGCATTCAGTACATCTCATGTTCAGTGCACTTGTGATAAGCTGTGGTTAGACACTGAACTTACTCCCCCCCATCACAGAAACCTGCTAAGTTCCTCTTTTTGTGCAAAAGCTTGCTTGCTGACAGATAAGGGAATCGCAAAAGAGTATACTGCAGAAAAACGAAAGTGTTGCATAAGGTTTAAAATACATGTTTTGCAGAACTTGTCTGGTATCAAAGGCGTAGGTTGACTTTTAAAAGGTTACAATGTTTGTATAACGAAAATATTCACTTGTGACGCAATATACTGAAATTATATGTACAACTGTGTAAGCTGTAATTGTCACACTTGGCATGCAGACGAGAGTCGGGTCAGGTGTCCACTTTGGCCAAAGTGGAATAAAACTCCCTTAAACGAGTCCTGTGTCCAGCAAAGTCATTTACCGATATTCTGCTTCCCTACTTCAGTACAACTATTGCAGGGTGCACAAAATCAGAAGCACCTGTGCTTTCAGAAAACATATAGTTTGGGGGTATTTTACAAACTTTCAAAGCTGTAAAAAATAGTGAAACATGATAGAAAAATTAAATGGTAAAATCGCTGTTAAGGCTAGTGTTTCTTAATGAATACTGTTATTTTTAACATACATGAAAACTACAATGTTGTACTTACTTGTGCGATGCTGTCTCTCATGGTTGGAGATCTCCCTTTCCTAGTGGTGGTGGTGGCCATGGTTGTAGTTGTTTCCATGATGGTGGTAGACATGTCAGCCAAAAGTGTAGTGGCTGTTGTCTCAGTGGTCATGACTGATGGAACCTCACCAACAAGCATAAGATTGCCTTCCGTCCTGATATTGGGGTCACTCTCTGCAGCTAGGGAGAGCACCTTTAGACCATTGTAATACAAGCCTGAGATCTGACCCTGGAATGGGCGTCCTTGGTCCTTTCCACCAACTTTGATGGCTGCCTGGCTGTTGAATATGGTGAGCTGCCGACCTGGTGAATAACAAGAGTGATGTTAATTGTTTAGATTACAGAACATGTAATACAATACATGAAGGGGCTTTCTAACTACAAAACGTTTACATGCAGCATATATGTTCCCCTCCACTCCATATAATTTATCAGCTCAGTTTGTGCCTCATACTAGTAAAATAAATGAATAAATTTCATACAAAAAACTTTTGTGGAAACTGACTATCATGGACCTAGAACATCTCTTGACAGTTGAACATCACCACCCTCTGGAATTCTGAAATATAATTCTGAAATCTAAATAGAATAAGAGGGGAGGGGTGACCGGGGAGGGGGAGGCGTGACTAGATGAGGTTTTGAGCGGACGTCCTGTGGAGAACTCCTGCTATCCTGACATACTCCTGGGACACCTGCTCTGGTGATTGTGTCGGTGACCGGAGGTAGCTGAGACCGCTGGTTGCTGTCTCAGCTGACTGAGCTGGGGACTCAGCCGGGGGCGGATTGGAGGACAGAGGATCGGGAAGTGTCGGGAGATTACAGTGTGGCTCAGCGTGGAGGGTGGAGCGTATAGAGAGTGGTGAGGGGCTGCCATCCTGTTTTATCCAGCCTCCCGCTCGGTCTCTTGATCCTGGCCCGGCTTCTTCCTAGCTATAACGGCAGCATTAATTTGCATTAACTTGCATTTACCTGTACTAACCTGCGCTAGCCTGCTGTGTCCCTTGTTACTGGTTCCCGACTCTCGGCTCCTGGCTTTGGCTCCTGAGGAGGCCAGCTGGTATCTAGTATCCTGCATTATCCTGAGCTTGTCCACCTGTTGATTCATCAGTTGCTGGTAACCGTTTGTGGTCTCATAAGGCCATATACATCAAAAGAATTCGGAAGAGACTGACCATACATCCTTTTGTGGATGGACAGCTGAGCTTCAGTTCCAGACCCAGTGGTGTGAGCAGTGGTCATCTTGCTACACCCTGAGGTATGTCTATGGAATTCTTTTTTTTTTTTTTCTTGTAACTGAGTCCTATTACAGTATAACTAAACTAAATATACTGGAGTACTGTACTGTAACTGCACCCCACAATAGTTTGTTGGTTTGAGACTCATCAGCCTACATAGCTGAATATATAAGTGGATCTTGAGCTATGTGTAAAGACATTTTCTTTGGCTATTCATGTGATGTGTTTTTGATTCAGATTCAGATTCCTCCTCTTTTTTTAGCCCATCTCAAACATTTAAATTGCCAGTGATAGTGATAGGGTTACTGGTAATAGAGCTTTAAATACTGTCTCTATCTCTTGGGACAACAAACGCTTTTTCATTTTTTTTTTTTTTGGCTGGGGATAGAGGTCTCACCCTCAGTGACATCAAGTAAGCCAGTATCAGACTCAATTTCTGCAACAGTTTTTTTTTTCCCTACAAGGAAAGGAAAAATAGTAAACGCAAGGATGACCACTACCGCTACCCTAAAGCCGTCTAATGATGCACTGACCACCCTTGTAGAAGATTCCTCTTTGGCTGCAGCCATTATGGAGCGTAAACAGACTCCTAAGGGGCAAATGGATCTTATAGCTTCAGATGTTTCCCAGATCTGTCAGGACCTAGATGGGTTTAAAGCCAGGGTCTCTTAGGTGGAAAGTAGGGCCTCCATGTTGGAAGATTTGACTCAGTGTGATTCTAAAGAGCTGAGGGTACTGCAGCTACAGGTCAGATGGCTGCAGGAATGGGCTATTGATACTGAAAATCATCTAAGACTGAATAATATTCACACTCTGGGTCTACCTGAAAGAGCTGAAGGGACAAAACCAAACAGAATTTGTGGACCAATTTCATATTACTGTTTTGGGCCTGGATAATATGCCACCTACCTTTGCGGTGGAGCGGGCACATAGAGTGCCATCAAAACTACCTAAACCGGGGGGCTCCTCCTAGGCCCTTCTTATTACGACTACTGAATTATCAAGATAGAGATAGGGTCCTGGCGGGCTGCTAGGGCTAACAAGACATACCTTTTGAAAACACAAAGTTATTATTTTTTCCAGATTATTCTCATGAAGTTACGCCGCAAGTCTTATACAGAGATCCACAAGTGAATATGTGAAAAGAGTATACAGTTTAGCCTTCTTTATCCCAGCAGATTGCGTATTATAGAGGACGGACAGTCATTTTTCTTTGATACACCTGGCTGGACTCACGCTAAGAAATTATTATATTTTATTAGGAGCTCCAATAGGCACTTCCTCTGACTTTATTGAGATACCCATAATACCAACTACGGCTTTCCCTCCCTGCCCCAGAATATAGATCTGGGGTAGTGGGAGGGAAGCTGTCCTATGGGGGTTGCCCCTCCTCTTCTCCTTTCCCTTCCACTTCCCTCCCCTCCTCTTCTTCTTTTTTTTTTGTTTAGTGTGTTTTACCGTGTTTTTTGTGTATATAGGACAAGTAGACTATAGTTATCCTATTTTTGGTATATTTTGGGATAAGGCCTTCACTATGCCTCCTTGTTTTTTCTGGATGGCGTTATAGAAAGGCAGGGTAAGCGTAATAATGCCTGTAGGTTGTGTTTTTGTTGTTTGTTTATACATAGTGTGGCTTCTATATATTTTTTAATTCTGTTCATTTAAATGCTTGTTGCTCTCAAGATCCATCATTCTGCAAGACAATTTATCATTAAAGTACCATATTTCTTATTCTTTGGATGACATCACATGACCAAGAGGTCTTTTCTATTTTGTCATGAAATGTTCTTGGCCTTTAATTTAAAATTTTTATTTTTAAAGTTTATTCTCCACATATAGTGCTACTCCAAGAAACTCATCTTATGGGCAGCAAGCTTCTAGCACTTAAGAAGCCTTGGGTACAGAAGGCTTACCATGCTACATATTCTACGTTTTCCAGTGGGGTGTCAATGTTGATTAGTAAATCTTTACCATGTACGGAGAAAGATGTATTCTCAGACCCCCAGGGTAAATATGCTTTGGCTGTGTTTCTCCTGTGGGGCCAGAGATACATGGTTGTTAGTGTGTATGTACCGCCTCCTTTTGCAGGGACTGTTTTATATAGAAAAAATGTATTTGTCCAGCTAAACTACTGATAATGGGAGACTTTAACGCTATACTTGACCCTGTTTTGGATAACCCAATTACCCCTAAATATTTCTCTGCAGAGCTCTCTACTTGGGCTCAGACGGTAGGATTGGTAGGAGCTTAGCAATGGCCAGTAGGGCCACTGATATGAATTTGCAGAGATTGTTTACTAATATTCATGCTTCACATCCTAATGTATAATCTAGGGTTGTTGCTTCTTTCGATATAGAGAAGGCTTTTGATACTCTTGAATGGCTCCTTAGAATGGAGTTTCCAATGGTACTTTATAAAATGGTTGCAGGTCCTATATAGACATCCCACAGCTGCAGTGAAAATGGGGGGAGGGTTGTCTTCCTTCTCGTTATTTAGGGGAACTCAACAGGGCTGCCCTCTGTCTCCGGCCCTCTTCACTATTGCAATGGAGCCTGTGGCAGAGGCCCTCTGCACTTTCCCTAATATTAAGGGGCTGCAGATTGATTGGTTGGAGGAGAGGGTAGCCTTGTGTGCAGATGATCTTTTATTATTTCTGAATGATGCTGGACCCTCTCTTCAAGGGGCTTTACAGACATTGGACTCTTTTTCAACGGTTACTGGGCTGAAGGTAAATTGGACAAAGTCCTTGTTGTTCCCAATAGATACTGACGCTCGTATTAAGGCTTTGAGTGATATTCCATTAAAGTGGGTAGAGACTTTCAAGTACTTAGATGTTGTAGTCTCTCGCCAAGCTTCTGAATTTATCCTTGAATTTGACTCCGATCCTAGGTGTTATTGGGTTAAATGTGGAAGTCTCTACCATTGTCCTTATTGGGACATAATCTCCTAAAAATGAAAATTATACAAAATTTATGTACCTTTTTAGACACTCTCATTAGTGGCTCCCTGTCTCCTTTTTTACAAAATTAAATAAACTTTTCTGATCCTTTCTATGGGGATCAAAGAACCCTAGGCATAAATTGACTACCCTGATGTGCACTTGTGACCAAGGTGGTCTAGCTTTTCCAGATTTATATAAATATTTTTTAGCCACTCAGTATGTTACGGTTGCATGGTGACTAAGTCCAGATTTATCTAACTCTTCTACTCGGTTGGAAGCAGTGGTCTATAGAAGCTCTTAAGGTACTTGTATTGAGGGGCTGTAGGGCACCCTACCAGTTGACTGCTTCAATGCTCAACACTTTTTGAGCTTGGGAGGCTGGCCTTAGATGTAAGCATTATCTCACCAAAATGCCCCGTTATTGTTTAATCCTACCTTTTCTCAATTTTATAAATTACCTGAGCCTATTGTATGGACTAAATATAATATCAAAATACTCTCTCGGGTGGTCACTGATCGGAAACGGTCTACTTTTTCTACACTTGCTTCAACTTTTAACCTGCCTAGTTCTCATTTATTTAGATATTTTCAGCTTTCTCATACCTTTCATGCCCAGTTTCCACAAGATAGTTTAATAATTATACAATCCACTCTAGAATCAGTACTTAGGTCTGAATGTTTGGAGAGGTCCACCTCCAGATTGTATTCTCATTTTACCTTAATTTCCCTTCTGCCTTTGGAGGGTCTTAGAACTAGGTGGATGCGAGACATACCGGATTTGGACTTAGAAGACTGGAAGAATGTGTGGGATTTCCCTCTGCGATCTTTGGTATCTTTGAAAGACCGCATGATTCAATTTAAATTGGTATATAGAGCATATATTATGCCACACAGACTTCAAAAGATAAATCCTGTGTGCTCACCTGAGTGTTGGTAGTGTGGCGTGGCTCAGGGGGATTTTACACATATCTTTTGTACTTGCCCATATATAGTCATTTTTGGGTGGAAGTGGTGGATTTGTTAAATTCTATCACTTCCGCTTCTTTACAGCTCTCAATGTCTGTAAGCACTGGGTCTGGTGGAGGCCACTCGCCCTACAGTGCCAGAGCGAGTGTTCACTAACACTACATTATTTTATGCGAGAAAAGCTATTGCTTTACATTGGAAGAAACCCTCTTCTCTTACGCTGGTATACTGGAAACAATTGGTAAATAATAATCTCCCACTGTACAGAGACACCTGCACGATTGGGGCTGCCCTAGTAAGTTTGACAAAGTTTGGGCAAAGTAGCTGAATAAGCTATATACGGCATTGTATGCCCACAAGGGTTATTGATCCATGGATTTATTATAGACATTTATATATATAGGATGTTCGGGACCACTGTGGTTAAAAGAGACTAAAGTCTATTTTTGCTATATTTGATGTGAATTAATATTTAATTTGTTAAATAGGATGGTTTAGATCCTAGCTCAGTTAAAATACTCCTTTGTTAATTATCTTTCTCTTATTATTTTCTATTTTTGAATTGATGGCTGATATATAATGTGATTGGATTTTAAACTTGCATTAATATTTTGCTTCAATGTGTATGAGGTTTTGTTTTGTCTTGTTTTGTCTGTTGTTTATTAAGGAAATAAATAAAAATAATTTAGAAAAAAAAGAAAAAATATAATTCCTCATCATTGTGGAGTTGGGTGGGACTATTTCCCAACCCTCCCTCCTCCCTCCTGAACCTCTGTAACATAGAAGACAATAGTGCACTGTTTCTCTGCGTTACATAGCAAACATAGCAAAATGTTTGCATAATGTGCACCACAAAAGCACAGAAATGGGTGTAAATGTGTCAAAATGCAAACAAACACACCTCTCAACCACAACATTAGGTCAGAGGAAACATGCTTTTGAAAAAAGAACTATGCAGAAAAATGCACAGAAACATGCATAAAAACACACAGAAACATGCCTAAATATGTATGGAACCGTGCCCAAAACACAATAGATGGCAGGTGCATTTTAGGTGCTAAAATTTTTAAGAAGTGGTGCTATGCCACAACCCATAAATGAACATAATTAGAAAGAGAGCTCCATGTGTGCCCAGACCTCAGCCACAGCAACTGTCAGGTAAATGTCCTTGGCAACGCTGTGTGATATGCACTTAAAATCCCTTTTATTGAAGAACAATTCCAGCCTGAAATTAGAATGCTGATACTGAGGCTGCTATGTAATGCTCGTAAAACCATAGCCATGAAATGGCGTTCTCCTAGCCCCCCTAGGTTTGACGACAGGTCAATATTACCCAACAGAAACAACAACAAATTTACCAATGTAGGGTTAACCCTAATAGATTCTTCAAGTTATGGGACCAGTGGCTAGCGGTACCAGGCCTAGCCCCCTTTTCCTTTGTACAGTATCATTAAGGCTACTGTAGTGTTAGCCCGGAATTGAGCTAAATACATTATACCCAGGGATAATTTACATTCTCACGGTTATCATATGTCAGCCACGGAATGAGGGTTTTGCTATGTGATAATAGACTGGTATATTAGTTACGCTTATCACATGTACACGCTGATGGGATGTGGTTTAGTTTTGCTGTCACTTTTATTTCTTTTTCTTTTTCTGACAAACTAGAGTCTAGAGACTGTGGAAAAAAGGGCGCTCTCACTGTGAATCCTAGTATCAATACACACAAACAATTACATTAAACTCATATATACAGTATACAATACTCAAGTATCCAAAATTCTGAATCAAAAATCAATTAAAAAAAGTCAATTATTGGTGATTTCCTTGATCAAATATTATAGTTCCACCATAATTAAAGTGCTATAGTGCCAAGTGCTGTAAACAAAGTCGGTGCAGTCCGTACTCCCCTTCTACGTCTCCGCTCACTCACCAGCTGCCATAGGCTCCCATAACAGAAGCCATGTGCGCTTTGCAAATCATCTCACATGCTGGGATTAGTAGTCCTCCAACGAGGCTCCTTCTTTGCAGATTAAGATTTTTCTCATATGTAGTATAAAAGAAGAAAAAAGGAAGAGTGTATTGCGTAATTCCGTTTATTAAAATGGTAAAATAAAACACAGTATTCCACTCACTTTGTACAAAATAAAACAAGCATAAAAAACGGAAACCGCCGCCACTTGCTTATCACCACCCGCCATTCTGACGCATTTCTTCCCTCCTACAGGATGTTCAAATATATTCTCCAATGCTAAATTAAACTAAACATGTATATAGATTGGAAATATAAATCTAAAATAAAAAATATATAACATTGAGAAATTAAGATAACTGAACATTGCTAAATCAGCTATTGGTGTGGCTATCGTCATCTAGTGGTGGACTATGATAGTACAATAGCTGTTATTTCTTATTGTTTGCTAATTCCCCTATTTAACTTTATGTAATAAGCAATATTCCAAATATTATATTAAAATGTTGAAATGCTATATGGATTGATATGCTAAATTTCAAATCCCCAAACCAAAAATAGATGTTAATAATCCATTTCCGATCTATATATATATATGTTTTGTTTAATTTAGCATTGAAGAATATGAACAAGAGCCGCATGTAGTTTTTTAAACTATAGGGGATAGCAACAAGGGTGTACCAAGATGGAGGATGGTATAGGGAATGAAGCCAGATACACCCGGGAAGGAGATAACAGGAAGAGGATGTGATGTCAGGGAGTAGGAAGTTAAGAGTTGGAGGCTAATAGGAACCAGGTGCAGAGGGGAGGGACTGAACTATATTAATGGACATTTCACACCACCCAGTGATAGCCTTTGATAACGTCCTGTGGGAGGGAAAAAATGCGCCAGTGACCACGGGTGGTGACTCCAGATCCGGCTGGTGACAAGCAAGTTGCGGCATACTTCCTGTTTTAATGCTTGTTTTATCTAATACAAAGTGAGTGGAATACTGTGTTTTATATTACCATTTTAATAAACGGAATTATGCAATATACTCTTCCTTTTTTCTGCCATTATACTACATATGAGGAAAATCTTTATCTACAAAGAAGGAGCCACGTTGGATGATTTACAAAGCGCACATGACTTCTGGTGAGTGAGCGGGCACATAGGAGGGGGAACACGGACCGCACTGACTTTGTTTACAGCCCTTGGCACTACAGAACTTTAATTATGATGGAACGATTATATTTGATTAAGTAAATCACCAATAATGATGGCCTTTTTTTAATTGATTTTTGATTTAGAATTTTGGAGATTTGAGTATTGTATTGTATATATTAGAAGGCCAGTATGGTGGCCTGAATTTATGGAAGGAGCCCAGGGGGTGGGGAAGTATTTAAGCAGCCCACTCACCTGTGTTCCTTGGCGGTTCCAATGCACGATACTACACATCACTAGGCCGACTTTCCCCAGCTTACTTCGTGTTTGTGAGTCTGTGCGTTCAATGACAAGTGTGTTGCGGCATCTCAGTTTGTGGTCTTCGTTGGCAGTTCCCACTCGCTGTTGCAGGTAAGATTCAAACCTTTTTAGTTTCATACGCAATGTTTCGATTTGTTATGTTTGCTATCCCGCATCCCTTTCGTACTTAGCTGCCTCCGAGTTGCTGTCCTGACATCATTCGGCACAGGCATTAGTAGATTCGTAAGTTCCCTCTGCCTTGTTTGTCACCCCATCCACAAACATATGAATCGTTTGTAGATCCAAGCCTCCAAGCTGCTGCCGATCATTGTCCGATATCACTCTACACAGGCTTCGCTGGTTATAGGATTCACTGTCTATTGGGTTGTCGCCTCATCCATTTGGAGATTAGCATGTATTGATTACACGGGTTTTGTGGCTGATTGAGGTGGTAATTAAACCCACCTGGTGCCTTGTCTGCACTTTTATTAGCCTCGGGCGCTGGGTGGTTGGTATGTGTTCGGTTTTGGAGGAGGGGGTGGCACCCTAACACTCTATGATGGCCCGATTTTAATCCTGGTCGTGTCAGCGAAAGTGTTTCATATCCTTGGCACGACACAAGTTGATTCCAGTGGTCACACACATCACAAGCTTCCCAAAGCTCAGTCTCTCTCATGAGGCTTCTTTCACAAGCAACCAGTCATTACCCAGACCATTGATGTGGTCGCACTTACTCAAAAACATACAATACTCCAGCTTCATAACTCCGTCCCGAGTCGGCAGGATTTGTCCTTGTTTTCGCCTTCCTGATGAGGCTAATTTCTTGCAATTGTTGCAAGCACGTCTCCAGTGGCACACGATCTGACCACTCATTGTCTACAGTGGCACACAATTCGGCCACTCACGTTTTGTCTGTAGTTTAAAAAAAAAAAAAGACGGAAAAAAGAAAGAACGAAATATATATAGATATATATCTATATAGATTAGATAGATAGATATATATATATATATATATATATATATATATATATATATATATATATATATATATAGATATAGATATAGATATAGATATAGATAGATAGATATATATATATATATATTTATATATATAGATTACGTACTTCCAACAGGCACTGTGCTTCTGCAACACGGCCTCCTTCTCAAGGTTCTTTGCCACTCATACCACTCATTATCCGTTTACGGCACCACGAGTTTCCGCAAAACGGCCTCGCCCACGAGGTCCCCTCCACAAGCTCTCTGTCGCCACTCATAACTCTCATTTACAGGCACCACGAGCTTCTGCTACACAGCCCCCTTCTCAAGGTTCTTTGCTACAAGCTCTCAGTCGCCACTCATACCACTCATTACCCCTTTTCAGGCACCACAAGCTTCTGCAGCACGGCCTCCCCCTTGAGGCTCCTGCCAGAGGCTCTGTCGCCACTTATACCACTCATTTGCCCATTCACATTTACAACTCATGCAACTTCTTAGGTCGCAAACGCTGACATGCTTTAGCATGCCTCTTTTCAGTGTCAGCTCATTTACATCACTCGGTCAGCATGGCCTTGGTTATCCCTATACATGTTCCACTTTTCTCTACTGCTTGTTTTCGCCTCCATTTGAGGCTACTTTCCTGCAACATGCGTTGCAAGTTCGTGTCTAGTGGCAGTCATCCCGGCCACTCACGTTTTCTTGTCTGTCTTTCTCCATAGGTCAGTGAGGTCAGGTTGTTCCATCCAGCACAAGGTTGGATGTTTTTCTCACAGGTAATATGACATACATAAACACATGCAGGGCTTTGCATGCTTTTACCCTGGGGGAGGGGGTGGGCTTAGGGCTCTCCTTCATGCCAGGTTAAATCTGGACCTCCATGTTACCTTTTTCAGGTTCCCGGTCACCAGATTAGTCTCGGCCACAACCAGGACATCTATTTTATCAGGGCATGAGTCAGGTGGGTAGTACATGGGACACTCTCCCACATCAACCTGCAGCACCCTTTATTCATCTCGATACCTTACATACATGAATTGGGCTTCCGGCCTGGTGCTTGGCTACTGTCACATTTTATTTCTTACCTATTTTCTGAAGGACATCACCTTTTAAACTATGCAGACAGGGTTGTTAACAGATGCTTGCTGACAATGCAGGCATTAGCAGGCCAACCATACGTCACCTACTACATAGCGCAACATTCCAACTTAGGCCAAAACCAGACTGCAGCTTCCCACCCCAGTATGGTACTGGTTCACAGATCCTTGCATGACACTGACCAGACACCCAAGCTATTGGTTATTTGGCCAGTCACCTCCTGGCTAACCTCGGTTGCCCTGCACTCTTTGAGTTTTATAAATTTCCACTCTTCAGAGTTTGGCAGGACGCATCGTGTTTTTCACTATGCCTGTTCCTTTTTCTGTTCTTCCTCCCCCTTGCTTCTTAATTATTCTTACATACTCCGTCTCTTCTCCGCTGTTCTCATTTTCCAAAAACTCTTCTTAAGCATACACCTTCCCCCCTCCCCTCTTTTCTCATTATAGCTGGAGTCACGTCACGGTTCAGCAGTGAGGACCTTGCCTCTGCCCCTCTGTCACCCACCGCGGGTTCAGAGCCAGGCAGCACTCAATCCCTCAGGGGATGGACTACCTCCAGCTCACGGCAGAGCTGCGGCATAGGGCCATTCCAGGAAAACCGAATTATTCAATTATTCAGGCTGCTGTTCTCAACACCAGCTGCACCTGGCACCCAGCAGGCATCCCTGCAGTCCATCTCCTCAGCTCTCACCCAGCTGCACACCATGATCAGCACGCTGACCGCAGCACTCTCCACTCTGCAGGCAAGAGTAGGAGTCCTAGAGGTTCACCCAGCAGTGATCCCCCTGGACACGGTCGCAGCACCCGTCTTGGCACTATCACTCACAGGTACTCCGGACACTAGTTCCACTCTGGTTCCTGCACACCTCATCCCTGTCAGCATCAGGAAGGACATCCTTGAGGGAAAGGATGTTAACCTGGCCTCCCTGCTCATCTTGGTCCACGATCTGGCTGAGAATAAGTTCTACACCTGGGGAGATGTTTCCTTGGTTCTGAAGGCCAAAGACCCCAGGCTCAATCTAAAACTGTTGATCACTGAGTTTGTGCTGGCCTTTGGCATGTTTAGGGACATGTTGTGCTCGGCCAACTCCGGTAGCAGGGAAGAGATGGATTTGTACCTCCATGCTGTGAATGACTTAGGTTACAAATACGGAGGCTCTGCGTTTTATGACTACCACCGCTTGTTCGCAGCCAGAGCCACAGCCAAACACGCTCAGTTCCAAACCAGCATGAATTGGAGCATCGTGGACACCAGTTGTTCTGTCGCAACTTTGCGGGTCTGCATTCCCTGCTTTGCGCCATTTCCCAGTCCTCTACGTACATGGCAAACTAGTGCTCTAACACGGATGCCAGACATTCCTTGACCTTCCCCTCTACCCCTAGTGCCACGCAAGGCATTCCTGCCTCTATGCAACATCCTCAGGTGGACAAGTTGGGATAGCCCGTCCAGTTACTAAGCAAACAAAGACATCCACCGGCCATTACCTTTTATTAGTATCCACCTGTGTTATAAGAGGAGTCATTTTAGTTCTCCCAGAAAGAGGAGTGTATTTCTCCCATGGTTAAGAAGCAGGATCTTTAATTCTATGAATAGTGTAGGACCCACTGATAATGGGGTACTTACGCACTAGTGGGCTTAAGCTCCATAAGGCCATATGGTGTCACCAAATCCCCATATTTTTTGCTTATTTACCGAATATGTTCAGGTGTTTTAAATAGCCGTGCAGGATTTAAATGTCATTTTTGTATGTGTGCATTGTAATCTTTTGTTCCAGTTACTAGGCAAGACGCCTATCTGAAACAACTTCAACCAATGCTGACTGCTCCACATTTGTGTCAACTGTCATAGAGCTCATCCCAAGAGCACCTGCACCCTCAAGCGTCCCAACTCATCTTGACCGAGCCGAGTGAATGTACGATGGCTGGAGTTCTACCTTCTACCTTTGCTCTTACCCATCACCCGCATACACACTATTCCTGGTGCGCAGGTTTATCGCCGGATTCCACACTGGGCTCATCACCCTACCTCACACCACCCATGAGTGCACGAACCTCCACTCATCCTCCAATGACAAGCAGGCTATTGTCAATCTGTTGCAGATCGAGCTGGACTGGGGATTCATTATCAGCCCCTTCACTAGGTCGTCATTTAAGACATGGAGGGTTAGCCCAATTGGGCTTGTCTAGGGCAAGATCTCAAATAAATTAAGTTTGGTGTACGACTTGTCTGCACCTCATTCCTCCCACATCCCCAGTCTTAATTCACTGATTCCTTCTAAAGAGTTTTCTCTCAAATATTTATTCCTTGATTATATATATTTATTATTGATTATGCCGTCCATCATTAGCCTAGGCAGGGGTGCAAGGGGGGCATTTTAGATGCTTTTAAGCTCTTACCTATTGAACCTTCCTTGTGGCAGTGGCACGGCATCATATGGAGAGATTCATACTACTTTGCTACCAAACTGACTTTCGACTCAAATTGCAGTCCATGGCTCTTCGATACATTCGCTCAGTCCCTGAACTGGATCCTAACTCACCAGGCACAGTGCCAGAGAGTCATCCATTACCTGGACCACTTCCTGCTGATTGAACAGCCCGATGAGCCCCCCTCAGATTTAGACACATAAAGGGTAGCGTTCGGCAACTTCAACGTGCCCATAGCGGAGCATAAAGTGGAAGGCCCCGCGCAGTCCATCACCTTCTTAGGAATCACCCTTGACGCCTGCTCTATGCAGGCCAACCTACCCCCTGACAAGCTGTCCCAGATTAGGGCGGTGATTCATGCCTTCAGCACCTCACAAAGTTGCACCAAGAGACAGCTGCCCGTTAGGCATGCTAAACTTTGCTATAAAGATTGTCCCCAGGGGCGTTCCTTCATTTCTTGCCTCCTGGTCTTCCTTTTTCACGCACAAGACCCCTATCAAACTTTCAGGCTAGACCAGGCAGCTGCTGCAGATCTAGCAATGTGGGACAACTTCCTTGAGAAATGGAATGGTGTATCCATGTTCATGCCAGCAGCTTCAGCCTCCTACCTCATATAGTAACAGATGCAGCAGCCTCCACAGGCTCTTCGCTGCCATTTTTGGCACTCATTGGTTTGCAGGTCCATGGCCGCAGGAAATACTTCTGGTCCCCGGGTTCAGCCAGACATCCTCATTGTTTGAGCGTTACCATATCGTCGCAGAAGCTCAGGTCTGGGGACACACCTGGGCGGGGCAGACCGTGGTCTTCTCCACTGCTTAGCCAACTTAGCCACAGCTGAGATTGTCAACAAAGGCAGGTCTAAATCCCTGGCCATCATGTCCTTCCTACGCAGGCTGGCACAGGTATCCCTTCACTATAATTTCAATGTGCACTGTACTTACATACCTGGCAAGTGCAATCTCACAGCAGACACATTGTCCTGCCTCAACCCTTATTTGTATTTCTTACAGAGAACCAGAGCCGACCTGACCTCATTTCCTATCCCACCTTGGTCTCAGATAATGATTGGCTAAGAGACCACCTTCACAATGCTACGCATACACCAGTCACTATCACCCAACATGCTGAAGGCCTACCACACCGCCTGGAATGCCTACGGCAAATTCCTAGCCACATGCCCCGGGACAGACACAGGTCACATCAAGCAGGTCCTGGCCTTCGTGTCTTAATGCCACACTCATCTGAGCCTGTCCCATAACACTGTACCTAGCTGGCATCCAGCATTTCCTCTCCCTACAAGCCCCTGGAAAACCCTCGTTGTTCACGACCCATGTGGTCAAAGCCTTGCTGCGTGGCATCCAGAAACATCAGCCCATAGCCAGTAGCAAACGCTTGCCCATGTCAAGTTCCACGTTCCGGGACATGTCAGACATCCTGTCACTGTCCCCTTTTAGGCTGCTGCCCAGCCTGGTCATCCAAGCAGCTATCTACCTGGCCTTCTACAGCCCCGTGAGTTCACGTACAATGGCCCCGGTTGCCAGGTGCTATGCAGGTGCCATCTGGCCCGACCTTCAAGACCATTTTGTCCTACATCTGGCAGTGTCCAAAACTCATCAGTACAGCACCGGTGTAGACATCAAATTCTTCTAGACCCACAACGAATGGTGTCCAGTAGCGGTTTTGGACCAGTTGTTATCACACCTGCCAAGCCAGTCTAGCTCCAGCCCATTGTTGCCTTTTCCTTCCAGCCCACTAACAGCTAGCCAGTTCATCAGACATGTTCGCATCCTCCTGGCTAATCTAGGCCTCAACCCTAACCAGTTTTCAGGGCACTTCTTCCGGATCGGAGCGGCCTCGGCATCCTCCCGGCACAGGGTGCCGGGTCATGTCATCAGATAATTAGGCAGATGGAAATCCACTTGCTTTACCTGGTACATTCCGAATCCCCAGGTTGAGATGTCGCAAGCCTTCACCAAGCTTGCCCAATAAATGTCATGTATACCAATAAAAAAAGCTTTCCCTATCCTGGTATTTTTGCCCCCTTTTTGGCGTACCGACCAGCTGACCAGGGCACACCTCAGGTCTATATTATGTTGTCTTTTGGCATCTTTATGTGGTTTCACGTCTATCTCGGTTGGAGGGCTCCGACCATAAATTAGAAGGCCAGTGTGGTGGCCTGAATTTATGGGAGGAGCCCGGGGGGGGGGGGGTTATTTAAGCAGCCCACTCACCTGTGTTCCTTGTCGGTTCCAGTGCGCAATACCCTCCCTCCCATCACCTTTACAGGGCACTTCCTTCACATCCCTCTTCTACAATCAACCATTACGTATCTTGGGTATGTCCCTTTTTGGCGTACTGACCAGCTGACCAGGACACACTTCAGGTCTATCTTATGTTGTGAGTCTTGTGGCATCTTTATGTGGTTTCACATCTATCTCGGTTAGGAGGGCTCTGACCATAAATATGAGTTTAATGCAACTGTTTATGTGTATTGATACTAGGATTCACAGTGGGAGCTCCCTTTTTTTTCCACATATATACATAATTTAAAGGCACCATACAGTTTAAAGGAGCAGCAACCTCACTAAACACATTCACTAAATTTAACACAGTTTATTTACACATCACATTCATCAGCATGGGTATATATATGGGTATATATATATATATATATATATATATATATATATATATATATATATATATATATATATATATAAAAATTACATATACACATGTTAAATCTACAGTCGATCAACTTCTTAGAGTAGTGGAACCCAGCAGCTATGGATATTTTTAATTTCACTAGAAATAAAAAAATCACCACAGAGGAAATCTTCTCACAATCAGATGTCAATTCAGATATGGAACATTGTTTAACCACTTCAGCCCCGGAAGGATTTGCCCCCTTAATGACCAGGCCATTTTTTGTGACACAACACTGCATTAATTTAATTGACAATTACGCAGTCGTACTATGCTGTACCCAAGCAAAATTGACATCCTTTTTTTCCCACAAGTAGAGCTTTCTTTTGGTGGTATTTGATCACCTCTGCATTTTTTATTTTTTGCGCTATAAACAAAAAAAGAGCGACAATTTAAAAAAAACAAAAACTTTTTTTTACCTTTTGCTATAATACATATCCAAAAAACCAAACAAAACAAAAACTAATTTATTCATAAGTTTAGGCCGATATGTATTCTTCGACATATTTTTGGTAAAAAAAAAAAAAAGTCGTATATTGATTGGTTTGCGCAAAATTTATAAATTTTATAGCGTTTACAATATAGGGGATAGATTTATGGCATTTTTCTTTTTTTTACTAGTAATGGTGGCGATCTGCAATTTTTATTGGGACTGCGACATTACGGCCGACAGATCGGACACTTTTTTTTGACCAAATAAAATAAGCTACCGGTGCAACAAAGAAAATAAAATAAAATAAATTTTAACCTAACTATTGTGAAAACTTATTTAGTTTGCTGCAGTCAAAAAAAGTTCCGCCTTTTGGTGTAAAGAAAAATAATAATAATAACCACAAAGTGTTGACTGCGCTAACCCCTATTTTATAATCCTAAATACACCACTTATATTATATCATTGAGTGAATATTCATTAAATTTATCTTATGTACAATATACTAGTGACTATATCGCATATATACAATCATCAAATCATCATCAACCACCACCATATGGATTGGCCACTCACCAGATATCGATAAAAACACGCCCTTGGTTCATTAAGAGGAATAACCACTCCGCTCAGGATGTTGATCTAGACTACTCCCCATGACATAAGCACAAGAGGCATCTGTCCTCACAAAAAACGAACAGCAATCATTGCGTAGTATGTAAGCACCGTTTATTCTTAAAAAGGTTAAAAAAGATAATAAAAACTCACATTTTCCTGTGCCGATAAGTCGGCACCAAACTTTTCCAGCATTTTGGATGGGTAAAGGTATCGTCGTATATCCCCGTGTATCTCCTATGCCGGCGTGCGTCTCAAGCCTCGCTATTGCCCGGCAGGAAGTGACGTAGTATTTTTCCCAGCAGCCTCTATGCGTTTCGCAAATACAATTGCACCATCAGGAAGCTGCTTTGTGTTGGTGACTCTTTGTGTTGGTGACTCTTTATTATTTATTTTATTTTTGATTTATGCCCTGAATTACTTGTTTAAGACTAATCATTTACTCCATGCTACCGGAAGTAATTGTTCCACTATTTTGACTAATGTTTTGCCCATACTCGGAGCTTTATATTCTTATTGGTCTCTCTACTCAGTGTCTCTGGAAATTACATTAATAGTAGACACCACCTCGAAATTTCACCCCGGTGCAGTTTAAACTCATATATAGTGTGATCATCCTCTCTGCCTCGCCGGGGTCACTCCATATAAACAGCTGGAAACGTTTTGACAATCTTCATGTTCCTGTACAATTTATAAACATTTAAAACATTTTTAAAACATTTTAAGATACCATAGTCATATCTTAATTTTTATTAGATCTGCATATATACTGTAGCCTTTAATTTACTCATAGTTAATAATAATTAAGATCTTTTTAAGACTCTTCAATATTTGAAGACGTGTATATACAAAAAAGGGGAAGATATATATGGAAAAAAAAATTTACAAAATAAAATAAAAATAAAGGAAAATAAAAATAAAAGTAAATAAAAATAAAAAATGAAAATACAAATAAAAATAACAAAATATCAAAAAATTCAAAAATTCAAAAAACCACAACAAATAACAAAAAGTAAAAATAAATAAAATAAAATATTTTTTTTTAAATAGGAATACATTTAGTAATCTTCAATAAAACAATTCACTTCCAGTTCCACTTTCATCCCTACCGTTCTCATCGTGTTTAACTTGAATATCCAGTAAGTTTCATTCTTTGACACTTCTCTCTGCATATTCAAGTTCCTCCCAGTTTTGTTCCACTTTGTCTATCGCATAAAACTTAATATGTCTGGGGTCTCTCCTGTGTGTGTCTCTGAAATGTTTCGACACACTATGATATATTTATACCCTTTCTTGATATTTCTGACATGTTCCCCGATTTTTACAGAAAGTGCCCTTGTTGTTCTACGTACGTATTGTAGTCCACAACTACACTCCAACACGTAGGTTACATGGGTACTACAACACGTGATCAATTTATCAATTTTATTTATTTGTTTGGTTGAATTGGATTGGAATTCTACTGTTTTCCTATTTTCTCTATCCGTAAGTCCTCAGGGCTTGCATTTGCCACATTTATAAAAGCCTTTGTGAAAAAGGTAGACTTTTTTGGGGGGGGTCAGGTACATTCTTTACAATTTTGATCCCTAATCCTTTTAGCTCTTCTATAAATGATTGTTGGTTTTGGAGGTAAGATTTTATTCAAATGTGGGTCATTGCAGATTATGGGCCAATTTTTCTTAATAATCCCTTCCAGCACTTTATATTGTTAATGAAATCCCGTTATGAATGGTACTTTATCTTTTTGGTTTTGTTTCCTGTTCCTACTCTGTAATATAGTTTCCCTGTCTAGGTGTCCAATTTTTTTCCTAGTGATTTCCAACTCATTCCTGTTGTAACCTTTATCCACGAATCTTTTAACGTCTGTACATTTACAGTGATCCCATATTGGTTTGCACTCATATGGTCAACAAATTGATCCAATTCATCTCGGCTGCCTTTCCAGATGATCAGAATGTCATCTATGAATCTTTTATATGTTAATTTGTGTGGCCAACATCTTCCAAAAATCTCCTCCTCCTCCTATTTATTGAGGAAGATATTGGCCACACTTGGAGCATATTTATTCCCCATTCCTACCCCCTTAATCTGTTTATAGAATCTGTGGTCATGCCAAAAAAAGTTGTTACCCATGGCTAGGGATGAGCTTCGAGTTCGAGTCGAACTCATGTTCGACTCGAACATTGGCTGTTCGCAAGTTCGCCGAACACCGAACAATTTGGGGTGTTCGCGGCAAATTCGAATGCCGCGGAACACCCTTTAAAAGTCTATGGGAGAAATCAAAAGTGCTAATTTTAAAGGCTTATATGCTTATATGCAAGTTATTGTCATAAAAAGTGTTTGGGGACCCGGGTCCTGCCCCAGGGGACATGGATCAATGCAAAAAAAAGTTTTAAAAACGGACGTTTTTTCAGGAGCAGTGATTTTAATAATGCTTAAAGTCAAAAAATAAAAGTGTAATATCCCTTTAAATTTCGTACCTGGGGGGTGTCTATAGTATGCCTGTAAAGGGGCGCATGTTTCCCGTGTTTAGAACAGTCTGACAGCAAAATGACATTTCGAAGGAAAAAACTCATTTAAAACTACCGCGGCTATTAATGAATTGCCGGTCCGACAATACACATAAAAGTTCATTGATAAAAACGGCATGGGAATTCCCCACAGGGAAACCCCGAACCAAAATTAAAAAAAAAAAAAATGACGTGGGGGGGGGGTCCCCCTAAATTCCATACCTGGCCCTTCAGGTCTGGTATGGATATTAAGGGGAACTCCGGCCAAAATTTAAAAAAAAAAATGACGTGGGGTTCCCCCTAAATTCCATACCAGACCCTTCAGGTCTGGTATGGATTTTAAGGGGAACCCCGCGAAAAAAAAAAAAAAAAAACGGCGTGGGGTTCCCCCAAAAATCCATACCAGACCCTTATCCGAGCACGCAACCTGGCAGGCCGCAGGAAAAGAGGGGGGGACGAGAGTGCGGCCCCCCCCTCCTGAACCGTACCAGGCCACATGCCCTCAACATTGGGAGGGTGCTTTGGGGTAGCCCCCCAAAACACCTTGTCCCCATGTTGATGAGGACAAGTGCCTCATCCCCACAACCGTGGCCGGTGGTTGTGGGGGTCTGCGGGCGGGGGGCTTATCGGAATCTGGAAGCCCCCTTTAACAAGGGGACCCCCAGATCCCGGCCCCCCCCCTGTGTGAAATGGTAAGGGGGTACTTACCCCTACCATTTCACTAAAAAAGTGTCAAAATAGTTAAAAATGACAAGAGACAGTTTTTGACAATTCCTTTATTTAAATGCTTCTTCTATCTTCCTTCATCTTCTTCATCTTCTGGTTCTTCTGGCTCTTCTGGTTCTTCCTCCGGCGTTCTCGTCCAGCATCTCCTCCGCGGCGTCTTCTATCTTCTTCTCCTCGGGCCGCTCCGCACCCATGGCATGAGGGGAGGCTCCCGCTCTTCTCTTCATCTTCTTCTTCTTCATCCTCTTCTCTTCTTCATCTTCTTCATCTCTTCTTCCTTCTTCATTTCTTCTCCGGGCCGCTCCGCAGCCATGCTGGCATGGAGGGAGGCTCCCGCTGTGTGACGGCGTTTCCTCGTCTGACGGTTCTTAAATAACGGGGGGCGGGGCCACCCGGTGACCCCGCCCCCCTCTGACGCACGGTGACTTGACGGGACTTCCCTGTGACGTCACGGGGAATGCCACAGGGAAGTCCCGTCATGTCACGTGCGTCAGAGGGGGGCGGGGTCACCGGGTGGCCCCGCCCCCCGTTATTTAAGAACCGTCAGACGAGGAGACGCCGTCACACAGCGGGAGCCTCCCTCCATGCATGGATGCGGAGCGGCCCGCAGAAGAAAATTAAGAAGAGAAGATGAAGATGAAGAAGATGAAGAAGATGAAGAAGATGAAGAAGAGAAGAGGATGAAGAAGAAGATGAAGAGAAGAGCGGGAGCCTCCCCTCATGCCATGGGTGCGGAGCGGCCCGAGGAGAAGAAGATAGAAGACGCCGCGGAGGAGATGCTGGACGAGAACGCCGGAGGAAGAACCAGAAGAGCCAGAAGAACCAGAAGAAGATGAAGGAAGATAGAAGAAGCATTTAAATAAAGGAATTGTCAAAAACTGTCTCTTGTCATTTTTAACTATTTTGACACTTTTTTAGTGAAATGGTAGGGGTAAGTACCCCCTTACCATTTCACACAGGGGGGGGGCCGGGATCTGGGGGTCCCCTTGTTAAAGGGGGCTTCCAGATTCCGATAAGCCCCCCGCCCGCAGACCCCCACAACCACCGGCCACGGTTGTGGGGATGAGGCCCTTGTCCTCATCAACATGGGGACAAGGTGTTTCGGGGGGCTACCCCAAAGCACCCTCCCAATGTTGAGGGCATGTGGCCTGGTACGGTTCAGGAGGGGGGGGGCCGCACTCTCGTCCCCCCCTCTTTTCCTGCGGCCTGCCAGGTTGCGTGCTCGGATAAGGGTCTGGTATGGATTTTTGGGGGAACCCCACGCCGTTTTTTTTTTTTTTTTGCGCGGGGTTCCCCTTAAAATCCATACCAGACCTGAAGGGTCTGGTATGGAATTTAGGGGGAACCCCACGTCATTTTTTTTTTTAAATTTTGGCCGGGGTTCCCCTTAATATCCATACCAGACCTGAAGGGCCTGGTATGGAATTTAGGGGGACCCCCCCACGTCATTTTTTTTTTTAAATTTTGGTTCGGGGTTTCCCTGTGGGGAATTCCCATGCCGTTTTTATCAATGAACTTTTATGTGTATTGTCGGACCGGCAATTCATTAATAGCCGCGGTAGTTTTAAATGAGTTTTTTCCTTCGAAATGTCATTTTGCTGTCAGACTGTTCTAAACACGGGAAACATGCGCCCCTTTACAGGCATACTATAGACACCCCCCAGGTATGAAATTTAAAGGGATATTACACTTTTATTGTTTGACTTTAAGCATTATTAAAATCACTGCTCCTGAAAAAACGTCCGTTTTTAAAACTTTTTTTTGCATTGATCCATGTCCCCTGGGGCAGGACCCAGGTCCCCAAACACTTTTTATGACAATAACTTGCATATAAGCCTTTAAAATTAGCACTTTTGATTATTCATGTTCGTGTCCCATAGACTTTAACGGTGTTCGCGTGTTCGAGCGAACTTTTTTCCTGTTCGCATGTTCTGGTGCGAACCGAACAGGGGGGTGTTCGGCTCATCCCTACCCATGGCAATTCTAAGCCCTTCCAATATGAACCTCCTTTGCTTTAGTTTCAGGTCTGATACATTTTTCATAGCCCATGCCACTGCTCTCAAAGCGTCTGTCTGTTTAATATTAGTGTACCAGTAGTATTGGTGTTACCAATAGTGTGGAGTCATCCACTCCAATCTGTTTAAGCAAGTTGATCACATCTTTACATCTTTACTATCCTTAATAAAAGCTTTCCCTTTTCCCGCAATCGGTTGGAGGAATACATCCAGGTACTCTCCTAGTCTGGAATGCACTGCTCCAATCCCACTAATTATGGGCCTCCCTGGTGGTTTATTTTTACTCTTATGGATTTTTGGGACTTGGCATATTACAGGGACTTTCGGTGCTTCCGGCAATAAATATCTTCTCTCTTTCTTATTTATTATCTTATCTGCAATGCCCTTAGTCTCTTCTTTACCTTTTAAAAATAAACGGTGCTTACATACTGCGCAATGATTGCTGTTCATTTTTTGTGAGGACGGATGCAACTTGTGCCTATTTCATGGTAGTCTAGATCAACATCCTGAGCGGAGTGGTTATCCCTCTTGATGAACCAAAGGCGTGTTTTTACCAATATCTGGTGAGTGGCCAATCCATATGGTGGTGGGGTTGTCAATGAATTGGTGGAATAGTCACACGGAATCACAGATGTGGGACAAAAAGTGCACAGGAATAGTTAAATCACAGAGGAGAAATTTTACTGAGATTGATTAATTAGCTGGCACATTTAAACCAGCAACAACACTGGACACTTATCAATTTATTATTTATTAATTATTGCAATTTTATTTATTGATTTTTTATTAATTGTTCTGATTGATTCACCTGTAATATTGATCGGACATTTTGGCATATTATCTAATGATTTGATGATTGTATATATGCAATATAGGCACTAGTATATTGCACATAAGATAATTTAATTAATACTCACTCAATGGTATAATATAAGTGGTGTATTTAGGAATATAAAACAGGGGTTAGCGCAGTCAACACTTTGTGTTTATTATTATTATTACTTTTTTGTCACCATTGACATTTATACAGTGATCAGTGCTATAAATAACCACTGATTACTGTGTAAATGTCACTGTCAGGGAAGGGCTTAACACTAGGAGCAATCAAGGGGTTAAATGTGTTCCCTCATGTGTGTTCTAAGTTTAGGGGGGGGGTTGGCTGCCAGGGACATGACAGATCACTGTTCCTGATCACTGGGAATAGTAGATCTCTGATATGTCCCCGGTCAGAATGAGGAATCTAATTGTTTACAAATACAAGATCACGGATTGCCGGTGGACATAGAGTCCGCCCGACCTGCGGGCACGCTCCCGCGGCACGTGCCTGTGCGTACCGACGTACAGCTATGGCGATTTGCGCAGGAGAACCAACCTGCCGCAGTAAAATGACGGCAGCTGGTCGGCTAGTGGTTAAACAACTTAAAAGCACACTGGATAAGCAAGTGAGAACATGGTGGTATCCACCTTAGAGCAGTACATTAAAGAGAAAGTTACACCCAGGAGACTCAGATGGGATATTGGTCCCAATGATGGATTGGAAGGACATACGTTCCAAGAAGAATGGTACTTCTCCTCAGTCTTCACAAGTGATTCGGGGGGCTTCAGTAACCAAAACTGCAATGTTTATCCTCATAACACATCACAGGAAGCACCCTCATGGCTAACGGAGGACAGAATTAGAAATAGACTTGAAAAACATAACATTAATAAGTCACCGGGACCAGATGGCTTGCACCCAAGGGTCCTTAAGGAACTCAGTCAAGTATTTGCCACACCATTGTTCCTAATTTTTACGAAAATTCTACTGACTGGAATGGAACCAGCTGATTGGAGAAAAGCCAATGTAGCACCAATATTTAAAAAAGGGCCAAGATACATCCCTGGGAATTACAGACCAGTTAACCTAACATAAATTGTATGCAAGCTCTTGGAGGGGATGATAAGGGACTATATATAAGAGTTTAGTGATGACAACAGTATCATTAGCAGTAATCAGCATTGATTCATGAAGAATCGTTCTTGCCAAACCAATCTATTATATATGAACATAAATATAGCGCTCGCAAACACAATAAGTGAAAAATGAAAATATAAATAATGAAACAAAACAAAGTCCAAAGAAAGTGACTAAAGGTGCTCCAATCCAAAGTGAAGGGAAAAGGTGCTTCAGAAAATTCCGGTGTGCAACACCCCCTCATGTATCCCCACTCACCAGATCAAAACGACCCCTCGCTTTTTAGTCTGGTGGGTCACTCAAAGCTTGGTATGGATGTCTTAGGATGGCGGGTATGAAGTCAGGTCATCAGACTCAGGATTCCTCTGAGAAGTGTCTCAGCCAAACAAAGTACCTCAGCATGCCCCCAGAACCTCCTTGTGGAGGATCTGGGGGCACACTGAGGTATCTCACCTATTATGTAACTATGTAATGATAGCAAAAGGAAACTATTGGAATTATTAGTGTCCAGGAGTGCTACTAAGTTAAAAGTATTAGAAAGCAGAATTACAGAAATAAAAGAAAGACTAGGAACATCTATACACTCTGTAGAATCTAAATAGAAATTACAACAAATACATGATTATATTAATAAATTGGATAAGTAGACCCAAAAGAAATACCAGAGGGACAGATTATCAAGAGGGAAAAGTATACAAACGGCAGATAGACAAGGTAACAGAGGTGGTAGTATCTAGAGAATCATCAGTAGAGGGAAAATATTAATCCTATTAATGATAGTCGTCCTATCACACTTGCACACAATAATGTGACACAAAATAACAATATAAGGAGAAATGAAAATACACGAACCGCACAATCACATCCTAAAAGTAGAACCCCCAAATTTAATGTTCCAGTGCATAACGGATATGAGCCATTGAGACAAGAATATATACAAAATAGACCTTATGAAACATCTCAGGAATAACTCCTCCCCATACAGACAGGATAAACCATACTCATGGCAACAAAGACAATACAGAGGGGATTTTCATGACAGAGGTTACATAGGCCCCCATGGAGAGGGAACATGAGAGCAAGAAGCAGAGGATATTATCATGCCCCCCCACCCCCGTACCAGGGCTGTCTTAATGAGTGGGCACACTTGGGCACTGGCCAGTGGCCTCAGCTGCATGGGGGGGCCCTGCACTTTTCCCCACGCTGCCCCAAAATTGGGGGTCCCATGATGGCACTGAAAGTAATGGATACACAGGGGAGGCAGGCTGGCAGCGGTGCGCTGTGCTGTGTAGAACGATACCTATTATTTCACAGCCAGCAGGGAGGGGCAGGGCCGGAGCACCATGCAGCTTGAATGCTCGAGACTCGAAGGCTGCGGGGTAAAAGCTGGATTGGGAGCTGCTGAGTCGGCAGCACTGAGAGCCCACCTGCGGAAGTAGCATTGTGGATGGTGTCATATGAGCCCGGCTGTCAAGCACTCCTTGCACCAAAGGGCTTGGAAAAGTCCTGGGGGGATATCTGGAGTGTAGAGTGTTCAGAGTGCTGGGGGGATATCTAGGGTGTAGAGGGGCCATAGTGCTGGGGAGGCATCAATCTAGCAGCAGAGGCTTTGCTAGGGGGGTGCACCGGGTGACACCCGCTAGAGGGGTGACACACTCCCGACGGTGTGGAAAGCACTGGTATTTTTTTAATCAACTGACCTGTCCCGATCATCACCCCGCAGTCCGCAGCCTGGTTGAAACACACACCTCCAGCGCCGTGGCGGCGCTTGGTATGTCAGTGTGAGTGTGAGCGTGCTGCGTGTCGTCCTTCTTCCTCCTCCTACTGAGCCAGCCTGAGCCTGTCAGATCTCATCTCTCACACTGCACTGCAGAGTGAGAGATTACGTCACTGACTGTCTTACACACACACTATCTCCGCCTGGGCGGCGCGCTGCCCTCCTCTCTCTGCTCTTCTCTCCAGACCCCAGCCAGCTGCTGCCAGATTCGGAACAGGAGGGGGGGTGTGGAGGGGGTTGTTGTGTCCTGGTATCCTCCACTGGCCCGAGCTCAAGGGGTGAGGTGAGGCCGACTCCGAGGGGGGTAGGGTGGTTGCCATGGTACCGACACACCACCAAAGAGCTGGTGTGGGAGGACTCTCACTGTCTGGCGCCCTGGCTGGCCTGTGCTGTGTGCAAGTATGATAAGGAAGGGGGGGGGTGCAAGGTGGTCTGCTAGACACAGCTATAGTATGTGTGTGTGTGTGTGTTTATATATATATATATATATATATATATATATATATATATGTAATATAGCTGGTCCAGACACCCCCCCCCCCACCAGCTCACTCAGCTACTGTGCCTATTAATATCTAATATAATATATCTGTGTCCAGCAGCACCCCCCCTTATCAGACAGACAACACTCACTATATTATATTAGCTGACTGAGCCATCCCCACCCTGAGCTGGTCTGATGATGATGGGGGGGTGCTGCTGGACACAGATATATTATATTAGATATAGGCACAGTAGCTGAGTGACACACCCACCCACCCTGACTGAGCTGGTCTCATGGGGGGGGTGCTGTGTCCACAGTCACCAGGTACTGAGCGGAGCCGCCCTAAGCTGGTCTGATAAGGGGGAGTGTCTACAGACCACAGCACAGGTGTAGTCAGACAGTGACCCACACCCACATCAGATCCATGCAGCAAGCAACACGCCGTGTCAGCAGATTACAGCATCTTCCCTGTGGTCATCAGATCCGGTCCAGCAAGCAACACGCCGTGTCAGCAGATTACAGCATCTTCCCTGTGGTCATCAGATCCGGTCCAGCAAGCAACACGCTGTGTCAGCAGGTCAGTTCCAAAATGCAAATCAAATCATCAATGCCAATGATACCATTATCTGCTGTCCACGGGGTCAGACCCAAACCAGAGATCACCACACAGTGGATCGGATCTGTCCCTGGGGACAGCAGATAATGAAAAGTGTGGGGGCAGAGCTGCGATGGCATCACTCATCATGTTGGAGCCCTCGGTTAGGCCCCTTTCACACTGGGGCGGTGGGGGGGTGACGCCATGTTATACCGCACCAGGTGACACCAACCCTAGTGACGCCACTGTCTAGCAGATACAGTTGGGCTCATAAGTTTACATACCTTGGCAGAATTATGATTTCTTGGCCATTTTTCAGAGAATATGAATGATAACACAAACTTTTTTCTTTCACTTATGGTTAGTGTTTGGCTGAAGCCATTTTTTATCAATCAACTGTGCTTACTCTTTTTAAATCACAATCACAACAGAAACTACCCAAATGACCCCAATCAAAAGATTACATACCCTGGTGATTTTGACCTGATAACATGCACACAAGTTGACACAAAGGGGTTTGAATGGCTATTAAAGGTAACCATCCTCACCTGTGATCTGTTTCCTTGTAATTAGTGTGTGTGTCTACCCCAATATCAGCTTGCGCGCTTACAACTCATTCAAAACACGGCGGCAAGACTGTTAACAGGAAAAAAACCCTGGGAATCCATCTCCCCTTCCCTGAGGAGCCTACATTGGCTAACCGTAAAGAATCGGATAACCTTCAAGACCCTCTGCCTTACCCACAAATGCATATACGGAAACGCTCCTCACTACCTATGCGAGAAAATAAAACGCTACACACCGAATCGCAGTCTTCGATCCTCTAGCCATAACCTCCTCCTCATTCCAAAAACCCGCTACAAAACAAAGGGAGAATGAAGATTCGCAGTCCAAGGACCATGGCTATGGAACGCGCTACCTACTCACATCCGCATGGAAGAAAACCATCAGGCCTTCAGAAAGAAACTCAAGACCTACCTCTTCTGAGAAGCTTGACAACACAGGCCGGATCCAGCGCCTTGAGGCGATTCAGTTCGCAAATGCAGCGCTATACAAATCATTCATTCATTCATTCATATAAAAAGTCAATGAGTTTCTGGACTCCTGATAGACGCTTGCATCTTTCATCCAGTGCTGCACTGATATTTCTGGATTCTGAGTCATGGGGAAAGCAAAAGAATTTTCAAAGGATCTGCAGGAAAAGGTAGTTGAACTGTATAAAACAGGAAAGGGATATAAAAAGATACCCAAGGAATTGAGAATGCCAATCAGCAGTGTTCAAACTCTAATCAAGTAGAAAATTAGGGGTTCTGTTGAAACCAAACCACGGTCAGATACACCAACTAAAATTTCAGCCACAACTGCCAGGAAAATTGTTTGGGATGCAAAGAAAGACCCACTAATAACTTCAGATGAAATTCAGGGCTCTCTGAAAACATGTGGTGTGGCTGTTTCAAGATGCACAATAAGGAGGCACTTGAAGAAAGATGGGCTGCATGGTTGAGTCCCCAGAAAAAAGACATTATTACGCAAATGCCACAAAGTATCCCGCTTACAATACGCCAAACAGCAAAGAGACAAGCCTCACACCTTCTGGAACAAAGTCATTTGGAGTGATGAGTCCAAAATTGAGCTTTTTTGGCCACAACCATAAACGCTTCATTTGGGGAGGAGTCAATAAGGCCTATGATGAAAGGTAATAATGTAATAGATGGATTGCGCTAACTTCTCTAAATTATATTACCACTCCTAAAATTGAAACAAAATATGCAAATAAAAAACATATATAAATATCCTTGATAGCGTGCTTTTCTGTGCCAACTATTTATGTGTCCAAATTTTTTTACACCACATTATAATTCTAGTGAAAGTAATAACACTGATAAAAAATGCCTTACGACACTGCCAACAGCTATTTAAAGTGCAAGTGCTAAAAGATAATACTAATAATGTAATAAAAATAAAAAATAGATAGGTGCCAATATTACTCTCCAACCATTAGGTCTCAAATGTCAACATATATGTGTACAACACAGTGCAATAAATGTCCTCAACATATGTGTGTACACCACAGTACACTGAATATCCTCAGTGAGTGATAACTTCTGTGCAATAGTGAGGTTCCTTCTCAATATTTAGTGCTTCTACTTCCACCGCTTAACGTGACTTCACCACCACCTAGTGCAATGGCCACTCACCAGATATATTAGAATATGCTCCTTTGGTTCATTTATTTAGGATAACCACTCCGTTTGTGATGGATCCAGTAGCAGCCTTTCCAAGCAGTATACTAGTGCCTCTTGCTCTGCTTAATTCTCATAAAGACATATGGATAGCCATCATAGTGTAGTATGGAACTCTCATTTTATTAAAAAAGTTAAAAAACATACTTGAACTCACATGTTGTAGTGCCTCTAAGCCGGCACCAAGCTAATCCAGCCGTGTGTATGGAGAGTGGGGTCTCGATCTATCTCCCACTCTATCACTGTGTGACGAGAACATTTCCCAGCAGCCTCTACGTGTTTCGCAATACAGTTTGCGTCATCAGGAAGCTGCTGTATCTACAGTGGGTATCGACAGTTTGGGCACCCCAGGTAAAAATGTGTATTAATGTGCATAACGAAGCCAAGGAAAGATGGAAAAATCTCCAAATGGCATCAAATTACAGATTAGACATTCTTATAATATGTCAAAAAAAGTTAGATTTTATTTCCATCATTTACACTTTCAAAATTACAGAAAACAAAATGGCGTCTGCAAAAGTTTGGGCACCTTACAGAATTTATAGCATGCACTGCCCCCTTTGCAAAGCTGAGACCTGCCAGTGTCATGGATTGTTCTCAATCATCATCTGGGAAGACCAGGTGATGTCAATCTCAAAGGTTTTAAATGGCCAGACTCATCTGACCTTGCCCCAACAATCAGCACCATGGGTTCTTCTAAGCAGTTGTCTAGAAAACTGAAACTGAAAATAGTTGACACTCACAAAGCTGAAGAAGGCTATAAGAAGATAGCAAAGCATTTTCAGATGTCAATATCCTCTGTTCGGAATGTAATTAAGAAATGGCAGTCATCAGGAACAGTGGAAGTTAAAGCAAGATCTGGAAGACCAAGAAAAATATCAGACAGAACAGCTCGCAGGATTGTGAGAAAAGCAATTCAAAACCCACGTTTGACTGCACGATCCCTCCAGAAAGATCTGGCAGACACTGGAGTTGTGGTACACTATTCCACTATAAAGAGATACTTGTACAAATATGGTCTTCATGAAAGAGTCATCAGAAGAAAACCTCTTCTACGTCCTCACCACAAAAATCAGCATTTGAACTTTGCAAATGAACATATAGACAAGCCTGAGGCATTTTGGAAACAAGTTCTGTGGACTGATGAGGTTAAAATAGAACTTTTTGGCCGGAATGAGCAAAGGTATGTTTGGAGAAGAAAGGGCACAGAATTTAATGAAAAGAACCTCTGTCCAACTGTTAAGCATGGGGGTGGATCAAACATGCTTTGGGGTTGTATTACAGCCAGTGGCACAGGGAACATTTCACGAGTAGAAGGAAAAATGGATTCAATAAAATTTCAGCAAATTTTGGATGGTAACTTGATGCCATCTGTGAAAAAAGCTGAAGTTAAAGAGAGGATGGCTTCTACAAATGGATAATGATTCTAAATGCACCTCAAAATCCATGGGGGATTACATCAAGAGGCGTAAACTGAAGGTTTTGCCATGACCTTCACAATCTCCTGACCTCAACATTATTGAAAAACTATGGATAGCCCTTAAAAGAGCAGTGCGTGACAGACAGCCCAGAGATCTCAAAAAACTGGAAGACTTTTGTAAGGAAGAATGGGCAAAGATACCTCAAACAAGAATTGAAAGACTCTTGGCTGGCTACAAAAAGCGTTTACAAGCTGTGATACTTGCCAAAGGGGGCAGTACAAGATATTAACTCTGCAGGGTGCCTAAACTTTTGCAGACGCCATTTTTTTGTTCTCTGTAATTTTGAAAGTGTAAATGATGGAAATAAAATCTAACTTTTTTTGACATATTATAAGAATGTCTAATCTGTAATTTGATGCCATTTGGAGATTTTTCCATCTTTCCTTGGCTTTGTTATGCACATTAATACATATTTTTACCTGGGGTGCCCAAACTTTCGATCCCCACTGTATGCCCGTCCTCTCATTTATACCTCCTTTGATTGTATAATACCCTATCTGCGTGTCAAACAGCCAGAAACAGCCGTGTCGCGATACCGGAAATAGTTGAGCCGCCATACACATGCACAAATCTCACATGAAGGACGTCTACACTAAAATTACTCAAAGACTAACTATATCCTAACCAGAGGTCCCCAGTAAGGCAGGCGGGGACCCTTCCAATCTAGCTGTAGGTGCTCTATCACTCCCATGGCCATAGATGATATATGTGATGGAGGTACCTCCATAGAAGGGGGCCCAACCATCACGAACAAGCCTAAGACAACGTAATTTCCTTTCTTTTTGCTCACACTACAAAGCATGGAGACAAGATGCACAAGCCATGAGGCACACATGCTTCCATAAGATTGTCACAGCTTTATAACTACTTATTTTATTTCTTATATTTTACCTACACTGAACTGAACTGTTATACTTTTTACATTTGTATTTATGATGCCAACTGTGTGACAATAAATTCACACTGTTTTTAAGTCAGTCTGACTATCAATGTTAATCATCCGAAAATGCCTTAAGATACGAAGATATTAAATATCTTCAATGTTTATCATTTTGGCGAGCCAGACACTGCCATCATTACCCCATTTTTATTGAAATCTCGATCCTTGATGAGAGGGGAGAAATTAGCGCAATTTTGCAAATATTCCAGTCTCGAGACAAACCAACGCGCGTTTGTGTTTCGTCAGATGTGGACAGGAAGTCCAGTGATAAAGCCAGCTGAACATCTGATTACGGTGAGTAAAAAGTATGGAATTTATTGATGAAATAGCTAGAGAAAGCAAGCTAGAGTTTAAAGACGTGTCTTTTTATCCAAATGACAGTCATTTGTGGGCATATATGTACAATGAATGTTTACAGGCCAATACACAGATTGACAAATCCAGGTTTACTGTACACAAATTAGGGAAAAAGATAAGTATTGTGTTAATGTTAGTAAGAATATTTAATAAGCTGATTATTAATATACCTGCCAAAAATGTTTGTACACTGAATAGATTTTCTTAACTATCCAAACTGTGAAATTTTTTGTAATTACATAGAGGTTCTTGAACAAGTAGAATCTAAAACAAATCTTTTGTTAGAGTTACAAAATGACAGTAGACAGATTGCTGTAATAATTCTTCCCCCCCCTCTCTTGTTTTCCCAGTACCCTCTCGTCCTCCCTAACTAGCCGGTTCCCCTCCTTTCCCTCCCTGGTACCCTCCTTACCACCCCCTTCTCTTCCTCCCTGGTTACCCTCTCAATTTTCCTCCCCTTGCCGTCCCTCTTCCCCTTCCTCCTTCTCCCTCTATTATCCTTACCCTGTCCTCTTGCCCCCCGAGTTGTTCCCCCCCATTCTTTCCTTTGCCCCCCCTTGTTTCCTTCTGGGTCCTCCCCTCCCCCTCCTTCCTCCCCTGTTCTATCCCCCCACCTGACCCTCCTTCCACGGAACTTCACTCCTCACACCACCATCTTGGGGTATTTCATCTGTATGTTGTAGGCACACTCCCCCTCGATGTCACAAGTTGGTGATACTCATAATCATCTAATTTAATATTTATCCATCAGAAGCTGTCTACCATCCCCTGTGTCCGCCGCAGGGGGAATTTTATGGGGCCCTGTATGCCCACAGGAATCTCCTGAACGGGTGAGCTTGTCCTTATCTCTATATCTTTTGTATGTAATGTTTTTTGATACCCTGTTCAAGATTGTGCTGCAATAATCTGGCATATACATAGATCTATGTTAAAATTAAAACTACTATTTTATGTCACGCTGTAGATATGGTTCTCCTGAAGAAGCGGTGTTAACCGCGAAACCGGTCGAGAATTAAGTTGATACACACTCGCCATTTAAATTTGTGCGGAATCCACTGGCTTAGACTTTGTGGTACCTCCTTTTTTTATGGTTTTCTGTAGTGCTGTTATGTATAATCGCAATCACATGTGAAATTGTATACTTTTACAAATGTTTTTTTCTATTAAAGAGAATTTTTAGAAAATACTTTACACTTTTCTGTTTCACACTTATCAGTGTATATTAATATCAAGTACTGTAATAGTCCCCCCTTTTCTCCTATAGTGGGGGTGGTGACACTAGATGACAGTAGCAGCAACTGCGGCTGCTCCTGCGCCCTCTTATCTGCCTTGTTCTTGACACTTTGGGATGATGGTACTGATACCCATTTAAACCTTTTAAGATATTACAGGCCTCTCTTTTGTAGTAATTACATAGGGGTTCTTGAAGAACAAGTAGAATCTAAAACAAATCTTTTGTTAGAGTTACAAAATGACAGTAGACAGATTGCTGTAATAACAACAGATGACAAAAAGACTGAATCCTAGTCTAAGCCACAACCTTTTTATATTCCTGAAAGTTCTGAAATGGAGAATGTTGATGCTGATGACGAATCAGAGATTAAACATAAAAACTTATTATGTAGAACTGCAAAACTAAAGTTGCAAATACATGACCAACTAATGAAAGTTTTAAAAGACTTTCCTGTTTATGACTTGGAGACAAATGGGTTTTCTAATGCATATTATTTTGAGTTGCAGACCGTTTTAAACTGTCAAATGATCAACGCAATTACATATTTCAGCAGTGGTTTCCTGTAAATTTTGCTAAACAAATTAATTCACCTGTTAACGATGACGAAGGTCAGGAAAGACATAGTGACACGACAGACAGACTGCGACAATTGTTGCTATGTACGAACTGTGAACAACTACCATCCATAGTAATATTATAATTATTATAGACTACTGCAGAATAAGACCCTTTTGAGTTTAAAATTAAATTCTGCAAAGCATATACAATTATATTTGGAGTAGACAATGAAAATTACCCAGGTATGAAAACAACTTTTATAAAAAAAATGTAAATATCTTGACCCAACTTCATTAGCCATAGCGCAGGAATGACAAAATTTAAACGATACAGTAAGCATCATTAATAAAATTGGGAGACAACTGAAACAAAGCAATTTCACATACAAGGTAGCTATGATTCAGTGTGAAAAAAATAGTCAGACAACAGACATGTCAAAAACTACAGGTCTCAGCAAGAATGACGACGACAGGTGTAGGCAAGTGAGACAAGGACAACATATTAAAAAAAAAATTGCTGTAAATTTAAAAGAGACTCACAAATAAAAACTAAAGATATGGAGAATGAAAAAGAAGCTTTTGTACAACCTGCTTTATTATGTCAAGATAAAAGTTTGACTGAATTGCCTTATGCTACCGAAGTCAAACAGATCTGTAATTTGATGGTTAACAGCAGTTCAGACAACATGGCGAAAGGAGCTGTCACTGACAGGGATGGTTTATTGCCATTGCCAAAATTAGAATCACTTTGAGATTCAATTCCTCTACAATTACAATATGTTGCTCTATTTGTATTGGATGAGAATGGTAGACCATATATACTGTACAAGGTTTGCTGAATGGTAAAAAAAATGAATCTTCTCATTGATTAAGGAGCTGAGATTAGTCTAACCAGAGAAAACATACCTGTGAAACCTAATTATCCTATGTGTAATATAGTGGGTTTCAATAAAACAGGTAATTCCACTGCTAGACAGGTGTCTAGTGTAAAATTTGAAGTAACTGGACTAGTAAAAACTAAGATTGACATTTGGTTTTGTTAGTGGGGTGATTGATTTGGCTAATAAAAGTATTTGGAAAGATCCATCTAGACCCAAATCAGCGCTAATTGATCCCTCTGTATACAGTAATGTTGGTTCCATTACTAATGTGTCTAAAGAACAAAAATGGTCTGATACTGATAATTGTGCTTTAACCACTTTAGTATGGCACTTATATACCCTTCCTGCCCAGACCAATTTTCAGCTTTTAGCGCTCTCACACTTTAAATGCCAATTACTCAATCATGCAACACTGTACCCAAACAAAAGTTTTTTTATCATTTTTTCACACAAATAGAGCTTTCTTTTGGTGGTATTTAATCACCACTGTTTTTTTTTATTTTTTGCGACATAAGTGAAAAAATGCAAAAATTTTGAAAAAAAAACACTTTTTTTATAGTTTATATAATAAAATTTTGCAAATAAGTACATTTTGTTCATAAATTTGGGACAAAATTTATACTGCTACATATCTTTGGTAAAAATAACCCAAATAAGTGTATATTATTTGGTCTGTGTGAAAGTTACCTGATGCACTGACGGCCTCTCTCAACTCTTGAGGCCCTGAAATGTCAGGAAAGTAAAAATACCCCCCAAATGACCCTTTTTTTGGAAAGTAGATAGTTCAAGGCATTTAGTAAGAGGCATAGTGAGTTTTTTGACGTTGTAATTTTTTCCCACAATTTTTGGGAAAATGAAGAAATTATTTTTTTTTTTAAATTTTTTTTTTACACAAAATTTTCATAAGTTATTTCTCACACCGCATATGCATACTTTCAATTACACCCCAAAAACATTCAGCTACTCCTCCCGAGTATGGCGATATCACATGTGTGGGACTTTTTCACAGCCTGGCCACATAGAGAGGTCTAACATGCAGGGAGCACCATCAGGCGTTCTAGGAGCAAAATTGCACATAAAATTTCCTAACGACCTATCATGCTGCATACACGTGAGCGGACTTTATGGCAGACTTGGTCCGGCGGACCGGACTCCGTCGGATAATTCGATCGTGTGTGGGCTCCAGCGGACTTTTTTTCCCCAAAAGTTCGATGAACCTAGAAATGAAACATGTTTCAAATCTTTCTGACGGACTCGAGTCCGGTCAAAGTTCGCTCATCTGTATGCTAGTCCGACAGACAAAAAACGACGCTAGGGCAGCTATTTGCTACTGGCTGTGAACTTCCTTATTTTAGTCCGGTTGTACGTCATCACGTACGAATCCGTCGAACTTTGGTTGATCGTGTGTAGGCAAGTCCATTCATTCGAAAGTCTGTCGGAAAGTCCGTCGGAAAGTCAGTCGAAAAGTCCACCGGACCTAGTCCATCAAAAAGCTCGCCCGTGTGTATGCAGCATCACACTTTTGAAGGCCCTGGAGCATCAGGACAATGGAGTTACCAACAAAATGACCCCATTTTGGAAAGCAAACATCCCAAGGTATATTCTATGAGGTATAAGAAGTCTTTTGAACGGGTAATTTTTTTTCACAAGTCTTCGGAAAACGTGGAAAGAAAATGAAAACTTATTTTTTTTACAGAAAGTGGTCAATTTATAAGATATTTCTAACACACAGCATGTACATAGAAAAAATTACACCTCAAAATACATTCTGCTACTCATCCCGAGTATGGTGATACCACATGTGTGAGACCTTTATAGAGTCTGGTCACATAGAGAGGTCGAAGATATATAAATACGCTGCACTATCAAAAATGTAAATGTGTGCGATATATAACATAAAAGAGCAATCCATGCAATATTGCAAATAAACTGATGATGTGCATACACTTAAAATGTTACATATGGCATCCAAAAAATATATTATACAAAATGTATAATTAATATTATACATGCATCACAGTGAGTATATATAGCTGGACATATACTCAAAGATAAAGTGCTACAATGTGCTAATGCAATATTCAAATAACAATCAATAAACGTTCAAAAATTCATCCATGCGATTAAGTGCTGCAAAATTTTGTGCGATATTACATATACATCACAGTGAGTATATATGGCTGGACATATACTCAAAAATAAAGTGCTAGTGCAATATTCAAATAACATTCAATAAACGGTCAAAAATTCATCCATGCAATTAGGTGCTGCAGTGTTTTGTGCAATATTCAAACGAAAAGTCCATAAGTGCTCCAAAAAAAATTATCCATGCGATTCAGTGAATGCAAAAGGTAGAGTGTTGTAACCACACACAGGTGCTCCCCCCTAGGTGATAGCCGCTCACCTTAGGGCGTGTGACCTTTCTGTTAGGCTTGGTCAAAACACGCCTTGGAACCACAAAAGGCTTCAGAGTAAATCAGGATCCTGGGTTGGTTTCACTTGTGTTCCCATGACGATGTGTTCGTGAGACGAAATGTACATCGGAAGGTTGACGCATCGCTGACTACCTCGTCCCGAACGGGTGTCTGTAAGCCGGCCGGCTGCTGCTGATATTTGTTTCCATGCTTTTACCTACATTCCTCATGTAAGTGTAACTTTTAATCTCTATTAAACTTGGATTTTACAGATTTACACTATGGAGAGCCATTGTTTTGTTATCTTTTTGGGTCCTGTCTACTGATCCCCTTATTGGAGGGAGCTACCCTGTGTGTTTCTGGCTCTTCACTGAGAAGCCGTGGTGTGACGTTACTTACCATTGAGTATCAGGCTATCTACAAGCTTACCAAAGCTTGCCGTCTGGTAAGCGTTTGGCACATACAGTGGGGGATCGTCTCACAAGTTGCTGTTTATGTGATCGATTAACCTCACTTTCATTTGTTTTGAACACTTTTTGGATGATTCCACCCACGGATTCTTTATTACTTCCACATTTTTCACTGTTGGGACAAATTTTTACCACCCTTTTATGTTTTTGTTTTTGGCACTCATATTGTTCATTCTTTGGGTCCATCACCCTCGGTTTATATGTATTTATATAATTTTCATATATTGTAATCATTTTTTGTAGCGCTGCTCACGTTTTTATATTATTATTCTATTTGTGTATATCTCACATTTTTGAGCTGTAGCTTTTTACATTTTTATAGGTCGGAAACCAGACTGAATGACCTCATTAGAAAAGATCACGTGATCTTTTCTAATGAGGTCATTCAGTCTGGTTTCCCACTTATAAACACCTTCTATAAAAGCTTTGGATGGAAAATTAAAATTCAACAGATCCACGAACATCGCCGAGTAAGGTAAAAGTGGCACCCCTTTGATGTAGAGAGGCACACGTGAAACCAACCCAGGATCCTGATTTACTCTGAACCCTTTTGTGGATCCAAGGCATGTTTTGACCAAGCCTAACAGCAAGGTCACACGCCCTAAGGTGAGCGGCTATCACCTAGGGCAGTGGTTCTCAACCTGGGGGTCGGGACCCCCTCAGGGGTCGAATGATGATTTGCCAGGGGTCACCGAATCCTGGGCTGTTTCATTACCCCCCCACCCCCCCCCACCAAGGAGTAAGAGAAGGAATACAAATAGAGAATACATGGAAGGGAGAGGAAAAGAGGGGGAGGAACAAAGAAAAAGGGAGAGAAAGAATAAGAGGACAAGAAATACGGCTAGAGAGAGGGATGGGGAAAAATACAAGAAATTAGGATAGAGAGGGCTAAAAGAGAAAGAAAGGAGAACAAAAAGAAAGAGTGGTGTACCATAAATGTACCATAAGGGGTTTTAATACTGTACGAGTGGAAGGGAGTGCTAAATGTCCATGGGCTAGGGGTGCAAATTACTTGTCTTGCCTTGGGTGCTGACAACCCACGCTACGAAAATCATTTTACTGTTAGGGGTCCCCACAACTTGGGAAATTTTATCAAGGGGTCACGGCACTAGAAGGTTGAGAACGACTGACCTAGGGGGTTACAACACTTTACCTTTTGCATTCACTGAATCGCATGGATGATTTTTGGAGCACTTATGAACATTTCGTTTGAATATTGCACAAAACACTGCAGCACTTAATCGCATGGATGATATTTTTGAGATATATTTGAGCATATGTCCAGCCATATATACTCACTGTGATGTGTATATATAATATCGCACAAAATTTTGCAGCACTTAATCGCATGGATGAATTTTTGAACATTTATTGATTGCTATTTGAATATTGCACTAGCACATTGTAGCACTTTATCTTTGAGTATATGTCCAGCTATATATACTCACTGTGATGCATGTATAATATTAATTATACATTTTTGTATAATATATATTTTTGGATGCCACATGTAACATTTTAAGTGTATGCACATCATCACTTTATTTGCAATATTGCATGGATTGCACTTTTATGTTATATATCACACACATTTACATTTTTGATAGTGCAGCGTATTTAAATATCTTCGTTTGATCCGTGCATGATATATGAGACATGTGTAACGCTAGCAGCTGATCATCAAAAAGAGTATTAGTTTTGAGTTTTTTATTTTGTCTAGAAATCAGTGGAGGCTCATATGATTACATATTATTATCACATAGAGAGGTCCACCAAGTAGTACCTTCAGGCGTTCTAAATTACACATATAATTTCATTCCTTCCTATCACATTTTTGAAGGTCCTGGAGCACCAGGAGTGTGGAATTACCCACAAAATGACTCTATTTTGGAAAGCAAACACCCTGATGTATATTCTATGACGCATGGGCTGCAGATAGGTACTCGGGTACTCTGATGGGCTGGTGACAGGTACTCGGGTACTCTGATGGGCTGGTGACAGGTACTCGGGTACTCTGATGGGCTGGTGACAGGTACTCGGGTACTCTGATGGGCTGGTGACAGGTACTCAGGTACTCTGATGGGCTGCTGACAGGTACTCAGGTACACTGATGGGCTGCTGACAGGCACTCGGGTACTCTGATGGGCTGGTGACAGGTACTCGGGTACTCTGATGGGCTGGTGACAGGTACTCGGGTACTCTGATGGGCTGGTGACAGGTACTCGGGTACTCTGATGGGCTGGAGACAGGTACTCGGGTACTCTGATGGGCTGGTGACAGGTACTCGGGTACTCTGATGGGCTGGTGACAGGTACTCGGGTAGTCTGATGGGCTGGTGACAGGTACTCGGGTACTCTGATGGGCTGGTGACAGGTACTCAGGTACTCTGATGGGCTGGTGACAGGTACTCGGGTACTCTGATGGGCTGGTGACAGGTACTCGGGTACTCTGATGGGCTGGTGACAGGTACTCGGGTACTCTGATGGGCTGGTGTCAGGTACTCGGGTACTCTGATGGGTTGGGGACAGGTACTCGGGTACTCTGATGGGCTGGTGACAGGTACTCGGGTACTCTGATGGGCTGGTGACAGGTACTCGGGTACTCTGATGGGCTGGTGACAGGTACTCGGGTACTCTGATGGGCTGGTGTCAGGTACTCGGGTACTCTGATGGGTTGGGGACAGGTACTCGGGTACTCAGATGGGCTGTGACAGGTACTTTGATGGGTGGTGATGGGTCCTCTTGCGTTTGGTGCATACTGTAGGCGGTAACGAGCTGTTACCGCAATCTCCTCCTCACACACGATCAGTGTGTGAGGAGGAGAGCCCGGTAACAGCTTGTTACCGCGGTTTGTTTACATTCTGTGACGGGCTGTGATTGGACACAGCCGGTTACATGGTAAAGAGCCAATTTCATTGACTCTACCACGATCAGGGATGGGCTGTGTCAGTGTGACAAGCCTCATCCCTGATCGCCGCTTGTGCGCGCCCCTAGGGTGCGCATGAGCGCCGTGCACGGGGACAATGCATGTGACCATCTGGGATTGGACACAGACAGTCATGTGGTAAAGAGACAATTTTTATTAGCTCTTTACACTGATCTGGGATGGGCTGCATCCCGAGGGACACGCCTCATCCCAGATAGCTGCACTGTGGGCCCCCAGAGGCCCGCTGGAGCGGCGAGAAGCCCAGGACGTCATAAGACACCCACCCGGAGGGACAGAGTGTTCCTGCGGATGTCATATGACAATGGTCTGGTATGGAGGTGGTTAAAGGAAGTTGTACAAAGTTTTCTAAGTTTGTGGTCAAAGTTAAAAAAATACATAGGAACTTTGAAAAATACTGAACTGAATATTGACGGAAAAAATCCAGAGCCCCTTAATCAGTATGAATTTACCACTAGACTCAATTGCTCCACTTTCTGCCATTATTCAAGCATTTGTACAACTTGGAATTAAAAAAAAAAGCACAATCACTGGTAAATAACTGTATTTGGCCTATCAAAAAAATTGATAATTCATATTCTTTATCAGTTGACTTAAAGACACTGAATAAACATATCACAAATAACCCAGTTCTTCCTGATACATCTAACAGTTAAAATCAAGTTAAATTTGAATGCTAAGGACAAAGTATTCTCTGTACTAGAAATTTCTAATAGTCATTTTTCCTTGTCAAAAGCTTTTATTCAGATGTAAGACAAGTTAGACAAAATAGTAATTTTTCCATCCCTTTAGCTAAAAGTTGTCAATACAAACTCTCATTCACATTCAAAAAAGAGACTTATACGTTCACTCGATTAATACCTGCCCTAGGTAACTGTGATGGTGTAGTTCATGAATCTATAGCAAAAATACTGTCAAAGTTTTCATGGCCAGAATGTATTTGTCAGCATGTGGCTACGATTCTGCTGAGTACGCATAATATTGATCAACATATTGCTCTTTTGTCTGAGTTATTTATGTTGTTACAATATGCAGGCCTAAAATTAAACACGGCAAACGTTCAGTTGATGAGAAATCAGGTGAAACATCTTCAAATGCAAAATTAGTCAAGGAAAGAGACAATTGTTGCAAGAAACAATTAGAGATACTACTGCAGTTCCAACTCCAACAACTCATAAAGCATTGCATCAATTTTTGCATAAAATTAAATATTGCAGAGAGTTCGTAAACAGTTTCACAGATAAAGCTAATCCACTATATAATCTTTTGAACAATAAAAGGTAATATAGTTGACCAATAGGGGTCCAAATGAGAAAAATGCCTTTGAAATGTTGAAAAAAGGTTTGCATAATGCTCCAGTGTTAAAGTGTTTGTTAAGCCTTTTTAAAAAAAAAACTGCCAGCCACTCTATGAACGTCTGGCATACAAGATCTGTCTTCAGGCCAGTCACATGACTTGTGACCGCTCTTCAGCTCCGATACACGGCTACTGCAGGGGGGGCCGTGATCTCCCTCTGACGTCAGCTGGGCAGTTCACGTGGTTCCCGCAGAAGCCCTGTCTCAGAGCTGTAAAGCATCCGCGAGCAGTGGCGTAGCGTGGGGGGTGCGGGGGGTGCGTGGCCCCGGGCGCAAAATTTGGGGGGGCGCAGCATCAGGTGCCAGTGACACTCCGTCCAAATGCTGTGTACGGACGGTGTCACTGGCTGTGCTCCGTCCACCAGGTTCCGGCATAGGCAGCAGGTGCCCGGTGATTGGATGAACGGGGTCACGTGTGGTGGCAGGGCAGGATTGCTCCAGGAGTCCCGCCTCCGCCTTACTGTGTGAACTGCCGCCGTCTTCTCCTCCGCCGCTCTGGACTGGATCTCCCATTTCTACAGTGCGGGAGCCAGTCCAGCTCTACCCCACATGCAATGATAACATCTCCGGGGAACCGGATCTTCCTGACCAAGTGAACTGCGGTATGTGAAACAGATGTACACTTCACATACACAGAGCATCGCCCCCCAATGTCCCTTCTGTCCTCCCACTTATCCTCAATGTCCCTCCTGTCCCCTCCCATGTCCCTCCTGTCCTCCCACTTATCCTCAATGTCCCTCCCACCCCCCCAATATTCCTCCTGTCCCCCAATGTCCCCCCTGCCCCCCACTTATCCCCAATGTCCCTCCTGTCCCCCAATGTCCCTCCCGCCCCCCGAATATTTCTCTTGTCCCCCAATGTCCCTCCTGCTCCCACTTATCCCCAATGTCCCTCCTGTTCCCCAATGTCCCTCCCTCCCCCCTGAATATTCCTCTCGTCCCCAATGTCCCTCCTGCCCCCCACTTATCCCCAATGTCCCTCCTGTCCCCCAATGTCCCTCCCTCCCCCCTGAATATTCCTCTCGTCCCCCAATGTCCCTCCTGCCCCCCACTTATCCTTAATGTCCCTCCTGTCCCCCCAAATGCCCCTCCTGTCCTCCCACTTATCCTCAATGTCCCTCCCGCCCCCCCAATGTTCCTCATGTCCCTCCTGTCCTCCCACTTATCCTCAATGTCCCTCCTGCCCCCCCTCAATGTTCCTCCTGTCCCCCACTTATCCCTGATGTCCCTCCTGTCCCCCAATGTCCCTCCTGTCCTCCCACTTATCCTCAATGTCCCCCCCCATGTTCCTCCTGTCCTCCAATGTCCCTCCTGTCCTCCCACTTATCCTCAATGCCCCCCCCCCAATGTTCCTCCTGTCCCCCACTTATCCTCAATGTCCCTCCTGTCCTCCCACTTATCCTCAATGTCCCTCCCGTCCGTCCCCCCCATGTTCCTCCTGTCCCCTAATGTCCCTCCTGTCCTCCCACTTATCCTCAATGTCCCTCCCGTCCGTCCCCGCCATGTTCCTCCTGTCCCCTAATGTCCCTCCTGTCCTCCCACTTATCCTCAATATCCCTCCCGCCCCCCCATGTTCCTCCTGTCCCCCAATGTCCCTGCTGTCCTTCCACTTATCCTCAATGTCCCCCCCCCTATGTTCCTCCTGTCCCCCAATGTCCCTCCTATCCTCCCACTCATGCTCAATGTCCTTCCCATCCCCCCCAATGTTTCTCCTGTCCCCCAATGTCCCTCCTATCCCCCACTTATCCCCAATGTCCCTCCTGTTCCCCCAATGTCCCTCTAGTACCCCCACTTATCCTCAATGTCCCTCCTGTCCCCCCACTTATCCTCAATGTCCCTCCTGTTCCTCCAATGTTCCTCCTGTCCCCCCACTTATCCCCAATGCCCCTCCTCTCCTCTCACTTATTCCAAATGTTCCTCCTCTCCCCCCACTTATTCTCAGTGTCTCTCCTGTCCCCTCAATGTCCCTCCTGTCCCCCCAATGTCCCTCCTCTTATTCCAAATGTTCCTCCTCTCCCCCCACTTATCCTCAATGTCCCTCCCCTCCTCCCACTTATCCTCAGTGTCCCTCCTGTCCTCCCACTTATCCTCATGGTCCCTCCCATTCCCCCCAATGTCCCTCCTGTCCCTCCAATGTTCCTCCTGTCCCCCCACTTATCCGCACATTATCCCACTTATCCTCACTTATCCTAAATGTCCCCCCTCCCCTCCCACTTATTCGAAATGCCCCTCCTCTCCCCCCACTTATCCCCAATGTCCCTCCTGTCCCGACACTTATCCCAAAGGTTTCTCCTCTCCTCCCATGTATCCCCAATATTCTCCACTTATCCCAAGTAACCCCTCTCTCTTCACTTATCCCAAACATCCCCCCACTTAGCACCAATGTTCCAACTCTCCCCCAAGTTAGAAATTAGCACATTGCCCCCCCCCATTTAGCATCAATGCCCTATTAACTTAGCACCAATATCATTGCCTATACCCCCTCATTGCACTAATGCCCCCTCTCCCCATCTAACAACATTGCACTCCTACTGTAAGCTGTAGCTGCACTTCTGTAGCAGCCCCTCTCCTGATACTTTGTAGGTGGGGAAGAGAGGATTTGGGGGTGGGAGGAGAGCTCTGTACTGGAAGGGGAGTTACTGTCCTGTGAGACATGCATTCCTGAGCCCTGCAATCTGTACGTAGCACAGTCATGAACTCTGCAGCGCATTCTCTATGCAGTGCACTTCTGAACTCTGCTCACTCTGCGTAGCGCTCTCCTGAACTATTTGCACTTTTGAACTCTTCACTCTGTATGTAGTGCACTCCTGAATCCTGCACTCAGTACATAGGACAGTCCTGATCTTTGCACTCAGTGCGTAGTAGAATCTTAATCTTTTCTCTTTGTATTTAGCACACTCCTAATCTTTGCACTCTGTACGTAGCTCACTACTGAATTCTGCACGGTGTATGCAGTACACTCCTGAGCTCTTCACTCTGTATGAATTGCACTCTGAACTCTGTACCTAGCGCTCTCCTAAACTTTACACTCTGTATATAGGGTACTCCTGATTTTTGGTACGTAGCATAATCTTGATCTTTGCACTTTGTATATAGCACACTCCTGATCTTTGTACCCTGTACGCAGTACACTCATGATCTCTGTACATACTGCACTCCTGCACTCTGCACTCTGCGCAGAATGCACAAGTAGTATTTAACAATGCTCTATTAAGTCTCTGATCATCTCCTGTAGTACGTCTGCAGTCTCTGACAATCTCCTATAGTATGCCTGCAGTTTCTGACTGTCTCCTGTAGTATGTCTAGCATTAAATAATATGCACAACCCTTACGTCTGGGTTACTATTGGCTGCCTCCTCTGCTGTATATAAGGTGCTCCTTGTTATGTACAACCTAGACCTCTGATTGGCTACCCATGTGTTGTATGCCAGCCTCTAACGGAGCGGAGACAGAGAGGGCGCTGACAGGCAGGAAGGAGGGGGGTAAGGGGGGAGAGAGGAGAGCAGAGCAGGGCAAGCGTATGATGGAGGGACGCTAAGTAGCCCTGATTATTGTGGTCAGTTTGGAGAGTGCATACAGGAAGTGGCAGATTCAGGGAGATTTTTAGTATAGCGGGGGGCAGATTACACAGCACAAACAATTTGCTGTTTAATCTGCTTTAATCACTTCAATACCAGGCACTTACACCCCCTTCCTACCCATGCCAATTTTTAGCTTTCAGCGCTGTCGCACTTTGAATGACAATTGCACGGTCATGCAACACTGTACCCAAACAAATTTTTGTATCATTTTGTTCCCACAAATAAAGCTTTCTTTTTGTGGTATTTGATCGCTGCTGGGGTTTTTATATTTTGCGCAACAAATAAAAAAAGACAGAAAATTTAGAAGAAAAAAAAAAGTTTTTCTTTGTTTCCATTATAACATTTTGTAAATAAGTACGTTTTCTCCTTCAATGACGGCACTGATGAGGCTGCACTGACAGGCATGAATAAGGTGGCACTAATGATGGGCACTATTAGGCGGCACTGATGATCACCGATAGGTGCCACTGGTATCCAGCACTGATGGGCATTCATAGGTGGCACTGATGGGCACTCATAGGCGGCACTTGGCACTGAAAGGCTGCACTGATGGGTACTTATGGGTGACACTGATAGGTGGCACTGATGGGCATAACTGATCTGGCAGGCATTCATAATGAGCACTGAATGGTACCATTTGTGGGCACTGATTGGCATAAATTGGGCACACTGTGGCATCCCTGGTGGCCATGGGGGACATACCTGGCCATCCACATGTTGGGATCTTCCCTGGTGGTCCTGGCAGCATCCCTGGTGGCCCAGTGTGGGCATCCGGGGGGGCTGCGCTGATAAACAATCAGCACAGACCCCCCTGTCAGAAGAGCCGCTGATCGGCTCTCCTCTACTCGCGTCTATCAGACGCGAGTGAGGAAAAGCCAATAAACACCTCTTCCTGTTTACATCGTAATCAGCCGTGATTGGACGCAGCTGATCATGTGGTAAAGAGCCTCCATCAGAGGCTCTTTACCGAGATCGGTGTAGTGGTGTGTCAGACTGACACACCGGACCACCGATCGCCACGATGACGCCCAGTCAGGAAAACTGAACCACCACCCAGCCGTCATTCTGCTATAGGCCGGGCGGGAAGTGGTTAAAGGACCAGGATCTGTATTTTTTTTGTTTTGGGTTAACAAACACTTTAAGATTTATAAATTTGTTCTGAAGCATCTTTTGTTTTGAAAACTCATGTATCTTAGAATAGAAATGAGCCGAAATTCGTTAAGAACACATGAACACCGTTAAAGCCTATGGGACACGAACATGAATAATCAAAAGTGCTCATTTTAAAGGCTTACATTCAAATTGTCATAAAAAGTGATTGGGGACCTGGGTCCTGCCCCAGGGGACATGTATCAATGCAAAATTTTTTTTTAAAAACGGAAGATTTTTTTTTAATGCTTAAAGTGAAACAATAAAAATGAAATATTCCTTTAAATATCATGCCTGGGGGGTGTCTATAGTATGCCTGTAAAGTGGCACATTTTTCCCGTGTTTAGAAATGTCATTTTGCTGTGATACTGTTCTAAAGGAAAAATTGTCATTTAAAAACTGATCGCGGCTGTAATGAATTGTTGGGTCTCGGCAATATAGATAAAACTCATTGAAAAAAAGAGCATGTGATCCCCCCTAGTCCATTACCAGGCCCTTTGAGTCTGGTATGAATATTAAGGGGAACCCCGAACCAAAATTAAATAAAAAAAATTGCGTGGGGGTCTCACTAAAATCCATACCAGACCCTTATCCGAGCACGCAACCTGGCAGGCCGCAGGAAAAGAGGGGGGACGAGAGAGCACCTCCCTCTTGAACCATACCAGGCCACATGCCCCCCAAAGCACCTTGTCCCCATGTTGATGGGGACAAGGGCCTCATCCCCACAACCCTTGCCCGATGGTTGTGGGGGTATGCAGGCGGGGGGTTTATCGGAATCTGGAAGCCCCATTTAACAAAGGGACCCCCAGGTCCCGGCCTCACCCCTGTGTGAATCAGTAACAGGGTACAAATGTACCCCTACCATTTCACAAAAAAGTGTCAAAATGTTAAAAACGACAAGACACAGCTTGGGGACAAGTCCTTTATTAAAAAATAAAAAATAAAAATGTCCCACAATGTCCATTCATCTTCTTATATCGCTCCACCGACGGACTGAAAAAAAAAAAGCAGAGGCCGATCTGCCTCAATGGGAGGCTCCCGCCGTGTGACGCTTTGCTTGTGACAGTTCTTATATTACTGAGGGCGGGGCCACCCAGATGACCCCCCCCTAATGGCTTCCCCGTGGTGTCAGAGGTGGCGGGGTCACCCGGGTACGTTACCAGGTGGCCCTGCCTTCAGTTATATAAGAACTGTCACAAGCAAAGAAGCGTCACACGGCGGTAGCCTCTCATTGAGGCGGAACGGTCTCTGCTTTTTTTTTTTCGGTTTGCCGGTGGGGCGATATAAGAAGATAAATGGACATCGTGGGACATTTTTATTTTCTTATTTTTTAATAAAGGACTTGTCCCCAAGCTGTGTCTTGTCATTTTTTAACATTTTGACACTTTTTTTGTGAAATGGTAGGGGTACATTTGTACTCATCTCACACAGGGGGAGGCCAGGATCTGGGAGTCCCCTTGTTAAAGGGGGCTTCCAGATTCCGATAAGCCCCCTGCCCGCATACCCCCACAACCACCGAGCAAGGGTTGTGGGGATGAGGCCCTTGTCCCATCAACATAGGGACGAGGTGCTTTGGGGGCTACCCCAAAGCACCCTCCCCATGTTGAGGGCATGTGGCCTGGTACGGTTCAGGAGGGGGGGCTTTCTCATCCCCCTCTTTTCCTGTGGCCAGCCAAGTTGCGTGCTTGGATAAGGATCTGGTATGGATTTTGAGGAGGACCCCCTACGCCATTTTTTTTAAATTTTGGGTTTCCCTTAAAATCCAGACCTGAAGGGTCTGGTATGGATTTTGGGGGGGGGGGGGCACTGTGCCATTTTTTTTTTTTAAATTTGGCGCAGGGTTTCCCTTAATTTCCATATCAGACCCGAAGGGCCTGGTATAGATTTTAGGGGGACCCCCACGCAATTTTTTTTTTACATTTTGGTTTGGGGTTCCCCTTATTATTCATACCAACCATATCGAACCGTTCGTACATCCCTATCTGAGAATGCAATCTCAGTAAGGTTGTTTCAATTACAAGTAGGTAAGGAGAAAATAATTTCCTATTTCTCCAGAGTTTTATCATTTTTGGAAAAAACGTTTGAGTCAGGTGTAAAGCAACTGCTAAGTGTTTACTATGCAATTAAAGCAACCGAGAGCATAGTGAAATTAAAACAAAATCATTGTACAGATACCTGACTGCTCACTAAAAGGTATTTTTGAGAAAGATAGTTTTAGAGAATGCCAACAAAAATATCCTCTATGGTTCAGAGCTTTATCATCCAAACACATTCAGATAGATGTAAAAGGAAGACATCTTCAGGAAAGCACATTAGCACATGTTTATACAGCTGTAGCTGAGAAGTCTTTACTTCAAATTTTCCAGCATGAGAACTGAGAAAGATATTGAACCAGTACTTGTTACTGAAAAACAGTCTAACACTAGAATAAGAGCTTCAACACAGAATACAGTTACGCATATTTCTAATTTTATAGAGATGATATAGATTTTATAGAAAAGAAAGGCATAGCCCATTGTCATCTCTGGGGTGATACAAAACCTCTTTGTGAAAACCAAGGTTTTGTGTCATTATCAAAAGGAGGTGTTGAGTCCTGTCATACCTAAACTTCACAGTACATGTGTATTATAGTTTAGGCCATCTTAGACAGGATTAGGGATGAGCCGAACACCCCCCTGTTCGGTTCACACCAGTACATGCGAACAGGCAAAAAATTTGTTCGAACACGCGAACACCGTTAAAGTCTATGGGACACGAACATGAATAATCAAAAGTGCTAATTTTAAAGGTTTATATGCAAGTTATTGTCATAAAAAGTGTTTGAGGACCTGGGTCCTGCCCCAGAGGACATGGTTCAATGCAAAAAAAAGTTTTAAAAACGAACGTTTTTTTGGGAGCAGTGATTTTAATAATGCTTAAAGTGAAACAATAAAAGTGTAATATTCCTTTAAATTTTGTTACGTAACGGGTGACCCCGCCCCCTCTGACATCACGGAGAATGCCGCGGGAAAGTCCCCATGCGTCAGAGGGGGCGGGGTCACCGGGTGGCCCCGCCCTCTGTTATTTAAGAACCGTCAGAAGAGGAGAAGCGTCACACAGCGGGAGCCTCCCATCATGGTGGATGCGGAGTGGCCCGAGAAGAAGAAGGGAAGAAGACGCCATGAAGGAAGATGCCAGACGACAACACCGGAGGAAAAACCAGAAGAACCAGAAAAAGAAGAAGATGGAGGAAAAAACCGAAGGAAGATAGAAGATAAAAGAAAGAAGAGAGAAGAAAGAAAAAGCATTTAAATAAAGGAATTGTTAAAAACTGTCTCTTGTCATTTTTAAAATTTTTGACAGTTTTTTTGTGAAATGGTAAGGGTACTTTTGTACCCCCTTACCATTTCACACAGGGGGGAGGGCCGAGATCTGTGGGTACCCTTGTTAAAGTGTAATATTCCTTTAAATTTCATACCTGGGTGGTGTCTATAGTATGCCTGTAAAGGGGCGCATGTTTCCCGTGTTTTAGAACAGTCTGACAGCAAAATGACATTTCAAAGGAAAAAAAGTCATTTAAAACTACTCGCGGCTATTAATGAATTGCCAGTCCGACAATACACATAAAAGTTAATTGATAAAAACAGCATGGGAATTCCCCACTCCCCTCAGCTCTGGTATGGATATTAAGAGGAACCCCGGCCAAAATTTTTTTAAAAAACGGCGTGGGGTCCCCCCAAAAATCCATGCCAGACCCTTATCCAAGCACGCAACTTGGCAGGCCGCAGGAAAAGAGGAGGGGACGAGAGAGCGCCCCCCTCCTGAACCATACCAGGCCACATGCCCTCAACAATGAGACGGTGCTTTGGGGTAGCCCCCCAAGACACCTTGTCCCCATGTTGATGGGGACAAGGGCCTCATCCCCACAACCCTTTCCCGGTGGGTGTGAGGGTCTACAGGCAGGGGGCTTATCGGAATCTGGAAGCCCCCTTTAACAAGGGGACCCCCAGATCCTGGCCCTCCCCCATGTGAAATGCTAAGGGGGTACAAAAGTACCCCTACCATTTCACAAAAAAACTGTCACAAATGTTAAAAATGACAAAAGACAGTTTTTGACAATTCCTTTATTTAAATGCTTCTTCTTTCTTCTCTCTTCTATTATCTTCTTTCTTTTATCTTCTATCTTCCTTCGGTTTCTTCCTCCATCTTCTTCTTCTTCTTCTGGTTGTTCTGGTTCTTCTAGTTCTTCCTCCGGTGTTCTCGTCCAGCATCTTCCTCCACGGCGTCTTCTTCCCTTCTTCTTCTCGGGCCGCTCCGCATCCACCATGATGGGAGGCTCCTGCTGTGTGACGCTTCTCCTCTTCTGACGAATCTTAAATAACGGAGGGCGGGGCCACCCGGTAACCCCGCACCCTCTGACGCACGGGGACTTGACGGGGACTTCCCTGTGGCATTCCCCGTGACATCAGAGGGGGTGGAGTCACCCATTACGTAACGAAATTTAAAGGAATATTGCACTTTTATTGTTTCACTTTAAGCATTATTAAAATCACTGCTCCTGAAAAAACTGCCGTTTTTAAAACTTTTTTTTTAATTGATCCATGTCCCCTGGAGCAGGTCCCCAAACACTTTTTATGACAATACCATGCATATAAGCCTTTAAAATTAGCACTTTTGATTTCTCCCATAGACTTTTAAAGGGTGTTCCGCTTTCGAATTTGCCGCGAACACCCCAAATTGTTCGCTGTTCGGCAAACTGGCAAACAGCCGATGTTCGAGTTGAACATGAGTTCGACTTGAACTCGAAGCTCATCCCTAGACAGGATAAGGACAGTACATTGTCATACAGAAGTTCTCTTTGAAGGAAAATATAAGGTAGTATTATTTCACATATAGTTTTATAAATCCCATAATGTTTTAACATTTGTTGAAAAAAAAAAAAGGTACAAGAACAATGTCGATTGTTTATGGCTAAGTACTGATACTGCATTTCTTTTACAGAAATGGCATCTAAAACCAAATAAATATGGAGGATAACAGGCTCCTATGAAGAGCAAAGATAATATCAAGAAATTAAAAGTTACAGAAGAAGATCCTCTCAAAGAATATTGGACAAAAGATTTATACTTAATATTTATGACTGTTATCTTATTCAACAAGGTTTTTCTAACATAACAGAACTTAAAGAAGAAAAAATTTCATAGACATTTCATGAAGAAAGAATTCATCAGAAGAAACTATCTATTACTGATAAATAATTTGGGATTAAAACATTATTTGTTCACATGTACATTTTTGATTATCCACTTATTTTGATACTAATGTTCATATTAAGTTAGGATTATCATTATTATTTTTATTTAATTTTTCCTTATTCATATATTGAATATTTTTAGGTTAAAATTTTACAATCATTCTAGTTAATAGAACATAAAAAGTAGACATGTGCAGGATGAAAAAATTTGTTTAGTTTAGTCTCGTTTCGATTTGTTATTTAACTAAATTCGTTTAGTTAAATTCGTTGCATTCGTTTTCGGAATTCGTTTTGTTTAGTATTCGAATTCGAAAAAATTTGACCGCATTCGAAAAAATTTGACCGCATTCGAAAAAATTCGACCGTATTCGAAAAAATTCGACCGTATTCGAAAAAAACCTTAAAATTTGAAAAAATTCTACCACATTCGAAAAAAACTGTCAAATTCGAAAAAATTCTACGACATTCGAAAAAAACTATAAAATTTGAAAAAATTCTACCGCATTCGAAAAAAACATTAACTGAATTTGAAAAAGTAAACTATATATAACCATTTTGCGAAATTTAAAATGCGTATAGAATGAAATCGAATTCCAATAGAAAAGATTAGGATAGAATAGAAAATGTAAAAGAATAGCATAGAAAAACAATAGAACAGAATAGAAAAAAATATAATATATTGTATTCTAATCTTTTCTATTTGAATTCATTCTGTACCAAATTCCAATTTCGGAAGATGGTTATATATATATATATATAATTATATTTTTTTTCTATTCTGTTCCATTGTTTTTCTATGCTATTCTTTTCTATTCTATTCTAAACTTTTCTATTCGAATTTGAATTAATTCTATGCGAAATTCAAATTTCGGAAGATGGCTTCTAAAATTAGAATTTCGTATAGAATGAATTCGAATTTGAATAGAAAAGATTAGAATAGAAAATAATAGAAATAGAATAGACTAGAAAAACAATAGAACAGAAGAGAATAAAATATAATATATATAATATATATATTATATCTTATTCTATTCTGTTCTATTGTTTTTCTAGTCTATTCTTTCTACTTTATTGTAATCTTTTCTATTCAAATTCATTCTATACAAAATTTGAATTTCGGAAAATGGTTATATAGAAATAGAATGAAATCAAATTCTAATAGAAAAGAATAGAATAGAAAAACAATAGAACAGAATAGAAAGAAATATTTTATATATATATATATATATATATATATATATATATATATATATATATATATATATCCATCTTCCGAAATTGGAATTTGGTGCAGAATGAATTCGAATAGAAAAGATTAGAATACAATATTTTATATTTTTTTCTATTCTCTTCTATTGTTTTTCTATACTATTCTTTTATATTATTTTCTGTTCTATTCTAATCTTTTCTATTAGAATTAATTCTGTACCAAATTCCAATTTTGGTAGATGGTTATATATATATATATATATATATATATATATATATATATATATATATATATATATATATATATATATATATATATATATATATATATATATATATATATATATAAATAAATTTTTTTCTATTCTGTTCTATTGTTTTTCTGTTCTAGTCTTTTCTATTAGAATTCGATTTCATTCTATTTCATTCTGTTTCTGTATAACCATTTTCAGAAATAATATAACCATCTTCCGAAAATTTAATTTCTTATAAAATGAATTCGAATTTTGATTAGAATAGAGTAGAAGAGAAAAGACTAGAAAAACAATAGAACAGAATAGAATAAAATATATATATTATATTTTATTCTGTTCTGTTCTATTGTTTGTCTAGTCTATTATTTTCTATTCTAATCTTTTCTATTCGAATTCATTCTATACGAAATTCGACTTTCAGAAGCCATCTTTCGAAATTCTAATTTCATATAGAATGAATTTGAATAGAAAAGTTTAGAATAGAATAGAAAAGAATAGCATAGAAAAACAATGAAACAGAATAACAGAATAGAAAAAAAATTATATTTATATATATATATATATATATATATATATATATATATATATATATATATATATATCTTCCAACACATCTTCCAAAATTCGAATTTCATATAGACCAAAATCAAATTTGAATATAAAAGAATAGAATAGAAAATAATAGAAAAGAATAGACTAGAAAAACAATAGATATATTATATTTTCTTCTATTCTGTTCTATTGTTTTTCTAGTCTATTCTTTTCTATTATTTTCTGTTCTAAACTTTTCTATTCAAATTCGAATTCATTCTATACGAAATTCAAACTTCAGAAGCCATGTTCCGAAATTCGAATTTCGTATAGAATGAATTTGAATTGAAAAAACTATTATAGAATATAAAATAACAGAAAAGAAAAGCATAAAAAAAAATAGAAGAGAATAATAAAAAAAAATATATATACACATATATATATAAAACGTTTTCTATTTTTTTCAAATTCGATTCGAATTTGTTTTCGAATTCGATCCGAATTTGTCTTCGAATTCGATTTGAATATGTTTTCGAATTTGATTCGAATTTGTCTTCGAATTCGATTCGAATAAGTCTTCGAATTCGATTCGAATAAGTCTTCGAATTCGATTCGAATAAGTTTTCGAATTCGATTCGAATATGTTTTCGAATTCGTTGGTTATTTTTCGGATTCGTTTAAATTCTTTACTTTTGTAATTCGGAAATTCGGATGCATCTGAATTTCCGAATAATGAAAAATTTGTCCGAATTTCGATTCGGAACGAAACAAATGCACATGCCTAATATAAAAGAACAATAGAAAGTTATGACAAGTTTTAGAGTGTAAAGTATTCTTATTTAAGCACAAATACGGAAATATATTATTACATCCTTTTACTTATTTTAATTATTATTATTATTTTTATTAATATCAGTCATCATTATTTTATACATATTTAAAATCTATATCATTATTTTAGGAATTTTAATAGATAGATCTAATGCTGCATACACACGACCGGTTTTGCCGTCGGAATAAACTCCAAAGGTTTCTATGATGGAGATCCGACAGAATTCCATTCAAGGTGTCTTGCCTACACAAGGTCAACCCAAAGTCTGACCAAAGTCCGACCGTCCAGAACGCGGTGACGAGCAACACTTACGACGGGACTAGAAAAAGGAAGTTCAATAGCCAGTAGCCAATAGCTTCCATCTCGTACTTGCTTCACAGCATGCGTCGTTTTTGGTCCGTCGGAACAGCATACAGACGATCGGTTTTCACGATAGGAATTGGTTCTGTCGGAAATATTTAGAACATGTTCCATTTCTAGGTCTGTCAGAATTTTCGAAACAAGAAGTCCAATGAGGCCTACACACAATTGTAATAGACGATGAAAAGCTTCTGTCTGAGTTTTTCTGTTGGACATTCCGCTCGTGTGTACAGGGCATAAGAGGAGCTAAAGTAAGGAGAAAAGAGTTTAGAAGGAGAGTTTTTTCTGGCTCATTCAGTTCTGAAGAATATTATGTTCGATCACTTGATACAAGGCTGTGTATATGAGATATAAATGATGTGTGGCTTTATAAATTTAATTTAATATGATTAATCATAATTCAGGGGGAATTGTTAGAATATTATTCCAAATTCATAATTTGGCACTTATAGGAGTTATATTATATTCATGGCAAGCTTGCAAAATATATTTGGTTTTATATTAAATCATAATATTAACATGTGTGAATGACCTTGATAAGGTGATTAGTAATATGTCAGATATTTCTGGTGTATGTAGCTAGTGAGAGTTTGACATATACATAAATTCAGTATTGATTTATGTATATACACTGTATAGACATTTATTATTTTACACATATTTATCAACTGCAATGTGTTATGCTATCTGTTTATGTCAATAAAACATGTCAAAATTTTTACCCAATTTTTGTCATTTGATTCATCTAAAGTCCCACAATCCCCCCTTCTATTTCCAGAGATAGGAATGGAGGCACATTATTATATGTGTTCTCATTTAAAGTCCCAAAAACCCCTTCATTTTAGATTTTGAAAAGACTTGCCCAGCCAGAGATCTGATACGGCGGGAGTTGTCCATTTCTTATAAGGGGCTTTTGAATGCTCATTCTCAAAGTAACCTGGGGTTCCTTCAGAACTGGGAGAATGATCTAGGGCAGGGGTAGGCAACCTGGGGCCCTCCAGCTGTTGCACAACTACAAGTGCCATCATGCCTCTGGGAGTAATTTTAACTGCCAGCCTTGCAATGCCTCATGGGAAATGTAGTTCCATAACAGCTGTAGGGCCCCAGGTTTCCTACCCCTGATCTAGGGGTTTCCGTTTTCAGAAAAGCAAAAATACCCCAGAAATATCTTTACCTGGACTCTTACTCATAATTGTCAAATTATAAAACCAATGTTGCAAAATTTGAGGTAATCAATCTTACAGTTCCAGAAGCTAGAGTTCCCATCTTGGAATCAAGCTTTCCATTTAAATGGGTGATTGAGAGACTTAAGTATTTAGGAATACATCTCACACGCTCCTTAACTAATAAGTTTCAGCATAGTCTCGAAGTCTGAACTGATGTAACCATACAAAGGTAGCTGGATATCTCTTGAACAATCTATCATGCCCATCCCTCTCAGGGCCCTTGCGTGGCTGTGCAGTATATGTCCTACCCAGGTGAAGGAACATCCTATTCTGGGTACTACATTTAAAATTGACTGCTTTATCAAACCAAGGGTGATAAATTCATCACTATCAATCATGACATCAGTGATTGGTAACCCATATTTTTCACCAGGTATGTCTGACCCTAAATTTCATCAATTTATCGAAATGAACAAGTTTAGACTACAAGATTTTAGGGATTTGAGAGGTTTAAAATAGGGGTTGACCGATTATTGCGGGCCACAATTTTAGAACAATCAGTAGCGAACTATACTGATATTACTGTTATTGGTCTCTGCGGGGCACGGCCATCTTTTTGGGGCCCAGAAGCCTGGAAGGTTTGCACTGCACTGCAGGCCCACTGCAAGGGGTGCATGGCACACAACGTCATTATGCCTCCTCGCACTGGACCTAAACGTCATGAGTCTGACAGTCCTGGCCTTCATGCTACGAGAGGAGTTGGATGGACATGCCAGCCAGCCACCCACCCACAGCAAGGTGCCAGGCCAGCCAGCAGTCACGCACAGCAATGTGCCAGGCTACCAGCAGCCACCTACCCACAGCAGGGTGGCAGCTAGCAAGCCACCTGCCCACAGCAGGGTGGTAGCCAGCAAGCCACCCACCCCACAGCAGGGTGCCAGCCAGCAAGCCCCCCACCCCACAGCAGGGTGCCAGCCAGCAAGCCACCCACAACAGGATACCAGCCAGCAAGCCACCTACACCAGTATACTAGCCAGCAAGCCACCCACCCACAGCAGTGTGCCAGCCAGCCAGCAAGCCACCCACCCACAGCAGTGTACCAGCCAACCAGCAGGCCTCCCACAACAGGGTGCCAGCCAGCAAGCCACCCACCCACAGCAGGGTGCCAGCCAGCAAGCCACCCACAGCAGGGTGCCAGCCAGCAAGCCCACCCACAGCAGGGTGCCAGCCAGCAAGCCTCCCACCCACAGCAGAGTGCCAGTCAGCAAGCCACCCACAGCAGGGTGCCAGCCAGCAAGCCACCCACAGCTGGGTACCAGACATTTTTAACCTTATCTGTACTCTTTCAAACTTCAATGCAGATGGATGCAGAGAGGAAAAAGTAAAAGTGTGGTCTGGGACTATTTCTCATCTCAACCATCCCCAGGAAAAGCAGCAGTGTGCAACACATGCACAAACAATGTGAGCATGGTATTAACAACTGCAAAAAACATAAATACGTCAAATCTGAGAGTTCATCATGTTGAATTATAGCACAGAGAAAACAAACTGAATCACAAAGTGAAATACCACTATCCCAGACAACAATAAAAGATATGTTTCAGAAAAAAGCTAAGTTGCTAAATTCGGATGGAAGATCCCAACTGCTGGACAAAGCAATGACAGAGATGATGGTTACTAATAACCAGCCATTTACAATGATGTCTGACTCTGGATATAAGTGGCTGACTCTGGATTTAAGTGGTTGATGTCCACAGCTGAGCCAAGGTACACACTAAAGAGTGAAAAGTATTACCGAACTGAAATGCTGGTAAAGATTCCACAAAAGGTAGTTGAGAAAGTAAAGGCTATGCTGCAACCAGAGAATTCTGGCACTCTCATTCACGACTGACTGCTGGTCAGGACTAAGGATGAGCTCAGGCGTGTTCGCAAACTGCACGTGCAGAGCCCGCCAGGCACAGCGCTAATCACAAACAGGGAGACATTTCCGGATCTCTGCAGCCGTGCATCGGGACAATGTCTTACTGCTTGTTATTAGCCCTGTGCTGTGCTGACTTCCTGGTGGGCTCTGCATGTGCAGTTTGCGAACACGCCTGAACTCATGCTTAGTCAGGACCAACAGAGTCACTAATGAGTCTTACATGCCACTTCATTGACAAAAGTGATGCAAGGATTCCACACTGGGGAGTATATTAGAGAAATGTTTCTAGGCATACCTGAAGACTGGGGAATAAACAAAGACCAAGTGATGCTTGTGCTTCGAGACAGTGGAGCAAACATCAATTGTAAAGGTGTTGGCGCTAAAGACATACAAAATGAATATGGAAAAGCAAATGGTGATTAAAAAAGCAAAAAAATATATAAAGTTGAAAGTGACAATCCCAACACCATAAATAAATAAATGAAAAGCAATGGACTCCACCAAGGACACACAAAAATAACTCTTATGCCGCATACACGCGATCGGAATTCTCGTTGGAAAAGCCTTGGATGGTTTTTCCGACGGGATTCCGCTCAAGCTTGTCTTGCATACACATGGTCACACCAAATTCCGACCTCCAAGAACGCGTTGACGTACAACACGTACGATGGGGCTAGAAAAGGGAAGTTCAATACCAAATTCGCCACCCTTTGGGCTCCTTCTGCTAATCTCGTGTTTATCTTGTGTTAGTAGAAGTTTGGTGAGAGACGATTCGCACTTTTCAGACTCGTGCTCAGGGCCGTCTTTACCGCAAGGCAAAAGGGGCAGCTGCCCTGGGCCCTGTCATTATTGTGGGGCCCAAAGCAGCTGCTTGCTGAGCCTACAAATTGTTTTCCTGGTGTAGCCGAGTAGCCGATTCCAGGGGTGGACTGACCGTTTGAACACTGTGGCCAGCAGGGGGCTCCATAAGAGACTCTTGGTTTTTTATTGGGTTGCCATGCCATCTGGCGTAACAATAGAGAGCTGGCTGTGTCCTTCTCCGCCTGCGTGCATTATGGCAGTCTTGTGACCAGCGGTGGGCCGGACTCAGATAGTACACATGAACGGGACTCGTGGGGAGAAGGCTGCAGGTGAGACGTGTGCTGTTGTTGCTGTTCAGAGGGGGAGAGCCTCACCCCAGAGGAGCTTGTGAATGTCACCCAACTCCCATCACACCCTGTGTACACTCAGCCTGCATCTGTCACCACCCATCATATGTCTGTATTGTGTACAGTCACACCCAGGGCTCTGTCACCATCCTGTCAGCAGCGGGCTCTGTCTTATCATTGCTTGTTCTTCCCCCTCCCTGGGTCACTCCTAGCTACAGGGACCCTGTGGCCCTTCTGTCCTATCAGTGTAGCTGAGTGATCTACCCTCCCACCACTGCACGGGCCACTGCGGTCTCTAAACGGCTGTTCTATCAAGGAAGGAATGCAGTTGAGGGATCTCTGTGTACTCATAATACTTTGCCACCCCCCACCACCTCCTGTTAGCAGCCAACTTTGTCTATTCGCTGCTTGTTCTTCCCCCTTCCTCTGTCTAAGCAGAACAAGCAGCCAATCAGAAGAGACTTGAGGGGCATGATGGGACATGTAGTTCCCAATGAATGAACTATTCACTGAAGTCCATATTGCCTGAATATACCTTGCTTTTAAGGAAGGAGGGAACAAGATTTGCCCGGGAAAAAAATCACTAGGACAGTGCAGTGTTCTGGGGAGTTAGTGAGAGGAATATGTGGTAAAGATCCCCCCCAGAGAGAGACTGATCTGCTGAAAAACAAGCAAGCAAGTACCATGTGGGGAAGACTGCAAGAGTGAGAGGACTATGTTGCTGAGCCACTGCCAGGCTACAAACCTTGCTGCACTGCTTACTGTAGTCGTCACGACAACCCCAGAATCCTGATTGAAGGGACCACTGCTGCTGTGTCACTGGATTTGGTAAGAGTGCTTTGCAGGTTACTTACTACCACCACTAGACAATGAGCCATTAGGAACTACTTAAAAAAGGAAAAAGAAAGGCGCCTCTAAGTGCAGTATGTAAAATTTAATAAAGTGCACAAAGGGTTAAAAGCACTTACAAGATTGTTCAGTGTTAAAAGACATGATAAAATCAGGAGTCCTCATCTGTGGCATGTGTCCATCCTCAGCATGGTGGTAGAGAGCAGTGTAGAGCCGTCCAGCAGCTGTAAAGCGTTCTCATGTGTGTTGGAAAGAGGAGGCAGCAGGGAAGCCTGTATTCACTGCGGGACACACAAGGCTGATGGTGTCAGTGTAGAGAAGGGGGTGGTAACGCGTTTCGGAGCATGTGCGGCTCCTTCGTCAGACCTACGCCCATACTGCTCAATCTGGCTTATGAATGGTGAGGGGGAGGACACCCCCTCACCATTCAGACACCCGGCCGACCATGTAACACACCTGTATGTTGATTCAATGTCAACCTTATGTTTGTATATTTATTTATTATTGTTAATTTAACCACTGCCATCTGTGCCCTGTACCCCTGTGTCAAATTCCTTCAGGACTTCATTGTACATAGCACTGACGTTAATGATCCATTTTGCGAGTGCACGGTCGTCTTGGCCGTCCTCATAATACATTTGTCAATTCCCTTACCATTGTGTATTTAGCATCTGCCTCCACTCCTCCCCTTGCTCCTCCCCCTCACCATTCATATGCCAGCTTGAGGAGTATGGGCGTAGGTCTGACGAAGGAGCCGCACATGCTCCGAAATGCGTTACCACCCCCTTCTCTACACTGACGCCGCCCCCCCGCTCCAGTGTGAAAGGGCTCTTACAGCTGCTGGATGGCTCTACACTGCTCTCTACCACCATGCTGAGGATGGACACATGCCACAGATGAGGACTCCTGATTTTATCATGTCTTTTAACACTCAACAATCTTGTAAGTGCTTTTAACCCTTTGTGCACTTTATTAAATTTTACATACTGCACTTAGAGGCGCCTTTCTTTTTCCTTTTTTATATCTTCAGAGTTGCTTCTCCTCTAACCAAAGTGCTGCCGGAAGTGCCATCTCATCACTCTCATCCCTGGGACCAGCTACCCACCTCCACCAGAGCGTCCATTATCTCCTCTCTATTAGGAACTACCTAACCATCTACCTTTATAGCTGTGGTACCAGTAGCGGAACTCCCAGAATCGCAAAGGTCGCACTTGCGACCGGGCCCTGGCATTCCGCCACTGTGAGGTGCTCCAGATGACAGGAAAGGGGCCCGCTGAAGCCAGGGACAGATCCCCCCCCCACCCAAGCAATGATCAGGTGGCTCCCACTGGAGTACTGATCATCCCTAAGGCAGAGTCTTCTGCAAGGTTTGTATTGATTGGACGGAATTCGGGGAGGGTTGCAGGAAAGAAAGCCTGGGGGGGGCCCAAGAAAATATTTGCCCAGGGTCCAATCAGTATTAAAGACAACCCTGCTCGTGCTTTTCCGATCGTTGCTGCTCTTCAGTTTGTGCTTGTGGGTTTGTATCTATTCTTCAGTGCGTGTAGTCATTTTGCATTTATTTGTCAGTGCGTGCTATTTATAGTACCATAGTTGATTTTCAGTGCGTTCTTGTCTGCTCGTTTCTGATTTTCAGCTCGTTCTTTCAGGCCTTGCTGTTTTTCAGTGCTTTCTGTTTAGTTCGTTATGACCAGCCGACCGTTTTAAAGCCATGTTGGTACGTCCTCGTCGTAGAGTTCGTGCTGTGCGGGGGCTTGATTTTGGGGTTCTTACTGTGACCCAAGCCCAGTCCATGAACAGGGTGGGGAGGAGTTCATGGACCAAGAATTGGTTGCTCCAGCATGACCAATTCTCTCACATGCCTTTGTATTGGGAGATCCAGGAGAACAACCCTGATGATTTCAGGAATTATCTCCGTATTTTTCACCATTTGTTGGCTTTGCTGTCCCCTTATATTAGCAGGCAGGATACCTGCCATCACTCCCTTATATTAGCAGGCAGGATACTTGCCATCACTTCCGAACAAAGGCTAGTCGCCACGTTGTGGTACTTGCCGACTGGGAGAAGTCTGCAGGACCTCAAGTTCTCGACCGGCATCTCCCCCCAGGCTCTGGGGATCATTATTCCAGAGACCTGTTCTGCCATCATTCAGGTCCTGCAGAAGGACTATATTAGGGTAAGTTTTCTCCTTTAACATTACATTCTATGTATTTAATGTTTGCTAATTGTGACAGACCTAGCCGGGAGAGAGACTTTTGGAGGGGACTGAATGCTAGCCTCTTGCCAATCGATCGCCAAATGCCCTGGCATTTGGGGGAATGGTGCTCTTTGTGAGCTGTAGGCCTGAGGACCCTTGAGGTGGTATTACTGTGGATTCGGGTCCTGGTCCCCCAGGACACACAGACTCTGGGGACCCTGGATTTGCCTGTTTCTGCATTGGATGATCTTAGATAGAGGAATGTGCCTGTCCAGCAGAATGCCAGAGAATCGGCAGTGGAAAATCTGGAGATCGCTATCCCCAAAGCTGAAGTGCTGACAACGGGGCAGAGCTCTGCTAACCTCTGCCCAGCACTGATCGCATCTTCTAGGTTCCAGGGACAGGAGATGGTGAACCTTTATCCCCAGACACCAGTTGCAGAGACAAGGGATTTGATAGACTTTTCTGCTGAGGAAGAACAACCTGGTGAGCCTCCAGCTGAAGAAGAGTTGTTATTAGGGCCAAACTTCACTGTGCTCTGCCCAGCACTGATAGCATCTTCTGGGTTCCCACGGAGAGGAGATGGTGAACCTTTATCCCCAGACACCAGTTGCAGAGACAGGGGATTTGATAGACTTTTCTGCTGAGGAAGAACAACCTGGTGAGCCTCTAGCAGAAGAAGAGCTGTTATTAGGGCCAAACTTCACTGTGCTCTGCCCAGCACCAACAGAAGTATCTGTGAAGTTACAAGGAACTTCCCCAGCTGAAGCGCTGGCAACCGGACAGAGGATCCAAGATCTCTGCCCTACACCTGCGGCGGTTCCGGAGGCTCAGGGTGAGAAGGAGGTGGTCACTTCCCAGCAGCAGATCAGGATACAGGGGGAGAAGGGAGAGGAGGTGTTCATTGTCCCTCCCCAACAGTTGGCCAGGGTGGAAGAAGTGGTCTTTCCTCCCCAGCAAAGATCCATGCACCTGGGAGACAGTACCACACACATATCATCCCAGCATCCAGATGAGGGAATGGAAAAGGAAGCAGCCGGCTCACCTCCCCAATGGCAGCTACACAGTTTGGGAGTGGAGGAAGCCAGCCTCCTGCCCCAACGGTTAGCTGGAGCGGAGGATGTGGAGTCCCCAGCAGAAGTGCTGGCAACAGGGCACAGTGCTACCAACCTCTGCCCAGCACCGGCAACAACTACAGAGTTCCAGGGAGGCGGGGCAGTCGCCCTCCCTCCCCAACAGTTAGCCGGAGCAGATGGAGTGGGGTTTCCAGCAGAAGGGCTGGCAACAGGGCCGAGTACTGCTGGACTCTGCCCTCAACTAACAGAGGATGGATTTCCTGTGAAGGTGGATGGGACTTCAGTCTCCACCTGTATACCCCAGGGATGCTGGGAAGTCGGCCCAGATCTCCAACAGCATGACGGAGTGAGCCCAGACACCCTGTCTTCTAGCCAGCGGCACAAAGGACTCCAGGGAGAAGGGCCAGTCCAGGCCTCTCCCCAGCGGCAAATATGTTTTTTGAGAGAGAGGCAGAGGTTGGCTGGGTGAGTAATGCTTTGTTTGGAACAATTTGTTTAGGGTACTGTGTGGGTACAGACATTAGAGGACTGGAACTACTTACTAACTTCGGAGTCAACCCGTCTGAGGTCTCCTCCTGTGTTAGTCTCCTGCCGAAATGGGAGAAATGTGACAGACCTAGCCGGGAGAGAGACTTTTGGAGGGGACTGAATGCTAGCCTCTTGCCGATCGATCACGGGCCCTGGCATTTAGGGGAATGGTGCTCTTTGTGAGCTGTAGGCCTGGGGACCCTTGAGGTGGTATTACTGTGGATTTGGGTCCTGGTCCCCCAGGACACACAGACTCTGGGGACCCTGGATTTGCCATATTATAAATAGTGGCTGATTCATAATGCTGGGACACATACTGTTAGGAGATGCTGATGTCAATTCCAGCCACCTGTCTGTTGCCTGCTAGAATGTGTATTGAAAATAAGTCTCTAGTATGGGATCTAAGAGTCATTAGATCCCCATTGTTTTTTGTGTTAATCAACTCTGCTATTGTGATAATGTTGATTGGGTTTTCTGAGCTACAAGACGGCCAGTCTGGCCTAAAGGTCATGTCTGAGTCATCTAGGCTGTCTAAAGGGATTAGTTAATTAGCCCATGTTAATTAGCTTTCTGGTCACAGGTGTATGTTCAGAGTAATATGAGCAGGATGTATACACCTCCTCTTTTACTGTATAAAAGAGCCTGTATTTTTTAATAAAAGAGATTCCTGGTTGAACTTACATACAGCCTGCCTGGTGTTTGTTCTGAGCTACACAACTGGATTAGAATGGCACATAGCTGTAGTTCCAGTCCCGGAGCATCAGATGACCGAACCATCAGATGTTGCGATCTGCACTCTGATTCTATAGACGCAGAGGAGTGTCGGGAGAGTGGAACTGAGCGAGCAGGGGATCGTTACACTAATGTATTGTATTTCTTTCATCATTCCTTAATTACCATGATTGTAATATGCTGGGAATGTCCCCTTTGTGCTCATGCATGCTGGCAGTTTTTAAACTTCCTTTTTTGTCCTTCATGCATATTTGCCTTTAATAACCTCCCCAGCATGCTATCCTGGGCCCATATCCACCTAGCCTAGTCAATTAACAATGTATTTTGTCAGCTCCATAGTAGTGCTTTACCCTAAACACCCCCTAAAATGTGTACAAATGTTATTTGTGTCCTTAAATTCAGGCAGAGTGCCAGAGGCTTTTTTATGGGGTCCCAAAATCATTTGGAACCCTCCCTCCCCCCAACCGCTAAGTCAACCGATACCAATCCTCTATCTGCTGACTTTGCCAAACCCATACACACTATAACCACCTCTTTTGTGGTCTTATTTATGGATGACTTCCCCAAAGCATGTAGTGCAAGGGCCTGCCTGAATACTTTCAAATGGTACTGTTTAAAGTTTTGTTCTTCTATTATCTTGCTAGTTAATTGCAGAATGTAAAAATGTGGTTCAATTTGTACAGTGTGTATTCATATTTTAGATGATGACACTTCTTACCTGTCCAGTGGGCTGCCAATAGTGTAATTTAAGGAGGGGCTGGCCAAAGTAACACACATTATTTATGCATTCAGCTTTCAATGAAGTTGAGAGGGTTACCTGTCCAAAAAATCTCCCCCCCACTAAAATTTTTACAATGGGCCAGCAGAGGAGGGAGGAATCTGATAAGTGGACCTTAAGATTTTTGCATTTAAATACTCCTTCAAAAAAATGTTATACTGGTGTTGGCCAAGAATGTTTGTGTCTAATCTGCTTGCAATGTTTATGTGCAAAATGACTAATTTGTATGTTTTTGTTTGACTCCACAGTTTCCTTCAACGCCACAGGAATGGCAGACTGTGGCATCCCACTTTGCCGACCGTTGGGACTTTCCCAACTGTGGAGGGGCAATTAATGGGAAACACGTCCACATTATACCACCACCACATTCAGGGTCATACTATTATAACTATAAAAGGTTTCATAGTATCGTGCCATTTGTGTTCGTCGTAGATGAGGCATTCGGTCTGGGTGATCACGTGATGAGGCCATTCCCCCAGAGAACCCTCACCCCGGAGAAGAGGGTTTTTAATTACTGGTTGGCCAGAGCCAGAATAGTCGTGGAGAATGCCTTTGGGATAATGACCAGCCAGTTCCACCTATTTTTAACTGCCATAAATATGGCGGAGTACAAATTAAACCACATTGTGTTAGCTTGCTGCATACTGCACAACTTTTAAAAAAATAATAATCCTAGTTATGTTGCCTCAGTTGGGCCTGAGGCCAGCCTTCATGAAACACTGACAGCCCTGGAAGCAGGCCGTCCTGGCTTGCCCCCCCAAAGCGCCAGTGAAGTGCGGGGAAATTATGTAGAATATTTTACAGGTAGGGGGGGGGCTTTGCCCACCAATTTTTGTATTTTATCAGATAAAATCTTTATTTTCATTTACTGCTTGTGTTTCTTTTTTCTGTCTCCTAGGTTTTTCTAGTGCACTTGTAGTGCCAAGTGGTTTTTCCATTATTAAATAACACCCATTGTCACTGTAAACACCAACTTAATACAAAAACTGGTATTGAGCATTGAAATAAGAAGCCACACATTGTTGAGTATAAAACCTTTTACTTTGTGCACATGTGCGTTTTAAAACTTTTTTTTTTTTAAACAAAAAATATGGGTTTCTTAAAGTTTTACCCTGATTTTTATAGGGTAAATAAACAGGCATGTTTCAAAACATAACATACACAACTCAGGAACTTACAAAGCAATATCAGACATTATAGTGTCCAAAATGTGTTGATATTACTTTCATCAGATGGGGTGATGTCACGCCTGTAAAAGCCAAATTTTAAAGATGCACACAAATTGTGAGTTAAACTGGGGATTTTCCTCCTGATCCCATACCTAATGTCAACATGTGCTATCTCCCATCATGGGGGATCAATGGACATGTTTTGGGGGTGCAACCACTTCCTCTCAGCTACTTGAGTTGTGAGGAAGGGGTTGCAGCCACAAAACACGTACATTGATATCCCCTGATGGCAGGTAGCACATGTTGACACACTATTTGAAGATGCACAATTTGGCTTTTAAAATGCATAAAAAAAAAAAAAAAAGGTGTCATGTTTTGGGTATTTATATTCTTCCTAGTACATCAATCACATTCTTCAGTTTAACTTCAATCTCATGTGTCTTTTGCTTTATATTTATAAAGTCTAAATCCTGGATAAGCCTTTGGGCACTGTCAGTGGTGAAATGAGGAGCTTGTTCTTCAACAACATTCACATCACCTAAAAGTAAAAAAAAATCACACCATGTATTATAAATATGCTGGCATGCATCTATTACCTGAATCTGTGGTGTCAGAGTGTCGGACACTCACCTGTTGTGGTGACAATTTCCACCACCTCTCCTTCCTCTACATCCTCACAGCTTGTGTTGTTTCCTGGTCCCCTTCTTCAGGAGGAGTGGGGGGTTCCTGGAGTCCTCAAACGCCCTGAGTCTTTTCTCCCCTTTGAGAATGAAACAAAAGGTATACTTAGCACACAGATATTTGAGGCCAGAAATAGTAATATGAAACATTGCTTGGAAGTGGGGTACAATTGTCTGTTTGGCCAGAGTTCCAAGTTGAAGACATGATTTATTCCCTTAACCAAGCTTGAAAACTTCCCTTTTTTGGACAAGTTTCACACATGAAGATATCCCAAGTATCCACTGGAGCACCTGTGTGGGACACCCTAAAAAGTTTGTTCTTGTGTCCCACACTTGTGCTCCTGAGTCCAGATGTGTAAACAGCTGCTGAGTGTCCTCTCCTTACATTACACTGAATCAAGTTTGCAATTCCTTCTAATTTCAAACACATCTAGACAACAATGTCCTAAACTTCTTTTAATTCAAATTATCATGGCCAAATGTAGTTAACCCTGTATCTGGCAAAAACATTGTATTTAGTTGGCAAACGAACAATGTTTACTATGACCTATTAATGTACCCATGAACATGAAAGTCGCCATTTTAAACTGTCCAAAAGTAAAGAAAAGCACATGGAGCAGCATTCAAGTAATAATAATAAAATCATAACACACGACAACTACTTACTTTTTAGAAGCACTTTCTTGATCCTTCTATACTGAACCTGCTCCCTCAGTTTCAGGTCTGACCAGCGTTTCTTCAGTTGCTCCTTGGATCGTCGTACCCCAAAATTCCTGTGCAGACTCTTCACAACTTTAGTCATGATCTTGGCCTTTCTCTGATTAGGGTTTAGGTACGGTCCATACTTCCCATCATAGTCAGCCCTCTTCAATATGTCGACCATCTCCACCATCTCTACAAAGGCCATATTTGAGGCCTTAAATCTCCTTCTCCTGGATCGGGACGTTTCTTGCTCTGGGCTTTCCTCCTCGTTACTGCTATTATCACTCACCTGCTGTGTCTCCGCCATGTCATCTCCCACTCCACACCAAAAGAGAAGGGGTGGGGAATATTCTAGGAAGAATGGCAGGGGCGGGCGACGCGTGCAGAGTTTCACGCATGCGCAGTGTATATAAAGTTAACATGCGTGAGTCGTACGTACGTTCTGTGTGCGGAAGAAGGAGGAACGGAAGGGACAAACGTAATAACATTTAACATTTAACGTAGTAACATTTTAACTAGGGACATGAGTGGCCTATACTGATTCTAGATTGAGGCCCATATTGGGATAAGATTAGTAGAGTTTAGCCTGATATTAGTGTTTTTGTATTTTGTTTCATCTTGCAGCAAAAATGAAACAATTTAAAGACCCAGAATTCATGGGCCAGTTCATTGATAAATACAGGGATATGCGCAATTTGTGGGAGGTGAAAAACCCCTTATATAGAAATAAACCAGCTAGGAAGGCATCGCTGGAGAAACTGCTGGAATTTATGAAGACGCAGGTCCCCAATGCAGACATCGACTTGGTGGAGAGGAAAATTGGTAGCTTGAGAAGCACGTATAGGAAGGAGCTTCAGAAGGTCCATAAGTCCATTAGGTCAGGAGCAGCAGCAGAAGATGTGTATGTACCCAGTCTGTGGTACTACAAGATGTGGTTTCTGGAAGACCAGGTGGAAGCCAAGGAATCATGTTTGACTCTTCCGGCCCCCTTTCCATCCACCCTTCCCTCAACCCCAGCCGAGGCTTCCGAGGACCAACCTAGGCCTTCCATCCAGGAAGAAATTGAGGAGCCCAGTTGCAGCCAGGTATATTATTTTTAAACATATTTTTTTTTTGTAAAATTAGTATGGTTAACTAGATGTTATTATTGCTAACAAATCAATGATTTACCAAAAAGTGTTTTACATATCAATAGACAGTAGGGGCCAAAAATGATTGGGACGAGAATGAAAAATGCTGGGTTCAGAATGATAGTCTTTTCTATTTATTAACATTCAATTTGCAACAGTCATGAGCTGAAAATTGTGTGTGATTGATGAACCAAAAACTAAAACTATGTCCCTTTTTCATACACAGGAAGATCTCAGCCAGAACGAGGCTCTGGAATGTGGCACACAGGAGGAGGCAGGGGGAACTGTCAGCCAGGAGGTGGGGGTTAGTGTCAGCCAGGAGGTGGTGGAGCCCAGCCTCCCCCAATCCCAGGTCCCTCCCCTCCGCCTTCCAACCAAAAGGCCCAGGAGGGGGAGGAACGTAGAGGATGCAGCACTTGTCCTCATTAAGGAGGCTAATGACGCCCTGAAAGCCCCCCTCGACGCTGGAGAGGCCTATGGCTACTGACTAGTCTCAAATTTGCACAAAACGGAGGAGGGCCAACGCCTCAACTGTGAAAAGATTTTTTTTGAGGCCATTCACAAGGGCTGAGGGGGCAAATGGCTGATGATGTCCACTTATGTATGCTCGCCCATCCTCCTCCTCCTGCCACAAGTCCACCTCCAGAGCCACAGCCTGCAGGGAAGGCTGCAGGGAAGCGTGGAGGGAAGGCTGCAGCGAAGAGAAAAAAGTGATTGCCTGGGTTCAGTCTGGTCTGACAGTAGACGCAGGCTGTTTTAGTACCACAGCCTGGAGACATACATGTCATCTGCTGCTGTTCCTGATCTCTGGGAGTCCTGGACAAAATTGTTCTCCCTTATATATGGACTTCTCAAGCTACCAATTTTTTTTGCCACAGAGTTGATGTCTGCCCTGGGGGCCAAAGGCTTCGCAAATTCCAGCTGTTTCTCCAGCATTGCCTTCCCTCTTTATTTTGTTATTATGAGCCAGAATAAATGGAGATTTTTTTTATATGAAAATACTTGCCTACGTGTTTTTCTTCAAATAGGACAGTTTGTTTGTGAGTAGGCAGGTACATTTCAAAAATACAATGTCTAATTAACAAGGGACACCAAGCAACCTCCTTGAGGTTTACAAATACAAGACAATAATGTTGCAGTGGAAACGTGACATTCAAAATAAAAAAAAAATATGGAGATCACTATTCATTATTATGGAGATCTGGCTTTAAAAACAAAAAAGATTATTCATGAGATCACGAGAAATAATAAAGAAATCGGTTTGTGAGAACTCTGTGTGAATATGAGCAGCAAAACAACTTCATTCTTCTAGCATTATAAAGAAGAAGAGAATGCGCTGCATTAAACTATTTAAAACATTTCAGCGTGACGAATGTGCTATCTCTATTACCAACGGTAGATTTACCATACCGAGTGCTTCCGTCTCGTACTTGATTCTGAGCATGCGTGATTTTTTGGCACGTCGTATTGCATACAGACGATCGCATTTTCGGATAGGAACTTTTCCCGACCGAAAAATTGAGAACATGCACTCAATCTTTTGCTGGCTGGAATTCCGCCAGCAAAAGACCGATGGAGCATATACACGGTCGCATTTTCCAACAAAAGGCTCTCATTGGTCTTTTGCTGGCAGCATTTCCGATCGTGTGTACACTGCATTATGCCGCATACACACGATCTGAAATGTGGCCAGCAAAACTCCGATGAGAGCTTTTGGTTAGAAAATGCGACCGTGTGTATGCGGACTTTTGCTGGCTAAATTCCAGCCAGCAAAATATTGAAAGCAGGTTCATAATTTTTCGGCTGGAAAAAGTTCCTCTGTATGCAATTCCATATGCAATTCCAACGCGCCAAAAATGACACATGCTCAGAATCAAGTATGAGATGGAAGCGCTCAGTCTGGCAAATCTAGTGTACATAATGGAGCTAGCACATTTGTCACGCTGTAAATTTATGGATCTTTTTAATTCAGCGCATTTTTTTGTAGTTGTTTGCATGTTTTTGAAGTTGTTTTGCTGCTGATATTCACACAGAGTTCTCACAAACCTTTTTCTTTATTATTTCTCGTGATCTCTTGAGTAATATTTTTTTTTATTTTTAAAGCCAGTTCTCCATAATAATGTTTAGAATTATTTTTATAGTGTTTTTTTTAATTTATTTTTTTAATCAAGAACTCCTTTTATTTTGGATTATTTTTAAAAATTTTTTCTAGTGATCTCCATAATTTTTTTTTTTTTTGGTGTTTCAAGTTTCCACAACAACATTATTATATTGTATTTTTAAAGCTCAAGGAGGTTGGTGTTGTTGTCCCTTGTTAATTAAACATTGTATTTTGGAAATGCACCTGCCTACTCACAAACAAACTGTCCGATTTGAATAAAAACACATAGGCAAGTATTTTCATATAAAAAAATGTTATTCTGGCTCATAATAACAAAATAAAGAGGAAGGCAACGCTGGAGAAACAGCTTAAATTTGCGAAGTCTTTGGCCCCCAGGGCACACATCAACTCTTTGTAACTAAAAATTGGTATCCTGAAAAGTCCATATAATAGGGAGCACAATCTGGTTCAGGACTCCCCGAGATCACGAACAGCAGCAGATGACATATATGTCCACAGGCTGTGGTACTACCACAGCCTGCGTCTTCTGTCAGACCAGACTGAACCCAGGGCCATCACTTTCTTATCTTCCTTGTAGCCTTCCCTCCACGCTTCCCTGCAGCCTTCCTTGGAGGCTGTGGCTCTGGAGGTGGACTTGTGGCAGGAGAAGGAGTAGGAGGATGGGCGAGCGCACATAAGTTTACTTGATCGGTCATTTGGCCCTTCAACCCCTTGTGAATGGCCTCAACAAAAAGTTTTTCACAGTCGCGGTGTTGGCCCTCCTCCATTTGCAGCAATTTTGAAGCTATATAGTAGCCATAGGCCTCTTCAGCGTCGGGCAGGGGGGTTCAGGGCTGCATTAGCCTCCTTAATGAGGCCCAGTGCTGCCTCCTTCAAGTTACTCCCCTTCCTGGCCCTTTTTGTTGGAAGGTGGAGTGGAGGCACCTGGGATTGGGTGAGGCTCCTACTGGGCCCGGCCACCTCCTGGCTGACACTTACCCCCGCCTCCTCCTGTGTGCCACATTCCAGAGCCTCGTCCTGGCTGAGGTCTTCCTGTGTATGAAAAAGGGACATAGTTTTAGTTTTTGGTTCATCAATCACACACAATTTTCAGCTCATGACTGTTGCAAATTGAATGATAATAAATAGAAAAGACTGTCATTCTGAGCCCAGCATTTTTCATTCTTGTCCCAATCATTTTTGGCCCCTACTGTCTATTGATATGTCAAACACTTTTTGTTCAATCACTCATTTGTTATCAATAATAACATCTAGTTAACAACAATAATTTCCGGACAATAAATAAGTAAAAAAAACTATACCTGGCTCCAGTTGGGCTCCTCCACTTCTTCCAGGATGGAAGGCCCAGGTTGGTCCTCGGAAGCCTCAGCTGGGGTTGAGGGAAGGGTGGAGGGAAGGGTGGATGGAAGTGTGGAAAGTGATTCCCTGATTTCCATCCGGTCTTCCAGAAACTGCATCTTGGTGTAGTACCACAGACTGGGTACATACACATCCTTTGCTGCTGCTCCTGACCTCATGGAAGCCTAGATCTTATTAAGCTCTTTCCTATATGTGCTTCTCAAGCTACCAATTTTCCTCTCCACAAAGTCGATGTCTGCGTCGGGGACCTGCGTCTTCACAAATTGCAGCAGTTTCTCCAGAAATGCCTTCCTAGCTGGTTTGTTGTGATATAAGGGGTTTTTAACCTCCCACAAATTACGCATATCCCTGTATTTGTCAATAAACTGGCCCATGAAATCCGGGTCTTTGAATTGTTTCATCTTTGCTGAAAGACTAAACACAAGACAAAAACACGAAATATCAGGCTAAACTCTCCTAATCTTATCCCAATATAGGCCTCAATCTATAATCAGTATAGGCCACTGATGTCCCAAGTTAAAATGTTACCTTTGTTATAACGTGCGTCGATTCCGGTCCTCCTTCCTCTGCACACAGAATGTACGTACGACACACGCGTGTTAACTTAATATACACTACGCATGCGCGAAACTCCGCCCGCGTCGCCCGCTCCCGATGTTCTTTCTAGAATCTTCCCCACCCCTTCTCTTGCTGCGCAGTGGGGGATGAACTTGGCGGAGACACAGCAGGTGCGTAATAGCAGTATCGAGGAGGAGGAAAGCCTGGAGCACGAAACATCCCAATCCCGGAGGAGAAGATTTAAGGCATCAAATATGGCCTTTGTAGAGATGGTGGACATCTTGAAGAGGGCCGACTATGATGGGAAGTATGGACCGGTACCTAAACCCACGAGCGGACAAGAACGCACTGAAAAACAGATACGAACTGACTACACGCACTGAAAAACAGATACAAACCCACAAGCACATACTGAAGAGCAGTAATGGACTGAAAAGCATGAAAGCTGAAAAGCGTGAATCGTCTCTTATCAAACTTCTACTAATACGAGATAAACACAAGATTAGCAGAAGGAGCCCAAAGGGTGGCGCGCTGGCTATTGAACATCCTTTTTCTAGTCTCGTCATACGTGTTGTACGTCACCGCGTTCTTGATGGTTGGAATTTGGTGTGACCATGTGTATGCGAGACAAGCTTGAGCGGAATCTCGTCGGAAAAGCCATCATACCTTTTTCCGACCAAAAATCCGTGTGTACGCGGCATTATGGTGTAGTAAGTTTTAATAAAAGATGTTTAAAAAGGTAACAAAATGCACTCACATGTGACTAGGGTTGCCATCTCATCTCTTTAAACCCGAACACATATGAAATACACAAGTTCAGATGCTAATTTAATGCAGATAAGGCATAAGTGAGTTTAATTAGCACCTCAATCAGCCAGGTTTTAAAGGGATGAGGCGTCAACTCTACATGTGACTGTGCTATGCCCAGCACTAAGATGTCTACAGCATGTGCGGTGTGCGATCCATGCCTCGTTCCGGATATACCAATAGGATGTCACATAGAGGACCTGGAAGTGACGAGTCCGCAATTCTACGTACGTTTCAAAGTACTGGCGTCATCAGGAAGTGACAAACTGCCATTTCCTGTTTGCTTTTATAATGCTTTTATAATGCCTATTGATTGGCTAGGCTCCCTAAACATGGAGATTGAGGACAAAAGAGAAATCTACCTCATTCCCGAATATCATCCGCCCATGCCGAACATACCTACTAAACAATTGCAACTAAAAATGATAGCTATAAATTCATAAAGACCACTAGTTAAAACTAGTTTAAAATGACATAGATATATAATATAACATATCCCCCATTACAAACATGTGGGCTGATTTACGAAACGTTTGCGCCATCAGTAAAGGCGCACGCCAAGGCGCAAAGTACAATTTCATATTTACGAAACGTTTGCGCCGGTAACAGATTGCTAATCCCCATTTACTATAGTGATCTCGGCACACAGGAGAATGAAATCTGAGCACCACTATAGACATGGCGCACGGCATCTTCAATTCAATATTAACAGAAGATGGAGGTGCCAATATTATGGGGTGATGTGAGGAAGTATAGTAACAACTGCCCAAGTAACAAATATATCCAAAATAGAATGAGAAAGTAACTTTTTCTGAGCAATCCTGCTGTGCCTGCAAGTACGTTTAGAACTGCGTGAGATCAATTTAAGCACTGCGCACGCGCAAGTGGCTCTTGCGCTCATTCAAATGCGTTTGTTCACTACACGGCCAAAATCTTAGTAAATGTCCAGCAACGCAAATGCAATTGCGTGGGTTCAACGGCGCAACTCTAAACAATTTTTTGTTCACGCTGGTTCACCTTTATGTATTTTTTTTAATGATATTTGCACACAGGTCATGTTAGCATGTTACGTTGCCAACATGTGACATGCACCTTGTTAAAATTATGTAAAAAGACTCTTGCTCCTCTAGCTCCTCCTTAATGGGTATTTAACCTTCCCCCTTGCTTTTAAAGGGGAACGTCACACTCCATTCTCCAATGCCCTTTTCTCCCCCTCTAACCCCTTGGATTTCCATGAGCTTACTTTTTGCTTTTAACCACTATGCATTCGAGCTATGGCCGCATGACGGCCACAGCGCGGACCTGAATTCCCGGGAGGCAGTCATATGACGGCCTACCCTGTGCACGCTCCCTGCGCGCGCCCTGCTGATCACCGATCAGCTGATCACCGATCCGAGTAAGGGGCCGGTCCCTGCCCCTTACCATGTGATCAGCTGTCAGCCAATGACAGCTGATCACATGATGTAAACAAAAGATCGGTAATCGTTTTTTTTTTTTACTCACGCTGACAACGCGAGTAGAAAAAAAAGCCGATCACCGGCTTGGATGTCAGGGACATCAGTCCCCAAGTGGAAGAGGCACATCTGCCTCATCAGTGCCACCTAAAAGTGCCACCTAAAAGTGCCACCTAACACTGCCCACAGTGCTGCCTAACAGTGCCCACAGTGCCACCTAACAGTGCCCACAGTGCCACCTAACGTGGCCACAAGTGCCACCTATCAATGCCCACAAGTGCCACCTATCAATGCCCACCTGTAGCCAATCAGTGCCACCTGGCAGTGCTGCCCATCACTGCCACCCATCAGTGCCCATCACTGCCACCCATCAGTGCCCATCACTGCCGCCTATCAGTGCCCATCACTGCTGCCTCATCAGCGTACATCAATGAAGGAGAAAAATGACCCGTTTTAAATTTTTTATAACAAAATATAAAAAAATAAAAAAAATTTTTTTTTTTTTTTTAATTCAGTTTTTTAATTTTTTTTTAACAAAAAGTAAAAACTGCAGAGGTGATCAAATACCACCAAAAGAAAGCTCTATTTGTGGTGAAAAACTGATAAAAATTTCATTTGGGTACAGTGTTGTATGACTGTGCAATTGTCATTCAAAGTGCGTCAGCGCTGAAAGCTGAAAATTGGTCTGGATAGGAGGGGGGTTTAAGTGCCCTGTAAGCAAGTGGTTAAAGGGGAACTCCACACTCCACTCCATTCTCAAAAGGCTGTGAGCTGCCTTTACCAATCCAAACCACATCTTTTTTCAGGGCATACAACAGGGCCAGCTAGGAAAGGTGTGAGAAGAGCGATCGCCCAACCCCCTCCTGAACCATACAAGGCCACATGCACTCAACATAGTTGGCTGCCTTTGGGGCATGTTGGGCTCAGCCCAATATCAATTACAAAGCACCTTGTACCCACTAGTTTAAAGGGGCTTTCCACATTCCGTAAAAACCCCTGTCTGCAGCCCCCCACAACCCCAGCCTAAGGTTGTGTGGAAGAGCCCCTTGTCCCCCTGAATATGGGAACAAGGTGCTTGACTTTTGGGGTGCCCGAGCGTCTCCTGCCCCCAAGCATACACCCCCCTTTCATGGGCTGGCTTGCTGTGTTTTTGGCTAGGGGTTTGTTAGTGTGTGGGAGGAGCACAATATTTTTTGATTTTGGGGTGGTATTTTTCACATGGGGGTTCTCATTTTAAGCCTTTACAGCCCCAAATGGCCTTGTATGTATTGTGGGGGGGGGGCTTATTTTGGTTTTGTGTTAAAATCTTGTAGCTGCAATGTCAATTTGTATGTTTTCTCTAAAGCTGTACATCTTTGAAGCAGCATTTTGGATAAATGCTACAGATGCACCACTTTACAGGCAGAATAACCCCCCCCTGCATCCGCTGGTAAGATATATCATTTGGCGTGCAGTACTGGGATCCACCAGCAGGTGTCTCCTGGAAGTTTGGAACTGTCAGGGGAATCTTTCCCTGCTGGTGTTATTTCATCTTTTGGCCGCAGTACTGACGTCTACCAGTGGATGGATCCTGGCAGTACGGAGCAGACGACACTCCCTGCGCCAAGGTGTTACATGAAGACAATTATTGTCAGTCCCATAAATACCTGGCAAGCCCTCACATGCTTGCCTTGGTATCTCTCTCCTTGAGCCCTGACCTTGTTCGCCTGTTTACCGATCCTGAGCCTGCATCCGACCTTGTTCCTGAGCTTATCCTGTCCTGGTCCCCTCTGTGTTCCTGAACCCTTTAGCCCGATCCATCCCCTCTCTGTCCTGTTGGTTCCCTGTCCCTCATTTACTGATCTTCCTGTGTATGACCTTGGCCTGGCTAACGTTTACGCTTCTGGAACATCCCTTGTCTATCTGCTGACCTGCCGTGTATGACCCTGGCCTGGCTGACATCTGTGATTCTGGTACTGCCCCTTGCTGTATATATTGATGTTGGTGGTGGGTTTGTTGGGTTGGTTGTGCACTGTTTGTATTTTCTTATTTATCATCTATCTTAACAAATATCATTATTCACTTTACATGCGTTTTGGGTTATCTCTGTGCAGTCCACACAGTCTGGTCTACTAATTCTCCTGACACTTGGTATGTACATGCTATGTGTCCCTGGAACACCTGACAGTGTTCCTTGCCTGTTGGATCTCTGTATGTGGTCAGGCTGTGTAAAGTCTCACACATGTGGTATTACCATACTCAGGAGGAGTAGCAGAATGTATTTTGGGGTGTCATTTTTGCTATCTAAATGCTATGTGTTGGAGACATCTTATAAACGGACAACTTTGTGTAATAAAAAAAAGCATTTTCATTTTTTTCCACATTTTCCAAAAACTTCTGGAAAAAAATGAACCGTTCAAAAGACTCATTATGGCTCATAGATTATACGTTGGGGTGTTAGCTTTCCAAAATGGGGTAATTTTGTGGGTGTTTCCATTGTCCTTGTGCTCCGGGGCCTACAAAAGTGTAATAGGTGGTTGAGAAATGAGATGTGTAATTTTTGCTCCTAGAACACCTGATGGTGCTCCCTGCATGTTGGGCCTCTGTATGTGGTTAGGCAGTGAAAAAGTCCCACATATGTGGTATCGTAATACTCAGGAGTAGCAGAATGTATTTTGGGGTGTCATTTGTGGTATGCACATGCCATGTGAGAGAAATAAGCAGCTATTACAATGATAATTTTGTGAAAAAATACAAATGAAAAAATAAAAATCTTAATATTGCAAAGAATTGTGGGAAAAAATTACAACTTCAAATAACTCACCATGCCTCTTACTAAATACCTTGAAATGTCTATGTTCCAAAAAGGGGTCATTTGGGGGGCATTTGTACTTTCCGGGCTTGTTAGAGTCTCAAGAATTGAGATAGGCCACCAGTACATCAGATGTGATACATTTTTTATAATTTGCACCATAGCTTGTAGACTCTAAAACTTTCACACAGACCAAATAATTTCCACTAATTTTGTGTTATTTTTACCAAAGATATGTAGCAGTATAAATTGTGGCCAAAATTTATGAAGAAAAATTACTAATTTGCAAAATTTTATCACAGAAATTAGGAAGAATTCATTTTTTTTCAAAATTTTCGGTCTTTTTTCATTTATAGCGCAAAAAATAAAAAACCCAGAGGTGATCAAATTCCACCAAAAGAAAGCTCTATTTGTATGTATCATAAACCTTGGAATACTGGATTGTCATGAAGCTTGGAATACTGAAGTATTTCTCCTTTGATTCTATTACACATTTATGTATTTCAGCCTTGTATGCCAGAAGAAGTCCAAGCGGACATCAAGGCGACATAAACAAACCCCTGAAGGCCCCAACCTGGCACATCATCCAGATCAGGATACCATGCAAGCGCCGAGGGTTCCTCCATGAAAAGACATTAGTTCTTCATCTTCACATTCACCAACTCTCAAATCCCTAAATGCCTAGTATGCAGGGTCATCCCATTACCAGCCAATTGGTCTGCAAAAGCTGTTTTAGAGTCTATGCAGCAGACAGAGTCAGAGGGTTAACAGGTATGCTGTCCACTCAAAAGATAGGCAGGGGTTACATAGCGGAACAAGCAACAGCAGTTAAATTGCAGCAATTAGCTCAACCTCCTCCAGAGAAGTTAACTCTTCCTGGCCCATCCTCGAGAGAATCCTCTAACCACGCAGCACACTACACTACACTACATCTGAGAAGTCAAAGATGTACTTCCCATTTCTAAAGAAGCAGGTTTCCTTCTTTCAGCCCGGTTTCCACTAGTGCGACTTGTCATGTGACTTGAGACTGCAAAGTCGCATGAAATGTTATCACTCATGATTTCCAATGAGTACCGTTCATATCTATGCGACTTCAAGTGCGACTTCAAGTCGCAGCAACATCAAAGTAGTCCCTGCACTACTTTGGTCCCACTTTGATGCGACTTGAGGTCCATAGACCTCAAGAATACACAGGCATCCTTTAAAGTCGCATCAAAATCGCGCCACTTTCAGGTCGCAATAGTGGAAACATAGGCCGACTCTGATGGATGATGTCAGAGACATTGTTAAAGAAGAAAAAAAATACATTTTTTTTTTTCCTCTCAATTACCTAGGAAAACTTTATCCACTGACAGAACAAGATTCTGCAATGCCAGAAGGTCCACCGAAGGTAGACGTGGCAGTGGTTCCTATAACAAAGTATTTCATCTCAACAATCAATGATTCAGCCTCAATTGAAGATCCTTTAGACAGACAAATAGTCCCCAACTTAAAGGAGCTTACCAAATGGCGGGTAAACACCTGGAAGTCAGCAACTGCCTTATCTGTATCCAATGCCCTGCTGGCATGGACCGAAAACATGGAAACAGTGATTCATCAAAATGTCCCTAGGGAAAATAGTCAAGGCTTTGGATGAATTTTTGCTCTCCGCAGACTTCACTGGTGAGACGGCGATGGATACAATTCAATGTCACTAGTTGTGATAGCCATATAGGTTTTGTGGTCAGAACTACAGTCAGATGACACTGTTTTAAATCAAAATTAGTATAAATACAGTTTTTTTGATGGTAAATCACTCTTTGAAGAAAAGTTACAGAAAGACATTTCCCGCATCACAGGAGGAAAGTCAAACTTGATTCCGCAGAACAGCAGAATTAGACGTACCCGGGGATTCAGGGATGCTTCCTTGCACACACCCATACTACAACTGTTACAGAAGTATCTGAGATTTTTGGTTGACCAGGTCCATCTACAATTCCAAAGTCTCCCCTTTTGGACCCTGAACTTCCCTCAGAGCCGTCACGAGGGCTTTAGTCACTATCCAAACTTCTTTACGAGAGCTGGGTCTCTGTTCTCTTATCACTAACGAGACGATATCCTCCTTTTATCAAAGGATCCATCCCAGCTAGTGGAAGACAGGTGGATGCTGTGGCCTACACTATCAAGACACGGTTGGATGGTAAATCATCAAACGAGTCATCTTTTCTGAAGTTTAGGCGCCTTATTCAACACTGCTAAAGGGACAGTATCCCTGCCATCTCAGAAAGTGTGGGCGATCATTCAGAAAGTAAGTAGAGTGAGGACATGGTCCTACATAACAGCCTCGAGCTAACTCAGCTTAATCAGAATTTTTGTCTATTTGTATCCAGATGGTCCCATGGACACATGGATACCTCATGCACCTTTTATCTAGAATTCCTGAAGCAATGGAGCAAACCGTCTATCCCAGTCCATATATCAAAAAAGTTTGATGCATAGGGGTCTGCACTAGGGATCAGCGAACGGTTCAGGCCGAACTTTCGTTGTTCAGTGGACAAACAAGTTGTTCGCCCCCCTGAACCAACCACAATGCATTGTGGCGCTGAATAGTGCATTGCAAGCCCTAATTGGCTGAAGCAGTGAAACCTTCAGCCAACTAGGGCACAGAGCACTATCAGAGTCCTGATTGGACACTGTCATCATGACTTTTTATCCAATCATGGCTCATTCCTGCCCCACAGTATAAAAGTATTATTTCAATGTGATTTCGGTGTGGAGAGAGATAGAACAGGGCTCTGTTTAGTGCTATTAGTTAGTGTGCTATACTGTGCTATTTTGCTTCAATTGTCAGTGTAGAATATTAGTTTAGTGTCAATCTAGGGATGGTGTGAGTGTAGTGAGTGTAGTGATTTAATATTCAAAGAATGGGTCACGGCCCCAATGTTGTGATATAAGACCTTCAAAGAATGGGTCACGGCCCCAATGTATATAGCGTAGTGTAGTTAATCAATTAGTAATTATTATAATGATGATGTAAGTACTCTTCCGCAGCAACCCAATTCTTCCAGAGAGATGCACTTTATTGACTTCTAACACAGAACAAAGTCCAAAGTCCACAGATGACAAAAATATCCAGCAGAGTATATCATTCAGAGTCCTATGTTCCTAGGTTTGTGTGTTCATACACAGACAAGCCTAACTAAACTATAGACTGAATGCCGTGTTATATTCACTAGACACTGAATGGCTGAGCAGTTTGACTGGCCGTTCAATTTAGGACTTTGATTAGCTTTAGTCTTTCAGACAGACAACAACTCCCAGCCGTGAACAGCTGCAGTCATAAACCACCCCAATTTGCACTCCCGCATATCAACATCAACAAGTCCCCTTAGATATGTGTAATTAGATTAGATTAACAGATACCACCTGAACACCCTTTGAAATGTTCAAATAGACTTGCATAAGATTAACACATCAAAGGGTCTTCAGCTGTCCCCTTGCTATGTTAAAATTTAGTTGACTTGGACAATTCAACTGAATTTCTGGTCAACATGGCACTCCAATACAATATTATACATAAATCGGCCAACATATTACAACAGTGAGGAGGACCATCATTGAGCTTTGCATAGTGTGCAGCTAGAGTAGGGACAGCTCAGATAATTCCACTGTAGTGTAGTGAGACCGTGTCATTCATACATACATTAGTGTTTTGTAGGAACAGCTCATATAGTTTCATTGTAGTGTAGTGAGACCGTGTCAGTAATCTTTACATTAGTTTATAGCTGGGGTAGAGACAGTTCATATAGGATCAGTGTAGTGACGGTTGAACACCGTCTATTTGATTGCGTTACTGCCAGTTTAACGCCATTTACTTCTGTGTGCGTTACTGCCAGTTTAATGCCATATAGTTCTGTGCGTCACTGTACGTTTGGCGCATTATATTGCAGTATGTTATAGTGTATCTGTGGAGTGAGTTTGTGTAATGTGAGTACTCAAATTAAAGTGCACCAAACACCTCTTTACATTGATTAAAATGCATCTATGTACAAATTTCAATTTCTTCTTTACATTTGCTTATTAGCACCGCCCCTCCCTCCCAATAATGTCTGGGAGGACAAAAAGGAGAAGCAGACATTCCCTTGGCACTGTAAGGGGGCCAGCAACGAATGTGTCCACAGGCAAAGGTGGACGTGGTGGTCAGTCCTCGGGTAGGACATCATTTCCTCTGTTTAGTGAGTTTGCCCATGCTATCCAGCCGCAGCATGCAGAGGAGGTGGTGGACTGGATTACTAAACCTTCCTCATCCTCTGTCACGCAAGCAAAGACAAGTGTGCAGTCCCCTGCAGTTGTCAGAGTGGATAAACCTGCTTCCTTGTCCACATATATTCCTACCATAGCCCCAACATCAGCCATTGAGGAGTCAGCTGAGTTATTTGACCACAGCGTCAGTTACTTGCTCCTTGATGATGCCCAGGCATTACTGGATTCGGATGTTGGTTCTGAGGTTGAGGATGACAGGAACATAAGCCTAGAGAGAGGGAGGAACACTGGTAGACAAATTGGCATTCATGTTTCCCAAGGCACAGCATATTGCCAAGTTGTCTCTAGTGGTAATGATGAAGATGGAGATGATGATGATGAGGTCACTGATGCGACTTGGGTGTCAGAGCAGAAAAGGAAACTGAAGGTGAGGCGGCACAACCCCAAGGAGGCCGACATCAAGAAAGAGTAGAGAGCAGCCACCCTATTCCATCACATTCTGCAGCTGTTTTCTCCTGGCCCTCTCCTCAAAGCTCAGCTGCCTGGGCCCTTTTCAGCACATCTGCAGCAGATTGTACTGTTGCCATCTGCAGTGTCTCAGACACATCAAACGTGGGAAAAAACGCCAACCATTTGGGTACCACATGCTTAACAAGGCATTTAACGTCCAACCACAGCCCGTTGGCAAGAGCACCTAAAAGCCACACAAATGGGGCACAAGTCTGTCCTTCCTCCTCCTTCAGTCTGCCCCTGCTTTACCGAGTCACCTCTAAAACAAAGAAGTGTAACCCCCTAAGTGGGACTTTGACAGACCACCAACTCAGTAATTAAAATTTTTTTTCAAAAATTATCTTTTAATATAATAGGGTAAAAGACGTGTGTCATCTACACATAGCAAAAATATATATTGTACATCACATGAAAAACAAAACAAGTACAAATACAAATCATCCTGTGTACTCTCCGAGGGATTAGGTGCCCTGATGCCCGACGCGTTTCTAGTATTCAGTATTCAGATACCTTCATCAGGGGCTGAGAGTTGGATAAATTTACATAAATATTGATTACCTCTCAGCAGCCTCCACTGACAGGGATGACGGTATCGCACAGGGCGTCCCAGGTTCTAACAGCCCATCTGCCAGCAGCACACCACCAGCTGTAGACTGTAGCCGGCAAATTTCTCTGCCCATCTGCTGCAACGGAAAAGAAAAAACAGTCCCTGCCACCCACTTGCCCAGTGTCTAAATGCAAGCTTGTCAAAGCTGTTGGCACTCCAACTTATGCCTTTTAGCCTGGTGGATTCTGTCCCCTTCCGTGAAGTTGCACAATGTGCTGTAATACAATGGCAGGTTCTGAGTCGCTACTACTTTTCACGTAAGGCCGTTCTATCTCTCTACCATAACGTGGAAGGGAATGTTCTGGCATCCTTGGGCAAGGCAGTCAGCCATAAAATCCACCTTACTGTTACACTTGGTCCAGCAAGCATTGGCAGAGATGACATATTTCGTTCACAGCACACTAGGTAACGCTGCTTGTGAAGGGATGCAGGACAGGGCTCGGTGCTGCAGCTTGTTGTGCCCCCACGTCTCCATACAGCTGGGGGTGATGATTCCAGACCTGTGAGCGAGCTCCACCTCCTCCTTCTCCTCCCCATCTACCTCCATGCCCTCCTCTGCAGAATTGTCCTATGAACATCAGGTACCCCCTAAGCTTTCAAAGGGCTATTTCCAGAGTCACGCTAAAAAGGTGCCATGCAGTGCTTCGGCTGATGTGTTAAGGGGACAGGAACCACACTGGAGCAGAGATTCTTGCAGCTCTGCAGGGACAGGCCCAGAGGTGGTTCACACCACGCCAGCTGGAGTCAGGAATGGTGGTGTGCGATAATGGCTCAAACCTCCTGTCCGCCCTTAGACAGGGAAAGTTGACACATGTGCCATGCCTGGCACATGTCCTCAATTTGGTGGTGCAGCATTTCCTAAATACGTACCCAGGGTTGCAAGATGTGCTAAAGCTGGCCAGAAGAGTCTGTAGCCATTTCAGGCGCTCATACACAGCCAGTACTTGGTTGGCTGAAATTCAGCGGGAAATCCGGGAATGCTTTCAGGCTCGTCGGCCCCGGAGGTGGATCTGGCCCGAGCAGGACTCATCCCTGGAGATTCCTTTCCTGGTTATGATGGCAGAGGCTGTGATGCACAGTTGATCGATCTGGATGTCCTGGGTTAGTGGAAGCAGGAGCCATTGCTAAAGGGACTACAGGAAACCATCTCTGAAGACTGCCTATGATATTCCATACTGCCTGTCACCCCTGTAGGGGTACAAGGAGCTGGTCAGTGGGAGCCATAGGGGGAGCACAGAAGTCACCGATCAATTCTGAGCACAAGAGTCACCAGACTGTTTGGAACTTTTTGAAACAAATTCTTTTTTTGCTAACCAATTTTTTTGAAGTATTGCAGACTTTTTTTTTTATTCAATTTATTTTTTTTTTTTTAGGGTGGCACGTATTGCACATATGCCTAGTACTGCAGATCAGTTCAGTTTATTTATATAATTGATGGTATTGCTGATCACCTACATTTCAATTTTAACTGCTTGATTTATTTTTCACTCATTTATTTTTCATCCGTTACCGATTGATTAGTTTGGATATAGATATATGTTTATAGGGGGTTATTTTATTTTATTTATTTAATTATATTATGTGTATATCATCACAGTGGTTCTGGTAGCATTGGTGTTGCACATACAGTTCACATACCCCCTAAATAGGGAGCGCCATTCACCCCATTCTTTATTTATTTATACACACTAGCCCCCTTCGTGGGTCTATTAGGGGAGGCTGCATACCTTCTTCTCTCCTTTTTAGCCCCAAGCGTGAAATTTCTGTGTTTTTTGTCAGTGGGAAATCCACCTGCCCATAAACCGCCTGATTTGTGACATGCCCACCAGGTGGAACTAGACTTTGTCAATGCTGCAGCAGGTATACATGCAACAGAGGACCGTCAACGAGTATCTGTGCGAATACGGCACAACGTCAGGCTCAGGCTGCCTCTGCTTTTTTTCCCCACGCCAATGGCTGATCATTAAGGATGCATGCACTGTATTGTCACCATTTGAGGAGTCCACAAGAATGGTGAGCCATGACAGTGCATGCATCAGTGACACAATCCCTGTTGTGTTCCTGCTGTAGCAGACTCTGCGTGGCAAGAAGCACTGGAGGAAGAGCAGCAGGAGGAAGAGGAGGACTTCCTTTCCTTTAAAGGCCCACTTTATCCAGACACCATCATTCCTATGTCACAGAACACACAGGAGGAGAGAGGGGAGGAGGATGAGGAGGAGGATTCTGGCACTTTCATAGGCTTTGAAGAAGAGTAAGACAATCTGTAAGCGATGGCTTTCTAAACCCAGGACCCTTGGGTGTAGTACGTGGCTAGGAGGAGGAAGTTCCAGATGCTGTCATCCTGAGTGACCCCGAGGAGTCTGCTTCTCAAGCCTCGGCAAATTTGAGGTCCATGGGCAACCTCATGCTTCAAAGGACCTAAGAATACGCTGCATAAAGGAGAAGGATGATTACTGGTTGGCAACCCTCCTTGACCACCATTATAAGGGGAAGGTCTCAGAACTCATCCCATCCCCACAGGGAGTGCAGAAGATAAAATCTCTTAAGGACACGTTAAAGAGGATTTTATTGAACATTTTTCCATATTTCCAATAGGTTACAGTGTTGTGGAAAACGTAGTTTTGAATCTTCTGTTGGTCAAGAGAGGAGCGTTGGAGAAGAACGTTCGCCTAAGTGAGGCATTTCGGAATTTTTTTAGTCCTTGCCACCCAGGGCTGTCAGCTTCCACATTCCATCGACAGCATCGGCATCACATGGTGGATGATTACCTTGGGGCCAAAACAGAGATGGAGAGCTTTCCAGCTGACGATCCACTGACTTACTGGGTCATGAGAATAGACCACTGGCCAGAACTTTCCCAGTATGCTACTAAGTTGTTGGGCTGCCCTGCATCCACCGTGCTTTCAGAACGGGCATTCAGTGCTGCAAGAGGTTTAGTTTCTGATCGTAGAACATGTCTGTCCACAAACTCCATGGACCGCTTGACCATGGGCGTCCGCAGAACTTTTTTCAGGGGGGGCATCATTTTAAGGTCACTCCTCCTCCGCCCCTTTTCAACGATGTAATGAATGGGAGGGGCTTATTCATTATCACAAAAAGCGAAGGCATGCAAAGGTTTGAGAAACCTGATGCAAAAGCTTCATAGAAGGATCAAGCTGCCATTGTCTGATTTAAGTATTTATAATTTGCACTGGAAACATATATGTGTTTTATATAAGAGATAATTCATCTTCACTTTGTATTGGAAGTTACTCAGGCATACCATGCCCATATAAATAGCCCAGAGAATGTAGATCTTTTTATATAGCAATACATGTTGTGGGTGCCCATATTTTGATCTTGATGAAAACATCTATACTGTATGAGTATTGGAGCCAGTGTACTGTATAAACCCATGGAGAATCAAGCTCATAACCTAGAAACCTGGCTGGTGAAGGGTTGAGGGAATCCCTGTGTCCTAGAGCAAACAGTGGCTGACCTTATGCAAAGCTTAAGTGAGCTGAGATAACCAGTGGATAGATAAGAGTTGCAGAGACTGGAAATGCATACACAGTCATTCCATTTAGAATCTGTGTAAACACTAGATGTGCCTAAGAAGTCATCTCCAGCTCACCAGACCAGCTCCTTGTTCTTCTTCTATTGCCGGTCCACGGCCACTTCCCACTTCCTCTACATGTGTACATTCTGCTTCTCCCGTACACTTACTCTCCTGATGCTGCCCAGTTTAAAAAAGACCGCGTTTCCATCATCCAGAGGCAGGAGACGTGGCTGATCCTTATAGGCTGGCCACACCCCCTTCCCTTATTCCTGCCTAATCACTGCCTTTCTCCTCACAGAAGGCACCATTACATAGCAGAGAGTGCCCAATAGGTAAGCTGTGGGGTGGAGGGAGGGATCTGTGCTGCGCCCACATGATTGATGTTTTTACAGACAACGATCCTGCCCGGCCAAGCAGCCTAATTTAGAGGGGGACATACGGTGTGGCAAGGGATAACCTGAGCATCACCACTATACTTGTGGGCGGTGCCAGACAGATCTACATCTTCTCGACTCTCTCTACACAGCGGGGTAGGGACTGGAGGCGGAGCCAAGCGGCCGAGCAAGTGAGTCTGTCAGATCATGTCAGAGGGCAGCAGCAGTCAGCAGACTCAGAAAAAAGTCTGCAGTGGACCGCTCAGTTCACGGACACCCACTTGTCTTGTGCGGACACCTAGCTGATTCCGGGGGGGGGCACTTGACCCCCTTGCCCCCTGCTGCGGACGCCCATGCGCTTGACTTTTATAACAATGAATCAATCCAGGGGCAGCTATGAAGCCCCTGTGTCGATGTCAATGATTAAGTCTTTTTGGGATGTGGAATCTCTGCAGGACTTCGAGGCTGCCTAGCTATAAAGGTGTTTAATCATTTCATCTGGAAGAATGTTTTTGGTATAGGTTTCATGGGCACAATTAACACCCAAAGACCAATTTTTCAACACCTGTTTGACAGGTGCATATCATTGCAATATTTTTTTTTTTTTTTGCCTTCATCAAGAGCACCTCTCTAGGGTTACGGTGGGAAGGCGCCACCCACCCCCAAAGACCATTTTTTCTGTACCTGTTTGACAGGTGCATATCATTGCAATTTTTTACAGAAAGGCTAATTCTTGCTTTCATCAAGATATATAGGGTGATGGTGGGAAGGCGCCACCGACACCCAAAGACCAATTTTTACGCACACGTTACTTCTATGCAAAGTCAAAGTGACACCAGAATGTATCCAAAAAATCTCTAATCTTGTTCCCATTGCACTACATTGTAACCTCATCATACATACTGGCTCCCCAGCTGTTGCTGAACAAAATAAAGGCAGCTTGCAGGGAAATGTCATATTTTTTTGGGCTTTATAAATGCAATTATTGCTGCAGCAGATGCTAGACATGGTACAGATCTGCCACTTTACTGGTAGACTAAGGGGCTTTCACTTTAAAAATCAAAAAATTACTGCTCATTTAAAAAATAGGATTTTTAAATACAGCTTACCTGTAAAATCCTTTTTTTGAGAGTACATCACGGTACACAGAGTATTCATTACATAGTGGGTTAGATAGGCACCATCGGTGATTGGACACTGGTTAACCCCAATTAAGGAGAAGTCCTCCCCTATATAACCTCCCCCATATGGGGAGGACCTCAGTTTTGTAGCAAAGCAATAGGTAACCACGTAAAACCCATAGAAGGGCGGGAGCTCTGTGTCCCGTGATGTACTCTCAAGAAAAGGATTTTACAGGTAAGCATACATCACGCAACACAGTGTATTCATTACATAGTGGGATGTCCCAAAGCAATGCTCATTTGAGGGGAGGGAGACACAGATCAGAAAATATAGACCGCAAACGGACCAGAGGAACTAAACTGCAGCCTGCAGTACACTGCGCCCGTAGGCGGTATCCTCTTGCCCTCTTACATCCACCTGATAGAATCTGGTAAATGTATGGACTGAAGACCAAGTTACAGCCTTACAGATCTGAGCCATAGAGGCCTGGTGATGCACTGCCCAAGAAGCACTAACAGCCCTAGTTGAATGCGCTTTCACATGAAAAGGAGGAGTCTTCCTCTTTATATCATAAGCCTGGAAAATAACCTGTCTAATCCATCTAGAAAGAGTGGATTTCGACTCTGCTTGGCCTTTCTTATTCCCATCTGGCAGAATAAACAAACAATCAGTTTTCCATATCTGAGCGGTTGCCTGCAGATAGACACTGACTGCTCTAACCACATCAAGAGTGTGCAAAGATTCTTCCTCCGCGGACTGCGGATCTGGAAAAAAGGATGGTAGGATTACATCTTGATTCAAATGGAATCCTGAAACTACCTTAGGAAAGATTAGGACGCATAACAATCCTGTCCTTGTGAATAATTAAATATCACTCTTTACAAGAAAAAGCTGCCAATTCCGATACTCTCCTAGCAGAAAATATGGCTATCAAGAAGACTAATTTTTTAGTCAAAAGCGCTAAAGGAGTCAGGTGCAGTGGCTCAAAGGGTTATCCCTGTAAAGCCGACAACACCAAATTCAAATCCCATGGGCATACTGGAGGTTTGACTGGCGGACTCAACCGCAGTGCCCCCTGAATAAAGGCCCGGACAAGGGAATGTGAAGCAATTGGCTTCTGAAAAAATACAGACAAAGCCAAACTTTGGACCTTGATAGTACTCAAAGCCAATCTCATTGCTAGGCCTGACTGAAGAAAGGTCAAGATTCTGCTATTCATATACCTTCTAGGATGCCATCCCCTGGGTTCACACCAGGAAACATATGCCTTCCAGATTTTGTAGTAAATAAGCCTGGAGGCCAGCTTTCTGGCATTGACCAGAGTGGAAAGGACTGACTCCGAGAGCCCACGGTCTTTTAAAATGTGGGTTTCAGCAGCCAAGCCGTCAAATTTAGACTTCGTAAAGCAGGGTGGCAAATCGGACCCTGTGTGAGCAGATCTGGCTGGAATGGGAGGACCCAAGGCCTGCCCACTGCCATCTTTACGATCTCTGCATACCAAGGTCGTCTGGGCCAAGCCAGAGCTACTAAAAGGACTGATCTTGCTTCCCTTTTGACCCTTCCCAGGAACCGCGGAAGAAGTGAGTTCAGAGGGAAGGCATACATTAGATTATACTGATCCAATGGGATTGTCAGAGCATCTGACCCCTGAGCAAGTACATCCCTTGTTCTGGACACAAATTTGTCCAGCTTCCTGTTGAATCTGGACGTGAATAGATCCACATCTGGTGTTCCTCACCTTTGACATATGGTTTGAAATATGTCGGGGTGTAGGGACCATTCTCCTGGGCATAATTGCCGGCGGCTTAAGAAATCCGCTTGCCAATTTTCCACTCCTGGGATGAATACTGCAGACAGGCAGGGAACATGGCTTTCTGCCCATGCAAGAATGCGATTCACCTACCTTTGGGCATCCAGACTTCTGGTGCCTCCTTGGTGATTGATGTAAGCCACAGCCGTGGCATTGTTGGATTGTATCCGAATAGGATGACCCTGTAGTCTGTAAGACCAGTCCATGAGGGCCAAGTAAATTGCCCGAATTTCTAGAATATTGATGGGCAAGCGTTTCTCGGTTGCAGACCATCTTCCTTGCGTGCATGTTTCTTCCAGAACTGCTCCCCAGCCTGTCAGACTGGCATCTGTGGTTACGATAATCCATTGTAGTGGAAGAAAGGCTTTGCCTTTCAAAAGATTTTTGGTTCGTAACCACCAATTGAGGCTTTTGCGTATCCTTGGGGATAGGCACATCGGAAGATCCAAGGCATGAGTCTTTTTGTTCCAAGCTGCGAGAATGCTTCTCTGCAGGGGCCTTGAGTGAAACTGGGCAAATGGAATAGCCTTGAAAGTGGCAACCATCTTTCCTAACAGTCTCATACATAGCCGAATGGATAGACTCTTTTTGCTTAATACTAAGCGGACTAGAGCTCTTAGCCTCAGAGCCTTGACCTTTGGCTCTGGTAGAAACACCCTACCTTGAGCGGTGTCTATGATCATGCCTAGATACTCCAACCTTGTTGAAGGTTGCAAAGAAAACTTTTCTAGGTTGATTATCCAGCCTAGTCTTTCCAAATATCTTACTGTCTTGAAGACAGCGCGGTTCAGGTGTGCCACCGATTTCTCTATGAGTAGCAAATCGTCTAGATAAGCTACCACAGTTATGCCCTGAGCTCTTAGATTTGCTAAGAGAGGGTCTAGAATTTTTGTAAAAATTCGAGGAGCTGTAGAGAGACCGAAAGGAAGGGCCACAAACTGGAAATGGCGCTGGTCTACCGCGAACCTTAAATATCTTTGATGAGCGGGAAAAATTGGCACATAGAGATATGCATCCTTGATATCTATTGATGCGATAAATTCTCCCCCCAGCAGGGTGGAGACCACAGAACGAATTGACTGCATTGGGAAGGATCGAATGTGTAGAAACTGATTCAGATCCTTTAGATCTAGGATGGGTCTGACATCTCCATTTGGCTTTGGAACGGTGAAGAGATTTGAGTAGAACCCTGAACCCTGATCTTTTGGGTTCATTACTACTATCACTCCCTGGGATAGTAAACGACCTAAGGCCAGTAGTAGCGGTTCTCGCTTTACTGGATCTTTAGGAACTCTTGACCTTAGGAAATGAGCTGGTGGAAGCTCTAGGAACTCTATTTTGTAACCTAGAGATACTGAAGAGACCACCCACTTGTCTTGAACCTCTTCCCGCCAGGCTCCTGAAAACTGTAGGATCCGAAAACTGTAGGAGCCTCCCCCCCACTCGGCCAAGTGGGGCGCCCCTTAACAGGGGCTCTGCTTGGCAGGCTTTCATCCCCAAGCCTTTTTCTGCCCTTGGGTGTAACCCTGGGCCTTTCCTCTGAAAGTAGATTGGGAAGGCCGTCGCCACTGCTTAAAGCCTGATGTTTCAGGGAAAGGGGAAAGAGACCTCTTAACTGGTAGGAGTGTAGATTTACCACCTGTAATTTTTTGAATAAAATTATCTAGGTCATCCCCAAATAGGCGTTCCCCTTTGAATGGGAAACCAGCTAAATATCTTTTGCATGAAAGCTCTGCTGCCCAACTTTTAAGCCAAAGGGACCTGTGCATGTGTACCAACCGGAGAGACAAACGAGATGCTTGCTGGGCAGAATCCAGAATGGCATCAATCATAAAACACAGCACCTGTGGAAGGTCTGCATAATTCTCCACTTGCTCACTGGGAAGGAGGCCAAGCATCTGCTTAACCTGTTCCTTGAGGAATTGACACAAACCCACAGTTGCGACTGTAGGTTGGACTACAGCGCCAGCCATGGAGAAGGAGGCTTTTAATAAAGTTTCCAGCTTTTTATCAGTTGGATCCTTAAACAGCTGAGCATTGTCCAGAGGGCAGGTCAGGTTTTTATTCACACAAGAGACAGCCGCATCCACGGATGAGACCTCCCACTTCTTGGTGAAGCTTTCCTCCAGAGGATAAAGCATAGAAAACCTTTTAGGAGGAGTAAACAGTTTATCGGGATGTCCCCAGTCCTCATACAACAATTTATCCATTAAAGGATGAATTGGAAAGGAAAAGGCAGTCTGTGGGATCCTTCTGACCTCCAGGGAAGAAACAGAGGATGTAGCGGCCTCAGCAGAGGGCATTTTAAATGTGGAATGCACTAGTTCAGTATAATACTGGATCTGCTTCTTGAGTGCCTGAGAGGAAGAAGCTCTCTCCTCTTCCTCTGAATCCTCAGACTGCTCTTGATCCCTATCTCTGGATAGGGATCTCTCCTCCTTGTCAGAAGAATCATCTGAAAGAGAAAGTACAGCAGAGGGAGGGGATCTACCCCTTTTTCTGCTATCTTTTAAGGAAGCTGAAATAAAATTCATAATTCTTCCCTCAAAACCCTCCAATGTAGCCCTAAGGAAATCCTCTGTAACATACGCTGGGGCTGTAACATTAGGAGAGGCTGCAAAACCTGACAGGGGCACGGACTCATCCTGTGAGGCTGGCTCCAGTCTTGCAGGGGGGGATGGTAATCTGCAGGCATCTTTAGGACCTCTAGACACAGGCGGTGACTTTCTTGTGCCTTTGTTACCTCCCCCCGAGACCCTCTTACGAGGAGACATAGTCCCAAGCTACAAAGCCGAGGTACTAGTACATATGCAGTCACTGTTGTGCTAAAAGTCTAACAATATACATATATGCTTAATACTGCACAACCTGATGCAGAGTAGGTGTCTTAGATTAGCCTGGATCCGACCACTTTAGGATGCTCACTGCCCACACTCTGTGTCCATCTGTTTACAGAGCTCTGAACGCTCTTGGCATTTAAATTAGCCACCTGGCGTCTGCACACCTGCAGTGGAGGAATTGAGTGATTTGGACACCAGCTTCACTGAGTGTGTATCTGAAAGGCACGTAAGTTTGCTCCTTACTCCCTCTTGTGGTGGAAATCAGGTAAGACATGCAACTACTCATTGAAGAAAATCCATTTGTAATATAAATATATATATACATAGGATTAACTTTTCTTACCTGTCCCCGCCGCAGGAACTGCTGAGAACAGACAGTTTCCAGTCTTCACCCATCACGGCAGGTAGCGTTGTGCCAACCTTCAGGGTTTTTTGGGTTCCTACTCAGAGAAACCTCTTACCTGGACCTGTAAAAGACTCTGCCAGAAACTTTTGTGTCACTGTTTTATTAGTACACCAAGCCTGGTTTTCTCATGCTCAGTCCTCCAAAGAGAGACTTACAGGCAAAACCTCGCTTCTTCGGATGACAAGGCCCGGGTACCATACCATCTTGGGAGTCAAAATATCGGCCCGAGATATGGATCTGGTCAGCATAGCCCTTTAAGCCCCCGCAGGGACCAAACTGGAGCTTTCTTCAAAGCACATGTTTTACGTGACCAACCACCTTAGACACTGGTGAAAAAACTGATGTCTTCCCCGTATGGGAGGGGTTATATAGGGGAGGAATTCTCCTTAATTGGGGTTAACCAGTGTCCAATCACTGATGGTGAGTATCTAACCCACTAAGAATACTCTGTGTCCCGTGATGCATGATCAAGAAATTACGTTTTTCACAAATTTTTTTTTTTTATTGATACATGTCTCCCAGGGCAGGACCCGGACCCCTACAACCATTGTATGCCCAATTACTTGCATATAAGCCTTCAAAATGGGCACTTGATTTTTGACGTATGGGTCCCATTGACTTTAATGGGGTTCGATGTTCGGGTCTGAACTTTCGCGGTGTTCGAAAGTTCTGATGCGAACTGGACAGGGGTCCATTCGGCCCATCCCTAGTCTGCACTAGTGGACAAAGAGGGAGATGCCTGTAAAGCCACATCCATTAACCACCTAACAACCGTCCCATAGCCGAATGACGGCTACAGGGCAGTTGCATAATTCTGGGAGGGCGTACAGTGACGTCCTCCCAGAATCCCGCTCTTGCATGCCCCCTGGGACGCGTACCCGAGAACATCCGTGACCACCGGGTCCAGAGGCTCATTGCGGCCGTTTACCATGTGATCGCTCCATCAAGTGACGGAGCGATCACTTTTAAACAAACCGGCGCCATATCATGACGCCGGTTCCTCTCTCCCCTCTGTGTACCGATAGGTACAGTGTGAGAGTAGAGGGGAGGGATCGGATGGCAGCAGCGCTGGGGGCTGGATCTGTAGTGCCCACAGCGCTGCTCTGTGACAATTGCAGTCACATCCAGCCATCCATCCATCCATGCTCAGCCATCCCTCCATACCCTGCAATACCCAGCAATACCCCGCAATACCCTGCAATACCCCGCAATACTCTGCAATACCCAGCCTTACTCTGCAATACCCAGACATACTCAGCCATAGTCTGCAATATCCAGCCATACTCTGCAATACTCGGTGATACCCAGCCATACTCTGCCATACCCAGTCATACTCCGCGATACCATGCAAAACCCTGCCATATTCAGCCATACCCAGCTATGTTCAGCCATGCTCAGCCATACTCGGCTGTAATCGGCCTCTGTATGTGGCCAGGCTGTGGAAGTCTCACACATGTGGTATCGCCGTACTCAGGAGGAGTAGGAGAATCTGTTTTGGGGTGTCATTTTTGGTATGTACATGCTATGTGTTAGAAATATTGTATAAATGGACAACTTTGTGTTAAAAAAAAAAAAAAAAAAGCGTTTTAACCACCGCCCGCCGTCATATGACGTCCTTTGACTTTGTGTGGGGATATCTGAATGATGCCAGCAGCTACATGCATCATTCAGATATCTGCTTTTTCAGCCGGCAATTCCCTACACCATAAGAATGATCATAGCGGCTATTTCGCTGCTTGATCGCTCTTACGGTCGGCGAGAGGGGACTCCCCCCTCCCACCACCCTCTGGTGCTTCTACCGACTCACCGCTACGATCGAAGCCAGGATCGTTTTTTAAAAATTTTTTTATTTCAGGCTTCCCTAGCCTAGAGGTGAGATGTGGGGTCTTATTAACCCCATATCTCAGTGTAAAGAGGACCTGTCATGCCATACTCCTATTACAAGGGATGTTTACATTCCCTGTAATAGAAATAAAAGTGATCAAAAAATGAATTTTTTGGAAAAAAGTGTCAAAGTAAAATGAACAATAAAATTTTTTTTTTTTAAAGCGCCCCTGTCTCCGTGTGCTCGTATGCAGAAGAGAATGCATATGTAAGTCTCGCCCACATATGAAAATAGTATTCAAACCACACATGTGAGGTATTGCTGCGATTGTTAGAGCGAGAGCAATAATTTTGGCCCTAGACCTCCTCTGTAACTCAAAACATGTAACCAGTAAAAATTTTTATAGCGTCGTCTATGGGGATTTTTAAGTAGCGAAGTTTGGCGCCATTCCAATTTTGAAGGGTGACATGTTAGGTATCTATTTAATCGACGTAACTTCATCTTTCACAATATGTAAAAACATTGGGCTAACTTTGCAATTAAATATAAATAAATCAGCGCGTATATGTGAAAAACTACAAAGCAGCTGTACACCAAGGTCAAACAATCAAATCCCTTAGTTCAAATGTATAAAAGAGGGTATAAAATATTAAAGTAAAAAACTTCTAGGGACAAGATACAGAAATAAAAACGTCCAGTCCATCAATATAATATAACATATCATATAGTCCTTTGATCAATAAATGAGATGAAGCAGTAATAATGTCCAAATAATTAGTGAGGTTCCACCATACGTGACAGCATGCCAATGATGTGATTAGTAAGTGTGCCCAACACCGATACACTGGATGGCCTCTCACCTGATGACCAGGACCCTTAAGTTATAGAGGGTCAATAAAGCATTCCCATACGGGTCAAACAACAGGAAATCCAATTTCAGATGCCTAAGATTCCGTCAGGTGACACTGGGCTGTGGGTGAGGATGGCTCTAACATGGCATATGCAATATAAAAAAGGGACAAAATAGTGCTCTCCGTATAGTCCAATTTATTAATAAAGGATAAAAGGTTTGCACTTACATGGATGGCACTTCACAAGTGCCAGGATGTAAACAGCAGAAAATACAATCAAAGATGCCGCCGTGTAAAGACACGGAGTGGAGCATGCGCGGTAGCAGCGGGTGACGTCACGCCGTTACGTTCTGGACGCGTTGCGTCCCAGTGGGCGGGGACTTCTTCAGCAGATGACTAGACTACGTGGGCACCCGCGCTATAAAGAGGTAAGTTGCCATAGCGACGGTAAACACTCCATTTGAGAAGAGAATCCGGAAGTGTCCCCTTACACAGCAAACGGGGCAAACGGAAACCAATCTCTGTGTGTTTATCGCTTATAATTCAACCACATAGGCAAAATGCAGTGAATAAATGGCAAATATAAATGGCAAAAATAAAATGAAAAACATGGACAATTTAATATAAAATAAAAATTCCGTATTGAATCTACATGATAAAAACATAGGAAATATATATAAAAATGATGTAATAATATATCATTTTAAAAAACGATAATTTCTTTTAAATTCCTGTATCAATTCAGCAATAAATAATATCAGAACAATTATCGTATACGTCAACCGCTGTCACCGACTGCTCCAGTACAAAGAAATATATAAACAATAAAACTCAATCTGTTACTTGCTCAAAAATTATTATCGATCAGAAATGAAACAGTTGGTATCGAACTCTACATTTAACCCTTCAGGGCACATAACTCTCGTCTCATATATCCAATATGATTCTCTTTTGCTTAATTGTCTAATGAAATTACCCCCCCTCCAGTGCTTAGTAACCCTTTCAATGCCCCAGAATTTTAAACCCTTAGGATTTTGTTGATGAAAGGCCTTAAAATGTCTGGATACATTGTGGGTCTTGAGACCTTTTTTAATATTGTTGACATGCTCCGCCAATCTAACATGTAGAGGTCTTGAAGTTCTGCCTACATACTGGAGTCCACAACTGCACTCCAGCATGTAGACAACTCCCACCGTATCGCACGTGATTAATTGTCTGATCTCATACTCCTGGTTAGTGGCTGAGGCCAGAAATTTTTTCAGTTTTTTGATATTCCCTTTGGCATGCCTGCAGGGGACGCATCTACCACAAGCATAAAAGCCTCCCAAAAAAGAAAAAAGCTTATCTGACGTGGGGACTGGCGGGTTAAGAACTCCAGGAGCTAAGCGATCCCTTAGTGTAGGGGCTTTCTTATAAATAAATTGGGGCCTATCAGGTAGTACAGGACCTAAAACTTTATCCTGCTTTAATATTGCCCAGTTTTTTTGGATAATTTTCTCAAACTTACGATATTGGATGTTATAATCCAACACCATTTTGAAATTGTGATTGTCACTGGTAGGAACCTTAGAGGATCCAGCAATAAGTTCTTTTCTATCCAGTGACATGACTCTAGACACCTCCTCATCAAGTACTGTTTAGTAGGAATGGGTGGAAGGCGCGTGATCAGACGCTTACATCAAGAAATGTATGGTTTATTTATGTAAAAGAATACAGACATATAGTCATATAGATATAAAATCATACAAATACTACATAATATTATAAAATAAAAGGAAAAACAGGTAACAAAATAAGTACTAGGAAGTTAAAATTGGGGTGTGCCCATATTGAGGCAGGTATGTAAGAAAGGCTGACGCGTTTCGAGGAAAACCTCTTCATCAGAGCCAGGAGAACTGGAGCACAGTCTGTATGGGCCGGTAGGCCGACATGTGTACATGGGGAGAGGTGGTGTTGCTAGTAGGAGGATGTGTCCTGTGATGGACAATTGATTATTCCAAGATCCATACCCAGGTGTTCTAAATGGGGTATAAATAAGAACAATATATACCGTACACTACAGACTGGAGACGTAAGATAAGTTTACATTGAAAAATGCATTCATAAAATGATAAAAAGTATATAATATAAATATATTAGAAATAAAAATTACCATATCAGTACAAAAAATTAATGATAGGTAGTGGGATTTTGAAGCACAGACCATGAGATTGTAGTCTAAATACATACAAATGGAAAAATCTACGCATACATAAGTGTACACACACAAACTCGTGTACACATACATGCATATACATACACGTGCATAATACAAACGCATGTAAATGCATAAAAAAAATAAAAAAATAAACACATATGCATATGAGAGGGGGGGGGCGATGGTAAATGAAGTAAAAAGTGCACTGAGACACATTGAGAGATGTTGTCTCTCCGCATGGTAAAACCGGTTGTGCTTTTGTCCAAAGGACATGCGCATGCGTGTAAAAAACTCTGCCAGCACGTAAAACGCTGTGCTGGAACAGATATGTGGAGGTATGCCCCTATTCACTGAAAGACTTTTATGTACATTTGATATATGCATTTTTGTATATATTTTTGTGGATTTCCATTTGAATGAACACATTTCTGTTTTTGCACAAACCACATGGCCATCTTTTGTGCCCCCATTTGTGCTTTCAGTGAATAAGGGCATACCTCCACATATCTGTTCCAGCACAGCGTTTTACGTGCTGGCAGAGTTTTTTACACGCAAGCGCATGTCCTTTGGACAAAAGCACAACCGGTTTTACCATGCGGAGAGACAACATCTCTCAATGTGTTTCAGTGCACTTTTTACTTCATTTACCATCGCCCCCCCCCCCCCCTCTCATATGCATATGTGTTTTTTTTTTTTTTTTTATGCATTTACATGCGTTTGTATTATGCATGTGTATGTATATGCATGTATGTGTACACGAGTTTGTGTGTGTACACTTATGTATGCGTAGATTTTTCCATTTGTATGTATTTAGACTACAATCTCATGGTCTGTGCTTCAAAATCCCACTACCTATCATTAATTTTTTGTACTGATACAGTAATTTTTATTTCTAATATATTTATATTATATACTTTTTATCATTTTATGAATGCATTTTTCAATGTAAACTTATCTTACGTCTCCAGTCTGTAGTGTACGGTATATATTGTTCTTATTTATACCCCATTTAGAACACCTGGGTATGGATCTTGGAATAATCAATTGTCCATCACAGGACACATCCTCCTACTAGCAACACCACCTCTCCCCATGTACACATGTCGGCCTACCGGCCCATACAGACTGTGCTCCAGTTCTCCTGGCTCTGATGAAGAGGTTTTCCTCGAAACGCGTCAGCCTTTCTTAAATACTTGCCTCAATATGGGCACACCCCAATTTTAACTTCCTAGTACTTATTTTGTTACCTGTTTTTCCTTTTATTTTATAATATTATGTAGTATTTGTATGATTTTATATTTATATGACTATATGTCTGTATTCTTTTACATAAATAAACCATACATTTCTTGATGTAAGCGTCTGATCACGCGCCTTCCACCCATTCCTACTAAACAGTCCTTTACAGACCACCCCTGGTCAGCTAAGGCAGCGGGACACGCTCCATCATCTCCCCCAGTCCTATCTCTGACTACAATACTACCTTTGTTTTACAGCAAACGATCTCACAAGCGCAGGAGTATTTTTCACTATATCTTGTTCACACTTTTGCATGCACCTCCTCATCAAGGATGGACCTATCATAACCCTTTTGAACAAACCTGGAGGAGAGGACTTGGGATTGATTCACAAAATCATCTAAGGTGGTACAATTACGGCACAACCTAATATATTGACCCCTGGGGATGTTACACAGCCAAGAGCTGTGATGACAACTCCCCAGGGGAATATAAGAGTTGCGATCTGTTGGTTTAAAGTAATTAGTGAGAATAAACTGATCATGTTTAATACTAATGGATAGATCTAAAAACACAACCTTTTCGGAACTAATGGTCCATGTTAGAGATATGTTCTTCGTATTGTTATTAAGTGATTCAATGAAATCATCCAATCCAGATCTTTCACTGTTCCAAATAAGGATAAGATCATCAATGAATCTCCTGTAGCATACTAACTCAGGGGGGCGATGGCGGAATACTGCCTCATCCTCCCAGTGGGCCATGAATATATTAGCCACACTGGGAGCGAAGCGAGCCCCCATAGCGACACCTCTGGTCTGTAAATAAAATTCTCTATTGTACCAAAAAATAGTTCCTTGTAAGACAAAAATCTAGACAACTCAAAAGAAACTCCTGATGCCCTCCAGATAAAGAAGATGAGGCCAGGGCCCATTCTACTGAGGCCATCGCATCCTGATGGCCAATAATGGTGTACAGAGAACTTACATCTGCTGTAACTAAAAAAGTAGAAGGGGAACATTTCAAAGTGTCTAGAATTTGGATGATGTGTTTGGTATCCTTCAAAAATGCTGGGGTTTGGGGGGGGGGCGTGGCTAGCCGGCGCGGTGTATGGACGCTCACTGAAAGAGCTCCTCTCTGCCAAGGGCCATCAGATACTCAAACAGCGACTTCCAGCCTAGGAATTTCACAGCCACCTAAGCGGTTCAGCTGGGGGAACATCAGAGATAACTTCCAGGAAAAGAAAAGAGGATATTTACCCCAATAAGCTGCCTGATTACTTCATGTGGCAGCGGCAGTCTCCTGAGCAAGATGGCGGCGGCAAGCAGGGGAAAGGCACACGAGGCTCTCACTCACAGAACGGCGCTGCACAGGGGAGAAGATCAAGCAGAGCATACACTTCACCTACTGCTGAGCAGTACTCCCTGCCTCCATCAGCTTCATCCAGCCCAGCCAAAAACAAGCCAAAGTTGGATCACACAGAGGAGGAAGATGATGAGTAGGGATGAGCCGAACACCCCCCTGTTCGGTTCGCACCAGAACATGCGAACAGGAAAAAAATTCGTTCGAACACGCGAACGCCGTTAAAGTCTATGGGACACGAACATGAATAATCAAAAGTGCTAATTTTAAAGGCTAATATGCAAGTTATTGTCATAAAAAGTGTTTGGGGACCCGGGTCCTCCCCCAGGGGACATGGATCAATGCAAAAAAAAGTTTTAAAAACGGACGTTTTTTCAGGAGCAGTGATTTTATTAATGCTTAAAGTCAAACAATAAAAGTGTAATATCCCTTTAAATTTCATACCTGGGGGGTGTCTATAGTATGCCTGTAAAAGGGCGCATGTTTCCCGTGTTTAGAACAGTCTGACAGCAAAGTGACATTTTGAAGGAAAAAACACATTTAAAACTACCGCGGCTATTGCATTGCCGACAATACACATAGAAGTTCATTGATAAAAACGGCATGGGAATTCCCCACAGGGGAACCCCGAACCAAAAAAAAAAAAAAAAAAATGATGTGGGAGTCCCCCTAAATTCCATACAAGGCCCTTCAGGTCTGGTATGGATATTAAGGGGAACCCCAGCCAAAATTTTAAAAAAAAATTGACGTGGGGTTCCCCCTAAATTCCATACCAGACCCTTCAGGTCTGGTATGGATTTTAAGGGGAACCCCGCGCCAAAAAAAAAAAAAAAAACGGCGTGGGGTCCCCCTAAAAATCCATACCAGACCCTTATCCGAGCACGCAACCTGGCAGGCCGCAGGAAAAGAGGGGGGGACGAGAGTGCGGCCCCCCCCCCTCCTGAACCGTACCAGGCCACATGCCCTCAACATTGGGAGGGTGCTTTGGGGTAGCCCCCCAAAACACCTTGTCCCCATGTTGATGAGGACAAGGGCCTCATCCTCACAACCGTGGCCGGTGGTTGTGAGGGTCTGCGGGCGGGGGGCTTATCGGAATCTGGAAGCCCCCTTTAACAAGGGGACCCCCAGATCCCGGCCCCCCCCCTGTGTGAAATGGTAAGGGGGTACTTACCCCTACCATTTCACTAAAAAACTGTCAAAAATGTTAAAAATGACAAGAGACAGTTTTTGACAATTCCTTTATTTAAATGCTTCTTCTTTCTTCTTTCTTCCTTCATCTTCTTCTTCTTCTGGTTCTTCTGGCTCTTCTGGTTCTTCCTCCGGCGTTCTCGTCCAGCATCTTCTCCGCGGCGTCTTCTATCTTCTTCTCCTCGGGCCGCTCCGCACCCATGGCATGAGGGGGGAGGCTCCCGCTCTTCTCTTCATCTTCTTCTCTTCTTCATCTTCTTCTTCTTCTTCTTCTTCTTCTTCCTTCTTCTCTTCTTCTCTTCTTCCTGTCTTCTCCGGGCCGCTCCGCAATCCATGCTGTGGCATGGAGGGAGGCTCCCGCTGTGTGACGGCGTCTCTTCGTCTGACGGTTCTTAAATAACGGGGGGCGGGGCCACCCGATGACCCCGCCCCCCTCTGACGCACGGTGACATGACGGGACTTCCCTGTGGCATTCCCCGTGACGTCACAGGGAAGTCCCTCAAGTCACCGTAAAATGTAAAAGGCTTAAACAGCCCATACAAACGGCAAATGGCCTGGAAAGAAGCTAAAAGTCTTCACTGTGATGTGATATGTTTCCAAGAAACCCACTTTGCAGTAAACAAACTGCCTAACTTTCAAAATCGCCAATTCCCACACATCTTCCAAGCAAATTACACCTCAAAAAAAAGGGGTGTCGCCATAGCTATCAAAGACACTGTGCAATTCCAGAGTCTAGATATCCATTCGGACATTTCAGGCAGATTCATCATCCTAGTATGTGAACTGAACGGCAAAAAATTCACCTTAGTCAACATTTATCTTCCAAGCACCAAACAACTATCCTTTCTAAAAAAAGTATGGAAAAAAGTCTCATTGATGCAACAAGGTCATACCATTCTGTGTGGAGACTTTAACGCTGTCCCTAACAGAGATCTAGATGTTTCCAGCCAGACCAAGCATTCAAGAATCAGAGTGACTCTGAAAGAATTCATATCATCCTCCGGTTTGTATGATGTCTGGAGGTGCCAACATTCCTCAGAAAAGGACTTCACTTTTTTTCCAGCGTTCACCATACATATTCACGTATAGATTTGTTTTTAGTAGATAAATTTATCCTACAACAGATTACTAAATCTGAACTACATTGTATTACGTGGTCGGACCATGCTCCGATATCAGTGGTCGTGGGGGATCGCTGTGCCGAGACCAGGGCTAACAGATGGCGCAATGACATTTTCACTTTATCCCAACCGCAAAATCTAACGAAAATCGAAAAAGCAATTAAAGAATTCTTTGCCATCAACGCCCCCTCGGTCAGCGACCCCTTCACACTATGGAATGCTCATAAAGTTTATATAAGAGGTCTACTCATACAGATGAGTGCTAGAGCAAAAAGACAAAGATTAGAAAAACTCAATACTATACTAGCTCAAATCCAACAGTTAGAAAACTTAAATAAACAACATACCACACAAAATACGAGAGAAGCATTGTTCATGTCCAGGCAAGAACTGCGAACTCTCCTAATATCACGTCATATAGATACAGACATATAGATACGGGAATGATACGGGAATGAAGCAGGAAAGTCCCTAGCCACACAATTAAAAGAAAAAACTATTAAACAAAAAATCTCCTACCTCACTAACCCCAAATCCAACAAAAAAGTTAACAACCCACAAGAATTAGCCGATGCATTTAGCGATTACTATGAAGAACTATATAATCTTAACAAGGACCCAGACACTTTTCAGCCCAATGACACGGTGATTTCAGAATTTCTGGAGTCAATACATCTCCCTAAAATATTACCAGAGGATTTGGCATATATAAACCAACCATTTACGCTAAAAGAAACAAATGACGCCATCAAACGCCTCCCCCGCAACAAAGCCCCGGGCCCGGACGGTTATTCTTCAGAATATTATCAACTATTTTCCCCCATTCTAACTCCCCACTTACTCCCTGTTTTTGAAGCTGCAACAACTACAGCAAAATTTCCCCCAGAAATGCTTACAGCCACAATCATAACTCTCCCTAAACCAGGCAAAGAACCCAACCTTCCACAAAATTTTCGGCCAATATCCTTATTAAATGTAGATGTTAAACTGCATGCTAAACTGATAGCAAAAAGATTATCACGCATTTTACCCAACTTAATAAACTATGACCAGGTGGGATTTGTGATGGGTCGCCAGACCACAGATGCCACCAGAAGAATGTTAAATCTTCTTCATTTGGTGGAGGAGAACAAAGAGCCTTCTCTGCTTCTAGCCTTGGATGCAGAGAAGGCCTTTGATAGAGTGCATTGGGGTTACTTGTCCAAAGTCATGGATAAGTTTGGTCTGGTCGGTCCATTGCAAAATGCAATAATGGCATTATATTCTTCACCATCCGCATTTGTGTATACAGAAGGCATGTTCTCTAAACCATTTCTCATCACAAACGGAACAAGACAGGGGTGCCCTTTATCCCCCATAATTTTTACCATGCTTATGGAACCATTAGCGGAAAAAATTAGATCCCATCCCTCCATACACGATATCACGTCACAAGAACATCACCACAAGATCTCATTATTTGCATACGATGTTATTCTAACCTTATCGAACCCAGACAAATCATTACCCACAGCACATGAAGTCCTTGCACAATTCAGTAAAATATCTTATTATAAAGTTAATGCATCCAAATCCAGCATTTTAGGAATACATATACATAAAAAACTTGAAAACCACCTCAAACACTCCCTACCATATCCCTGGACAAACGAATGAATCAATTACCTAGGTATTAAGCTCACTTACCCAGTATCAAAAACATACACCATTAATTATAACCCACTTCTATCCTCCCTTCAGCCAGAACTATCTAGACTAGGGAAGCATCACTTGACGTGGCTAGGCCGAATAGCAGCATACAAAATGCTCATCCTACCGAAATTAATATACATATTCAGAGTTTTACCAATACCAGCACCAGCATCATTCTTTAGATCAATGCAAAAACAATTATCTAACTTTGTATGGGCAGGGAAAAGACCAAGATGCTCCCCTGAAACTCAAACTAAAAACAAAACGGTTGGAGGCATGGGTTTACCAATTCTGAAAGACTATCACACAGCGGCAGTTCTGGACCAACTTAAAAATTGGTTCTCTAACCCTACTATTAAACCATGGTGCCACTTGGAAACTGCACGTTTAAACAAGACATCACCATTATCATTTCTAATGGCCAATAAAGCACATAAGCAAAATAGAAGACCCCTTCCACTAACCATGCAAGCGATATTACAATCTTGGGAAGAGATCAACCTTACAGGGAATGAATTTTACCCCTCAACAATGATACTCATTCCCCTTGACACACTGCAATGGATAATTCCCAACATTAACCTTCGCAACTGGTACAAGGCAAACATAAAAAATATATGGGACATCATGTGTGGCAATAGACCGTTACCGTTTAGCAAGATACAAGAGAAATTTAATCTCAATACTTCCGAATTCCTAACATATACCCAGATTACTTCATACCTTCAAGAGGCTAAGGCCACACATGAGCCCATAGTGGAGAAAATGTGGACCTTCCTCCAATCCAAGAACCCCACTATAAAAGGAATAAAATTGATCTACAAATATCTTCATTCTAAAGATGTGTTTATAAAAAATAACAAGATTCTCAAATGGGAAAGGGAATTAGGCAAAGAGTTCACAGACTTACAATGGAAACAGGCGATCACTAACAATCGCAAATTCTCCAGATGTGCTAATTATGAGGAACTATCACAAAAACTATTGATAAGATGGTACTACACACCGTATATAACGGCAAAATTCTCTAAAGACAACTCCAATCTATGCTGGAGAGGGTGCGGACAGATAGGGACCCTGGCACATATGCTATGGTCATGCCCAGTAATCAAAAAATTTTGGTGGAGGGTCCATGATTTGCTCTCTAAAATAACAAATAGCACGGTAGCCCCAAACATAGAACAAGCTATTGTAGGACTAAATATGGACCTGTTTAAACCTGAACATAGATGTATAGTAACACAAGTCTTGCTGGCAGCAAAAATGGAACTAATATATAGATGGAAATCTGTTGATGTACCTACTATTGAAGATATAAAATTAAAACTTAACACTATAATAGAATATGAAAAAATTCTAGCATACAGGGATGGTGCCTTTTCAAAGTTTGAATCTAACTGGTCCCCATGGAAACTTCTTCTCTCCTCTAATTATCTGTTTTAATTCCTTTATTTACCACTTAAACTAGCTGAACCAGTAAGCTATACAAGTAACATATCTAAGTGTTCCCCGAATCATACTGACCTTTTTTTTGGAATGTTTACTGGATTGATAATACAGTTGGAGGGGGGTGATTCCTGTGTGAGCACAGTGTGTTCCCATTGGGGTGCCCGGGAATCCCCCTTTCCCTTGATATATACTTGGTACTTCCTATTACATATCCAAATCACTCTGGGACACAAGTAACCAATCCTACTTCACAGTTTCTTTATAACAATAAAGCAATAATATCTAAGATATGTTAATATCGCTACGCACATATTTAAAGTGTATATTAAAATTTGTTTCTATTACTATTTTTGATTGCTCTCTGTACAGATAGTACAGGTTTGTTTCATATTCTTCCTGTATGATTGCATTTATTTGTAATTGCACTAAAAACCTTTTCAATAAAAATTATTTGAACAAAAAATGCTGGGGTTTGCATAACTAGAGGCTGTAAAAAGAAATCAATATATTGTCCTAACCTAGCAGAAACAGAATCGATCCCATTAACGATGGGTCGTCCTGGAGGCCTAACAGCATCTTTGTGCATTTTAGGTAAAAAATAAATAACAGGTGTTCTGCAAAATAAAGGGTCCAAATATAAGGCTTCTTTTTTGTTAAGGATTCTCCGATCTTTACCGTCCTCTACAATGTTATGCAATTCATCCTTAAAAATAAGCATAGGGTCCCTATTCAGGACCTGATAAGTATCCTGGTCCGATAATAAACGACTCATTTCATTTTGGTAATATTCTGTACTGAGAATGACTAACCCGCCTCCCTTATCCGCAGGGCGGATAACAATGTCCTTATGGTCCGTCAAGGACTTGATGCCCCGCTTGATAAATAGCGGATCAGACACTCTCTCAACCTGTAATTTTTCTAGGTCATTAGAAACCATATTTTTAAAAACTTCCAAATGTTTATTATCGGAGATTTGAGGATTAAAAATAGACCTATTTCGTAAAGAAGAGTAATTCTGTGCCAAGGGTTTAGATCCATGAGAAGGTTGTGAAAAAAAAATATTTTTTCATGTTGAGAGTTCTTATGTATTTTTGAATACTCACATAGGTATTGAATTTGTTAAGATTTTTAATAGGAGCGAATTTAAGACCTCGGTCAAGAACTCTGATTTCATCTTCATTCAGAACAACATGACTGAGGTTATAAATTCCTTTACCTGCTACGGTCTGGACTTTTTGTACTCGCTTCCCCCCTCTCCTTCCTCTCTTTGTTTTCGCTTTCGGGGAGGGCCGGGGTTTGGGGGTGTGTATGGTGCAGGCTGTCTCCAAGGTTCCCCTTGAGCTGCTTGGTATTGCGAGGGGGGGTACCTCTGTGCCCCCCTTTGGCCTAAAAAATCATTGTTATCATATGGGGCATACTCGGCGAGTGGAGCATATCTGTTATGTGTAGGAGTAGATCTATCGTAAGATTGACAGGGATAACCCCTGTCAAAATTGTTACTTCTATCATTTTGGGAAGAATGCCCAGCTTGATAAGAGGGGGGGTCATATTGGTATGTCCCTCTAGGATAGTTCATATCTCGAGTATGAGCCTTGGGGCCTCCTCCTCTCCCTTTCCCTCTCGTATTTTTCCCTCTTTTGTTGTTAAATTTCCTATACCCATTGTTATTAGGAAGGGATTGGGACTCATTTGCGCGGGAGAGATCATATTCATATACAGGGTTAACTCGAGGAGTATTCAAATGCACCGTTCCAGTGCTGGATTGACTAGTCTGGATTTACTGAGCTGTGTCTTCTATAGTGGGGGTATTTTGCCATTTAAAAATCACCCCGCCATTAAAGTCATCAAAATCCCTAATGAATTTTTTCTTCTTTTTGTTCTGGGATTCCAAATCCCATTTGATGAGTTTATTTTTAAGTTTACCTGATAATTTCAGAAACTCATCACTATCCTTTAAAGATTCAATATTGTGGGTGATTTCATTGATTTGTGAGTCGAGAGCTGCCATTCTCTTTCTCTTTCGTATCAAAAGAAATTCCAGCAACTCAAAGCCTCTTTTAACAAAAAAATCACTCCATTCAGACATAGACTGTACATCCGTAAGACCATCATTAGGGGGCAAATCCCACCTAAGACGTCTCGGAATAAGTCTAGCCGCCAAATATTGTTCAAAGGATGTGATGTCCCACCAGGTTTTAATCTTTTTCTCATAAATATGACCTAATTTTCATAATGTTTGAGGTAGGTCATTATGAGATTCAAATGTGGGATTGGATTTCCTGGTGTTTGACCCGTATGGGAATGCTTTATTGACCCTCTATAACTTAAGGGTCCTGGTCATCAGGTGAGAGGCCATCTAGTGTATCGGTGTTGGGCACACTTACTAATCACATCATTGGCATGCTAACTTTGCAATGACCGCCATTGTATTCTCTAGGGTCTTTGCTAAAAAAAACATATATAATGTTTTGGGGTTCTATGTAATTTTCTAGCAAATAAATGATGATTTTTACATGTAGGAGAGAAATGTCAGAATTGGCCTGGGTGCTCCAGAACGCCTCAAAGTGCTCCCCTGCATGTTGGGCCTCTGTATGTGACCACGCTGTGTAAAAGTCTCACACATGGGGTATCGTCATACTCGGGAGTAATAGCAGAATGTGTTTTTGGGGTGTAATTTTTAGTATGCATATGCTGTGTATGAGAAATAACCTTCTAATATGACAATTTTGTGAAAAAAAAAAAGAAAAAGAAAAAAAACTTGATTTTGCAAAGAATTGTAGGAAAAAATGACAACTTCAAAAAACTCACCATACAATACCTTGGAATGTCTTCTTTCCAAAAAGGGGTCATTTGGGGGGGGGGGGGTATTTGTACTTTTCTGGCATGTTAGGGTCTCAAGAAATTAGGCTGTCAGTACTTCAGGTGTGATCAATTTTCAGATATTGGCACCATAGCTTATGGACTCTATAACTTTCACAAAGACCAAATAATATACACCAATTTGTACTTATTTTTACCAAAGATATGTAGCAGTATACATTTTGGCCAAAATTTATGAAGAAAAATTACTAATTTGCTAAATTTTATAACAGAAACAAAGAAAAATTATTTTTTTTTACAGAATTTTCAGTCTTTTCAGTCTTTTTTCTTTTATAGCGCAAAAAATAAAAAAACCCAGCAGTGATTAAATACCACCAAAAGAATGCTCTATTTTGTGTAAAAAAAAGTAAGACTAATTGTCATTCAAAATGTGAGAGCACCGAAAGCTGAAAATTGGTCTGGTTAGGAAGGGGGTTTAAGTGCCCAGTGGTCAAGTGCTTAAGGCATGTCTTCTAGACCACAGTTACCACAGACACCAATGCAATAGACTAGGAGGCACATTGCAACCAGATGTTGGTTCAAGAGAGATGGGCGTTCAATGTGGCAAACATCATCGCAAATATCCTGGAGATCCAGGCAGCTTATCTCGCATCAACATTATTTGCTCTCTCAGATTAACCGCTTCAGCCCCGGAAGATTTTACCCCCTTCCTGACCAGAGCACTTTGCGATTCTGCACTGCGTCGCTTTAACTGACAATTGCGCGATTGTGCGACGTTGCACCCAAACAAAATTAACGTCCTTTTTTTCCCCACAAATAGAGCTTTCTTTTGATGGTATTTGATCAAAACACAATTTTTTTTTACTTTTTGCTATAATAAATATCCCCCAAAAATATATTAAAAAAATATTTTTTTCCTCAGTTTAGGCCGATATGTGTTCTTCTTCAAATTATGGTAAAAAAAAAAATCACAAGTAGTGTATATTGATTGGTCTGTGCAAAAGTTATAGCGTCTACAAAATAGGGGATAGTTTTATGGCATTTTTATTATTATTTTTTTTATTAGTAATGGCGGTGATCTGCAATTTTTTTAGGGACTGCGAAATTATGGTGGACACGTCAGACAATTTTGACAAATTTTTGGGACCATTGGCATTTATAGTGCTAAAAAATGCATTGATTACTGTAATAATGTCACTGGCAGAGAAGGGGTTAACACTAGGGGGCGATCAAGGGGTTAATTGTGTTCCCTAGTGTGTGTTCTAACTGAAGGGGGAGGGGACTGCATAGAGGAGATGACAGATTGCTGTTCATACTCTGTATGAACAAACGATCTGTCTCTTCTCCCCTCAGAGAACCGGAAACTGTGTGTTTTACACACACAGATCCCGGTTCTCGGTGTGCCCCGAGCGATCGTGGGAGCCCGGCAGTGATCGCGACCACTGGGCATTTACATCGGCCCCGTGGGTGAGCAGGGGGCACGCTCTCCCCTAGTGGCCAAAATTGGAAGCGACATAACATGACGGCGATTCGCGCAGCCGAGCCATGTTGCCGCAGTACAACTGCAACGGCTGGTTGACAAGCGGTTAAGGACAAATCAGTTCTGATTCAGATAGACAATAGAGCTGCAATATCATACATGTATCACCAAGGCGGAACACACAACAGTTCCTTACTAAGGGAAGTGGAACCCATCTTCATTTGGGCAGAGGGGAATCTAAAGGACCTAAGAGTAGTCTATATTCCAGCCCACTTAAACACAAATGCCAATCATCTATCCCAAGGATTCCTGGATCCCAACAAATGGTCCCTACAACCAAAGTTATTCAGTTGGATTGTGGGGCAGTGGACCTTTCCTGAACTGCATCCTTTTGCTACAGCAAGCAATAACCAAGCTGCAGAGGTTTGTTTTACATCCACCTCACCCTTGGGCAGAAGCAATAGGTACCCTGTCAAGTCCTTTGGCATGCAATCTAATTTAGGCCTCCTCCGGCCTTCTACTTCAAATTTTCTTTAGCGTCCAGCCTCCGGTAAATATTCCTCTGATGCCTTTTCTTCTGGCTCGAGGCATTACACCCATCAGAATCCTCACAGATTGAACCTTCGTATTAGAATGTTAAAACACAGAGGATTAGGATTAGGATGATCCTCCAGAGATGTTTCAACTCTGCTCAAAGCACAGGAGCCTTCAACGAACAATATGTATGACAGGGTTTGGAATAAGTTTATATCTTTCCCTAATGTCAAAACTTCAATCCTGATGTACCCTCTTCTTCCCAACTCCTTGATTTCCTGCAAACAGACCTGATTTAGAATGAGTCTGGGTTTACACTGGTGTGACACGACAGCCGTCCTACTTTGGATCCGACTGTGCCCTGCGACTTGAAGCCAACATACGTCCGACTTTCAATGAACAGGGATCTGACTTGGATCCCCGCCAATACCAGGCACTGTTTGGTATGAATTTTGAGGGGGAACTCCATGCCAAATTTTAAATAAAAAACCGGCATGGGTTCCCCCTCCAAGAGCATACCAGGCCCTTCGGTCTGATATGGATTTTAGGGGGAACCCCTACGCCGAAAAAACAGCATGGGGGTCCCCCCAAATCCATACCAGACCCTTATTCGAGCACACAGCCCGGCCGGTCAGGAAAAGGGGTTGGGACAAGCGAGCGGCCCCCCTCCTGAACCGTACCAGGCCGCATGCCCTCAACATGGGGAGATGGGTGCTTTGGGGCAGGGGGAGCGCCCTGCGCCCCCCGCCCTAACGCACCTTGTCCCCATGTTGATGAGGACAAGGGCCTCTTCCCGCAACCCTGGTCGTTGGTTGTGTGGGTCTGCGGGTGGGGGGCTTATCGGAATCTGGGAGACCCCTTTATTAAGGGGGCCCCTAGATCCCGGCCCCCCACCCTATGTGAATGAGTATGGGGTACATCGTACCCCTACCCATTCACCTAGGAAAAAAAGTGTCAATAAAAAAACACACTAGACAGGTTTTTAAATTAATTTATTAGGCAGCTCCGGGGGTCTTCTTACGACTTCAGGGATCTCTTCCAACTTCTCCACACTCTCCGATTCTTTTCCCGTTCTCCGGTGTCTTCTGCCGGGCTCCTCCGCTATCTTCTGCTCTTTTGCCCGCTCTTTTGCTAGCGTTGGCCCAGTCCTCTCCATCGTCTTCTTCCGATGTTGACAGGACGCTCCCTCCCGCTGTAATTCCATGTGCGCGGTGCGCAATGACACTTATAGGCATGGGACGTGGTCACCGGGTGATGTCATCCTGTGACCCCACCCCTTATGACGTCACCACTTGGGGCCATGATTGGGTGGTGACGTCATAGGGGCGGGGTCACAGGACACACACGGCATTACAGCGAGAGAGAGCGTCGTGTCAACATCGGAAGAAGAGAAGAGGGAAGAAGACGACAGAGAAGACCGGGCCAACGCTAGCAAAAGAGTGGGCAAAAGAGCAGAAGATAAAGGAGGAGCCCGGCAGAAGACACCGGAGAGCGGGAGAAGAACTGGAGAGCGCGGAGAAGTCAGAAAAGACCCCCGCAGCTGCCTAATAAATTACTTTAAAACCTATCTAGTGTGTTTTTTTATTGACACTTTTTTCCCAAGGTGAATAGGTAGGGGTACGATGTACCCCATACTCATTCACATAGGGTGGGGGGGCCGTGATCTGGGGGCCCCCTTATTAAAGGGGGCTCCCAGATTCCGATAAGCCCCCCCTCCCGCAGACCCCGACAACCAATGGCCAGGGTTGTTGGGAAGAGGCCCTTGTCCTCATCAACATGGGGACAAGGTGCTTTGGGGTGGGGGGGCACCCCCTGCCCCAAAGCACCCACCCCCCATGTTGAGGGTATGTGGCCTGGTACGGTTCGGGAGGGGGGGAGCTCGCTCGCCTCCCCTTTCCTGACCGGCCGGGCTGCATGCTCGAAAAAGGGTCTGGTATGGATTTTGGCGGGGACCCCTACGCCGTTTTTTCAGTGTAGGGGGTTCCCCTTAAAATCCATACCAGATCGAGGGGCCTGGTATGCTCCTGGAGGGAGAACCCATGCCGTTTTTTTTATTTAAAATTTGGCGTTCCCCCTCAAGATCATCAGAGAACAAGTCGCATGCCAAAGTTGGATCATGCAAGACGGTGATCTGACTTTGATCCGACTTCAATGATAGTCAATAGGCTGAAGTAGGATCAAAGTCAGACCAAAGTAGTACAGGGAGCATTTTCAAAGTCGGACCAACTTGTGTCGGAGCAGTTAAGACGGCTCCCAAAGGGAAACATTGATTTTCACACGTCATGCGAAATGAGCTCCCAATGTCGGAGAGTTTGTCACACCAGTGTAAACCCGGCCTTAGGATTAAGCAATTTAAAGGTACAGCTGGTGGCAATCTCTGCTGTGACCACAAGAGATGGGCCGAAGATCCTTTAATACTCAAATTCTTCAAGACAGTCGAGAAGATAAGCCCACCCATTAAAACAAATCTTTCCCACTTGGGATCTCTCTATCGCTCTGGAGCCCTTATTCAAACAGCCTTTTGAACCATCAGATTCAGCATCTTTGTGGAATCTCATTTGGAAACTATTTTTCTTTGTGGCGATGGCATCAGGCTGGGGAGTATCAGAACTTAAGGCTCTGGAATCAGAAGACAATATTATTTTCTGTACTCGGATAGAGTGGAACTTAGAATGGTACATGGATTAATCCCTAAGTTCTCCTCTTCCTCTACTATCTCCGAGCCTTGGGCCCTGCCAATCATTTCAGATCCAATTTCGACCTTCTTCACAGAAGACGATATTACTTTGGTGCTAAGATACTATCTTCAAGCCACAACTCCCTTCAGACTTTCATCTAACCTATTTGTAATACCCCCCCCCAAAAAAAAAGGGGCAAAGAAGCATCATCTGGAGCAGAGGCCTCCAGAATGTGGCCCTCTGGCCATTCCGGAACTGCAGTACCCATCATGCCTAGTAATTTCTGAGAATATCAGAGCTTTAAAATACCTCATGGGACATGTGGTTCTGCGGCAGCTGGGAAGCCATAGTTTGCTGATCCCTGCTCTAGTACAATAATTTAATGGATAATCAAGTTAGTTAAGAAGGCGTACAGGACTAGGGGTCTAGAACACCCTCTTCAGTTGGGCTGTATGCCACCGGTTGTTTTCTGCTTCTTGGACAGCCAGAGCAGAAGTATCCATCAAAACGATCTAAAGGGTAGCATCATTGTCATCCCAACATGCGTTTACGAGACATTACAGAGTAAACCCGGCAGCTTTCACATTTGAAAAAATGCTTTTTCAAATAAATCTTTTACTATGCATCATCTCACCCATTGGTTGTAAACCTTTACATATACTCAGTGAAGCGACCTGCCTCAGGTGATACAGAGATTAAACAAATCCTCCTACATACATTGTGCCTTTTTACCCGCATCCCTCTCTTCTCTACAGACACACATCATCTCTGGACTCTAAAAAGCAGAGACAAGGATCTGACACAGTGCAGAACTAGAGCATAGAGCTGTAGTGTAATCTGATAGCTGAGTGGAGAGAAAGGGACACTTCCCTTCTAACCAGGTCTCGGAAAAAGAATATAGAGAGGAGGCTATAAATCACCCGCTGTGTGCTGGAGGGGGGCAGACCGACTCCCTTGAGGCTGTTGTGTCAGCTTGGAGTCTTTTCAATGATTAATGCAGCTAGCAGAGGGATCAGAGAGGAACAATACTTGGCACTTTGGATTCAGGCTAGTACAAACTTACATACTAGTGGAATGTGCTTTGTTTACTTTTCTTGTTTGAGGTTTACAACCACTTTAATGAAACATGTGTTACTGGAGTGGAATGGTGCGATGAGGCCTCATTGGTTCCTTCTGCTGACCTCTATTCATTACAGGATAAAAATAGTGATGTAGAGGTTAGTACGAGGATCCAGTAGGAACTGCAAAAGGATGCACAGACTGACACTTCTGGAAATGTTGGTTTCCCCAAATATGGGTGGAACATGTAACATGTAACAAAAGGTGAACTTATCCTTTAAACATTGCTAATACTTTTATGTAACTTTTTTTCTGAAAGAAAAAGTAGATAAAAAAAATCATAATTTTTTAAAACAGAACTCCTGGCAAACTCTCAAATATACAGTAGAAATACAAATGTGAAATGTATGTTGTTTTAATGGTGTTTATGACGTACAGTATATTTGAAAACCTAGATATTGCTCCCACCTTCAAACAGTTTCTGAGAATCTTGTTATGCTAGAGAATGAATAGCCCTCTACTGAACCACTACATCTTGGTCTGTGGAAAAATTAATCAAACTTTGCCTTTATAACATGAGGCTAGGGGTCGTCCAGGGAAATTCTATAAAATTTGGGGACCCTGGTTGGACACCCAAGGACACTACAGACTCTCTTTTCTCATTGATTGTAGATCTCACACCATAGCATTTTTACTTTTATTTCTGCAAGTTTAGTTCTGGTAACTGAAAAAGTGTTATTGATAATTTCTCAGATTCCTTGATATATTTACTACGGACACGAATACTCCTTGTGTAAATTTTTCACTGTACCTTTTTCATGCTTTGGATAGTAAGCGGCGAGATAATGTGTTTTCTTGTACTCAGAATGCTTCTATGTGAATGTATACTTTGTCTGCATATATTCAATAAAACGAGCTTTAAAAAATAAATACAAATGTGAATGATTTTACCTGTCAAAATATCAATAACTTTGCTGAACCACTTTTACATTATACAGCCAGATGCTAAAAAATCACATCAACCACGCCAGATTAGTCCCCTCCACTACCCAAAATCCAATGGCACTTTGAATTGCCCTGCAGACCCTCTCATATGACCCCCTCTTTTTTTCTCTTTCTTCTTCCACCCTGATTCTCTCTTCTCATTTCCTTGTCCTTCTTATCCAACTTCTCCTTTTTTCCCACTCAGCAACGATCACAACTACAAGGTGCAAACTCAGCCAGCTCCCCATCACACACTTTAGCTCAGGGAACATTCATCACCACCATCATCCATCACCAAAACTCCAGAAGTGAAAACCATTGAGACCAACATTAAAAACATCATATACACAGTGTATACTTTATGCAAACTTTATGCAAACCTTAGGAAAATCTAAGGATTAACTGTAGACTTCATAAATACTGTCATATGTTCCTGTAAGGCTAAGAAATATGCCATGTATACTTGATGTCTGTCTTATGACCTAAATACCAAAGAAGCCCATATGATGGCTTGCAAAATCTGAATCAGGGTGGGACGGCAGACTGGATCGTACGTGTTAGGGAGCCAGAGGCGTTCTAAGAGACACTAAGTCATGCCCACTCAGCACATTCAACTTTCAGCCAGAGATCTGACTGACAGGTGAATGTAAACCGTACACACACAAAAAATCCAGCGCTCAATGGATTAAAGACAGTCTGCAGCAGATGAAAAACTCTAGTTGGTTTATTTTTTATCTTAATAGGTGCCAGGAAGTTTTTTAAGGTGCGAGCTCTACGGAAAGTGACTTGAGGAACCTCAGGTACTACCGGAGCTAGGCGTTGATCTAGCAATAGAATGTTATAGTGTTTTTTTATTATTTTGGAAACAGATTTAAATTTATCATTAAAAGTTGAAACAAATCTCACACTATGATTATTATTTGATACCTCTCTCGAGACCTTCTTTCTGGGCAGAGGGTTCATGTTAGACAAAAAAGCGCTGTTAAATAATTCTCATGGATAATCTTTCTATTCAAACTTTTTCATCATCGAAGCCCCTTGTTCCATATAATCCTCCACTCTTGAACAATTTTGTCTCAGTCTATTAAATTGTCCACTAGGAATATTACTTTTCCATGTGGGGTTATGGCAGCTTCTAAAGTGAAGATAAGAATTGCCACTGGTAGGCTTAACATGATTTTTTGTAATGATCCTGTTTTGGTCATGAGATAATACTAGATCCAAAAATACAATCCATCCTCCCACGTGTAGTGTTGAAGAGCATCAATCACTTCACTTGAATCCTTAATGTATGAGGGCAATTGACAAACAAGGGGTTGTAAACAAAAATCGATATATTTAGGATTTAAGGATTCAAGTGAAGTGATTGATGCTCTTCAACACTACACGTGGGAAGATGGATATTGCTGGGTTTCTCTTGATGTCACCTCCTTGTACACCTCTATACCCCACAAAGTGGGCTTAAAGGCCATACAATATTTTTTGTCTAAAAGTGGAGATTTTAACTCATTACAGTCACAATTCTTGATCCAGGCTACTGAATTTTGTTTAAAACGTAAATATTTTACATTTTGCAAGCAGTTCTATGTACAGCGTAGGGGTACAGCCATGGGGGCAAACTTTGCTCCGGTATATGCCAACTTAAAGAGGAGTTCCGGCCATAATATATATTTCAATCTCAAAATTCATACACTAGCTATGCATTAACACATATCAATTATGCAAGATCAGTTCTTTAATATATTTTAAAACTTACTTCCTTTCTTACCAGCGATCTTGTGGCATTTTCCATGTTAGCTATGGGCATGTGAAGCCCAGTTGAATATTCTTCCTAGTTTTCGATAGAGAGGAGCATGCTGGGTAACCAGTATGCACCTCTCCATCTCGCGCATGTGCAGTTGAACGGCGCTCGCATCGCCGTTAGTTGGTATAGTTGCCATAACAACGGGCGGCGACGGAGTAAGTTCCCGCCCCGTTGTTATGACAACTAAGACAAAACAACATTTTTTCAACACAGCCATGCCCACAGACTCATGGGAAATTATGACACTCATTTCCCATGAGTCAATGCAAGTAAGGAAGAGAAGAAGATCACCGTGGTGTAGGAAGAAGGCAGATTAGGAAGTCTGCCTAGCAACAGTGCTTTACAGGCAAGTGAATTTTTTTTTTTAATGAAATGTTATTAGTTATTAGTACATTAAAAGTAAGAGAATAAGGTGAATTGTATTTTTAGGGTGGCCCTCCACTTTAACCATGGGTCACTGGGAGGAGGACAATATCTGGGCCAACAATCCATTCGCTGAACATATCGTGTATTATGGTCGATACATAGATGATGTTGTACTCATGTGGAGCGGGGGCCCAGAGTTGTTCTCCTTTGTGGCCCATTGCAATGCTAACCCCATGGGTATGTCCTTTACGCAAGTACTTGATCCGAATAAACTTGTATTTTTGGATCTAGTATTATCTCATGACCAAAACAGTATCATTACAAAAAATCAAGTTAAGCCTACCAGTGGCAATTCTTATCTCCACTTTAGAAGCTGCCATCACCCCACATGGAAAAGTAATATTCCTAGTGGACAATTTAATAGACTGAGACAAAATTGTTTGAGAGTGGAGGATTATATGGAACAAGGGGCTTTGATGATGAAAAAGTTTGAAGAGAAAGATTATCCACGAGAATTAATTAACAGCGCTTTTTTGTCTAACATGAACCCTCTACCCAGAAAGAAGGTCTCGAGAGAGGAATCAAATAAAAATCATAGTGTGAGATTTGTTTCGACTTTTAATGATAAATTTAAATCTGTTTCCAAAATAATAAAAAAACACTATAACATTCTATTGCTAGATCAACGCCTAGCTCCGGTACCACCTGAGGTTCCACAAGTCACTTTCTGTAGAGATTGCACCTTAAAAAACTTACTGGCACCTAGTAAAATAACAAATAAACCAACTAGATCCCCTCTGGATATTAGGTCATATTTTGATGACAGGAAAGGCATTTTCTAGTGCAAAAAAAGAGGATGCCTGACCTGCCATGTGGTATTTTAATTAACTTTTTCTCATTCATTCTCTCTGAACATAAACTAATTGGTAATATGTATTTGTAGTGATTTTTTCATTTTTTTCATTTTTTATTGTTATATTAAAGTTTATGTTTTTATTTTATGATTTTAGTAGGCATATGTTATATTAGACCAAATATGAATTGAGGGCAGTAGTATTGGTCATTTACTTGTAAATCCTTTGAGCAATGAGGGGTTAATGAGTGAGTAGATGTTTCCACCCCTTAGCTCGTTTTATTTTTTTCCCGCCAAGTTTTAGACTATTTAAATCTCTATGGTTGCTAGGGATGAGCCGAACACCCCCCGGTTCGGTTCGCACCAGAACCCGCGAACGGACCGAAAGTTCGCACGAACGTTAGAATCCCATTGACGTCTATGGGACTCGAACGTTCGAAATCAAAAGTGCTCATTTTAAAGGCTAATTTGCATGGTATTGTCCTAAAAAGGGTTTGGGGACCCGGGTCCTACCCCAGGGGACATGTATCGATGCAAAAAAAACTTTTAAAAACGGCCGTTTTTTCGGGAGCAGTGATTTTAATGATGCTTAAAGTAAAAAAAAAAAAAGTGAAATATTCCTTTAAATATCGTACCTGGGGGGTGTCTATAGTATGCCTGTAAAGTGACGCGTGTTTCCCATGTTTAGAACAGTCCCTGCACCAAATGTCATTTTTAAAGGAAAAAATCTCATTTAAAACTACTTGCGGGTTTAATGTCATGTCGGGTCATGGCAATATGGATGAAAATCAGTGAGACAAATGGCATGGGTACCCCCCAGTCCATTACCAGGCCCTTTGGGTCTTGTATGGATATTAAGGGGAACCCCGCACCCAAATTAAAATAAGGAAAGGTGTGGGGCCACCAGGCCCTATATACTCTGAACAGCAGTATACAGGCGGTGAAAACAAGACAGGGACTGTAGGTTTGTTGTTAAGTAGAATCTCTTTGTAATTTTGAACATTTTTAACGTGTTTAGCTCCAGCCAAAAAATCTTTTCTAAGCTTTTTGGAAAACATAGGGAAGGGTTATCACCCCTGTGACATTTGTTTTGCTGTCTTTCCTCCTCTTCAGAAGATTTCACCTCACTTTTTTGTCCCAATGAAAAATGTTTTTTGAAAATTTGGGTTTTTTTGTGGAACAAGGATTGGAAAGCATCAGCGGAAAGGAGAAATTGTTTTCCCATATTAACTCTTACAGGAGAGAATTTCCCTTCCTAGGGGTAGATTTCATCTCACTTCCTGTTGTCTCCTTCCGTTTGCAAGTAGGAGTCGTTTGTAAGTTAGATGTTTGAAAGTAGGGTCCTGCCCTATATACTCAGCAGAAATTTGGGCCTTAGGTGTTGCTGTGGCCACAACACTGTAAGCTATCACAGGGCCCTGCTGTGAAATATTAGATCAAGAATTGTAATTACATGCCCCTGTTGAGCAGGAGCTGAAAAATTAGGCCTTAGGCACTGGTGCTGGTGCCACAACACTGCAACCCCTCACAGACGCTCTAGTTGGAACGCAGGAACGAGCCCTGCTGCAAAGTATTGCATCAAAAATTGTAATTACACGCCCCTGTTAGACAGGGGCAGAAAAATTGGGCCTTAGGCACTGGTGCCACAACACTGCAACCCCTCACAGACACTCTAGTTGGAACGCAGGAACGAGCCCTGCTGCAAAGTATTGCATCAAAAATTGTAATTACACGCCCCTGTTAGACAGGGGCAGAAAAATTGGGCCTTAGGCACTGGTGCTGGTACCACAACACTGCAACCCCTCACAGACACTCTAGTTGGAACGCAGGAACGAGCCCTGCTGCAAAGTATTGCATCAAAAATTGTAATTACAAGCCCCTGTTAGACAGGGGCAGAAAAATTGGGCCTTAGGCACTGGTGCCACAACACTGCAACCCCTCACAGACACTCTAGTTGGAACGCAGGAACGAGCCCTGCTGCAAAGTATTGCATCAAAAATTGTAATTACACGCCCCTGTTAGACAGGGGCAGAAAAATTGGGCCTTAGGCACTGGTGCTGGTGCCACAACACTGCAACCCCTCACAGACACTCTAGTTGGAATGCAGGAACGAGCCCTGCTGCAAAGTATTACATCAAAAATTGTAATTACACGCCCCTGTTAAACAGGGGCTGAAAAATTGTGCCTTAGGCACTGGTGGTGGCGCCCAGAACCAAAAATGTTCTTACAAGCTATCAGCGTGATGATTGAGGAGGAAGAGGATAATTACTCAGGGATAGTCACTCAGCATCAGCATAGGCAGTCTTTGAAGGGATCTGAGATTTCAAAAAAAATTATTCGGTTACATCAGCATCAGGTGCTTGGTAGCTGGTGGTGATCCAAGACTGATTCATTTTTATGAAGGTCAGCCGATCGACCGAGTCGGTGGACAGACGCACCCTGTGATCGGTTACCACGCCTTCAGCAGCACTGAATGTGCGTTCCGAAAGAACGCTGGATGCAGGACAGGCCAGTAGCTCAATTGCATACTGTGCAAGCTCTGGCCAGTGATCCATCCTCAAGACCCAGTAACCCAGAGGATTTTCGGTGGGAAAGGTGTCCAAGTCTGATCTTGCCCCTAGGTATTCCTGCACCATGTAATACAGACGCTGGCGATGGTTGCTGGAACCGATCATACCTTGGGGCTGCGGACCAAAAAATTGTCTGAACGCATCGGTCAGACGGCCACCTTCTCCACCGCTCCTTCTTTGACTGACCGAAGCCTCAGCAACACGTTGTCCAGAAACAGGAGTTTGTAACCTCCCAGTCTCTGGGAACGCATTGCACAGACCTTTCTGCAAGGCCTCCCGAAGATGTTTCATCCTCTGCTCCCTCTGTGATGGCAAGATAAGGTCCGCAACCTTACCCTTGTAACGTGGATCAAGGAGGGTTGCCAGCCAGTATTGGTCCTTCTCCTTGATACCACGAATACGAGGATCCTTACGCAGGCTTTGCAGGATCAGGGAGGCCATGCAGCGTAGGTTTGCTGAGGCATTCAGTCCGGAGTCCTCTGGGTCACTAAGGACGACATGGTCCGCAGCCACCTCCTCCCAGCCACGTACAAGTCCATGTGTTCCTTGGGACTGATCCCTTAAAGACTGCTGCTGATGCTGAGTGCCAGGCTCCACCTCCATACTGACACAATCTTCCTCCTCCTCCTCCTCGTCCTCTTCCTGTGTGATCGGCGGGCACGCAGGAACACTGTCTGGATAAAGGGGGCCTTGAGAGCTAAGGAAGTCCTCCTCTTCCTGCCTCTGTTCTGCCTCAAGTGCCCTGTCCATTATTCCACGCAGCGTGTGCTCCAACAGGTGGACAAGGGGGACAGTGTCACTGATGCATGCACTGTCAGTGCTCACCATCCTCGTGGCCTCCTCGAATGGTGACAGGACAGTGCATGCATCCCTGATCATGGCCCACTGGCGTGGGGAAAAAAAACCAAGCTCCCCTGACCCTGTCCTGGTGCCATAGTCGCACAGGTACTCATTGATGGCCCTCTGCTGCGTGTGCAGCCGCTGCAGCATGGCCAACGTTGAGTTCCACCTGGTGGGCATGTCACAGATTAGGCGGTTCTTGGGCAGGTTAAACTCCTTTTGGAGGTCCATCAGCCGAGCACTGGCATTATATGACCGGCGGAAATGCACACAGACTTTCCTGGCCTGCCTCAGGACATCCTGTAAGCCCGGGTACCTGCCCAAGAACCGCTGCACCACCAAGTTAAGGACGTGAGACAAACAGGGCACATGGGTCATTTGTCCCTGTCGGAGGGCAGAGAGGAGGTTGGTGCCATTGTCGCAAACCACCATTCCTGCCTTAAGTTGGCGTGGCGTCAACCACCTCTGAACCTGCCCCTGCAGAGCTGACAGAACCTCTGCCCCAGTGTGGCTCCTGTCCCCCAAGCACACCAGCTCAAGCACCGCATGGCATCATTTGGCCTGCGTACTTGCGTAGCCCCTTGAACGCCTACGGAGCACCGCTGGTTCCGAGGAAGAGGCCATGGAGGAAGAAGAAGAGGAGGGGGTGGAGGAGAGAGGTGTGTCACAATCAGCATTTTGGAGGTGTGGTGGCGGAACAACCTCCAACACTACTGCACCTTGTCCTGCATCCTTCCCAGCTGCCAGCAGAGTCACCCAATGCGCCGTGAAACTTAGGTAACGTCCCTGTCCATGCCTGCTGGACCATGAGTCAGTGGTAATATGCACCTTACCGCTGACCGCCCTGTCCAGCGAGGCATGGACATTGCCTTCCACATGCCGGTAGAGAGCCGGAATCGCCTTCCGTGAGAAAAAGTGGCGTTTGGGTACCTGCCACTGAGGAACCGCACATTCCACAAACTCACGGAAGGGGGCAGAGTCTACCAACTGAAAAGGCAGCAGTTGAAGTGCTAGCAATTTTGCCAAGCTAGCATTCAACCGCTGGGCATGTGGATGGCTGGGAGCAAACTTCTTTCGGCGGTGCAGCAGCTGGGGCAGGGAAATTTGCCTGGTACAATCTGACGTCGGTGTACCAAAAGCAGATTGCCCACAAGTACTTGGCTGTGACACACCTAATTCTACACCTTCATTCCTCTCAGTGCAGGTCTCAGAGAGGACTGAAGGTCTAGTGGGGTTGGAAATCTCAGCTGATGAGGAGCAAGGAGAGATCCTCTTTGTTCTTTGGTGTGGGTCTTTTAGATACGCTTGCCAATGAACTGCATGGCAGGTCAACATATGTCTGGTCAAGCATGTGATACCCAAGCGGGAGATGTTTTGGCCACGCGAGATACGCTTGAGACATATGTTGCAAATAGCAGCGGTGCGATCTGATGCACTCGTCTCAAAAAAGGCCCACACCAAAGAACTTTTTGAATAACGCGCAGAGACTGCAGCGCCCTGCACATGTGGAGCTTTGGGGTGTGATGCAGTCAATGTGCTGCCCTTAGGCTGGCCCCTGGAGGGCCACCTGCCTCGTTGGTGATGTGCCGCCTCCTCCTCCTCCTCCTCCTCCTCCTCTCTCCTATCAGGCACCCACGTTGAGTCAGTGACCTCATCATCCCCTCCCTCCTCATCACTGGAGCAAACCTGGCAGTATGCTGCAGCAGGGGGAGCATGACTGCCAGATTGCTGATCTTCTTGGGCACCCCCTTTGTCCGTGCTCATGTTACTGCCTTCATCGAGCTCAGTATCATCATCAGAGCCTTCCAAACGCTGGGCATCCTCCTGGAGCATGTACCCAACACTGTGGTCAAACAGTTCGAGGGAATCCTCAGGAGGACATGGTGGAGCTAGGGAAGGAGTCACTGATGACATTGAGCTGAGGGAAGAGGCCGCTGCTTTGCCAGACAAAGCACCCTGGGCATGGGTGAGAGAGGATGAGGAGGATGAGGACGGCTTGGTCATCCACTCGACCAAGTCTTCCGCATGTTGCGGCTCAACACGGCCAGCTGCCGAAAAAAAGGCCAAGCGTGTCCCATGGCCACGTGCTGATGAGGATGCACCGCCTCCACGACCAGCACTAGACACAGAGCCTGCTTGCCCTCTCTTATTGGCTTGTGACTGTCTGCCTCTCCTTCTTGGCCTTCCAGACATACTAATGGCCTGTAGCTGCACTAAGCTGGGATAGAACACCTGTAATTTTCTTCAGGTAGCTTTATATACTGTAACCAGACAAGCCTGCCTGTCAGTAGGAAGATAACAGGAACGGATCTAGCTGAACACTGTGAGCAGGACGCACTGTACTAAATGTAAATAGTCTAGCTGCCTGACCGTGGTACTAATAGGATCAAATAGAACACCTGTAATTTTCTTCAGGTAGCTTTATATACTGTAACCAGACAAGCCTGCCTGTCAGCAGGAAGATAACAGGAACGGATCTAGCTGAACACTGTGAGCAGGACGCACTGTACTAAATGTAAATAGTCTAGCTGCCTGACCGTGGTACTAATAGGATCAAATAGAACACCTGTAATTTTCTTCAGGTAGCTTTATATACTGTAACCAGACAAGCCTGCCTGTCAGTAGGAAGATAACCGGAACGGATCTAGCTGAACACTGTGTGCAGGACGCACTGTCCTAAATGTAAATAGTCTAGCTGCCTGACCGTGGTACTAATAGGATCAAATAGAACACCTGTAATTTTCTTCAGGTAGCTTTATATACTGTAACCAGACAAGCCTGCCTGTCAGTAGGAAGATAACAGGAACGGATCTAGCTGAACACTGTGAGCAGGACGCACTGCACTAAATGTAAATAGTCTAGAAGATAACAGGAACGGATCTAGCTAAACACTGTGAGCAGGACGCACTGCACTAAATGTAAATAGCAGGAACGGATCTAGCTGAACACTGTGAGCAGGACGCACTGCACTAAATGTAAATAGCAGGAACGGATCTAGCTGAACACTGTGAGCAGGACGCACTGCACTAAATGTAAATAGCAGGAACGGATCTAGCTGAACACTGTGAGCAGGACGCACTGCACTAAATGTAAATAACAGGAACGGGTCTAGCTGAACACTGTGAGCAGGACGCACTGCACTAAATGTAAATAGTCTAGAAGATAACAGGAACGGATCTAGCTGAACACTGTGAGCAGGACGCACTGCACTAAATGTAAATAGCAGGAACGGATCTAGCTGAACACTGTGAGCAGGACGCACTGCACTAAATGTAAATAGCAGGAACGGATCTAGCTGAACACTGTGAGCAGGACGCACTGCACTAAATGTAAATAGTCTAGAAGATAACAGGAACGGATCTAGCTGAACACTGTGAGCAGGACGCACTGCACTAAATGTAAATAGCAGGAACGGACCTAGCTGAACACTGTGAGCAGGACGCACTGCACTAAATGTAAATAGCAGGAACGGATCTAGCTGAACACTGTGAGCAGGACGCACTGCACTAAATGTAAATAACAGGAACGGATCTAGCTGAACACTGTGAGCAGGACGCACTGCACTAAATGTAAATAGTCTAGAAGATAACAGGAACGGATCTAGCTGAACACTGTGAGCAGGACGCACTGCACTAAATGTAAATAGCAGGAACAGATCTAGCTGAACACTGTGAGCAGGACACACTGCACTAAATGTAAATAGCAGGAACGGATCTAGCTGAACACTGTGAGCAGGACGCACTGCACTAAATGTAAATAGCAGGAACGGATCTAGCTGAACACTGTGAGCAGGACGCACTGCACTAAATGTAAATGGCAGGAACGGATCTAGCTGAACACTGTGAGCAGGACGCACTGCACTAAATGTAAATCGCAGGAACGGATATAGCTGAACACTGTGAGCAGGACGCACTGCACTAAATGTAAATAGTCTAGAAGATAACAGGAACGGATCTAGCTGAACACTGTGAGCAGGACGCACTGCACTAAATGTAAATAGCAGGAACGGATCTAGCTGAACACTGTGAGCAGGACGCACTGCACTAAATGTAAATAGCAGGAACGGATCTAGCTGAACACTGTGAGCAGGACGCACTGCACTAAATGTAAATAGCAGGAACGGATCTAGCTGAACACTGTGAGCAGGATGCACTGCACTAAATGTAAATAGCAGGAACGGATCTAGCTGAACACTGTGAGCAGGACGCACTGCGCTAAATGTAAATAGCAGGAACGGATCTAGCTGAACACTGTGAGCAGGACGCACTGCACTAAATGTAAATAGCAGGAACGGATCTAGCTGAACACTGTGAGCAGGACGCACTGCACTAAATGTAAATAGCAGGAACGGATCTAGCTGAACACTGTGAGCAGGACGCACTGCACTAAATGTAAATAACAGGAACGGATCTAGCTGAACACTGTGAGCAGGACGCACTGCACTAAATGTAAATAGTCTAGATAGAAGATAACAGGAACGGATCTAGCTAAACTGAATACAGTGTATATATATATATGCAACACCTGGGATGCATATATATACACAATACACTGTAAGTGCAGCTAACTGACTGACTGTTCTGCCTAATCTATCTAACTCAAATCAAATGACACTGTCTCTCTCTCTCTCTATCTCTCAACACACCGGAACACACACTACACAGGGCCGCCGTGCAGGCGGCCTTATATAGTGTGGGGCGTGTACTAAATCCCCTGAGCCATAATTGGCCAAAGCCACCCTGGCTTTGACCAATTACAGCTCTCTCTACTGACGGCGCTGTGATTGGCCAAGCATGCGGGTCATAGTGCATGCTTGGCCAATCATCAGCCATCAATGCACTGCAATGCCGCAGTGAATTATGGGCCGTGACGCGCCACACGAATTTGGCGCGAACGGCCCATATCGTTCGCAATTCGACGGACGGTCGAACAGCCGATGTTCGAGTCGAACATGGGTTCGACTCGAACACGAAGCTCATCCCTAATGGTTGCCCATCTCCTTGACTGTGACAAAGCGCAGGATCGCGAAACGCGTCGTCAAGGCAACACTAAACATAGCTTTTGGACCTGTCACCACATCCCATTATTCATCATCATTTGGGACTTTACATCTCCTGGCAATCAGCGGTAGCTTAGACAGCTTTTTTTAGCTTGTCATACTGAGACCTTCAAGCAGAGGGCTCTACATCTCCACAATAGTGACTGAGTACTGAATTTCACAGTGTGAGACGATTAGATCTTCAGCTGATTCATCACAGCTATGCCGGGCTTTTCCCTTCCTGAGCCAGTGTCTCAGGTGGCCTGACGTCACTGGCACTCGTGGGACGGAGCCCTGCTCCATCGATCAGCTGTATGCGGCTGGTGTGTTTTACCCCTCTACACGCTGATCTCCATCTGCATGTGGGTGAGCAGGTCCCCAGGGATCACACCCTGACCCAGCAGGGATACAGTCAGCTGTCTCACCTTCCATTGTGCTCATCCCCCCTCCTCCCCTCTCTTCCGTGATTCGGGAGAACAGCTCTGGTTGGAACTTAGCATAAGCTCCTGGTTGCTCAGTGAACTTCAGGTGACTATGTAACCCCTTTTTTTTCTTTTTTTTTTGGTTTGATTATTGTGAATGAACAGGACTGTTGTTACTAGCTGCATTTTTCAATAAACTTTATTATTATTCAGCACAAGTTTTTCATCTGCTGCGGACTGTCTTTAACCCATTGAGCGCTGGATTTTTTGTGTGTGTACTGTTTTATCCGTTTCTATCAGTTATGGTGCTTTTTCAGCTGCGCTGGGTTCAAAACCCTCTCTATTGATTTTTATTGCCCTACTTTTTGATTGCCTTACAGGTGTCCACTATTTAGCGCTGGTGTCATTTTGTTTTTATTAGGTGAATGTAAACAAACATTGATGGTATAAAAAACAAAACAACAATGTGGATTCTTGTGATGTCATTGACCAAATATGGTCATGTCCATATATGACTAATGATGTCGCCCCCACCCTTTTGCTTATATTGTAGTGGTGGGGACTGGGAGATTACATTTTGTGGGATTTAAGTGACAGGTTCAGACATTTTAGCAAGCGGTGAGTTTTTTTCTTTCAGTCAGTAGTTGCCATCGGACGTCATGATTGATGTGGATCTCATCACTGAATGACATGATTGACGGTGAATTTACAATATGAGATTTTTTTTTTAATTAAAAGACTTGTCAAAAAGTGTGTGTGTGTGTATTTGCTACTGACTTTTTTATGAGTCCTCTTCATTTTATGAAAAGGGTCCTCTTTTTTTTTTTGTAATTCCTTTATTTTCCAAAGAAAGTTACAGTCAACAGCCAAAGAAAGCAATGCTTACAATATCACAGTCAAATATAGAAAGGGTCGCAAAAGCAGAGTTAGGGAACAAAAGGCCCAGCGTTGCACAGTATAGGTGGTCATAAAAACTATTACGGTTGTGAAGATAGTGATCAGTGCGTCACGCTTGGAAGCCCAACAAGCAATTATATAAAAGACTCAAGACATATATACTATATGAATAAAGTGGAGTAACTTAGTTTAGAACTATTTTATTAACATAGCGCGGACATAGCACTTCCCTATGGCCTGTCTTGCTCAGAGATGGGATAGTATAAAAGCTAAATGTAGGCATACATCATATCTGAACAGCATAGCCCATCACTGAGTCAGAGAGACAGAGGAGGGAAAGCAGCCAGAGGGGCAAAGGATGTTGGGATTAGATGTCCCTAAAGCAAGAAAGCAACAGAATAAGGGGGGAGATAAAGGAGGAATGCAGAGAGGGCCTCTAGCCCAGGGAGTTGAGTTAAATCCAGGAGGTTAGTTGGATCGTGCCACCTCTTGAAGATAAGCGTCAGTGTACACAAAATGGTTCCATGTTCGCCATGTCTCTCGCAAGGTCTCCTCCCGGTTATGCAAGGTAGTGGTGAGATCCTCCATGTTTCTCAATTTGTTCACTTTAGAGAACCACAGAGATTGTGATGGGGGGTTTTCCGATCTCCAACAGGGGGGATGCATACCTTGGCCGCATTCAGCATCTGGATTGTAAGGGATGCCTTATACTTTTTGATTGGTCTTTCTGAAAGGTGAAGCAGACAGGCCGCAGGGTTCCCTTCCATTTGACATTTGTCAGGTGCTTGACTGTGCAGATCACCTCACGCCAAAAGGGCCCAAGTTTAAGACAATTCCAGAAAACACGCAGCATCGCTTCCTCAGCATACACTGGGAACCTGAGGGAAGAAGCGATGCAAAGTGGTAGGCACTCTGTACCATCTGCTCAAAATCTTGTAACATGTCTCCTGGATCCTGGTAGCTATAGAAGACTTTTGAGCAAAATGGAGGATCTTCTCCTTCTGAGAGCCAGTGAACTGGGTGCCTAAGTCTGACTCCCATTTGGTTAGGAAGGGTGGAAAATACCCATCTGTCGGTCGCGTCAAAGAGGCATATATTATTGAAAGGCTATGGCGGACCGGCTCTCCCCCAGTTCCAGTTCCATGAGCTGGTGAGTGTCAGGGCTGGCTCAGACCTTCCTTCTCTGAGCTGGCCGCTCAGCTGTCGGCTAATTGCCAGCTCTCATCTCTCGCCACAGTTAACCAGCTGTTGTGGATCTGCTCGTCAATCCCGCCTACTTAAAGATCTCCAGCTCACTTCATTCCTGCCTTCGCCTTGGTCACATCACAAGAAACCATCTCCTGCATTCCTGTTTAAAGACTGGCTTTGCCGACATCCCTTCTGGCTCCTTATCCTGCTTGCTGTTCCTCTACTTGGATCCCTGACTCCTGGCCTGGCTGATTACCCTATCTGGTTACTGAACTCTGGCTTGGCTGATTACCCGATCTGGTTACTGAACTCTGGCTTGGCTGACTACCTGATCTGGTTACTGGACTCTGGCTATGCTTTGACTACGCTTACTCTATTTACCTTTTTATTTTTTATTAATAATCAAGTGTGATTTTACTGTCCTTCTGTCTTGGTCTGGTTCATGGTTTCTGACAGTAGGCGAAGGCCATGAATTCAGAAGATACAGTCAATCCACTTGTTGGTAATATTTTTTCCAGATTGGATGAGCAAGATCACCGCATGGATCAGTTTGCCATGGCATTACAGATGCTCCTGAGTCGCACAGCTCACCTGGAATCCCCCACTGTGGCTGCTCTGGCACAACTTGAGTTGCAGGCTGTCCCTGCTGCTGTGCCAGTCTCTGTGCAGGCACCCGCCTTGAGTATTACCTCTAGAAGAGGTATGTCTGGTTCCGCCCTGCTTCCCCAGCGATTTGGGGGTGATCCACTTCAGTGCAGAGGATTTCTCAGCCAAGTTGAGATATACTTTGAGATGCTGCCCCAGGCGTTTCCCATGTACAGAAGCAAAGTAGGGTTCGTGATATGTTTGCTTTCTGAGAGAGCATTGGCTTGGGCTAACCCTCTATGGGAGACACAAAAACCTGTTGTCTTGAGTTACCCTGAGTTTGTGGCCTCCTTTAAAAGGGTATTTGACTTTCCCACACACTCCGCTTCTGCTGCCAAGTGCCTCATGTCCATCAGAGGACGAGAACTGTTGCCAACTACGCCATTGAGTTCTATACTCTGGCAGCAGAGGTTGCTTAGAAATGAGGCCCTCGTGGCTGCTTTTTCTCATGGTCTCTCAGTTTCCATCAAGGATGAGATAGCAGCCTGAGATATACCCACTGAGTTGGATAGCTTGATCTCGTTTTGCCATCCTACTGGCTCCAGACTCAGAGACTTTCTTTTAAGGAGCGCTTGTGGAAGCCTCCTGTACGTTTGCCTCCAAGCTGTGCAGTCCCACCCGTGCCTCCCTCACCTCCCATGCCTCCTGGTAACGAGTCGGTCAGTGAAGATGAACCCATGCACTTGGGCTTCACGCGTTTCTCTGCAGATGAGAGAGCCTTTCGGAGGAGGGAGAGATTGTGCCTTTATTGTGGCCAGGCAGGTCACTTTTTGAAGTCTTGTCCTACCCGTCCTGGGAACACCCGAAGCTTGAGGTCCTGTCCTGGACAGACCTTGGGTGGTGTTGTGTCCTCCCCAGTTAAGGAGGATAAGCCCCTGGTTTCAGTCACCCTTTCTTGGGCTAAGTCGTCTATCGAGATACAGGCTCTAATCGACTCTGGGGCTACAGGCCTGTTCATTGATGCTGCCTTTGTATCAAAACACTTGATTCCACTGCAGCTGCACGACACTCCACTTGCCATTGAGGCTCTTGACGGGAGACCTCTACAGCCTGCCCATGTGACTCATGAGACAGTTCCATTGTCCATGGCCATAGGGGCTCTTCACCATGAGATAATCCAATTTCAAGTGATTTCCTCTCCTAAGTTTCCACTGGTTATTGGTTATCCTTGGTTACAGAGGCACAACCCCTCTTTTGATTGGCTCTGTGCTAAGGTTCTCTCCTGGTCACCACAATGCAGTGAAACATGCTTCCTGAAGGTAGCCAAGGTCCTGTCTACCTCTTCACTCTCCTCCCTGCCAGAGGAGTACCGTGATTTTAGCGTTGTCTTTGACAAAGGTCAAGCCGGTAGTTTGCCTCCACACTGGCCTTATGATTGCGCAATTGACCTTCAACCTGGTGCCACTCCCCCTCATGGCCGGATTTACCCTTTGTCGGTCTTGGAGGCTAAAGTCATGGAGTAGTATGTTGCAGACGCACTTTCTCGTGGTTTCATCCGCAAATCCTTGTCTCCTGCTGGTTTCTTCTTTGTGAAGAAGAGGAGCGGTAAACTGAGACCTTGTATTGATTATAGGGGTCTCAATCGTTTCGCGATTAAGAATGCCTACCCGATCCCGTTGATTACAGAGTTATTTGACTGCCTCAAGGGAACAACGGTTTTAAGCTTGATCTGAGAGGGGCTTACAATCTCGTGAGGATTAAGGTGGGCGACGAGTGGAAAACTGCGTTTAATACCAGAACAGGCCATTATGAGTATCTCATAATGCCTTTTGGCCTTTGTAATGCCCCGGCAGTTTTCCAGGAATTTATTAACGATGTCCTACGAGAGTTGTTGCAGTTACAGTATGTGTGGTTTATCTCGATGACATCCTCATATTTTCCAAGTCCCTGGAGAGCCACCACACAGATGTCTGTCCTGTGTTACAGAAATTAAGAGAGAACAATCTCTATTGTAAACTGGAGAAGTGTGAGTTCTATCGGGAACAGGTTAAATTCCTGGGATATGTTATTTCCACTGCTGGTTTTTCGATGGACCCAGAGAAACTTTCGGCAGTCCTACAGTGGCCTCGACCCGTTGGGTTACGTCCTCTGCAGCGTTTCCTAGCGTTTGCCAACTATTATCGGAAGTTTATTCGTAACTTCTCATCTCTGGTCAAGCCCCTGACCAATATGACCAGAAAAAACGGTACACCCACAGAGTCTCCGGAGTCCATTAAGGCCTTTGAAAGTCTCAAGGCTGCCTTTGTTTCTGCTCCTGTGTTGGCACATCCTGATCCTATGTTACCTTTTATCTTTGAGGTTGATGGTTCTGAGACTGGTGTTGGCGCCCTTCTGTCTCAACGTCCTACCTCTGAGAGTGCTATGCATCCTTGTGGCTACTTTTCCAAGAAATTGTCACCTGCCGAGTGCAATTACGAGATTGGTGACAGAGAGCTGTTGGCAATCATTTTAGCTCTGAAAGAATGGAGACATCTCCTCGAAGGTACCACTGTGCCGGTTCTCATTCTTACTGACCATAAGAATCTCACATTCTTGTCTGAGGCTAAATGCCTCTCTCCCAGAAGGGCACGATGGGCACTTTTCTTGTGAAGTTTCAACTACATTGTCTCATTCTTACCCCGTACTAAGAATGTAAGGGCTGACGCCTTGTCACGACAATTTTCCTCCACTTCCAAGTTGGAGTCGGTTCCGGTTCCTATGATTCCTCCTGATCGTATTCTAGCTACTGTTCACACCAGCCATACTTCTCCTTTGGGTGACAAAATTCTTGCTGCTCAGGTTGATGCTCCTCCTGAGAAACCTTGTGACCGCTGCTTTGTCCCAGAGTGTCTCCGTACTGCCGTGCTCCAGACTTACCATTCACCCAAGGCAGCTGGCCACCCTGGGAAGGATTAACTCGTTTGGGCCATTTCCCAACAATTCTGGTGGACTAGTCTACGTGCTGATGTAACTGCCTTCGTAGCTGCCTGTTCCGTGTGTTTAGAGTAAGACTCCACGACACCTTCCAGTGGGCTTCCTACAAGCCATACCCAATGGAGAGAGGCCCTGGACCCACCTGTCTATGGATTTCATTGTGGAGTTGCCCAACTCCCAAGGCAACACAGTTATCCTTATGGTGGTTGACCGGTTCTCAAAGATGTGTCATTGTATTCCACTTAAGAAGTTGCCCACTTCTAAGGAACTGGCTTCCATTTTTGCTCGGGAGATCTTTCGCTTACATGGGCTACCCAAGGTGATTGTCTCGGACAGGGGTGGTCAGTTTGTGTCCCGGTTCTGGCAAGCCTTTTGTGCAAAGCTGAGAATTCAGCTTGCTTTCTCACTCGCAGTCTAACGGGGCCGCAGAACGAGCCAACCAGTCCTTGAAGCAATTCCTACGTTGCTATATTACCTTTTTATTAATAAACAAGTGTGATTTTACTGTACTTCTGTCTCGGTCTGGTTCATGGTTTCTGACAGCGAGATGCACCCGGTGTCCATAGACACCTACGCAGAAAGTTGCGTAGCTTGATACCACTCCAGGAATCCAACGGTGGGTCTGTGGCTGACGCTCTTGCAGAGGGCGAGAGTTGGCTGCCAGGGCCCACAAAGTCACAGACGGAGTCGTCCACTCATTACCAAACGCTGAAAATGGGGATTTTGGAGGCCTGGCGGGAATTCTGGGTTGCCAAGTACCGGTATCATAAGAGAAGGTAGTGTTGACACTGAGGAATGTCTAAAGGCACCAGAAGTGTGCTACCCAGTGTAGGATGATCAATCAGGCTTGCGATAGGACCAAACTAAATCTCTAAACATTGAATTTACCCGTTTAAAAAACACTGGAGGAAGGTGGATGGGAAGTGTTTGCAACAAATACAACACCCTGGGCAATAATATCATCTTGAGGGCATTGCAACGGCCAAACCATGTTAACATGAGTGAATGCCAGTGAAGGAGATCCACTTTAAGATGGGTAGGTAACGGAGCAAAATTTGCCGAGTACAGATTGGAGGAATCGGGAGTGATGTCAACAACCAAATAGTGAATTAAGTCAGTTGCCCAGTGGAAGGCGAACACCGGACGTAGTGATTTGATCATGTTCTTGTCCGCGTGATGTTCAGAATGGACGATTTAGATAAATGAATTTGAAAAAAGGAGAGAGCACCATACTCCTGCAAAGACTGGAGCAGTTTCGGAAGGGAGTTAAGTGGATATGTTAGGAAAAAAATCAAGTCATCCGCAAATGCGGCCACCTTATGCGTCCCCAAAGCTTTTTGAAAACCTGCAACAGCAGAGTCTGCCCGAACCGTACACAGGAAAGGCTCTAAGGTGAGTATAAATACCTTGACCAAGGCCATGGGGTTAGAATAGAGATAGTATCCAACTCAGCATGGAGGACCGGAGACCAATATGTTCTAGAGTGGCTTGTATGAAGGTCCAGTTTACCCGGTCGAAGGCTTTCTCTGTGTCCGTAGGACAGCAAGAGAAGAGGCCGATTTGAGTATCTGGCTGCATGGATCAAGTTCACCACCCGGATGGTATTATCGCGTAGCTAGCAAAGCCTGCCTGGTCTCTATGGACAAGACTCAGGATATGCGGGAGCAACTTATTGGCCAGAATTTTCACAAGGGCTCCTCATTTTCAAATGGGGCTTCCAGATTCTGATAAGCCCTCCACCTGCGAACTCCCCCCCCCGGCCAGGGTTGTTGGGAAGAGGCACTTGTCCTTATCAACATGAAGGTCCCCCTTGGCAAGGTACCCCTTCATGTTAAGGGCATGTGGCCTGGCTTGGTTCTGAGAGGGGGGTGCACACTCGTGGGGCCTGCGCTTTTTCTTTCTTGTTTTTTGTGCTGGGTTACCCCTTAAAATCTATACTAGACTGGATTTGTGAATGTTTACATTCACCTGTCAAAACGCTGTAATAAAATAAGAATGATCTTGTGTAAATGAACAATGGTAACATATTTTGTGACAATTGAATACAAGTTGAATTATTTGAGGGTGATCAATTGCAAGTATCTGCACAGAAGGAATTTCAAACAAGCTGAAACATGTTTAAACTGATATCTCCTATTTCTATTAAAATTGCATCTATTTTCATGGATCATCTGAAATTCAATCCATGTATGACTAACTTAGCAGATGTAATAAAGTGGTTGTAAAAGCTGAAAGTTTTTTTATCCTAATGCATTCTATGCATTAAGATAAAAAGCCTTCTGTGTGCAGCATCTGCCCTCAGCCCTCCTAATACTTACCTGAGCCCCATCTCTATCCAGCGATGTCCATGAGTGCCTCGGCTGTCCGTGACTCTCCCTTCTGATTGGTTGAGACACAGCAGCGGCGACACTGGCTCCCTCTGCTGTCAAAGTCAGGTAGCTAATCAGGAGAGAGAGGGGGCAGGGCTGAACAAGGACTCCGTGTCTGAATGGACACACGGAGCTGCAGCTCAACAAGGTGCCCCCATAGCAAGCTACTTGCTGTGGGGGCACTCAACAGGAGGAAGGGGCCAGGAGCACTGAAAGAGACATGAGAAGAGGAGGATCTGGGCTGCCCTGTGCAAAACCACTACAAAAAACGAGAAAACAAAAAACAAGACTTTACAATCACTACATTAGGTATACTTATGGAACACTGTTGTGCCTTCATGATATATGTTACAGGGACTTCGCTTTTGCAAATATAAATCTGCATTTTTAACACCCCCTTACTGATCCTTTGTCACCTAAATTTTTTTTACAATAAATACACTAAATTTATTCTTGAACCCTCTAATTTTCTACTTACCAATCAGAAATGTGATTCATACTCAGTTAAAATTGTATTTAATGGAAAGTTAGAAAATCATTGTTGACTAGAAGTTTAGTTTTTGTTGGTTTGTACTTATTAAAGCTTGTTTTTATTTGTTTTCATCCTCCATTTGTTCCACTACTAAAATTCTATTATTTATAATTTTGTAGAAATAATGCATTGCAGAATTTATTTGGAATTCTGTTGATGTATATTTTTTATTTACAGAGGAAATTTTTTTAATTTCCTCACAAATCACGAACAGGCGCTATACTGTAGGAATTAAAAGAACGATTTAATAACGCAGTTCAAAGTTTGATAACATACAGTATCCCGTAGAAACTATTAGTTTGATTACACTCAGCAGTAAGTAGGTCACTATATTGTTGCTACTATTATTGCAGCTCTTGTTCAATAATAAGCAAGTCAGTACAATTGGGACTAAACCGCTGTTTTTAATGCATACTGTTAGACAAAATAATTCAGTTGTTTGCAGGCTGGTTGGTATGTTGAGCAGGGAACTTTTCTGGTTTTGTTTTCCATGCACTCCTTGCTGCAAAGGCCAGTTATATAAAAGAGACTACAGACAACTATAGTCTACTGGAGATATTACTATAGGACAGGCATCACCAAATTTTGGGCTGCAATCCAAAATGACAGTCCTGTTCAGACTGTGGCTGTGTCATTTAAGCTGTCTGGGTGTATTCTAGGATGCAGAGTGGTCCTAACATTCAGCCACTTGTTAACATGAAAAGTTGGGCAGCTCCTGCCTCCCATCCTGCCCTGGGAAGGGGGGCTGTGATGTGAAGGGGGGCTGAGGACACTGATGTAAGGAGAGGGGGGATTATGCAAAGGGACCTATGATGTGAAGAAGGGGCTGAGGACACTAATGTAAAAAGGGGAACATGATGTAGAGGGGACTGTGATGTAAGGGCAGGGGCAAAGACATTGCTGTAAAAGGGTCCTGTGATGTAAAGGTATGTTGTGATGTAAACCGAGGGGGGGGGGCTGTGATGTGAAAGGGGCACTGAAAACACTGATGTAAAGGGGGGGACTGTAATGTAAAGGGGATTGTGTTGTCAAGGGGAGACTGTGATGTAAAGGGGAAGAGGAGTTGTGATGCAAAGAGGGGGACTGAGGACGCTGATATAAAGGGAGGAGATCGTGATGTGAAAGGGGGGGCTGTGGTTTGAAGGACTTCTGAGTCATAGCACAAACATGAGATTCACACCTCTGCTGTAGTGATTCAATACCTTTGCTCTTAGACCTAAATAGTAGGGTAGTAGGGTGAGTGTATATATATATATATATATATATATATATATATATATATATATATATATAAATATATATATATATATGTGTGTGCTCTCGACAATGATAACTATATAGTGAAAGAAGAACATTTTCATTTTCTCCAAAATTGAGACAGGCAAAACTGAGGGCTATGGATGCTCCTGTAAACTATCCCAGACCTGTACTTCTGCCAAAAATTGGTCTCTTGTTAGCCTCATTATCTTACGATTTTTTTACAGAAAAAAAGGCAGTGATAAACAAAAAAATGAAACCACAGGGGTGGTTAATGCACATCCCAGTGCTAGAGGAGAGTCAATGCTGTTGTGGAAAATTTTATATTAATGTGTTGTCATAAGTCTCCCAGTGTCTGATCAACCACAGCCCGCTCTAAAGAGCTGACTGGGGCAGATCGACGCTGGCTGAGACCTGTTAGGTAGTGGAAAACTTCCTGGTGTTTGGAGAGAGGTGTTTGCGGAGAGAAGACATGTCCGCCAGCAAAAGGGCCCCTGTGCAATGCACATAACGATCGTCTGGTGGGGATGCGTTCACTCTGCAAAGACATTATCGGTTTAGAGGTGTTTTGCTCTTGTCACCTCTGGTATGCCTGATCAACATGTTTGGGGTGCCATGACGTACACCTGCAGATAATCTCCCATGCACAAGGAACTTTAGTCATCGTCATTTAGTATATTGTATCATGTCCTGTAGTCATTGTTCATTGGTTGTTTTGTGTTCTGTTGTTAAATCCTTATATGGTCACTTACATCCTGTGAGGTCATATCCTGTGAGGTCACAAGCTTTGTAAGACGTGTGTTTGGCTGTTGGAGGCGGAACCCTCGAGCTTTTGAGACCTCCTATTGATATGCTAATAAAGTGGCTCACGCAGACAGCTGGGGCTGGCGGCAGTGTGGTCTTGGAAGTGGAACCGTAAACATGTGTTTTGTCTAGTTGGCTGGATGCGGCACACACCAGAGGATGGATACGATCAAAAGGTGAGATGCATTTATTTCATTAGACGAAATTGTTATTATGATTAGAAACAGGAGATTTGGCTGTGTGCTTTGCGTACAACCAAATTTCGCTAACAATGCTCATAACAGTGCTGAAAAGGGTAAAGGAGGACCCTGGACGAGTGTTAGTGCTGATCACAATGCTGGAGGTGAGTCAGTGCTTATTAAAATGCTGGAGGTGAGTCAGTGCTTATTAAAATGCTAGAAAAGAGTCAGCGCACATCACAGTGCTGGAAGTGGGTCAGGGCTCATTGCAGTGCTGGAAAAGGGTTAGTGCTTATCATAGCACTAAAGTCTGTGCTTATTATAGTGCTGGACGGTGGGTCTGTGCTCATTACAGTGTTGAATGAGGGGCAGTGCTGATCACAGAGCAGAGAGTGGAAGAAGAGTGGACTCAACTGAATCCAGAAGGGATACAAGCCTTGTGTCAGGGAGCCGAACATCAGGCCAGAGGAACAAGAGGGGCCAAAGCCATCCGAGTCTCAGTGGCTGGTGTCCCCAAATACTACTGTGATCTGTCTCAAGTCAGATATGAAGGCCTACCTAAGCTTTCAGACAAGGACTTAAGAAAGGACCAGATAGATGATCCCTTCTGTAGTTTAACACTGAAGCCGCTAGAGGGCCAACTCCCAGATCTACTGCTAATAGACTCTCCAAAAGAAGCACAACTAGTACACAAGGAATGGGATCGACTGTAGTTATGCAATGGGGTGGTCTACCGAAGGGGCCCCTCAGACGATCCTGAATATAAGTGGCAGCTATTCTTACTGAGGGAGCATAGAGAGACTGTACTGACTGCCATACATGACAACCATTGTCACTTAGGGCCTGAAAGAACGTTCAAACTGGTGTGAGACCATTTCTATTGGCCTTGTGTGTGAGCCGAAGTTGAGGGATACTGTCACTCCTGCATACGGTGTATACAGAGAAAGACTTTACCCCACAGAGCTGCCCCAATGGGACATCTTCAAAGTCAAGGACCACTGGAATTGGTGTGTATTTAAAGAGGAACTGCAGTCTGCTCACATAATTTGTAATAAAAACACCTTTAACATTCTGAAGCTTCCCTCCAACCACTTTTCATATTATTTTATATATACTGTGATTCTGTACTTGCCAAATATGCTGCAGAAATCTCCCTCCACCGAGTCTGGCTGCATCCATTTTAACTGTGGGCAGCTGAAGCTGCTGCCTGTTCACTTCCTGGATTTACACAGACACACAGAGGCACACCTCCAGCTCTGCAGCTCTCATTGGCCCTTGTATGACTCATCCCTCCTCCCTTCCTAGCAAACTCTCACAAGAGTGAGAGAGAAAGAGCGCTGTGCATGATGTCATAAGCCTAGGCTTTTACCAGACAAAAAACAGGAAGTAAATTCCTTATACAGCCCACTTCCAAGCCTCGTTTTGAAAACAAGATGGCTGTGTCAAAATCAGAGTAGAAAACCTAGCCTCGGTTTGGCGACCAAAGGATGGCTTAGCCTCGCTAAACCGAGGCTTGGTTTCCTACTCGGATCTTTGATGTGGCCATCTTGTTTTCAAAGCGAGGCTTAGCCATCCATTGGTCACCAAACCGAGGTTTGGTTTTTTACCGATTTTGACCCAGCCATCTTGTTTTCAAAACGTGGCTTGGCCATCTATATAGGTTTCATAGTGGCCATTTTGATTTCAAAACTAGGCTTGGTTCGTTTCTTGAGGTGGCCTTTTTTTAAAAAAGAGGCTTGGCTATCCAAGGGTTCCCATCCACGGAACAAGGTTTGGTAGAACGACAGCCATATTGATAATACATGGAATTTGTTTAACGGCGACAGCTGCACTCTCCCTGCCCTCGACACTATATAATGGCGTGGAGGTGGACATAGATGCCATGTCCCAGATGATGTCACACATGACGAAACCTGTAGGACCTAGTCTATGTTTGAACTAACCACGCCAATTGAACTTGTATACTAATCGTTTTTATCCTGGGAACTACAATTTCAACCGTTGATTATTCACTGGATTGCTGTATGTGTTCAGCAACCTTTTCTCAAAATAAAAGGGTTTTACACTATGTGGACCCCTTTTTCTTCCTTATTGGTTACTTCCGAGGAACACCAGGGGTTTGTTTGGCCAGCCATGTTGCCTTCCTTTCCGGTCTAATCGCTTCGCTTTGAGTGCTGGATCATTATTTAAACTCTTGTCTAGACTCCTATAACGTGGAGTCTAGAGATCTAGTAAGCTCCCATCCTGTTTACCATCACGGTGGAGGTGCACCAAGTGGATATTTATCTAAACAATCACATTTCTTTGGATATTACTTCAATTGACTTTTTTTTGTCACTATGCACTTTAGTGTTCAAGCACTATATGGACTATTTTTTTAATTTACTTTAAACCTAATTTAGTGCTGCAATTTTAATTATGTATGTTTTTGCACAATTGGTTTTGTTGTGATATTGCAAACAGCTTTATTTCACTTGGGTTATTATCACCTGTGCAGTAATATTTTTTACTAATTGGTGTGTATTGACTTTTTGTGTCTTGAGCCTGACTTGAGCGGACAGGGAAATGTCCTAGTGGCGACCGACCATTTCACGGTAGCCAAAATTCTGGGAGCAAAGTTTTGTCCATTACGACCTACCTCAATGTATTAACTCTGAGCAGGGGAGAGACTTTGAGAATAGACTCATCAAGAGACTCTTAGACCTTTTGGGCATTCAGTAATCAAGAACAACTCCCTATCACCCTCAAGGGGATCCTTAGCCCGAACGCTTTAATAGATATGTTTGGGACTTTTAGAGGTGAAAAGAAGCAACATTGGAGCAGGCACAATGAAGCTATTATACAAACCTTTAATAGCACTGAAAACTATTCCACAGGCTATTCACCGTACAGACTGATGTTTGGAAGGGAAACTGCCAGTTGACTTAACATTCGGCACCTCTTTAGATCATACCTTGATGGTGTCACACAGAGGATATGTGGATCACCTGAGGAAGAGTGTGAAAACAGCATATGAGAAAGCTCAGGCTGCCTCGGACACCCGGGGGCAGCGAAATAAGCAAAACTTTGACCTGAAGGTCAGAGTTTATGATTCAGTCTGGCGACATAGTGTTACTGAGGAACTTAGGCGTCGCTGGAAAACACAAACTGGTTGATCGCTGGAAATTGCAGTCCTGCATCATATGTAAGTAGATTACCAGTATACCAGATTCGCCCAGAAGGAAGCACAGGCCTACTAAAGACCTGGCACCAGAATCATCTGCTACCCTTATTTGAAGCAGTTCATATACTTCATCAACCAAATCCACAGCCTACTCAAACAACCTCTTAATGGACCACCTCTAGTAACCAGGTCCCAATCCTTGCCACCAAACATAGATGCAGAAGACAGTGAGGATGAAGAAATGGGCATTGACTGGCTGTGGTAGTTTATGCTGTCAGAGTCTGCCACCCCTCTTCTTTCCAGAGAAGCAGATACAGGAATCCTCAGGCCTGAGGCTCCAGAGTTTATTCTGGCAAGACAAGGAGATCTTTCGAGTTCCCTGACTGTAGAAGACATAGAAGCTCCTCAACCTTCTATAGCAGCAGAGAAAGAGGCTACTATACCTGAAGCACAGAAGCCCAAAGAGCAGAGAGGAAAGCAAACAATTCGCCCACCTAAAAGGCTGACTTACAAACAATTTAGGCGAAAGTTCTGAAGAAGCTATCCTCACATCTCAGAGAACTCACAACCCACCCACTCTTCCCACTACAGATTTAGTGGAGAGTGACAAAGCGCATGCGCGCGAAACATGCAAGTCACAGCAACAGAACAGCGGACGTTCGAGCAGGTAACCTCAGCGCGATTCCCCTCCCTTCTCTGGCACAGCATTGACGTCACAGAAGGTGCACAGGCGCGCTGAGAGTATCAACTCTGCTGGGCTTGGTTGTTCCCCCTGGAACGGTTACCATCACACAGTCTGCCTGCTGTCTGCATTGTTTATCCACCACATTTCTGTCTTCCACCTGAACTGAGCCTGTTTATCGATTATGCCTCTGCCTGCCGTCTGGATTGTTCAACCATGTTTCTGCCTTCTACCTGCACAGAACTTGGCCTGTTAATCGACCATGTTTTTGCCTGCCCCTTGAACTGATCTTTTTTCCTGCTACTCTGGTAGTGGGATTCAAGATAATACGGGGATCTCACATATATGAGGGGGCTTCAGAATAGGGTTCTGAGTAGAGAAAAACAGTTTTCTCTGGGTTTGGTAATTCCCAGATCAGGGTCTGAAGACTGTAGGCTTCGAAAAGATTTGGGCTGGAAGAAGCCTCTACCCCTGTGCCCATTCTTTTCTGACCGAGGCCCTAAGCTTGATGTTCCTGCCTGCTGCTTGGACCAATACTTTGGCTGTGCTGACCATACATCTGCTTGCTATGTGTAATGACCCAATACTTTTTATGGGCCATGCTCCTGCCTGCTGCCTGGACAAATACTTTGGCTGTGCTAACCATACATCTGCCTGCTACCTGTAATGACCCTGGACTTTTTTGATGGACCATGTTCCCGCCTGGACCAATACTTTGGCTGTGCTAAACATATCTCTGGCTGCTGCCTGTACTGACCCAGGACTTTTTATGAACCATATTCCTGTCTGCTGCCTGGATGTCAGCCTCTTGCCTGTACTGACCCTGGCATGTTTATGGAGCATATTCCTGCCTGGACAATTCCAGGCAGGAATATGCTCCAGCTGTTGCTGACCATGTCTCTGAATGCTTCCTGGACCAATGCTCTGCTCAAACCACAGTTAATATTTTGTTTACCCTTTGCTCAGCCTTCTATACTTTCTGGCCAGTGATCATAGCATTGTGGTTGGGGGCAGCCACGTACCAGTAGGTCAGGCCTGCTTGATTTTTAAGATCAGGAACTGCTGTAGATGAATCTACACTATGCAGTATTCACTCTTTCAGAGGCGACCATTACAGTACATTGTTTTCTATACAGTGTTTGTTGATTTTTGTGTTACAAAGGTTGCAATATTGGGTACATAATCTGTTCAGACATTGAAAGGGTCTTACACATGTGGTATCCCCATACTCGGGAGGAGTAGCAGAATGTATTTTGGGATATAATTCTTGGTATGTCCATACCCCTTTTTTAAGGAAATTATGAAACGAGTTATCTAAGCATATTGGTAGTATTCTGTATGTGGTAGGTCATGCTTCTCTTTTAGAAGTTGCATTGACAAAGCTCATAGAAATCTGCTATGCACAGGAGACCATTGTTAGTCCACCATAGAAAATTTGGGGGAGCGAGGCCTGGGTTGAAGTCTGGGTTCTCCAGAAATGGAGCCTAAGGAGTATGGGTTGATTTAAATTTGTGTTTAGTAGCCAATCTATTCCACAAGCTCATAGAAAAGGATAGTGCGGGGCAGAGAATCGTGGATCTATCTTTGGCCTGATTGACTGTTCTAGTGGGCAGAATAGATGATTCCATCTGCATCCAGATAGGGCGGATTGACTGATATCTGATTGTTTAAGCTAGTTGGGTGGCTTGGAAGTATCTGGTCAGATTTTGAACCCCAAGTCCGTCCCTCACCCTAGGAGTATAAAGTGTACATTTGTTCACCCTGGGCCTCTTATCACCCCAGATCAATATTTTTTGTTGGAAATTCTTAAGGTCCGACATGTTAATGGACACAGGTAAAGTTCTAAAAAGGTACAGTATCCGTGGTAAAACATTACATTCCAATGAATGCAGTCTACCGAACCAGAACAGGGGATTTTTAGCCCACCGACCAAAATCCTCTGCAAGCTTTTTATAGAGTGGCAGATTGTTTTTGTGATACAAGGTTTGAAGGGTCGGCGTGTAATTGATGCCTATGTATGGAAGGGCAGCAGTTTGCGATTTAAATGGAAAAGTATTTTAGAGGGCCTTGACAGTATGGTATCCCAATGACATATTCATGGCTTGTTATTTGTTATGGTTAACCCTGAGTCCCAAAATAAAGGAGAAGAGCTGCAGATCGGCATAGAGATTTGGGATGGAAGTAAGCGGAGAGGAGAGTATCAACAATGTCATCCACAAACAGGGCACATTTGTGGTCATGGCCATGTCTCTGAAGGACAAACCCGACCTGGTCACAGTGTTTATATTTGGCTAGGAAGGAGTTTAGCCTATTGGCCAATACCGTAGTCATAATTTTAAGGTCTACGTTTAAGAGCAAGATATCCCAGGTAGTTAGCACAGTCCCCGTGGTCCTTGCCTGGTTTGGGGAATACATGTATGGTCCCATTCTATTGTGTGGCGGTAGCTGCGTTCCTTCCCACAATGCGTTATAGAAGAAGCATAAATGGGGTGTAATATGTCAGTGTATTTTTTCATACTGAATAGTGGCCTAAAAAGCCATTGGGCCCCAGAGATTTTGATGTGTTGAATTAACAGAATAATCTCATTCTCTGTGAATTCGGTCTCCAAGAATTCCATGTGGGCTCACGCTAGGTGAGGTAGAGGAATATTCTGGAAGAATCTCTCTGCCTGTTGTTTGGGGAATGGGTCCCTGGAGAATAAAGTTTAGGATAGAATTACAAAAATTTCCAGATGATTAATTGTGGATTTTGTGTGGGAGCCCCAGTGTGAAAACGTAGCTTCGAAAGGGCCAAATTAAATGGTTTTGGAGTTAGTTTCCATGCTAATAGTGTTAGGTTTGTCCCCCATAGTGTAATATTTATGACTAGACCATCTAATATATTTCTCAGCCTTTATTAAAAGGCTAAGATTAAGGGCCATAAGTATGGAGTTGATTTGTTGCCTGAGATCCATCAGGGAGTTTTGGTTCTGAGCTTGCATTAGACCCTGCAATTCTCCCCCCCGCTATCTGGATCAACTTGCCTCTAATGGTTGCTTTATGGGCCGCCCAGGTTACCGTGGGGGAGGTGATGGTAGATGCATTGTCACAACAGTAAAGTCGGATTTCCATTTCCAGTTCCTTATATGTCACCTGGTCAATAGGTAATGAGGCGTTAAAACGCCAAGATGAGGGCTGTGGTTTAGACCATAAGTCTGATATGTGCATTTGTACTGGGGAGTCTGACAAAGGAGTTGTTCAAATTTTCACACCAGTTACAAACAGGAGTAAAGGCGAGAGAAAGAGGTGATCTATTCTAGAATATGTCTTGTGGACATGGGAATAGAAAGTATAATCCCTTGTTGTGGGGTTACAGTCTTTCCACACATCAATTAAAGCATAATATTTTTTACTTTTTGCTATAATAAATATCCAAAAATTTTTTTTATCAGTTTAGGCCAATATGTATTCTGCTACATATTTTTGGTAAAAAAAATCGCAATAAGCATATATTGATTGATTTGCGCCGAAATTATAGCGTCTACAAAATAGGGGATAGATTTATGGCATTTATTATTTTTTTTTTTACTAGTAATGGCAGTGATCAGCTATTTTAAGCTGGACTGTGACATTGCGGTGGACAGATCAGACACTTTTGACACTTTTTTGGTATAAAAAATGCACTGATTACTGTATAAATGACACTGGCAGGGAGGGGGTTAAGTGTGTCCTAGGGAGGTATTTCTAACAGTGAGGGGAGTGTACTGACTGGGAGTAGAGAGAGATTGCTGTTCCTGATCACTAGGAACAGACAATCTCTCTCTCTACTCCCCTGTCAGAACAGGGATTTGCTTTGTTTACACTGGCAGATCCCCGTTCTGGATCTCCGTGGAGAGATCGCGGGTGGCCGGCAGACATCGTGGCCGCCGACCAGCTGCATCAGCTCGGGCACCGCGCCATACGGGGTTTCGTGTAATAGGTACAGCTGGTACTGCAGCGGCTGGTCGGCGAGTGGTTAACAGTTCTCTCCATGAAATAAGTGGTTAGCGCGCCCAGTTACTGTTTCAAATAGTTGCTGAAAGGTTAAATGTTTCAGTGCCACTAGTTATTGGCTGTACAGTTAGTCCCGCCTTGTGTTCTTTTACCAAGAGAGAGCGGGAAGGGAAACTGACCTGAGGTTATATACTGTATTTCTGGGTCTGTGTTTACAATAAAGGGTCTTATGCTTTTTACCACCCTTCACTGTGTCCCGACTAGTGACTGGGTGGGCGGTGGAACCTGAATAGCAGTTGGTGTCCAGGCAAAGGAAGCTGGCACAGTGTACACACTCTTTGGAAGTACCGGGGTCCATCACATTGGTGGCAGCGGTGGGATAGTGCTTCCAAACCACCACCGGGATGTGCCCTCGCTACCGAGTGAAAGGTGGCTGTAACTTGAATGGAACATAACTACAACAAACTTAAAAGTACAACCATTATAGATCTGGTGGAAGCCCGAGGCAGTCGCCAACAAGCCTAAAGCAACTCTTATCGCAGAGCTCAAGGAAGAGGACCAGGCAGGCCACGAACGGTCGGAAGAGTCAGATGTCTGACTTCCGTTTAGTCTTGTACGGACTCTCCCCATTGGCTGAGAACATCTCGATGGTGCTAGCAGAAGCCACCTGTCTGCGACTTGCAGAGCTGCAGCGGTGGCAGGAGGGACCCACCACCCCTAGTGTTTCTGGGGGGGAAGACAAAAAGAAACTGCCATACATAGCCGTTAAGACTTTCTCCAAGATGGATGGGAACATCGACGGGTTCTTACAGGATATTGAGAGACAGTGTCCTCTCAAGGTGATCGCTGCTACTGATTAGGTGACCATTCTGGTCAGATGGGCTGCGTTGCCGAAGCATATAGGGCCATAGCCGATGAGGACTGTATGATCTACAATCGAGTGAAGGAACAGATAATGACCTGCTATGCTTTAACCCCAGAGGCGCATTGTATCATGTTTTGTGCTTTGAAGAAATGGGACAAGCACTTCTATTCTGAGTGGGGCCATCGCCTACAACATGCCATGAGAAGTTGGGTCCAGGGCTGCCAGGTGACTAAAGTAGAGGAGGTGCTCATCCTTCTGCAACAGTTCTTTAATAGCTAATGTGATATCAACAGTGTGACAGTACCAATATCAGGATTCCACCATAACGAGATTCTGAAAGTGGAGTGCCCACCATCTCTGGATAAAATAACCTGCTCACCTCCAAAGTATGACCCCACCACAGAGTCACAAAGGCTTCAATGGACTACACCGAGGATGGTACTGGAACACTCCTCATTTGGTGTCCCTGAGTCCTGCTACTCCACTTTTTGAGTCTCAATCACATGTGTATCAAACCAAAAAATATACAGTAAATGGAGAAACCAAAGTGCTCCCTGCACACTAGTGCTAAGGTGAATAATGACATCACGGATAATGGCTCCTCCCACCCATACACGTTACGCCCTCCTCATGGGCTTCTTCAGCAGCTGGAGTAGCGGAACTCAGGGACACTAAATGAGGAGTGTTCCAGTACCATCCTTGGTGTAGTCCATTGAAGCCTTTGTTACTCTGTGATGGGGTCATACCTTGGAGGTGAGCAGGCATTTTATCCAGAGGTGGTGGGCACCAAACACATTGGATGTTTCTGTAGGATTGTCACTTTGAGAATCTCACTGCAGTGGAATTCTGATATTGTGACTGTTACACTGTTGATATCACATTAGTCATTTGAATATGTGACTTTGTATATGTTTTTGCTGTATTTGTGATTGTGCTGCACTATTTTTGCGTTTATACAATTTTAAAGTTGAGTGGACACATCTTTATGGTATTAGCAGCAGCCTTTTGCTTCTATTTAGTTAATGATAATATTGTGAATTAATTGCACATAAATTTGAGTGGTTGTTTGCGCTGATTATATTTCACATATATTTTAGTTCTTTAATAGCTTTCTCTAGGAGGCCCGTGACCGGGTAAGGGACCGACGCCCACTAGCAATGCAGAAAACGACTGCCCTGGAAGATGAGTTTCAGAATGCTCAGAGGGGATCCCTAGCAGCACCCCCAACACCCCCCAGCCAGACCTCCACAGCGACCAGCTGCAGCTCCTCTGCTGCCTGCAGGGCAACCAGGGGGAGCTGCTCAGCCCCCGCCAGCAGCGGAGCTCCTGACAAACAGGGCCTAGATGTTATGGATACAACTAATTAGGCCACATGTGAGACAGATGCCCCCAGAACCACAGTAGGGGTCTCCGGCTATGACATACTGGTAACCCGGCCAGAGCTACAGCTTGCTGCGTACATCAAGAGGAAGACTCCATCCCTCACTACTCCCCGTCTCGCCAAGACAGTGATGTAGGAGAGGAGGACTTTGGGGTTCTGTATGAGGCCAATCCAGTACAGACAGCAGCTGAGGACAACAGACAACATCACCAGTAGATCATTAGGAATTAATGACCAGGTTGCCCAAGGTTTACGGGACACACCACAACTGATACACGAACTGGAGAAAACTGGACTCTTTGTCGTAGAGCGCGTAGGCAGAGGCCATGTGTACCGCACACCTACTGCCCGGGTGCACCTAGGTTGGGGGGCTGGCGCCCTAGACACTGAAGTTGGGCTGATGTGAGATATACCTGCTATTATACTGCTGAGAAATTACCTGGGACTCCTAACCTCTGCATTTATCTCTGCCACAGAGGATGAAACACTTCCAGTCATCACCCAGCTGCAAACTCCGAAAGCTGTTTCAACTCACTCCAGGGCTCAGGTAAGACCCATTACCTCTGACATTGACTCTACCCTATCTATCCCGACTTGGGACTCACCAGAAGACTTTGAATGGGAGACTTTAGGGGACTATACCCTCGTCCCATATAGACAGAGAGCAGGGATGATCCGGAGGGAAAGGGAGACGTTAGGTTTGAATGGGACTGAGGTAAGCTCTAGAGGATCATGGGGGGAGCGAGGAGGGGAGCAACTCAGGCACCCCAGTGACAGCTGGTTGTGCCCAGGTTGCTGTTGCAGGTGTTGCAGATTGGGCACGATATCCCGCTAGCTTTTCATCTGAGCCCAGAGAGTAGGAAAGAATGGGAACATTGCTTGGGCGACCCTTATGCCCTGTACACTTGGTCGGACTTTCCAACGGAATATGTTGCGATCGGAGCTTGTTGTCGGAAATTCTGACCGTGTGTGGGCTCCATCCGACTTTTTCCATCGGACACACAAAATTTGAGAGCAGGCTATAAAAATTTTCCGACAACAAAATCCGTTTGCGTAAATTCTGACGCACAAAGTGCCACGCATGCACAGAATAAATTAAGAGACGAAAACTATTGGCTACTGCCCCGTTTATAGTCCTGACGTACGTGTTTTACGTCACCGCGTTCAGAACGATCGGATTTTCCGACAACTTTGTGCAAACGTGTGCATGCAAAACAAGTTTGAGCCAACATCCGTCAGAAAAAATCTTTTGTTGTCGGAATGTCCGATCAATGTCCGATCGTGTGTACAGGGCACAAGACCCCTGCCCATAGTTGGAGAACCGTTCAGTCGGATAGCAGTGAATATAATATGGCCCCTAGCCACACCTAGCCCCACAGGTAAGAAGTATATCCTCACTGTAGAAGACTATGCCACCCGATATCCAGAGGCTGTTGCTCTGGGAAACATTCATGCCGAAACTGTGGCTAGTGCCCTGCTCTAAATATTCACCAGAGTGGGTTTCCTGCAAAAAATCCTGTCCGATAGATGGACAAAGTTCACGGCCAAACTTACCCAGCAATTGTGGACATTATGTGGAATTATGCCACTCTACAGCTCTCCATACCACCCACAGACCAATGGGCAGGGTGCCCTTGGCCAATCATGGCTCTGGGGGCTAAGTCCACAGCCCACACTATATAAGGCTGCTTACACGGTGGCCGTATGCATTGTGATGCGTGGAGATTGAGAACTTGAGCTAGATTAGGCATGCAGGCATTTTAATGTGTATATATATATACAGTATATATAGTGCAGTCAGTGTAGAATTGTAGAATATATATACAGTGCAGGCAATGTATTAATATATATACCATGCAGTGGGTGTTGTACAGGACGCCGTGGCTGGGTCCTGGAAGGACGCTATGTTTCCCCTCTGTTTGGACTGTGGTCCCTTCAAGGGAACAAAAAGGGTTAACTCACCTGTCAGAGGAAGTAGGTTTAAAACAAGACAGGAAGTTAGAGAGGTGTGTGGAGGAGTGTAGAGGAGAATGTGGATGGTGGTTTGGTGTGCAGCAACAGTGAATAGCAGTGTCCTGCCTGGAAGCCTCTTGCTAGGGGAATGTACCTGCAACAGAAACTAAGGACTGTTTAACTGCGATAGCAGTTCTGGACATTGCAAGTCGGTGAAACTGAAACCCATTTCTTTTGTTTTTGCTGCTGTAAAGCTATTTAAGTTCAATAAATCTCCTTTTGAGTGAAAAGCCTGTGTCCTGCGATCTAGCTGGTTCCCCAAACATTACAAGTGGTGCTCGAATGCGGGCAGGACAGAGTAACAGGCATTTTTCTTGCTGTTTTTTTTTTTTTTTTTTTTGTATTGGACTTAAAACTGACATTTAAAGGGACAGTACAGTGGATTTATGTCCTGGGTTAAAGCCGCACAAACCCTGAAAGCTGAAGCAATGGAGGAGCTAATTAAACAGCTGTCCTTGGCTGATATACAAGCGCAGACTCGCCATGAGGTACAGCAAGAAAACACTCGCCTGTTGGTGGCCCAGTTGGCAGCCCAGCAAGCGACCCAGCAAGAGGTTATGCAGGCTCAAGTGACTGCCTTAAAAGAAGTAGTGCAGCAGCTTTCTCAGGGCCGTGAGCAAGCGGCTGTTGCCCCTGGCAACCAGGTGACCGTGAGGGCAAGCCATTTTTTGCAGAAGTTGTCCCTGAGTGATGATGTAGAGGCATTTCTTGCTACATTTGAGAGGACGGCAGAGAGAGAAGGGTGGCCCCAGGACCAGTGGGCCGGCCTAATTGCTCCTTTCCTAACCGGAGATCAGCAAAAAGCCTACTTCGACCTGCCACCAGATCACGCTAAAGACTATCTAAAATTAAAGGCAGAAATATTGGCTCGTTTGGGGGTAACTACAGCTGTTCGGGCCCAACGAGTGCACCAATGGAAGTATCGTCCAGATCGTCCACCACGGTCTCAAATGCATGACTTGGTGCAACTGGTAAAAAAATGGCTGCAGCCCGAAATGTTGTCTGGCCTCCAAATCGTGGAGCGGGTCGTGCTGGACCGATACCTAAGGTCACTGCCAGATGACCTTCAACGGTGGGTCAGCCATGGAGACCCCAAAACAGTGAACCTCCTTGTCGAGATGATAGAACGATACACAGTGGTGGAGGATCTGCTTGGCCCTACCAAGCGCCAAGGACCCAGTCTGCCACGGCCTATTCGTTCGACTGCTGCCCTTCGAAAGGACGTTCCCTGGAGCCCTGGAACCAACACCCCGGAAGGTCAAGAGTCACTCCCGATACCTTCTCAGCGACCTGTTCCTGTTCGGAGAGGAGGGGATGTACAATGTTGGCGATGTCATTCCTGGGGCCATACTCGGGCCCACTGCAAGAGGAGCCCATGGAATGCAGGGTTCTTCGGAGAGGGTCTTTTTATGCCCATAAAGCATGTACAACACATATCGATCTTGGAGAAGAGAAATTCGAGTGTGAAGTCCAAGTGAACCACCTCCCTGCCCGGGCTTTGCTGGACTCTGGAAGCATGGTAACCCTGGTCCATCCTAGAGTAATTGGGAAGATCGGTCCGGTAAGAAAAACTTTACGGGTGGTGTGCATTCACGGGGACACTAGAGAGTACCCTCTCATCTCGGTGACCATCTCTACAGCATGTGGCGCTGGTACTCAAGAGGTGGGGGTGGTAAAGAACTTGGTACATGATGTTATCATAGGACGAGACTGTCCATTATTTGCAAAACTGTGGGGACAAGGAGAACTACCTGGACGGTCCAGAGACTGGGGAGAAACTAGTCCCTCTGTTCCTGCGGTTGAGAGAAATAACCCTGAAATGCCGAATGTTCTTGAAAATGCTAATGATTTGGTTAATGGTGATGAAAGTAGTGCTGATGTTATTAAGGGTGTCAAAATGTGTGGTTCACAGACCTACCTGAACACTGAAGAGGGGGGGGAACCTTCCCCACTTCAGGTAATGCTGGGGGAAGAGGATGAGGAAGTGGCCGTTACCCCTGCCCTGCCGGATTTGGATGTTCCGCCGGGGGCATTTGGTACTGCCCAGATGCAGGACCCCACTTTGGCCCATGCACGGGAACAGGTGGTAGTAATAAATGGGGTTCTCCAAGAGCCAGGTGCGCATGAGCGGTGGCCACACTTTGCAATATGTAATGAATTGCTTTATCGGGTTACCAAAGTGAGAGAAAATGTGGTAGAGCAATTATTGGTACCCCAACAGTATAAGACGCAAGGTCCTGGACCTGGCCCATGATGATGTTTTAGGGGGACACCTGGGAGTTGAAAAGACGGAGGCACGGATCGCGGTGATACCTCACATGCATGGTGCAATTGCTGTTTACGTTTGACGACAGACCGCCGCTTGCGTTCGCCTTAGCGCAAGAGCAGGGGGCGACAGGGGTGCTTTTTTTTTTTTTTCTTTATTATTTTTTTGCTTTTTATCTTATTTTTAAACTGTTCCTTTCATTTTTTTTTTTAAATCATTTTAATTGTTATCTCAGGGAATGTAAATATCCCCTATGATAGCAATAGGTAGTGACAGGTACTCTTTTTTTGAAAAAATTGGGGTCTATTAGACCCTAGATCTCTCCTCTGCCCTCAAAGCATCTGACCACACCAAGATCGGTGTGATAAAATGCTTCCCCAATTTCCCAATGGAGCTATTTACATCCGGCGAAATCTAAGTCATAAAATGCTTGTAGCTTCCGGTTTCTTAGGCCATAGAGATGTTTGGAGCCACTCTTGTCTCTGATCAGCTCTATGGTCAGCTGGCTGAATCACCGGCTGCATTCTCAGGTTCCCTGTTGAGACAGGAGAGCCAGAGAAAAACACGGAAGACGGTGGGGGGGGGGCATACCCTCCCACGGCTTGTAAAGGCAGTCTAGAGGCTAATTAGCCGCTAGGATTGCTTTTACATGAAAGCCGACCGTTGGCTGAAAAGAATGATACCAAGATGATACCTAAACCTGCAGGCTTAATTCTGGTATAACCACTCAAAGTCGTGAATGGCGTACCTGAAGACAAAAAAATGGTTAACAATAAAGCACAGTAAACAGTAAAGTATAAATAATTACATACCTGAAAAACAAACATGATAAAACATAATAACAATAACAATAAAACATTGCAGAAGAGAATACAGTAAAAAAAGAGCAGAACAATAGAGAGAGAGAATAGAGAGAGAGAACAATAAAACGACAACTATTTTTTTTTATTTTATATATATATATATATTTTTTTTTTGTAACTAACTTTTATAACTGTAATCGGTTCCAGGTTCGGGTCTCTCAAAATGCGATGGCATCTTGGGAGACCCTGTGAAAGTGTGCCTAGTCTGTGGAATGCTGTACCCTACGCTCAACTAGTGCATGGTAGCGTTCAAAACATTCACCAATGCAAAGACCAGGATTGTCAGGACAGGAGGGACAATAATAGCGGGTGTCACGCCTATATCCGCGCTTGCTGCAGACACGACATCTTTTTGGGGGGTTCGTTGTTGGGTAGGGATACTCGGGAGGACATAAAAATGCCTCTCATGCAGCCGACTGCATTTGGTTGGGGATGTGAATGGGGGAAGTACGGGCGCTGCAGAAGTGGTGGGTTCCCAATTAGGATTGGCGAATGCAGCAGGAAGGGCACTATGGGCATGATGGGCCTGTGTTTGTCTTTTTGGTGGCAGCAGGACACTACTTGTGCTTGCCACCTCACCAGCTTGAACTGCACTTATGGGACTCGCCAAGTCACCAAGTGTTACTGCAGTGCTGGTTTGACTATGACCGGGGTGTACTACGCCGCTGGTGCTTGCCAGTTCCCCAAAACGCTACCAAAAAAACTGTTAGCGATCGCAGGGATCAAGCCTGACTCTGTGAACGCTGCAGTTATGCGTTTAGAGTTTTGTAAGTGACAGTGATCGATCGATACTGCACTTGGGTGGGCTGGGCCGGGCCGGGCGGAGGGGTAAAACGCAGGTGATAGCAGGTATCTGGGCTGATCCCGCTAACACTGCGTTTTTGGGAACCCTAAACTGCTGGGGACGCTAGTATAGATCTGATCGGATCAGATATTGATGCGATCAGATACTATACCACTAAGGGAGGTGTACGGTGCGTGCGTGGGTGTTAGCGGTACTGGCGCTAACCTGACGCTGCCTGGGGCTGGTGCTTGCCAGTTCACCAAAATGCTACCAAAAAAACTGTTAGCGATCGCAGGGATCAGGCCTGACTCTGCGAACGCTGCAGTTATGCATTTAGTGTTCTGTAAGTGACAATGATCGATCGATACTGCACTTGGGTGGGCTGGGCTGGGCCGGGCGGAGGGGCAAAACGCAGGTGCTAGCAGGTATCTGGGCTGATTCCGCTAACACTCCATTTTTGGGAACCCTAAACTGCTGGTGACGCTAGTATAGATCTGATCGGATCAGATATTGATCCGTTCAGATACTATACCACTAAGGGAGGTGTACGGTGCGTGCGTGGGTGTTAGCGGTACTGGCGCTAACCTGACGCTGCCTGGGGCTGGTGCTTGCCAGTTCACCAAAATGCTACCAAAAAAACTGTTAGCAATCGCAGGGATCAGGCCTGACTCTGCGAACGCTGCAGTTATGCGTTTAGTGTTTTGTAAGTGACAGTGATCGATCGATACTGCACTTGGGTTGGCTGGGCGGAGGCGCAAAACGCAGGTGCTAGCGGGTATCTGGGCTGATCCCGCTAACACTGCATTTTTGGGAACCCTAAACTGCTGGCGACGCTAGTATAGATCTGATCGGATCAGATATTGATCTGATCAGATATTATACCACTAAGGGAGGCGCATGCTGCGTGCGTGGGTGTTAGCGGTACTGGCGCTAATCTGACGCTGCCTGGGGCGACGCATATCACCGCCGGGCGATTAGGGGGCTAAAACTTTTTTCGGTAATAAACGGCGGGTGCCCTGACACTATAAAAAATAAACAAACTAACCAGCGTCAACCGTAACGGTTATACGGTGATCAGTGGTGAAAGGGTTAACTAGGGGGCAATCAAGGGGTTAAAACATTTATCAGATAGTATATGGGGGTCCCTGACGCTATAAAACGCTGACGGTGAACCTAAATATTTACCTCCCTAACTAGCGTCACCAGCGACACTAATACAGCGATCAGATAAATGATCGCTTAGCGACACTGGTGACAGGGGGTGATCAAGGGATTAAAACTTTATTAGGGGGGTACCCTAGACCTACAGGGGGGTAACAGTAACTGTGCTAACACAGTAACTGTCACAAACTGACACCTAGCAGTAATCAGAAAAAAAAAAAAACTGCTGGTGTCAGTTTGTGACGGGGGGGGGGGGTGATTGGGGGGGGATCGGGGGGCGATCGGGGGGGGATCGGGGTGTTTTGTATGCCTGGCATGTTCTACTGTGTGTGTGTGTGTGTTGGTGCACTCACATACCTGTCTTCTCTCCTTGGGCCGGAACGGAAACTACCGAGCCGAGGAGAGATGACATCACTTCCTTTGCTGCTGTTTAGCATACAGCAGCAAAGGAGTGTTCCCATTGGCCGGCGGCGATCGCGAGGGGGGGCCACGAACGGATGGCCTCCCCCTCGTCTCCGATCGCCGGGGAACAAAACGGGACCGCCTCGGGCACCGGGGGGGTCCGATTGGACCCCCCACCCGCGGGAGGCAAATCACATACATGTACGTGATTTTGCCTGCCCGTGCCGCCTTGCCGACGTACATCGGCGTGAGGCGGTCCTTAAGTGGTTAAAGAGGAGTGGGAAAGTGAACCTAGTCAGCATAAGAGTGTTCTTGAATATGTTTCCCAAATGCAGGAGAGGATCCGAACTGTGTTGCCACTAGTCAAGGAACATTTACAAAATCCCAGGAGGCTCAACGACGAGTCTATAATAGGGCTGCTAAAATAAGGAATTTCCAAGTGGGGGATCGAGTAGCGGTGTTGATTCCCACTGTGGAAAGTAAATTCTTAGCCAGGTGGCAAGGCCCCTTTGAAGTTGTAGAAAAAATGGGAGAGGTGAATTATAAAGTCCTCCAACCGGGTAAGAGGAAACCCTATCAAATATATCATGTAAACTTGTTAAAGTCCTGGACAGAGAGGGAACCAGTGACCTCCCTGGCTAGTGCAAGATTGGAGCCTCGGGTTGGGGTGGAGAGTGTCCAAGTAGCAAATACCCTGTCTAAAACCCAAAGCCAGCAGGCAAAGGAGTTCTTGCAGAGAAATAAAGAAAAATTTTCAGACTTGCCAGGGCTCACGAGTACCATAGAGCATGATATCATCACAGGACCAGGAGTCAAAGTTTTTGTCAGGCCCTACCGCATCCCAGAGGCCCAAAGGAAGGTTGTTTCAGAGGAAGTGAAGAAGATGTTGGACCTGGAGATTATTGAGGAGTCGCAGAGTGAGTGGTCGAGCCCGATTGTGTTGGTACCGAAGCCCAACGGGACTCTGCGATTCTGCAATGATTTTCGGAAACTTAATGAAGTTTCACGGTTTGATGCCTACACCATGCCCCGGGTAGATGAGCTTATTGAGAGACTAGGTCCAGCCAGGTATATCACTACATTAGACCTTACCAAGGGATATTGGCAAATCCCGTTGACTAAGGCTGCTAGAGAGAAAACTGCTTTTTCTACCCCAGAGGGGAGTTTTCAGTACAAAAGGATGCCTTTTGGATTGCAAACTGCTCCAGCCACATTCCAGCGAGCAATGGATAGGATTTTACGACCTCACCGGAAATATGCCTCATTGTACTTGGACGACATAGTCATTTTTAGCAGAGACTGGGAATCACACTTGTCCAAAGTCCAGGCAGTGCTGGACTCTCTTTGGAAGGAGGGGTTTACAATAAACCCTGAAAAATGTGCTTTGGGAATGGAGGAGGTGAAATACCTGGGCTATATCGTGGGTAGAGGGGTGGTGAAACCTCAGGTCAGCAAGGTAGAGGCTATACAGAGTTGGCCCCGCCCCCTCACAAAAAAGCAGGTACGTGCATTCTTGGGCATGGTGGGATACTACAGGAGGTTTGTACCCAACTTTGCCACGTTGGCGGCTCCATTGACCGATCTGACTAAGGGTCGGAAATCGGTCATGGTGGAGTGGAATGCAGACGCTGAGAAGGCCTTTTTGGAGCTCAAGTCGGCACTGTGCCAACACCCTGTCCTGGTAGCACCCAATTTTTCAAAAGAGTTTGTTGTCCAAACTGATGCTTCCGATGTAGGATTGGGAGCGGTGTTGTCACAGGTTATTAATGGAGAGGAGTACCCGGTAGTCTTCCTCAGTAGGAAGTTAACACCAGCGGAGAAAAACTACGCTATAATTGAACGAGAGTGTCTGGCCAATAAGTGGGCTCTGGAATCCCTCAGATATTACCTTTTGGGGAGGAAGTTTAGGCTGATTTCTGACCATGCCCCTTTAACATGGTTGAGACAGGGTAAAGGGAATAATGCCAGGGTTACTCGGTGGTTCCTGGCACTTCAGGAATTTAAATTTGTAGTGGAGCATAGGCCCGGGAGACTGCATCAAAATGCAGATGCCCTCTCCCGAGTCCATTGTTTGAGCTCCACTGTTGCCTCCACCTCCATGGCGTTGGGGCACAGGGGGGAGATATGTACAGGACGCCGTGGCTGGGTCCTGGAAGGACGCTATGTTTCCCCTCTGTTTGGACTGTGGTCCCTTTAAGGGAACAAAAAGGGTTAACTCACCTGTCAGAGGAAGTAGGTTTAAAACAAGACAGGAAGTTAGAGAGGTGTGTGGAGGAGTGTAGAGGAGAATGTGGATGGTGGTTTGGTGTGCAGCAACAGTGAATAGCAGTGTCCTGCCTGGAAGCCTCTTGCTAGGGGAATGTACCTGCAACAGAAACTAAGGACTGTTTAACTGCGATAGCAGTTCTGGACTTTGCAAGTCGGTGAGACTGAAACCCTTTTCTTTTGTTTTTGCTGCTGTAAAGCTATTTAAGTTCAATAAATCTCCTTTTGAGTGAAAAGCCTGTGTCCTGCGATCTAGCTGGTTCCCCAAACATTACAGTGTGTAATATTATATATAATATATATATATATATATATATATATATATACACACAGTGCATTCAGTGTAGACTACATATACAGTGCATTCAGTGTAGACTATATATACAGTGCAGGCAGTCTAGTATATGTGTATATACTGTATATACAGTATATATACACATACATACAGTGCAGAGTATATAATACAGTGCATTGAACTGGTTAAGGGAAACCCTATGACTGAATTAAGAAAAAAATGGCATGGGGTCCCCCCCCTCGATCCATACCAGGCCCTTTGGTTCTGGTATAGATTTTAGAGGGAACTCCACACCAAAAAAAAAAACAGCGTGGGGTCCCCCCCAAAATCCATACCAGACCCTTATCTGAGCAAGCAGCCTGGCAGGCCAGAAAAGGGGGGGACGAGCTAGCGCCCCCCACCTCCTGAACCATACTAGGCCGCTTGCCCTCAACATGGGGAGGATCCCCCAAAGCACCTTGTCCCCATGTTGATGGGGACAAGGACCTCTTCCCGACATCCCTGGCCATCGGTTGTCAGGGTATGCAGGCGGAGGGCTTATCGGAATCTGGAAACCCCCTTTAACGAGGGGGCCCTTTCATTCACATGGGGGCGGGATCTGTGGGCCCCCTTGTTAAAGGGGGCTTGCAGATTCCGATAAGCCCCCCACCCACAGACCCCGACAACCAATGGCCAGGGTTGTCGGAAAGAGGCTCTTGTGCCCATCAACATGGGGACAAGGTGCTTTGGCAGGACCCCAAAACACCCTCCCCATGTTGAGGGCATGTGGCCTGGTATGGTTCAGGAGAACAGGGCCCCCCCCCCATCCTGTCCTCCAGGTTGCATGTTCAGGCAAGGGTCTGGTATGGATTTCGGGGGGGGGAACCCACACCAATAATTTTTTTACATTTTGCCGTGGAGTTCCCCTTAAAATCCATACCAGACCCAAAGTGCCTGCTATGGACAGGGGGGCGAAGCCACAATGATTTTTTTAAATTACATTTTTTCCTTTAGAAATGTCATTTTGCTGCGGCACTGTTCTACACATTGCACAGATGCGCCACTTTATAGGCAGACTAAGGGGACCCCCCGGCATGATATTTTTTTTTTTTAACTTATAACAAACTTTTTTTTTGCAAGATTGTACATAATACATGAAAGGCATTGGTATACATGTTTAACATCTTACAGAAGATATTCCGTATTCAAAGAACATGATACACATATATTTCTATCATGTAGTTAGTTCTGTAGGTTCATATATAATCCGTACACTTCCACACTCATATTTAGTAAGTACCAGGATAAGCACCATTTATGTGCATGTCATAGACTCTTGTAACCATCTATCCCATATTCTGTTATACTTGTTTGGACAACCTCTGTTAATATAGAGGAATTTTTTATATGGAAGGGTTGTGTTAATGTCTCTTTTCCAGTCCACCAATTGAGGGGGTTCGGATCTCATCCATTGTTTGGCAATAATTTTCCTAGCTGAAAATAAAGTTTTATGTAGGAATATTAGTGTGAATTTGTCTAGTACATCTGGAAAAATTCCCAGTAGGCATTGCTTTGGGTCAAGAGTTAATGGGGACCCCATGTCGTCATGCAAGAAGGTAACTATTTGTTTCCAGTAATCTTGTATCTTCTGACAAGACCATATAAGGTGAAAGAATGTGCCTGTTTCAGTTCCACACATTGGACATGTGATGGATTGACTTCTTTTATATCTAGCTACCCTAAGAGGAGTGAGGTATGCACGATGAAGTATAAAGATTTGGGACAGTCTGTCTGAAAGTTTGGGTGAAACCAACTTGCATGTTTCCAGGGCCTCCTCCCACTCTTCCTCCTCCATCCCCCCAACCTCCCTCTCCCATCTTGGTTTCAATGCGTAAGCTAATTTTGCAGAGGTAGGGGCGGATAGCATGTTGTAAAAACAGGAAATTAGTTTTTTTGAGTCTGTATCCTTGACTATGGCTATAATAGAGTTAGGAGTGGGCTGAGGAAGACCCCGTGAAAACTGCTTTTGGATCGCATGGCGGATCTGGAGATAACAAAAAAACATTTGATTCGGAATCTGGAACTCCATCTTAAGTGCCTCAAACGTTTTAAAAGTTCTATTTGTGAACAGATGGTGTAAATAGTATATGCCCTTGGCTGCCCATAAGTCTGAGTTCTGGACTCCATTAAGTTCCTGCAGCTTGTTATTATGCCAAAGTGGTGTATAGTCATTAAATGATGGTGTCTCTAGTTTAGAAGAAGCTAATTCCCATATGCGTCTATAATGATATAGCAAGGAATGTCTATAATCTTTTGACTGTGTGTTCCCTACACCCACCGCTATCCCGTTAATTGGGTCCCCAGTATGCTGAACCCAACGGGGGCTCAGCAGAATGAGAAAGCGTTCCTTGTCAGTTTTGTCAATGTGAAATAGTTGGGATAGCTGTGACGCTATATAGTAATGGTTAAAATCAGGTAGTGCTGTTCCACCCATGTCCGTTGAGCTTTTAAGTGTTTGCCATGAGAGTTTGTGTCTAGATTTCCCCCATACAAATGGTTTAAGTAGTGTTTCTAATAGTTTAAAATACTTAAGGGGTAGATATACTGGAGTGTGCCATAGGACGTACAGTACCTTAGGCTCCCGGCATGATATTTAAAGGAATATTTCATTTTTATTGTTTCACTTTAAGCATTATTAAAATCACTGCTCCTGAAAAACGGTCGTTTTTTAAAATTTTTTTTTTTGCTTTGATACATGTCCCCTAGTCCCCATACACTTTTCATGGCAATAACTTACATATAAGCCTTTATAATGAGCACTTTTGATTTTTCATGTTCGTGCCCCATAGACTTCAATAGGGTTTGCATGTTCGCTCAAACTTTTTGCCTGTTCGCATGTTCGGGTGCTGTTCGGCCCATCCCTAGTGTCCAGTCTCTCACTGATAGTTTGTAAGTCTGATAGTTTGTAACTCCACCTTTAGGTCCATGGTCATAAGTGCACAGGCTTTGGTTAGTTCTTCCTGAAGTAGGACTGAAAATCTTGCTATAGGCACTGCATCCCCCAAATATGTAGTTGTGGGTTGATCGGGTGTGAAGCATGTCTGGCTGAGAGCAGACTTGTCTATTTCAGCCATTTTTATGTCAATAAAGGAGACTGGGGACAATGCATAATTCAGCTCTTCTTTAAGGGAGGCAGAGAAGAGAGAGCATGGGTATTTCTCAACTTGTGGTGTGGCACTCAGCCCGTCCTGAAAGGGTGAGGAGAAAGAATCCCACTCCTCCACGCTCTGCATCCCTGCAGTGCTATAAGACATTGGATCCTGGCTGAACAGGAGAGAGGCTGTGGGGTGCGAGTCGATCGGGTCTGCTGGGTGGGCTGGCTGAGCTTTGCGGGTCTAGTTCTAGAGTCTAGGTTCTCCAATAGGCTGAATAATAGCTTTATGTGTTAAACTCAAGCTCCCATTTGAGAAATTTAGTCCAAAGTTGGTTAATGATATCACAGGGAGCTTTATCCCCAGAGATCCCTGGACACATCAATCCATGCCAAAGATGGGAAAACTGACATTGCTCAATTGCTCAAATGGGAGTTTAAGCAGTGAGGAAGGATAAATGCATACCTCCTTTCTCAAACCTACTGATCCTGGAACAAACATCATGGGACATTTAAAAAAAAATGCTGGAACCTGGAAAGGTAAATGAGGTAAAAAAAGAAATTTGTAATGTGTGGTGTCTTTTTTGACAACTTTCACTAACTTGCATGCACCAGTTTAGGGGACATATGGACACTTAAAATCTCTTTACCAGGGAGGGGTTGACCACCTTCTTGCCCCTCTTCCCTGTTGTTGGCAACCCCTCCTGGGCACCATGGACGTCAAAGAGCTCAGTGCAAATCAGCATCAGCAACACTGGTGTTTTGTGAGAGGTCCCCTCACAAACCTCCCCCTCCCAAATTAAGGGGTGAAATCAGCATAGCTGTAGTAAGGAGGAGGGCTTCAGGCTTCCAATCCCCTTGCTATGGAGAGTCCCACCTGCATGTCTGGCTGATTAGCTCTTTAAGAGTGGGTGGGCGGGGGGGGGGTTAAGTTTTTTTTTTTTTTGTTTAAGCGTAAAAAAAAAAAAAAAATACATTAAATTTACCTTTCAAGTACTAAACCTCTATACACACTCCCCTCTCTAAACCAGAAATAATTTTGCAAAGCAGAAATGGATAAATTATGAGTTTCCCACTGAGGTCAGCTCAGCCAGGGGACCCTGTAGCTCACACATCGCCCACACTGCCTCCTTACCCAGCCAGCTCACGATTGATGGCGAAAGGGAAGCCGAAATGTGCTGTTCCACAGCTGCCTGAGGACGACATACAGACAGTCAGCTTCAGCAATATAGCAATAGCAACCCTGTACCAGCCACCTCTGTGGTGGCTGGTACAGTGCTCCAACATCTGATGCACAGGAGACTCTGGGTGAGTCCTGTATGACACTCGACATCCCCTGCCCTAATACCTCATATCCCTTGTGAGGGTGAATCAACAGGCAGAGAGTCCCCATACTCACATTGCCCACACTGCTTTTCAGCTCGCTTTTCAGCCTTGCTGGAACAGGGCCTGGAGAAAGCCAGTAAAAAAATTACTTCGGAGTTAAAACAAGAATTTAAGGACTTGGGCAGCCACATTCATACTAAAGAGACCAAACTTGATACTACAGTGGGCAGGACGAATCAAAATATGGACCATATTTGTGAACTCCAAGCTCAACTGGAGGAAGCGTTGGCAAAAATTGTTGATCTGGAAAACAGATCTACCGCAGATACAATTTTTGTGTCCGAAGACTCCCAGAATCTATGACTGATGTTCAGAATGCAGCAACAGACCTCTTGTCCTCACCATTTTCTGACCTGCCTGAACATAAGTTGGAGCTTGATCAGGCTCATAAAGCCTTAACTGCCCCTTGCCCAAATATGCCCCAAGGGACATTATAGTGAAACCACACAACTACAGGATGAAGGAGAGCATTATGCAAAAGGTGTGAAAATCTCCCTCTATCCAGCTGCTTGGCCACGACATTCAAATCTTCGCAGGTATTTTTCCAGCAACGTCTAGACACAAAGATCTTTTAAGCCAGAATAAAGGGATCAAATATAGGTGGTCATTTCCGTTTTATCTGACACTCCCTTATCAAGGAAAATCTTACTCTACGTTTTCGGTTGGGGAATCTTTGCTCAAATGTCTGGGCCTCATCTCGACTTCCCCTCCTTTCTGAGATCACACACATCTTCTTCTGGCAGTGATAAAGAAGATCCAGAACATCCTGTGCCTCCTCTTTCGCACGCCGCAAGAAACACCAGAAGTCGACCTTGTGATAAGTCCAGCCCACTTTGACTTTTGCCATTTTTGTTCTAAGGTCTAGGCTGGGAATTTATTTTTCCACAGATCTAACTGCACTCCTGTGATCCACAAAAGAAGTACAGCCAAAAAAGCTTTGGCTGTACTTCTCAATTAAGGACCCAGAAGGTAGATACCTGTTGGTAAAAGAGGACTTGGAGGGGACCCTAGTGACTTTCTCCACTTACTATGCCCTGAACAAAGATCAGCTAGGATTTTTTCAGACCCTGAATTTTGAAGGTACGCGTTTAATAGGGGGGATTCTAACATCGCCTCGGTTTCAGCGTTTGATAAAATGCCGCCACCAGGTTCTCAAATTCAGAGACTCACTAAATTAGGCACTAAATGTGCTAAACTATTGCATGGTTATGATCTTGTGGATATCTGGAGGGAATTTAAAGTGACTAAAGGGGACTATACTTTTTATTCTAATGTCCACTCCACATACTCACGTATAGACCATGTTTTTACATCCTCTGCTATGATACCTCTCTGCACGTCTTCTAAGATTTTGAGAACTCCGTGACTAAGACAGGAGAGTGGTATGACCACGATCTCCTTTCTCCGGAACCCAACTGCTTCTTATACCTGGTGCTTAAATGAATCTCACACAACAACATATTTTGATATTGAACTTCATCTGAAGGAGTACTTCTTTGAATGACACAGCCCAGACATCCCTTATGTGCACCTGGGCAGCACATAAAGCTATGGAGCCCAGGTATGTTGATTCAGATAGCTGCCAGGTATAAGAGACATTACAAATTGGTCCTCAAATAGAAAGAGGCAGAGTTGCACAATTTGCTTAAGGAGCATAAGCGGAATCCTCGGGCGGACATGAGAGATCGGATTGAGGCTGCCAGGTCAGAATTAAATGTTTGTTTTACCATGAAGGCTGAAAAAAACCTACGATGGACTCAGACCAAAATGTATTCCCAGGCAGACAAACCTGGTAAGCTTGTTCCCCATTTTCCCAAGATTAGGAAAGCGGACAGTTCGTTTACGCAAAATTCCAAACTAGTTTTGAAGAAATTTTGTTCCTTCTTCCAACACTTGTAGCATTGTTAATTTTGTTAATGGAAATTTTTTTTGTCATAATTTTCATCAACGGCACGTTTCCAGTGATGAAAACTAAACAAAAATGACTTCGAATTTTCGTCAGTTGACGAAAACTATGACGAAAATCAATTCCAATTTTCATCAAGGAACAGAAAATTTTCATCAACTTTCACTAACTTGCATGCACCAGTTTAGGGGACATAGGGACACTTAAAACCTCTTTACCAGGGAGCGGTTGACCACCTACTTGCCCCTCTTCCTTGTTGTTGGCATCCCCTCTTGGGCACCATGAGCCTCAAAGAGCTCAGTGCAAATCAGCATCAGCAACATTGCTGTTTTGTGAGAGGTCCCCTCGCAAAACCCCCAGACTTCCAATTCCCTTGCTATGGAGATTCCCGTCTGCATGTCTGGCTAATTAGCTCTTTAAGAGTGGGTGGGCAAGTTTTTTTTTTTTTTTTTAAGCGTAAAAAAAAAAAAAACACACATTAAACTTACCATTCAAGTACTAAACCTCTATACAAACTTCCCACTCTAAACCAGAAAGAATTGTGCAAGGCAGAAATGGGTAAATGATGAATTTCCAAGCAAATCTGTATTCACCATGGACAATAGGATGAATAGTACAGTCAAGCATTTCTTACATTAAATAACGTATGTGAGGGGGCGCATATGCACGGCTGAGCATAGCAGATGTATGACTGCTCAGTTCTGCCGCGATCCGGCCATATCCCACTGAGGTCAGCTCAGCCAGGGGACCCCGCAGCTCACACATCACCCACACTGCCTCCCTACCCAGCCAGGTCATGATTGATGGCCAAAGGGAAGCCGAAATGTGCTGTTCCACAGCTGCCTGAGGACGACACACAGGCAGTCAGCTTCAGCAATATAGCAATAGCAACCCTGCTCTCCTCCACCTCTGTGGTGGCTGGTACAGTGCTCCAACATCTGACGCACAGGAGACTCTGGTAGATTCCTGTATGACACCCGACATCCCCTGCCCTAATACCTCATATCCCTTGTGAGGGTGAATCAACAGGCAGAGAGTCCCCATATTCATCAAGCTCCTCACTAGATCGGGCAATGGGCGAAATGGTGACCAGTCGGGACAGCCTCCAGGCCTCACCAGAGCTCTTCTCCGCACAACCCCAAGCAGCACCATCTGAATAATCTGGGGATCCTATTATCTTAGCTCCATGATCTCCTTTCTCTGGAGCCCAACTGCTTCTTATACCTGGCGCTTAAATGAATCTCACACAGCAACATATTTTGACATTGAACTTCATCTGAAAGAGTACTTCTTTGAATGACACAGCACAGACATCCCTTATGTGCACCTGGGCAGCACATAAATCTATGGAGCCCAGGTATGTTGATTCAGATAGCTGCCAGGTATAAGAGACATTACAAATCACTCCTCAAATAGAAAGATGCAGAGTTGCACAATTTGGAGCATAAGCAGAATCCTCAGGCGGACTTGAGAGATTGGATTGAGGCTGCCAGGTGAGAATTAAATGTTGGTCTTACCATGAAGGCTGAAAAACACCTACGATGGACTCAGACCAAAATATATTCCCAGGCAGACAAACCTGGTAAGCTTCTGTTCCCCATTTTCCCAAGATTAGGAAAGCGGACAGTTTGTTTATGCAAAATTCCAAGTTAGTTTTGAAGAAATTTTGTTCCTTCTTCCAACACTTGTAGCATTGTTAATTTTGTTAACGAAAATATTTTTGTCATAATTTTCATCAGCAGCACGTTTCCAGAGATGAAAAATAAACAAAAATGACTTCGAATTTTCATCAGTTGACGAAAACTATGACAAAAATAAATTCCAATTTTCATCAAATAACAGAATGAAAATGTGAGGAACGGACGCTTATCCACGTGAACTTCCGCTTTCCTCTGACCTCTGCCTGTAAAGCCCGTGAGTGTTTCCCCTCCCAGCACACAAGGTAGCAAAATGTGTATGTGAATCAATCTGCGCTCACCCAACTACTCATGGAGTACCTGAAATAAAAAGGTGAAAAAAAAGTATGTGTGTATGACCAAACACTAATATACCTAAATAGATGCTGCTATCTCCTAAAAAATTAAATACTTAATTTGCAACATGGATTATAAACAAAAGAGAGATGTGCAAATATTATATTCATAATGTGTAAAATTAATATACCATAAACATATATGTGCACTAAATAAATCAGTGCAATGAGTGAATCAAAAGATAAAAAAAAATATTATTAAAAAGTGATTATAGGAATAAATAAATGTCCCATATCAATTTTGAAAGAAAGGTGTTCATAAAAAGAAGATCACCAAAAATATTTGTGTATAAGTATCCAAAAAAACTTCCAGACTGCAACAAAGTGTCAGTGTGAACAGATAACAAACAGATGTAACAAATGGTGATGCCGCCTTTCACATATAGGAGAGCTTGATTGAATACTTCACATCAGAAGAGGAGATATACAAAAAGGAGCCCGATGGCCTCTTACCCAAACAGATGGACAACTAAATATAAGGGTCAAGATCGCCTTATGTTAGCCATATACTGTGAAGATTTCCAGCCAATCTGCTCCACACGATTACTCATCAGCTCTCCCGCAATAGAGACACCAGGGGGGAAAAATCTTTCAGCGTGCTCCAGCACCGACAGCGATCATATGTAATGTTCTCCACCTGAGCTTCTTAATAGAAATGCCAGCTCTCCTCTTAAGCAGATAGCAAGGTAAACTTTCAGGTGTATAACCCTTGCCTTCAAATGGGAGCTCCTCCTCATTTTTTTCAGATAATTTGTTAGAAAAGAAAGATAAAAAACTTCATGGTGCAGAAAAGCAAGGCATTAATTCCAAGAGTTTTTCTCGCACAGCACAGAAATATAAAAATATATAAAAAACAGCACTTTGAGCTCTCAGGCTACTAGCTGGTGTGTGGTGAAGTCACGGGGTTCTCTCCAACTGACGCGTTTCCCTGTAACAAGCATTGACTGGGAAAGGAGATCTCCTTTTCCAGTCAATTCTTGTTACAGGGAAACGCGTCGGTTGGAGAGAACTTATCCAAATGATCTGAAAACGATGATCAGAGGAGCACCCATTTGAAGGCAAGTATCCATACTGAGTTAGACACTGTGAAGAAGATAAGGATACCTCAAATAAATGCTTCAAAGCTTGTTCCCATTCCTCATCACTGAGTGTCTCTGGATCTCTAAGCCACCGCCCAAAGCTACCCTCTTGTGGATTAGTTCTAGCTGTCATTTGTAATGAAGTATATATACTCCCTATAAGTCCCTTTTTTTTACGGTTACTGCCAAAGTTAAAGTTGGTAAAGAATTATATTTTATTAAAAAGTCCTTGCTTGCAAAGCATGCCATAGTTGTAAGTATTGAAAAAATAATTTATTAGAGAAAAAATTATATCTCTCAACCAGTTTATCAAATGGTTACAGAACTTCATTGTCAAAAAGTTGACACAAGCAGAATGCCAGCCTTCTTCCATAAATCTAAATTTTCAAGCCTCGCAACCTCAGTCAATTGCAGATTATTCCATATGGGCATATTTTGAGTATATCCCTCGTGTTGAGTGCCTTGTTGAATAGTAATCCAAATCTTATGTAATAAATTAAATGTAGGATAACTACGTTTGGTATAGAAGTGAGGAGCTACTATTAACTGCACCGGGGGATCTATTGGCAGCTGAGAGAATATAATTTGCTGTATGGGGTCCTCATAATCTATAACATTCCATCCATTTAATTGCTGAAGTTGGGATGCCAAATAATACAATCTGGCATTCGGGACAGCCAGACCTCCATCTTTGGGCAACTGCAAGATTTCCTAATTTAATCGGAGGGTGTTTAAATCTCCAAATAAGTTCTCTGATCAAGGTATCTATTTGCTTAAAAAGTCTCAGAAGGAGGCACATGCGCGGACTCCTCGGCAATGGACGCTTAATCCCGAGGCTCCGCCCCGCTCCAGCCGTCTGAACCGCCTACGGTCGCACTGACAGAGCCATACCGCTCCTCTCCGGGCTTCTCAGTTCCCCAGAGAGACTGGGAAAGCTTGGATGTCAAAGAGGGGCATGAGATCCCTGCTCTATCCCGGCAAATGGAGGCAATCTCCCGGACCCAGGAGAAATCTAAAATGGCGCCCAGCGCTCTACACGGGACAGCATCAGAGGTGGAGGATATGGATGCCGGTGCTGAGCCATCCCTGCAGCCTAACACCCTGCAAGGTCATGCCGCAGTGAGTACATACAGTGGCCCAGTCCCCTCTCCAGCCTCCACAGAATCTCTCATTGAGAGGACGCTGGATGACTTGCTCCTATCCCCCTTAGGAGACATTGGCAGAAGCCCTGGGCTGAATGAAGGCACGTTCCTGCCCCCCTCTGTACATTCCACTGACCTCAATGCAATGATGGCCACGTTCTTAAAGCTGCTTTCCAGAGGTCTAGCACAGACAGCAACACAGATTACTACTATCATCCAAGCTGATCTATAAAATTTGGGTGCTAGAATTGAGGCCATCGAACAAAAAAGTAACACACTATTGCATGAGCCAATCAAAACACAATGCGCATACAAGACTTACAGGACCAACTAGAATCAGTGCTTGATAAAATTGACGACCTGGAAAATAGAACCAGACTATATAACTTTAGAGTTAGAGGACTTCCGGAATCTATTAAAGACACTCCCGAGGTGATTTGTTCCCTTATCAAAGAACTAATCCCACGCACTCCGGAACACCACCTGGAACTGGATCGGGCACATAGAGCACTACAACCACCCCGTGTGGAAGGTCCTCCATGAGATATTATTGTGAAGCCGCATTTCTACAATGTAAAGGAGGAAGTTATTTGGAGGTCGAGGGAAACAGATCATCTCAATATTCAGGGACACCCTATTCAAGTGTTCGCCGATCTATCCCCTTACACTATGCAGAGGAGAAGATCTTATAAACCTCTGCTGCTTGTTCTTTCCCAGAATTCTATTAAATATCGGTGGGCCTTCCCCTTCAAGTTAACCTTTTCTTATCAGAACAAATCGCATGGCTTCGCTACCATCCAGGAAGGTGAACGGCTTCTTTTGTGATTGAGACTCATTTCTCAAGCTCCCTCAGTAACGCCTGATCCTGCCTCTTTGTACAAGACCCTGGGATCGTCTAAGCGACCTCCTCCAACAAGCCCTATTGCTCCTCTATGGCAGAGGCAACACAACAAGTGACCCAAGGACGCTCAACCTCCTTGATACCTCATCTGTCTTAGCTGGTGACTTTTTCTTCTATTTTCCAGGTCCCATTTCACCTGGTTTGATACTGATGCAAGTATCCCCTCATCGATGATGAACATTTTTTTATTTTGGACACCCCCCCTTTTTTTTTTTCGTTTTTGTTTTTGTCCTGTTTTTGCTATGCTATGTCACTATCCCTTTGGATATGTTATTAGAGACACATTTAGAGCCAGGTGTGCAGACAAATTTCTGTATGAGTGCAAGTGAGTACTTGAGTTCAGGTGCACAATGTCAGTTATACATGTTTTGAGTGTTAACCTCTGCACATCCGCCCAGTATTGTTTTTTCTATTCAGTCAATAGAGTTATATGTTTGTGGGGAGGGTCAGAGTGGCTCTTTTTGCCTCCCAGGCTCCCTTTACAAAGTTTCCTCCTTTAACACATTTACTTGTTGTTCTGGTTAAACTGATTCTCCTCCTGACCCCCATAGTTACTCCTCTATGTGGGGTTGCGGTATTGTTAGCCTTTTCTACTAGGTTGGGTCTAGGCTGGAGCAGACTACATGCGCCTCCTTCTGCCTCGATGTTGAGGATTTTCCTTAGAGTCGAGGCAGATCCCTGCTCTCCAAGATGGAGGGCTTTTTCAAAATTTCATGCCAAGGTGGGAGTTGGCAGGCCCATTCCCACCGCGGCAGGATCCGGGGTACCCAAAGGGTGGCTACCGCGTGATCCCCTACCCTTTCTCTTCTCTTCTTTCTCTCTTTCATACATCTACTCTCATATCTTCTTCTTGTTCTCTCCAGACTCCGAGGTAATCAATCAGAAGCCGATGTCCAGGCTCCTGTGTCCCAAATCGTATTGCTTCGTCGCTGGATCGGATTTCGTCTGATGAGGTAGGTCTCTGTCACAGATCAAGCAGTGTTCCCCTTCTAATCCAAGATGTCCGATAGCACTTCCAAACTTCCCATTAGAGTAGCCTCCCACAACGTACAGGGCTTAAATTCCCAGATTAAAAGGCGCAAAATATTCCAAACATACCATTCTCAGCGCTTAGATGTGCTTCTCTTACAAGAAACCCATTTTCCCAAAACTTACAATCCCTATATCCACCATAAATTAGAACAATTTTACCTTTCTAACGCGGAGGAGAAAGTTAAGGGGGTTGTATCTTTTTCTCTAAACATACCCTCTTCTCTCTCTCCAAAGAGATATCCGACCCCAATGGTAGATACCTATTACTCATGGGTAACATCCATGGCTCCACATTCAGGCTTATCTCATATTATGCCCCAAATAGAGGTCAGGCAGAATTTTCTTCCTCCATGCTGGAGACTGTCTCCCCACATTTCGCTGGCATGGTGATTATGGGGGGGTGACTCAAATGTGGCCCTGGATCAGACCCTTGAAAAATCGGATAATGGTCGAGCTAGGCCACGCAGCTCACCAAAATACAGCACCCGTATAGCTAAACTAATCAATTCCCATGGCTTGGTAGTTATATGGAGGGAAGTAAACCCTTCCTCAAAAGACTAGACTCACTTCTCAGCCCCGCATAATTCCTACGCCAGGATAGATCACATTTTTCTTTCTGCCACTGCGATCCCGTGCATAGCTAAATCCTGAATTAGAGATTGTACTTTATCGGATCATGCTATGGTTCTGATGGATATTGGGAAACTCCAAGGGCGGCGCGGTCTTTTTCGATGGTGTATTAATGAAGCCTTACCGAGTGACCCTATTCTAGCGACAATGATTTCCAAAGAAATCAAATCATTTTTTGAGTTAAACAACACGGAAGGACTTCTCCCCACAACATTTTGGGCTGCTCGCAAGGCCATCATTAGGAGTAAACTCATACAGATTGCCTCTCAGCGAAAACGGGACAAAAGGGCGAAATTGACATCCTTGAAAAAGAATTCCTTTTCATAGCTAAAAATCATAAACGCAACCCAACGGACTCGTCCTCCGCTCAATTAGAAGCAGCAAGACTGTCTCTCAATTTAGCGTTCACCACTAATGTTGAAAAAGACCTGCCCGAATGCCCGACATTACATGATGAAAGTAGGCCCCAGACTGGCCAACAGACTGACCCCTAAACCACGGTCCATTTAATTTCCCAAAATTCATGCTCCCACAGGAGCCCTCACCCAAAACCCAGATAAGATAATGGCCACATTTCAACTATTTTATTATAAGTTATATCAGGCTGATACTCTCACCTCCTCCAGAGACCTGAGGGATTTTCTTGACGGGATCCTCTTCCCAAACTGGCTTTGGCTCACATCTCTGACCTGGAGGAACCTATCTCGGAGTCGGAAGTATTGACTGTAATTAAAAATCCCAAAAGTGGTTCTGCCCCGGGTCCTGACGGGTTCTCCGCCTGCTATTATAAGACGTTTGCGCCGACACTCTCTCCATATCTGACGAGACTTTTCAACTGTCTCCGTAAAGGCGCCCGTATTGACGATGACGCTAACTCTGCATACATACCGGTCATCCTGAAACCGGGCAAGGTTTCTTCTAAGGTTAATAACTATAGACCAATCTCACTGATCAATAATGATCTTAAAATTCTAACAAAAAATGTAGCAAATAGACTGTCCATGTTTATAGACCGTTATGTACACAAAGATCAAGTGGGTTTTATTCCGGGGAGACAGGGACCCGATCAGATACGGAGAGCTGTTGACATTATTTTCTTACTACACTCAGGGTGGGATGGGGGTCCCTGTCACGGGATTTAGTAGATCAGATTGTGTGGACTGCACAGAGGAAACCAGAAACACATGTTAGTGAAAAATAAGGGTGTTTATTAAATAGGTGACAAATAAGTGAAATATAAACAGTGCAAAACCAACCACAGACCCACAAACTACAAATAATATATACAAATAACTGGAGATACTGGAATCGTAAACAAGCCAGGCCGAGGTCATACACAGGGAGGACAGCAGATGGGTAAGGATGGGAAACCAACAGGACCTGGAGAGGATGGATGGGTAACGGGCCCCGGCCCAGCAAGCTGGACACCGGGCACTGGTCCGGCAAGCCGAATAATGGGTACTGGCTTAACAGGCCGAGTGACGGACTCCGATTTAGTAGACTGAGTAAAGGGCACCGGTTTAACAGACTGGGTAACGGGTACCGGCTCAGCAGACTAGGTAACGGGCATCGGGTCAGCAGACTAGGTAAGGGGCACCGGCTCAGCAGACTGGGTAATGGGCACTGAAACTTCAGGCTGAGACACGGGCACCGAAACTTCAGGCTGAGACTTGGGCACTGAAACTCCAGGCTGACACACGGGCACCGAAACTTCAGGCTGACACACGGGCACCAATACTTCAGGCTGAGACACCAATATCAAGACATCCGGCTGGAAAGCAGGCAACGAGACACCAGGCTTGAAGGCAGGCAACGAGACATCAGGCTGGAAGGCAGGCAACGAGACATCAGATTGAGAAGCAGGCACATCAGACGGGGAAGTGGAGACATTAAGCTGGAAGGCAGGCACCGAGACATCAGGCTGGAAGGCAAGCACCGAGACATCAGGCTGGAAGGTGGGCACATCAGACTGGAGAACGGGCACATCAGACTGGAAAGCGGGAACATCAAGCTGAAAAGGCAGGCACCGAGACTTCGGGCTGGAAGGCAGGCATCAAGACATCAGACTGGAAAGCGGACACATCTGACTGGGAGGTAGGCACATCAGGCTGGAAGGCAGGCACATTAGGCTGGAAGGCAGGCACCGAGACTTTGGGCTGGAAGGCAGGCATCAAGACATAAGACTGGAAAGCGGACACATCTGACTGGAAGGTAGGCACATCAGGCTGGAAGGCAGGCACATCAGGCTGGAAGGCAGGCACCAAGACTTTGGGCTGGAAGGCAGGCATGAAGATAATAGACTGGAAAGCGGGCACATCAGACTGGAAAGCAGGCACCAAGACTTCGGGCTGGAAGGCAGGCATTGAGACATCAGGCTGGAAGGCATGCACATCAGGCTGAAAGGCAGGCACCGAGACTTTGGGCTGGAAGGCAGGCATCAAGACATCAGACTGGAAAGCGGACACATCTGACTGTGAGGTAAGCACATCAGGCTGGAAGGCAGGCACATCAGGTTGAAAGGCAGGCACCAAGACTTTGGGCTGGAAGGCAGGCATCAAGACATCAGACTGGAAAGTGGACACATCTGACTGGAAGGTAGGCACATCAGGCTGGAAGGCAGTCAACGAGACTTTGGGCTGAAAGGCAGGCATCAAGACATCAGACTGGAAAGCAGACACATCAGACTGGAAGGTAGGTACCTCAGGCTGGAAGGCAGGCACATCAGACTGGATTTCAGGCACTGGGTTGGCAGGTTTAGGGGGGGTCATCAAATTCAACTGGCATGAACGCAGGCTGGAACAGGTTGGTTGGTGTGGAGGCAGGTTGGTTTATTGGCAGGATGGTGTGGGTTGGGAAGAACTTTCGTTTCATTTTTGGTTTAGCTACTGCAGCTTTGTACGTAGGTGCAGGGTCGTAAGAAAAGTATGTAGCTGGGCAAAAGGAAGACCAAGGAACAGTGGCTGGAGGAGGGTTCTGTGGGGTTGTTACAGGTGGAGGAGAAGAGGCAGGTGGATTAAAGGCAGGATAGGTGCTACACTTGGAGACTGGGTAGTAGTATTTGGTAGGGAGCTGAGTAAACTGGGCTGTAGCTGAGGTTGCCATAGGTGACGGGGAGATAGATTTTTGGGAAGGCAGGTGATTAATGGCAGGGCTGGAATGTTGAGGCTTAGCGAAGTGCAGGAGATCAGACCATGTCTGTAGCACAGGTTGAACAAATGCTGATTCACACCCGGCCTGACTAACCAGGGATTGTACTGAATGTATGCAATCAGACAACACCTGCTGTGAACAAGCGGAATAATGTTTCATAAAAAAGGCTGGGTCATCTTCCAATAACCATACCAGGGATTCAACTTGGCCATAATTGAAGGGGGGAGAAAAATCATCGCTTCCTTCGGGAATGCATGACAGGGCTGGTTTTGCACATAACTGGATCAAGGGCTGAACATTTTCAAATTACATATACCCCTGATCCACTAGGGAATGAGCTGATCGGATAGTTTCCATCAGCTGGTCACTAGTCCACTCTTTTAAAATCTGGCGACAATATTCACCATCCTCTTCTGCCAGCAGAGAATAATAAATGATTTCATTGAAATCCATATTAGCAAAACTAACAACCAGGATGGTTCCTCAATGCAGCCACGTCTGGTCAGGGATGGCCTTGGTATACTGTCAGGGGATTTAGTAGACCAGACTGTGTGGACTGCACAGAGGAAACCAGAAACACATGTAAGTTAAAAATAAGGGTGTTTATCAAATAGGTGACAAATAAGTGAAATATAAACAGTGCAAAACCAACCACAGACCCACAAACTACAAATAATATATACAAATAACTGGAGATACCGGAATCGTAAACAAGCCAGGCCGAGGTCATACACAGGGAGGTCAGCAGATGGGTAAGGATGGGAAACCAACAGGAGAGGGAGAGGATGGATGGATAGGCTGCAGGGCAGGGATACAAGGAGAACAGGGCACAGGAGGGACAGGTCCAGGATGGGTTTGGGATAGGGATCGGATCAGATCAGATCAGGAACAGACTCAAGGTCAGCATACAAGCAGCGAGGTCAGGGCACAGGGAGAAAGATACCAAGGCAAGCATGTGAGGGCTTGCTGGGTATTTATAAGGCTGCAGTAATTGACCTCATGTTACACCTGAGCGCAGAGGGTGCTGTCTGCTCCACACTGCCGGAGTACACCCGCTGGTGGACACTGGTACTACGGCCCAAGGATGCAACAGTGCCACCAGCAGGTGAGTCCTCTTATTTCAGGTCCTAGGTGTTGGAAGACACCCGCTGGTGGACTCTGGTACTGCGATCCAAGAGACCGATAGCGCCACCAACGGGTAAACCTTTTCATGACAGTCCCCCTCAGGAGGGGTACCTCTTGTCTATCGACCTGCAGAAGGCATTTGATACATTAGAATGGCCTTTCCTGTTTGAGGTCCTAGGCAGATGGGGTTTTGGCTCCCACTTCCTGGAGATCCTCAGAGCTCTCTAATCTAATCCTAGTGCAAGTGTGAGGCTCCAGGGCCAGTACTCAGAGCGGTTTCCTATATCAAAGGGCACTAGACAGGGTTGCCCCCTGGCCCCTTTGATATTTGCTATAGCTATCGAGACATTGGCAATAGCTATCAGGAACCATCCCGATATCCGAGGGGTTCAGTGCGGCCAGGAGTCTCATAAATGTGCCTTATTTGTGAACGATTTATTACTCTTTCTCAAACCCCCCTAATTTCTACACCAAACAACTTAACTCTACTACAAAACTTTGGGAAGGTATCAGGCTTACAGGTGAACCTCTCTAACTCCTTGGCACTTAACATCACGGTTCCACTGTCTCTTACTGAGAGACTTAAGAAGCATTTTTCTTTTAATTGGAGCTCTTCCTCTCTTCCATATTTAGGGGTCAACTTGACAGCTAATGTGGGACAATTATATATCGCAAACTTCCCTGGGATGTATAGAAAATGAATCACCGATATGGATGCATGGGCAAGATGTGATCTATCCTGGCTGGGCAGAGTAGCCTCCGTAAAAATTACCCTTCTACCCCGTTTACTGTACTTGTTTAGATCTCTTCCTATTCCAATCCAAAATTCTCAACTGAATAGATTCCAATCCAAGGTTATTAAATTTATCTGGGGCTCCAAGGGTTATAGATGCCCTAGGAGTGTTCTCCTTAGGCTGCGAACCCAAGGGGGTCTGGGTCTCCCTGACCTGTGGAAATATTATTAGGCAGCTCAACTGGCTCAGTTCTCCATAATCTACTCAAGAGGGGCTAAACCAGACTGGAAAAATTTGGAACGGCAATCTATTCCCAAACACACCATAGACTACCTTATTTGGTGCCCTAAGAGAAACAGACCGGCGATCTTAGCGCCCACTCTTTCTCACTCTATGGCCTTGTGTGATGGATGGATGATGGATCTTCACCAATCCGACACTCACCTCTGAACTCCACCCTTTAAGACACCTCTTTAATAATCCTCAATTTCCCCCAGGCTTAGACATTAGAGCATTCCAATGGTGGCTAAAGGCCTATTTAGAATAGGGCATTTATTTTCTGCTACGGGCCCTCTTACTCTGAATTGTTGCATACAAAAACTGGAGATGCCCAAATCTGAATACTTCAGACTGATGCAAATACATAATTTCCTGTTCTCCATTTGGAAAGCGGGTCCAGAGGTTCCGAGAATCACACCCTATGAAAAATGGTGCACCGAAATCAATGATCAGAAGGGGGGCATATCTCTGATTTACACTTCTTTGGCAGAGACCTCAGGTAAGCCTTATGCTTTAGCATGGGAACAAGACTTGTCTTTAGATTGGGGCACGGAAACCTGGCATCAACACTTTGCCCATTCGTTTAAAGGGATTGTTAAAGTTTCTTTAGTCGAGGCTAGTGTTAAACTTCTGACCCGTTGGTATATGGTCCCCTCTCGCTTAGCCCAGATCTTCCCGGGGGCTTCTCCTCTGTTTTAGGGGGTGCAGCCATTGGGGAGATCTACTCCATATTTGGCGGCATTGTCCCCGATTACGGGGTTACTGGAACAGGATTTTCTATTTGCTGCGAAAGGTCACAGCCGTAGCTGTTCCCAAATCAGCGCTCATTGCCTTACTGAATGAAAAACTTGAAAAGATATCTATGAGCACTCAAACTGATCTATTTCATTCTATTGGGGGCTAAGATTACCATCGCATGTGCCTGTAAGCAACCTACGGTTTCCTTCTAGGCAGCGAAGAGGAAAATATCTTGGATATTGACCCAAGAGAAAGCGATAGAAAAAAGTGAAAGAAAAAAAAACAGTTTCTGAGGAAGATATACAGGGCCGTTATATAACAGATATAGTAATTGTGGCATCCATATCATCTTTATCAGATTAGCTCTACCTATTATTGTTAGAAGTAATTTCCTCCAGATTTTCTCCACTTGCTTAAACCGCTTAAATAATGGGGAAAAATTCCTCTCCACATATATATTTATTTGTGATGTAACTTGTATGCCGCAGCCTAGATATTTAAATGTAGAAACTATTTGAGAAGCAGAGTTTGGCAGATTGGTCAACAAGGGGTCCACAGCTAAAATAACTGACTTATCCCAATTAATTGTAAAACCTGAAAAAGAGCCATATTTTTTTAATTAAAGACATTGCTGCCTTTAGAGAAGATGTATCTCCCAAAAATAAAAGTGTATCATCAGCATATAGGGCAATCTTATCCTCTCCCAAAGGTCTACAAAACCCAATAATATTTCATGATTGGCAGATAGAAGCAGCCAACGGTTCCAGGGCCAATGCAAAAAGCAAAGATGATAGTGGACATCCTTGCCTTGTTCCTTGTTGCAGTGAAAAAGGCGCCAATATATGTCCATTTACCTGCACCTGTGCCACCGATGCAGCATAAAGGAGTTGTATCCATCTTATAAACTGGGACCCAAATCCAAATTTTTCTAAACAATGCCATAAATAATCACATTCTATGCTATCAAAATCTTTTGCCGCATCAAGCGACAATATAGCTCTATTACCCAGATTTTCAGGCGGGACCTGCAAATTAAAGGGGTTGTAAACCCTCATGGTTTTTCACCTTAATGCATTCTATGCATTAAGGTGAAAAACCTTCTCTAGTGCTAAAGCACCCCAGTGCCCCCGTTTTACTTACCTGAACCTGGTTTTCTTCTCCCCAGGGATGAGCACACCAGCTATAGCTGATGTCTCGTGTCCTGATTGGATAGATTGATAGCACTGCAGCCATTGGCTCCCGCTGTTGTCAATCCACTCCAATAATGCGGGCTCCAGGGGGCGGGGCCGAGTACAGATTTCTGTGTCTAAGGACGCAAAAGCCGGACTCGGGAGTGTGCATGCACGGTTACCCCCAAGGAGAGCGCTTCTCCTACGTGGTTTCCTGATGCGGGGAGAAGCTACCAGCGCTAATGAGGGACCCTAGAAGAAGAGGATTGGGCCACTCTTTGTAAAAAAAACTGCACAATGGAGGTAAGTATGACATGTTTGTTATTTAAAAAAAAACAAAAAAACACGAGGGTTTAGTAACCCTTTAACCACATCAATACCAGGCACTTATGCCCCTTCCTGCCCAGGACAATTTTCAGCTTTCAGTGCTGTCACACTTTGAATGACAATTGCGCGGTCATGCAACACTGTACCCAAACTAATTTTTTTATCATTTTCTTCCTACAAATAGAGCCTTCTTTTGGTGGTATTTGATCACTACTGGGGTTTTTATTTTTTGCTAAACAAACTAAAAAAGACCAACATTTTTGAAAAAAAAAAGAGTTTTTCTTAGTTTCTGTCATAAAATTTTGTTTTCCCCTTCACTGACGGGCACTGATGAGTTGGCACTGATATGTAGAATTGATGGGCACTGATATGCAGCACTGATGGGCACCAATAGGCGGCACTGATATGCAGCACTGATGGGCACTGATAGGCAGCACTGATGGGCACTGATAGGTGGCACTGATGGGCACTGACAGGTGGCACTGATGGGCACTGATAGGTGGCTGTGATTGGCACTGACAGGTGGCGCTGATGGGCAGCACTGATGATGAGGTATTGATAAGTACTGACAGGTGTTACTGCTGGGCAGTGATTGGCACTGTGGTGGGCAGTGATTGGCACTGTGGTGGATAGTGATTGGCACTGTGGTGGGCACTGGCAGATTTTAATCTTGGGGCATTGCTGGGCACTGGTTGGCAGGTGATTGGCACATCTGAGGGGGCTGTGCTGATAATCAATGTGCTGATTATGAGCAGAGACCCCCCCTCTGACAGGGATAGCCGCCGATCGGCTCTCCCTGTCAGCGCGAACCGAGGCATGCCGTTTACCGGCACTTCCTGGTTCACGCGATGATCAGCTGTGATTGGTTTCTTATCATGATCGGATGCAGGGTGTCAGACTGACACGCCACACTCGTGATCGCCGCACTACCTGCCCCCACAGGCACGCCCCCACAGGCGCGCACCGGCATGTTATCCTGCTGGACTTAATATGATGCCCAGTCAGGGTAAAAGAACCGCTTCCCGGCCGTCAATATGCTATAGGCCAGGTGGGAAGTGGTAAAGAAATAGGCGCCTTATATTCACTGCAACAGATTTATTTGGAATGAAACCAGATTGATCTGTATCCACTATCTTAGATATTAGTTTTGTCAATCTAATGGCTAACACTTTTGCCAATAGCTTCATATCTGATGTAAGTAGTGATATTGGGCGACATGATTCAGGATTATTTACGTGTTTTATCTGGTTTTATTAAAACTATAAGAGTCCTTTCACAATGACAGCACGGCTACGTTAGCAACGCTTTACCGTCATTTTATAGATGCTTTTCGGCCACTAGCGGGCCACTTTTAACCCCCGCTAGCGGCCGAATAAAGGGTTAAAAGCGCCTGCAAAGCACCACTGCCGATTTCAATGGGAAAAGTGCTTTAGGAGCGGAGTGTACACCGCTCCTAAAGCGCACCAAAGATGCTGCTTCCAGGACTTTTTATAACATCCTGCCAACGCACCGCCCCAGTGTGAAAGCACTCGGGCTTTCACACTGGGACTGCAGATGAGGCATTTTTCAGGCACTTTACAGGAACTATTTTTAGGCGCCTGAAAAACGCCTCCAGTGTGAAAGGGGTCTTATAATTGCTTCATTCATAGAAAGTGGAAGATGACCACATTCCAATGCAGTAATAAATACCTCCAAAATTTGGGTAACAAATCAGTTCCATAAACCTTATAGACTTCTCCCGGTAGCCCATCTACCCCTGGAGCTTTATTATTAGGCAAGCTAGCAGAGGCAAGTTGCAGTTCCTCTAATGTCAAAGGCTGATCCAGTATCTCCCTATCTGCTACTGATAGTTCTGTTAGCTAAATAGAATTAGGAAAAAGTTACAGTTCAGCCTCCTCACAGCATACTTTACTACTATATAAAAAATAAATAAAAATACAGATGAAATCTCCAAAGTAGTTTGTGTAATTTCGGTTGGAGAAATTTGTAATTCTACTACTTGTGTCATTAGTTTCTGAGCTTTTACTATTGCTGCTAAGAGTTGGCCCATGTTTTCCCCATCCTCAAAATAAGGTTGCTTAAGAAAAAAGCATTTCTGTTCCGCTTTTTTATGAGAAACACTAGCATATATATTTGTTTTTGTACCCACTTCTGTTGTGGTAGGATTCGCTATATACTGAAGTTCGGCCTTTAAAACATCTTTAGTCACTAAATGTTCCCAAGCCCTAGATCTTTTTTTGATATATATATTAGCTAACACATATGATTTTCTATACATTATGCAATATAAAAAAAATATAGCGATGTTTAGTGCCTATTTGTACCTGTCTGCAGGAGAAATCAACATTATTGCTATAGATACACTTCTAGAATATGTAGTATAAGTAGAATGGTATTGCCTACTATATTGTGTATGCTTCAAATAATTTAATTTATGTATATTTAAATGAGTCTCTCGCAGGCAGATAATAGATGGGGGAAACATTTTTAATGTAGTAAACATTGCTTGTCTCTTTACTGGGTCACTAAGCCCCCTAATATTCCAAGATACTAGAACTTGTATTTGATTTAAAATATTATATTAATATCAAACTTTAGGATCATAGCTCTAATCCTTTCTAACAATGGGGTAAAGTCCCTTCTATGTGAGGAGAGAATTTCTATATTCATTTTAGCTATCTGGTGAGTGCTTACAAAAAATCTATATATAAAAAAAAAAAAACAACATTACCTCCAAAAGAAGAAGAAAAAAAAAAACGAAAAAAAGAATAATGAAAAAAGAAAAATATAATAGTGAAAAAAAGAAGAAAAAATCCCAAAATGTGTACAAATCTCACATAGACCTCCAAAAAATTACCATCCCCCTCAATGGCCACCTCCTGGAGGGTCTTATATGTAAAAACATCACCATACACACGTAGTGAATTTTTCCCAATAGTTAAAAGCAGATCTATTGAGTTATTCAAATAAAATCTCCAAAAAATTAACATATACTTATGTGTATTCCTACAAAAACAAAAAACAAAATTTAACAACCAAACATTTGCCACAAGAACAAAATATAGAGAGTCAATTCAGTAATTGTTTACTTGACCCCCTCCCCCGGCTCTATAAAAAGAAAATTAAACTAACCACCTCTCATTACTTAAAAAAAAAAAAAAGAGGAAGAGAAAAAAAATTAGCCATAGTGCATAAAGGATCTTTTCTATTCTCTCTCCTACTTTCTCCGCTTAATTTATAGTGTCTATCCAGCCATTCAGTGGCATCCTGTGGATTATCAAAAAAAAGTACAGTTTCAGTTGCCTACACTCTTAATTTAGCAGGATATAGCTTTGAATAGGATAGTTGCAGGGTCTGCAATCTTTTTTTTTTACACCTTGAAATTGAAGACTCTGTTTTTGTACATCAGGGGAAAAGTCCAGGAAGAACATAACTTTAGTTCCATTGAAGAGAACTTTCTTCTGACTCTTCTTAAGAATAAAGTCTCTATCTCGTTGATTGAGTAATCATATTAAGAATGGTCGTGGAGGGTTTCCTGCTGGTAATGGCCTACTAGGCACTCGATGTGCTCTCTCAACTAAAAAGGTCATGGAAAGATGTTCTTTACCAATCGTCTCCCATAGCCATGTTTCTGCAAATTCTGTAAGGTTTGCTCCCTCAGACTGCTCTGGGAGACCCACCAGCCTAATAATTATTATGGCGAAGGCATTTTTCAAGATCTTCCAGCTTACGAGCATTATTATCTGATTTTTTAATTATTTCTTTAATATCTTTGCCCAGTGGCTGCGAGATATCCTCTAATTCTTTAACATGACCTTCTAAAGCTGACATTCTTTCCCTTATTTTCTGTACTTTCTGATGAAGAAAAGTAAATTCTTCTTTAAGACCCTGCACTTGCCCTGTTAAATTACATAGAGTTCTGACATTGTTGTACCGCTTTTAGCATATCCAATATTGTGGGTTCTGGTGATATTATTGATGTATGCAGGTCATTTAACTGTTTATCAGTACACTGTCTCACACTTTTATCCCTATCTTCCACATCACACATCAGTTGATCTGTATATTTTTGTAGAATAGTTGTATCTATTCCGGTGCAAGAGTCTTCCACCTCTTCACTGGCATCAAATTGAGTGACCTTATTTTTACCATCTTTTGACATCAGTGCAAACTTTGCAAACTTGTCAGCCGCAGCTTCTTTGGCCATCTCTTTTGCGGATTTACCACTTTGCTGCAGATTTACCACTTTGCTTCTTTGGCCTTCTCTTTTGCGGATTTACCACTTTCCACCTCTCCTTTCCATTCTTTTTATTCTCTTCTCTTTTCTTATTCCCCCTTTCCTATCTTTTTTCTTTTTCCTTTCTCCTCTCCTCCTTCCCTCTCTTCTTTTCTTTTATTCCTTATTCCTTTGCTTTATTCCTTGGTTTATTTTATGATTATTCAGCTACTTTACAGCTCATTTCTCCCAAAATTCTTGATTTGTAGGGAAAAAAAAGGTTACCTTTCCTTTGTAATCGAATATCCACGAGTTCTCACGAGCTCTGCTGAGTTTTAACGAGTTCTGCCGATCCCCGGCTAGCAACAGCCAAACACAGCTCTCGTCTTCGTCCAGTCTCTTAATTTTCAGGGAGATCACCAGCTTCTATCGGTGAGCTTCCAGAGGCACGCCGAGGTACCGAAGTGCTCCTCGAACACCACCCACTTCAGTCGGTGCTGACAACAGCTGAGGGACCGCTGAGAGCCACCGAACACCACAAAACGAAGAAGGCAAAGAAGGAGACCGGAGAGGGGCCGAGGCACGGGCAGAGTCTAGGTACAACACTGGGCCGTAGCATGTGCAAAGTCCAGGCACAGCACCGGGCCATAAAAGGGGGAAAGTCCAGGCACAAGGCAAGTGGGACGCCATACAGTGCCTCCAAAGAGGGCTCCAAATGAGGGGAGAGACTCGGTAAACCACCACTCGCAAGCCCCGGTGATGCCTTGGAGATGCCACCAACACGTCAGGACACAGCAGGCCACACACAGAGCATCCACTTCAATCCAGGTAATGTGAAAAAAAGGAAGGGGCAATATAGCTCAAATAAAGTGAAGCCGCCAAGCAGCCAAGTACAGGTTGATATATTTTCACGTTTACACATCCACACCAGCACTCAGCTTACAGGCAGCTATGCTCTAAGAGAGGAGGATTTTGGAGAAAAATAAGATAGTTCAAAACATCTGCCATCCGAACGCTCTAGACATAGTTTTTTTTAGGAGATCAGTCAAAAATGGGCTGCAGGATGGTAGAGCCAGAGCTCGCCCTACACTAGTCCTCTACCATCACTCACTCACTCGAAGATGATAGTTCTACCCAAATTATTGTACTAATTCAGAGAACAAGCTGCAATGGACTATAGAGGAATTAGAAACACAGATTACACAGATCAAAAGGACTAAATACCTCCGTGATGTGGATGATTACCAGAGCAATACAGTTTATGAGTGGGGGAGGAGGAGTAGAAATTTCAGCTCTACACCACGATATATTCTCAGGAGAAAACACAGATCTGCTAGTATAATTAAGAAAGTGGGCTTCAGCTCACCGGAGGCATCGGATTCCTTATCTGAAGTCTCAGATACAGCTGAGGGGGATGGCCTGTCCCTGTCTGATACTACTGCAGCTCTGAGAACATCTACTCCCCTAATCTCTTCAGACAAGGTTTTTTCCGGTGGAAGTGTTAACCCCGAGGGGTCAAAAAACGCCATGTATGCAACATACTACCAGCAGCCAAAGAAAAAACAAACAACCAGAAAACAGGACACTGCAAGAAAAGGCAAAGGCGAGGGGGCAAAAGACAGAGATCGGCGATATCCACAGAGAAAAAAGAAATAAGTAGTGAATTATCAACCGTTACCTCAGTAGTTAATTTAATGGATGAGGTTTTAACTGATTCTGAATTATCTCTGTTGTCACGGGGTCTATCTTTTTCACCCACCTATCACTTTAATATTTTTAATACCATTTTGAACACCAACAGGTTTGTCAGGAACCTCTTACTGCGGAAACATTTTCAACAGGGAATTGACGAACAGGTGGATGACCCACTGACATCAGAGATGGTGAGTGAATCTGACCAAAACCAATCAATTGCAGAACAAGATGTTTGCCCGCATGTTTCATTTATGTTTCAGGATTTATCTGCATCATTAACTTTAGAACAGCTGTATTCAGAATCGCATATGGGCTCCTATGGAGCTTCATGCAGTACATCACAATATGGGGATACGTTTTTTTACCCTGTAAATGCGAGAAACTCTACTATAGACACTTTTCAGGCTGTAATAGAGTGGGAATTGATACAACTGAAACAACATAGCTCAACATCTAGAAAGACTAATATCTCAAAGCAAGAGAAAGAGGCTCTACAGCAATTAAAAGACAAAAAAGGGTTAGTGATAAAGAAGATAAGGGAGGAGCAGTGGTGGTGATGACTAGGGAACAATATAGATCTGAAGCCATTAGACAGCTCAGTGACAGTGACACATATCGACCCCTGTGTAACAACCCCACTATTGTTTTTCAATCAACTCTTTTGAAACATTTACAGTTGGGCTTTAGTATGAGAGTTCTGTCATCCAAAACTGTTGAGTATCTCTATGTAGATAAACCTGTGGTGCCGGTATTCCATCATCTTCCTAAGATTCAAAAACTTGATCGTTCCATCCAGGGACAACCAATCGTGGCTGGAATTGGCTCTTTATTTGAGCGTTTGGGAGAATGGGTAGACCGGCACCTACAGCTTTTGGTATACAGATTGCCCAGCTACATCAGAGATATGAGCACAGTCCTATCCCATATCACATCTGTTAAATGGATATCCACCTATGTGTGGGCCACACTGGACATGAGGGCACTCTATTTGTTGATCCCCCACAGCGCTGGATTGCAGGCCATCCAATATCATCTTCAACGCTACAGCTCCTACTCTCAGGGGCTACAGGAGTTTATTCTGTTAAGTGTTGAGCTTTTATTAAAGCACAATTATTTTTTATTTGATGGCGCATATTATGTCCAGCGCTGCGGGGCGTCGATGGGTACTACATTCTCACCATCCATGGCGAACCTCTATAAGGGTTGGTGGGAGGAACAAGTTTTGTTCTCTCCCAGCAACCCTTTTGCTAGGCAGATTGTTTGGTATGGTCATTGATGACCACGTGATGGTGTGGGATGGTGACATGGGATTGCATGAATTTTTGAAATTTCTGAATGATAATCAGTTAAATCTACATTTTTTAATTGAGCATGAAGTTTCCAGTATCAACTTTTTAGACATCACCCTAAAGGGTGATCCAACCACAGGTGATGTTTCAACATGCACCTATAGGAAACCTTGCTCTAGTAACACTACGCTTTTTGCAACCAGTTGTCATCCATCCCACACCATCAATGCCATCCCTTATGGGGAGTTTATTCGGGCTAAACGTAACTGTTCAACAAACTCAGCCTTTGAACTAGAATGTAAGGTCATCCATCAGCGCTTATTGGACCGAGGTTATAATGAATTTGTTATACACCAAGGACTAGAAAGGGTTTTGATGACGGACAGAGAGGAATTACTGTCAGATAAGCCTAAAACTGAGAGAGAGCATAAAAATAAAAATAAAAATAATAACAAACCTCATCAACCTTAGAACTCTAGGAATAGAAAAATGGGTAAACCTATCACATTTGTAACCACATTTTCTCAAGAATATAATCAAATAGACAGAATAATAAAAAGAATCTGCCAATATTACATACAGATAAAGATTTAAATGAAATTCTGCAAGCAGGTTACCTTTTTTCTAGCCGACGTGCGCCCACACTTGGGACTGCACTATCACCTGGTCTATTTTCATCCAAACAATGCCAACCCACCTGGCTCTCCTATCCTGGCAGTTACCCTTGTAATATAAAAAACCTGTAGGTACTGTAACTTGTGTGATCTGGGTAAAACATTTGTTGCCACAGCTACAGGTGAAGAGTTTACTATACAGCAATACATCAACTGTGGCACAAACTATGTAATTTACCTGATCACCTGTATTTCATGCAGCCTCCAATATGTAGGCTGTACCACACGTCCCCTGAGAGCCCGTATAGGGGAACATTACTGTGACACAATTAACCCAAATGCTAGAAATATTTCAAATGCAACACGTCACTTTAGGGAATGTCACTAGGGCGATCGCTCCTCTTTCCGCTTTAGAGGAATAGAATGGTTGTCTCACTCGCCCAGAGGAGGTGACAGGGAGAGAAGGCTACTGGGGAGAGAAGCATGGTGGATTTTTAGATTAAAAACTAGATCGCCTCAGGGGTTAAAACCTGAGGTGGGATCTGGATTTGCACTTACATTAAGCATGCCTCTCCCCAGAGCCTCCTTTCTCTTTCTCTCTTTTCCTCCTCTGGTGTCTTTTTCACATACCTGAATTATTATTTTTATTTTATTTTTTACTTTTTGTATCTAATGTTTTTTATATTTCATGGTGTGTTTTAATCATGTATATGTGCATGAGTGCATGCATGAGTGTGTGCACACATGTACTTATTATCACTCTAAGGTGTGTGACAAATAGTGGCATACATATGGATCACCCAATATGCAGTATAGCTGATTCCCCTTTTTTGGATAATTGCCTGTAGTCAATTAACCACTTCAGCCCCGGAAGGTTTTACCCCCTTCCTGACCAGAGCACTTTTTACAATTCGGCACTGCGTCGCTTTAACTGCTAATTGCGCGGTCATGCAATGCTGTACCCAAACGAAATTTGCGTCCTTTTCTTCCCACAAATAGAGCTTTCTTTTGATGGTATTTGATCACCTCTGCCGTTTTTATTTTTTGCGCTATATGCGGAAAAAGACCGAAAATTTTGAAAAAAAATGATATTTTCTACTTTTTGTTCTAAAAAAAATCCAATAAACTCAATTTTAGTCATACATTTAGGCCAAAATGTATTCGGCCACATGTCTTTGGTAAAAAAAATGTCAATAAGCGTATATTTATTGGTTTGCGCAAAAGTTATAGCATCTGCAAACTAGGGTACATTTTCTGGAATTTACACAGCCTTTAGTTTATGACTGCCTATGTCGTTTCTTGAGGTGCTAAAATGGCAGGGCAGTACAAAACCCCCACAAATGACCCCATTTTGGAAAGTAGACACCCCAAGGAATTTGCTGAGAGGCATGTTGAGCCCATTGAATATTCATTTTTTTTGTCCCAAGTGATTGAATAATGACAAAAAAAAAAAAAAATTACAAAAAGTTGTCACTAAATGATATATTGCTCACACAGGCCATGGGCATATGTGGAATTGCACCCCAAAATACATTTAGCTGCTTCTCCTGAGTATGGGGATACCACATGTGTGGGACTTTTTGGGAGCCTAGCCGCGTACGGGGCCCCGAAAACCAAGCACCGCCTTCAGGATTTCTAAGGGCGTACATTTTTGATTTTACTCCTCACTACCTATCACAGTTTTGAAGGCCATAAAATGCCCAGATGACATAAAACCCCCCCAAATGACCCCATTTTGGAAAGTAGACACCCCAAGCTATTTGCTTTGAGGCATGTTGAGTCCATGGAATGTTTTATATTTTGACACAAGTTGCGGGAAAGTGACAAATTTTTTTTTTTTTTTTTTTTTTTTGCACAAAGTTGTCACTAAATGATATATTGCTCACACAGGCCATGGGCATATGTGGAATTGCACCCCAAAATACATTTAGCTGCTTCTCCTGAGTACGGGGATACCACATGTGTGGGACTTTTTAGGAGCCTAGCCGCGTACGGGACCCCGAAAACCAAGCACCGCCTTCAGGATTTCTAAGGGCGTACATTTTTGATTTTACTCCTCACTGCCTATCACAGTTTCAGAGGCCATGGAAAGCCCAGGTGGCACAAACCCCCCCCAAATGACCCCATTTTGGAAAGTAGACACCCCAAGCTATTTGCTGAGAGGCATGGTGAGTATTTTGCAGCTCTCATTTGTTTTTGAAAATAAAGAAAGACGAGAAAAAAAATTTTTTTTTTCTTTTTTCAATTTTCAAAACTTTGTGACAAAAAGTGAGGTCTGCAAAATACTCACTATACCTCTCATCAAATAGCTTGGGGTGTCTACTTTCCAAAATGGGGTCATTTGGGGGGGTTTTGTGCCACCTGGGCATTCCATGGCCTCCGAAACTGTGATAGGCAGTGAAGAGTGAAATAAAAAATTTACGGCCTTAGAAAGCCTGAAGGCGGTGCTTGGTTTTCGGGGTCCCGTACGCGGCTAGGCTCCCAAAAAGTCCCACACATGTGGTATCCCCGTACTCAGGAGAAGCAACAGAATGTATTTTGGGGTGTAATTTCACATATTCCCATGGCATGTTTGAGCAATATATCATTTAGTGACAACTTTACGCAAAAAAAAATAAAAAAAATAAAAAATTGTCTCTTTCCCGCAACTTGTGTCACAATATAAATTATTCCATGGACTCAACATGACTCTCAGCAAATAGCTTGGGGTGTCTACTTTCCAAAATGGGGTCATTTGGGGGGGGTTTGAACTGTCCTGGCATTTTATGCACAACATCTAGAAGCTTATGTCACACATCACCCACTCTTCTAACCACTTGAAGACAAAGCCCTTTCTGACACTTATTGTTTACATAAAAAAATAATTTTTTTTTGCAAGAAAATTACTTTGAACCCCCAAACATTATATATTTTTTTAAAGCAAATGCCCTACAGATTAAAATGGTGGGTATTTCATTTTTTTTTTTCACACAGTATTTGCGCAGCGATTTTTCAAACGCATTTTTTGGGGAAAAAACACACTTTTTTACATTTTAATGCACTAAAACACACTATATTGCCCAAATGTTTGATGAGATAAAAAAGATGATCTTAGGCCGAGTACATGGATACCAAACATGACATGCTTTAAAATTGCGCACAAACGTGCAGTGGCGACAAACTAAATACATTTTTAAAAGCCTTTAAAAGCCTTTACAGGTTACCACTTTAGATTTACAGAGGAGGTCTACTGCTAAACTTACTGCCCTCGATCTGACCTTCGCGGCGATACCTCACATGCATGGTGCAATTGCTGTTTACATTTGACGCCAGACCAACGCTTGCGTTCACCTTAGCGCGAGAGCAGGGGGGACAGGGGTGCTTTTTTTTTTTTTTTTTTTTTTTTTCTTTATTATTATTATTTTTTTATCTTATTTTTAAACTGTTCCTTTCATTTTTTTTTTTTTAAATCATTTTTATTGTTATCTCAGGGAATGTAAATATCCCCTATGATAGCAATAGGTAGTGACAGGTACTCTTTTTTGCAAAAATTGGGGTCTATTAGACCCTAGATTTCTCCTCTGTCCTCAAAGCATCTGATCACACCAAGATCGGTGTGATAAAATGCTTTCCCAATTTCCCAATGGCGCTGTTTACATCCGGCGAAATCTACGTCATAAAATGCTCGTAGCTTCCGGTTTCTTAGGTCATAGAGATGTTTGGAGCCACTCTGGTCTCTGATCAGCTCTATGGTCAGCTGGCTGAATCACCGGCTGCATTTTCAGGTTCCCTGTTGAGACAGGAGAGCCAGAGAAAAACACGGAAGATGTTGGGGGGAGGGGGCATTCCCTCCCACTGCTTGTAAAAGCAGTCTAGAGGCTAATTAGCCACTAGGATTGCTTTTACATGAAAGCCGACCGCTGGCTGAAAAGAATGATACCAAGATGATACCTAAACCTGCAGGCATCATTCTGGTATAACCACTCAAAGTCGTGAATGGCATACCTGAAGACAAAAAAATGGTTAACAATAAAGCACAGTAAACGGTAAGGTATAAAAAATTGCATACCTGAAAAGCAAACATGATAAAACATAATAACAATAAAACATTGCAGAATAGAATACAGTAAAAAAGAGCAGAACAATAGAGAGAGAATAGAGAGAGAGAGAACAATAAAACGACAACTATTTTTATTTTATATTTTTGTTTGTGTTTTTTTTTTTTTTTTTTTTTTACACTTTTTTTTGTAACTAACTTTTATAACTGTAACCGGTTCCAGGTTCGGGTCTCTCAAAATGCGATGGCATCTCGGGAGACCCTGTGAAAGTGTGCCTAGTCTGTGCAATGCTGTACCCTACGCTAATACTCAACTAGTGCATGGTAGCGTTCAAAACATTCACCAATGCAAAGACCAGGATTGTCAGGACAGGAGGGACAATAATAGCGGGTGTCACGCCTATATCCGCGCTTGCTGCAGACACAACATCTTTTTTGGGGGGGTTCGCTGGGTAGGGGTACTCGGGAGGACATAAAGAAAATGCCTCTCATGCAGCCGACTGCATTTGGTTGGGGATGTGAATGGGGGAAGTACGGGCGCTGCAGAAGCGGTGGGTTCCCAATTAGGATTGGCGAATGCAGCAGGAAGGGCACTATGGGCACGACGGTCCTGTGTTTGTCTTTTTGGTGGCAGCGGGACACTACTTGTGCTTGCCACCTCACCAGCTTGAACTGCACTTATGGGACTCGCCACGTCACCAAGTGTTACTGCAGTGCTGGTTTGACTACGACCGGGGTGTACTAGGCCGCTGGCGCTTGCCAGTTCACCAAAACGCTACAAAAAAAACTGTTAGCGATCGCAGGGATCAGGCCTGACTCTGCGAACGCTGCAGTTATGCGTTTAGTGTTTTGTAAGTGACAGTGATCGATCGATACTGCACTTGGGTGGGCTGGGCCGGGCCGGGCGGAGGGGCAAAACGCAGGTGCTAGCAGGTATCTGGGCTGATCCCGCTAACACTGCGTTTTTGGGAACCCTAAACTGCTGGGGACACTAGTATAGATCTGATCGGATCAGATATTGATCCGATCAGATACTATACCACTAAGGGAGGCGTATGCTGCGTGCGTGGGTGTTAGCGGTACTGGCGCTAATCTGACGCTGCCTGGGGCTGGTGCTTGCCAGTTCACCAAAACGCTACCAAAAAAACTGTTAGCGATCGCAGGGATCAGGCCTGACTCTGCGAACGCTGCAGTTATGCGTTTAGTGTTTTGTAAGTGACAGTGATCGATCGATACTGCACTTGGGTGGGCTGGGCCGGGCGGAGGGGCAAAACGCAGGTGCTAGCAGGTATCTGGGCTGATCCCGCTAACACTGCGTTTTTGGGAACCCTAAACTGCTGGGGACGCTAGTATAGATCTGATCGGATCAGATATTGATCCGATCAGATACTATACCACTAAGGGAGGTATACGGTGCGTGCGTGGGTGTTAGGGGTACTGGCGCTAACCTGACGCTGCCTGGGGCTGGTGCTTGCCAGTTCACCAAAACGCTACCAAAAAAACTGTTAGCGATCGCAGGGATCAGGCCTGACTCTGCGAACGCTGCAGTTATGCGTTTAGTGTTTTGTAAGTGACAGTGATCGATCGATACTGCACTTGGGTGGGCTGGGCTGGGCTGGGCGGAGGGGCAAAACGCAGGTGCTAGCGGGTATCTGGGCTGATCCCGCTAACACTGCGTTTTCGGGAACCCTAAACTGCTGGGGACGCTAGTATAGATTTGATCGGATCAGATATTGATCCGTTCAGATACTATACCACTAAGGGAGGCATATGCTGCGTGCATGGGTGTTCGCGGTACTGGCGCTAATCTGACGCTGCCTGGGGCGACGCATATCACCGCCGGGCGATCGGGGGGCTAAACCTTTATTCGGTAATAAACGGCGGGTGCCCTGACACTATAAAAAATAAACAAACTAACCAGCGTCAACCGTAACGGTTATACGGTGATCAGTGGTGAAAGGGTTAACTAGGGGGCAATCAAGGGGTTAAAACATTTATTAGGTAGTATATGGGGGTCCCTGTCGCTATAAAACACTGACGGCGAACCTAAATATTTACGTCCCTAACTACCGTCACCAGCGACACTAATACAGCGATCAGAAAAATGATCGCTTAGCGACACTGGTGAGGGGGGGTGATCAAGGGGTTAAAACTTTATTAGGGGGGGTTAGGGGGGTATCCTAGACCTAAAGGGGGGTAATACTCACTGCCCTAACACTAACTGTCACAAACTGACACTATGCAGTAATCAGAAAAAAAAAATTGGGGGGGGATCGGGGGGCGATCGGGGGGGGGATCGGGGTGTAAGGTATGCCTGGCATGTTCTACTGTGTGTGTGTGTGTGTTGTGCACTCACTTGTCATCTCTCCTCGGCGCTGGAACGGAAACTGCCAGACCGAGGAGAGATGACATCACATCCTCTGCCTGTGTGAAACGACACACAGGCAGAGGAGGATTCCCATTGGCTGGGAGCGATCGCGAGGGGGGGGCCACGATCGGATGGTCTCCCCCTCGCCTCCCGACGCTCCCAGTCAAATGCCGACCGCCGATGGCACCGGGGGGGGGTCCGATCGGACCCCCCGCCCGCGGGAGGCAGATCACGTACGGGTACGTGATTTTGCCTGCCCGTGCCGCTCTGCCGCAGTATATATGCGGTAGGCGGTCGGCAAGTGGTTAAGACATTTAATGGGTGGAGCCAGTGATCCTTGGAGCTACTATTTATTTTCAAAGTTTCATGTCTGTAATGTGGTTACGACTAAGGCCTTATAGGCTGAAACACGTCAACTGTTCTTATTTGCGTTTGGTCACTGTGGATTGTCAATAAATAAAATACTTCTTAAGAGCAATCACCAGAGTGCAGATCATCTTTTCCTTAATTCAGAACCCTCCCAATCTCAGTATCATTAGCAGTGATCCATAAATTCCAAGCTAGAATCTTTACATTTATTTGGGGAACTAAGGGGAGTAGATTAGCCTGGGCTGTGATGTATGCTCCTAAAGAATTGGGTGTTTTAGGGATCCCAGAAATAGCGCAAATTACTCAATTATGTAAACTACATTCCTCCCATTACTGACCAGATTGGGGTCCCCTTGAAGCCCAGGCTTGTTCTCCCTTACCGATAGACCTGGTCCTTTAGGGTTCCTTTGAAATACCGTAAAACCAATTTTAGCCCTTCGCTTTCTTACTCTTTAATTTTATTGGATTCCTCCAGTAAAAGATGGCCACTGCACTCCCCTCATATCTCTCTGGCTCCCCTTTTTAATAACCCCCTATTTCCGCCAGGCCTACAACCTCTTTAATTTCATTGTTGGATGAAAAGGGTTTGAAATCCCTGGCTCTTTGCCGGATACCTAGAGGTGGATGCCTGGCTGGGTGGTGTTCGTATTCGTACTTCTGTTCTCTTTGATTTGATGCCTCTACCTCTCTGAGAGACATTCTATTGTTATGGGAATGTTACTATTTGACAGTCCTAGGGGCTTTAAGCACACATCTATGCTAAATATATAGTCTGTTACCCTACCTGGTATACCTTACCTTTTCATGATGTTTAGAGATCAGTAATACATTGATGGGCTATACAGTACACTTTGTTGCTCTGTGCAGGCTGGCGTGGATCCATTTTTCAAATAAAAACTGTTGTTTTGCTTGCTATACATCAGTTTTTCTGACCTATTTTGTGTTTGCTGGGCCATTTCTATGTGTTTGCTGGGCCATTTCCTTCAATTTGCTCCACAAGACTATTTGGTGGACTACGGTTTGGAATCTGGCTTAAGGCCCTCTTGTTTTGTTATCATTGCCTGTTGTTTCTTGATATGACTGTCATCTGTTGATATTTTCAACAGGTAAATTCAATCTGGAAATGGGCGGAAATCACTGTGATAAAATAGAGTGAATGTGACAAATCAAATTTTGATCAAACGTGGACAAATGTTGAATAAAATTTCCCATTGAATAAATAATAAAAACATTACTTGTATGCAAAATAGATACTTGGTATCTGTATCTAAAATGACTATCAGTCTATAAATTTTTTTTTCTCTTTTCATTTTGAAGTTTTAGTTAGTATTTTGTTTTTGTATTTAGGACCACAAGTCTCTTCCTTGAGTTTCTAATCTGTGGATCATAAACATATGGTCTAACACACTTAAAAAAAGTAAGTATTCAAAACCTTCCCTAATCAGAGAGTATAAACGAAGGGTTGCAGTTTAATAATTTATTGCAGCATGGTCACTGACATTTTCTTTCTTCTCTTTTTAGTAGCACTGGAGTCAATAGAAAATGCATGGGTTTTTAAAATTAAATATTATTTTAGCCGGGGGCGTGGTCAAGATGGAGACCTGATAGGACGTGCGAGACAGGAGCTCCGTACCTAGCAGGCTGAACTATCCAGTTTATGGGATACCCCTATACCCTGAAAGACGGAAACCCGGGACACTGAGGACAAGGCAATCAGCTCAAAACACACCGCCGCTAGTCCGGGCACGAGACACACGTGGAGCGGCGCGCTTAAATATGGCGTCACAGATGGAGCAGGCAGAGCCCCCATCCCTCGAAGCGGAACAATTCCAAGCCCTTATGCAGGCTATATCTGGCTGCCAGACGACTTTAACCACGAAAATTGAACAAATACAGCTGGAAATGGGTCTGGTCAGACGGGACATGGACAAATACAGGGACAGGCTGACAGAGGCTGAGCGGAGAGTAGGGGAAAATGAGGATATGATCCGAGATCACAATGCCTCCATTCGCACATTACAAGTGAAAATGAAATCGCTGGAATCCCGCGCTGAAGACCAGGAGAACAGGAATCGCAGAAATAACCAGAGGTTAGTGGGTCTTCCAGAGGGAGTTGAGGGTCGCGACCCGGAGGCCTATACAGAGCGCCTGCTACGCACTCTCCTTCCACAGGCGACTTTTTCCCCTCACTTTGTGGTGGAGCGGGCCCATAGAATGCCGTCGGCTCGGGGTCCACCAGGTGCTCCACCGCGCACCTTCATATTCCGTTTGATGAATTTTAGAGACTGTGACTTGGTCCTAAGGAAGGCGAGAAAAGTGGGAGAATTGCGACATCAAAACGCGAAGGTTATGCTGTTCCCAGACTTCTCTGTGGAGACACAGGGACATCGCCGGACATTCGACCAGGTCAAGGCCCAGTTGCTTAATAAGGGACTTAAATATAACATGTTGTTCCCAGCGAAGCTCAGAGTGGTGGATGGCGAAACCACCAAATTCTTTACTTTGCCGGAGGAGGCGTCCAGGTGGCTTGAATCCTTGCCTCGTAACCATTGATCGACATACTGGAGATTGATACAACTACCCTTCTGGGGAGCCTGAGAGGTCCATTGGTAAGCAAGACAATCCTGTGTTCCAGGTATCTCACCTACAACTATGAGATTGGGAGGTCTGATGAACTGGACCCCCTCCTGGATCCCCCTGTGATACATTTTATTTTGCTGGAATGTGGCCCTGGCCTTTGGCGTGGTGGGATCCTAGGCACTAACTTGCCAGATACTTTGCTTTATGGAGCTCGGGGGTCTGATTACATTGCAGTTGCACAGCGTGATGTGGCGGCTGCTGCTGCCTCTCCTCCCCCCTCCCCCCCCGCGCTTCTCTCCCCTGAGTGCTGGAAACAGTAGAACTCATGACTTATACTATTTTCCTGGATTGATATGAGAGGAGGCGGGACTTTTGTATGAGCTGCTTGGCTGGGGGACTGTGGGTGGTGGGGTGTGGGGAGGTGGTGACCATTCTATGCTCCGTATGGCGAATATGCTGTCGGGAATGTGATACTGCCGAGGCCATGGTTACCTATACAGACCACAAACGGGACCAGGCCTATGTCTTGTGTAACCTATGGAAATCTCGGACTGTGAGAAGGATTGGGGGTGTAATGTCGTATCCCACAGTTTAGTTTGAATATGACTGTTTGAAATTTACATTACTAACCCTGCCTTTTCTACTACAGGTTGTGTTTAGAAGTTCTGGTAATTAAGCTTTAAACCCTTAGAATATTCTAAGTGTAAGTCTCTACTTGGAGGCTGATAAGATGTGTTATCCCTCAGACATCCCTCAGGATGCTCCGATTACTCTGGAGGAGGTTCAACTGGCGTTGGGCTCCTTGCAAGCGGGAAAAACCCCAGGAACAGAGGGACTACCTCCTGAATTTTATAAACAATACATAGAGGAAGTAGCAACTAAAATGCATGTCATGTTTACTAAGACCATACAGGATGGCGAACTTCCACTATCTATGGCAGAAGCCGTTATAGTGGTTATTCCCAAACCAGGGAAGATTCTCCAGCTATGTTCCTCCTACTGACCCATCTTTCTGCTCAACTCGGATGCAAAAGTACTGACTAAAATTCTAGCTAGGCGTTTAAACGAGGTAATACTCACCCTCATACATGAGGACCAATCAGGCTTTATGCCGGGCAAGGGAACGGATATAAACATTTGTAGGTTGTATGCTGTCCTGGCCTCTGGAGATGGGGATGCTGCAGATGAAATAGTGGCCTCTCTCGATGCGGAGAAGGCCTTTGATTCAGTTGAGTGGGGCTATCTCTGGGAGGTACTCCGCAGGTTCGGGTTTGGTCCGGTCTTTGTCTCCTGGGTCAGAGCAGTGTACAGGGCTCCAATAACTAGAGTACGCATGGGCACGGTTCTCTCTCCAGCATTTCCCTTGAGTAGGGGTACCAGACAGGGATGCCTCCTCTCACCAGGGCTCTTTGCCCTGGCAATTGAACCTATGGCCACTCTCCTTAGGGCCACACCTGAGGTTACGGGGGATTGTACGGGGTCCCCTCCAAGAAAAAGTGTCGTTATATGCTGACGACACCTTGGTATATCTTAGGTATGATGGTACTTTGTTGCAGGGGGCCCTTACAGTAATCAATAGATTTGGCTAATACTCTGGTATATGCATAAATTGGGGAAAGTCAGTCCTATTCCCTCTCCACTCTAGAATCAGCCCATTGCAGACAGATGGGCAACTTCAAAGAGTCTCCCAATTTAAATACTTGGGAGTGGAGATCCACTGGGATTTAAAACAATATGTTGCGCTGAATTTGAACCCAGTGGTCAATCAATTGTCTCAAAAATGTCACACATGGAAATCCCTGCCACTAACCCCTGTGGGTAGGGTTAACTTAATTAAGATGTCGGTATTGCCCAAGTTTACTTATTTGTTTTGCCAAACCCCAATCTCTATACCAGTTACCTTCTTCAGACATTTGGATACTATAGTTACTTTCTTTATTTGGAATGGAAAGGTCCCTAGAATAGCAAAAGCCACTTCACAACTACCGGTTACATTAGGAGGTCTAGCCTTACCCTGTTTTCTGAAGTACTACTGGGCAGTGGTCCTGGTAACTGTTAAATGGTGGCTCTCAGAGAACCCGGCCAACCCAGCATCCACCCTAGAGGCAGCACTCCTTGGTTCATACACAGAACTGAGGAATCTAGTTCACAGGGGCCCTAGGTCTAACTCACAGGTTACCTCCCCTATGGGTGCAACCCTTAAAGTGTGGGATATGGTTAACAAGAAGCTAATGGGACCCAATGTTTGGTCCCCAGCAACTCCACTTTGGGGCAATCCTCGTCTGCCCCATTTTCGCTCCATCCCAGATCCAGTCCTTTGGGCTAGGCACAGTATCACGACCCTGGGTGATATAGTATTTCAAGGACAACTAATCTCCTTTGACACTCTAAAAAGAAATAGAGATCTGCCGAATCACATGTTCTTTAGGTTCCTTCAGCTGCGTCATGCTTTTCGCTCTCAGTTCTCTGGTCCGCTGGTTCTGGAAATGTCCTCTATGTAGAGTGCGCTTAGGTCACCTGACGATGTGAGAACATTATCTACAGTGTACAATATATTGATATCCTGCGACACCTCTAAGGTCTCCCTGCTGTATGAGCTCTGGAAGGGGGACGTTCCGGAGTTAGCGGATGATGATTGGGAGGAAGGCATACAGCAATATTTACCCCTGGTAATTTCAGCGAGAGATAGATTCATGCAGTTGAAGTTTCTTCACCGCGCATACTACTCCCCACTACGCTTAGCGAAAATATACCCTGATAGAACAGCAAACTGCCATAGATGTACCTTGAATGGAGCTGATTTCTTTCACGTGGTCTGGACCTGTCCTCATGTGGTGGAGTTTTGGAAAAGTATTCTAACCGAGATTAACTCAGTAGGGAATCTGATGATCCCATACAGCCCAATTCCTCTCCTACTGGGTATTAGTGACTTCCTAGAGGTCTCCTGGGGGAAAAAACTGTTTATCTTTTATACTACACTGTATGCGAGAAAAGCAATACTAAATCAATGGAATCAGCCCCAACCGCCCACTAAACAACTCTGGCAATCATTAGTAAATGCAGCATTACCGTTATATGAGTTAACATACTTGGGTGGAAATTGTCCCAAGAAATTTGATAAAATTTGGGCAGCATGGGTAAAGGGGAACATCTAACTATTGAGTAAGACCACTACCCACTATACCTGTCATGAGCTCCTCCCACCGCTTGTCCCCTGACCTTACTTTCTTGTTTAAGAGATGATTAAGGTTGTACAGAGGGTACTTAACGAGACCCCTCCCCACCTCCCGAGGGTAATATTTTAGAACTATGTTTGTATTTTTTTTTTAGTTATCTGATGCAAGGAACCTGTTAACTGATGGATACTTGTGCTGCTACGGTTTTATTTGTTCTGCTATGTAAGAAAAAATATGATTACTGTCTGTAAGCTTTTGTAACTCAACATAAATGTTTGTTTTGTGAAAATCTAAATAAACTATATGTTAAAAAATATATATATTATTAACTATAATAATAATAGTAATAATAATAATAATAATAATATATATATACTAGAAAAGCTAAAATTTCTGGGGAAATTGTGTGAAGTGTTCTTGCCTCCACCAGTAGTCTACAAGCATTATCAAGCCTAGCAGATGAAGGTATGACCACATGCATTTGGGGGGTCTCAGCATCTTGACGTAGAATGGAGGTGAAGGTGTGCTATCAGTTTGATGATAATCAGTGTTTACATTCACTGTTTCCTGGCAACGCTCATGCCCTGTTTATGCTTCACAACCACTGCTCAATACACAGGATCATGATAGCTGTAATAACTGTGTAGTAATTCAAACAATTGTATTTTAAAAACTATAAATCCTACAGTAAAGATCTTTATATTGTGAGAATCACAAGACCCAGACCTAGATTTTGATGCATAGTATGTCTCTTAATTATTAAAAATGAAGGCACAGTCGCAGTTTAGATATTGCCTTTCAAATTTGGAGGGAGCTAGAGTGAAGTTTCAATGAATGTCAATGGACGGCATGAGTTACAAACAAATGGTCATATTGTGAAAACTATCAGGACTATGGCTTAGCCGTGGACATATTTAGTGGCAGCAGGGATAGCTGAACGTTTTGATATAACATTTGTGTAGGTGGGCTTGAAAATGAGGGAGTGGTGGCAGTTTAGAAACTATTTCCTGATTTTTCAGCTTTTGTCACCTCCCACTCTAGTTTTGAACATTTCCTCATTCATTCCTATTGGACCAAATTTGCCGCAAAAACGATGGTATTTCGTGAACCATTTGGCGAAATGTTCCACAAAGTAATAGCACACCAATCGGGAACAATCCGCACGTTTCGGTATATTACTTGTCTATGTAGTGTAAAAACTGTGGAAGGAGTTAGGGTGGTGAATTTGGCTATAATAATATATATGTGAGATAACAGTAAGTGGTCTTGCTATGCAAGAACACTTAACTAGAAAAGCTACAATTTCTGGGGAAATTGTGTGAAGTGTTCTTGCCTCTACAACTGGAGTGGGCGGAGTAACTGGGTGGAGTGGCTTGAGTAACTGTTGTGTGGTTGGAGTGGCTGGAGTTACTGTGAAAAGTGTTAAAAAGCTTAACATTTTAAAAAGTATAAATAGTAGTAAAAAAGTTGACGAAGTCCCATCATTAGCTGAAAGAGCTGAACATTTTTTTCAAAATTTTAATTTTTTTTTCAAAAATGAATTTTTTTTTCAAAAATGAATTTTTTTTTCCAAAAATGATTTTTTCCCAAAAAAATATTTTTTTTTTTTTTCAAAAATGATTTTTTTTTTTTTTAAATAATTTTTTTTTTCATGGGGCATTCATAATGTTTTGGCTGATCATGGGGTGGTCATAATGTTTTAGCTGATCATGGGGTTGTCAGCTTTTGTCACCTCCCACTCTAGTTTTGAACACTTCGCCATTAATTCCTATGGGACCAATTTCGCCGCAAAAACGACGATATTTCGTGAACCATTCGGTGAAACGTTCCACAAAGTAATAGCACACCAATCAAATGACTGATTCCGGAATCACACTGGTATTTTTCAGCTTTTCACAAAGTTCCACAAGGTAATAGCACACCAATTAAATGACATTAAACATTTCGCCATTCATTCCTATGGGACTAATTTTGCCACAAAAACAACGATATTTCGTGAATCATTTGGCGAAACATTCCACAAAGTAATAGCACACCAATCGGGAACAATCCACACGTTTCGGTATATTACTTGTCTATGTAGTGTAAAAACTGTGGGAGGAGTTAGGGTGGTAAATTTGGCTATAATAATATATATGTGAGATAACAGTAAGTGGTCTTGCTATGCAAGAACACTTAAATATATTATTAACCATTAACTGGTTCCCGTTCAAATACGGCTACAGTGCGAGCTTTCAGTTGAGGACATCTTCTCACAGGTGTGCATCAGGCGTGTTCTGTGACCGCTGTGTCCAAGGACACAGCGGTCACAGATCAGTGTAACCTAAAACAACCAAACAGAAATAGTATCTTAAGTGTTTCCTCCAGAGTTAAACAACTAACCAATGGGTTAGTATTGGCTATTGCAGCTTGCACATAGTTATTACACTACAATGCTAAAGAGGCCCAACCACTGTATGTCAACTATACACTGTATGGGAATCACATTAGTAAGTTTTACTGACAGCCAAAAGCAATTTTTTTTTAGAATGGGGGAAAAGCGTAGAACATTAACCAGGATTTTAATAATGTTTAAAGCCTCATTGGGGACATTTCCCCTTACATATTTTCTACAGGTGGTAACACTGTAACCAAGACAGGAAGTGAGGAAAAATCTCCAGTGGGGGCACAGACAATTAAAAAGATGACAGGAGGCTAAGGTGACCCCAGGGTAGTTGGCGTGCAGGGGGGTTAGTTGGAGGCCATTTATGCCCCCCTTGGCACCCCAGCTGGTTGGTTTAACCTTTCATCTACTTGGCATCTTGCTATTATTGACTGTCCTAAGTGCTGGTTACTGAATTTTCTAAATACAATTTCTCTCTTATTGCATATATCAGTAGCAGAAGATGTAGTGGAGATTTCCCTCACTTCTGGTAAGGGGGAGAATCTTACTTCCAACCTATTATATGTTTTTCGATTCTTTTGGGTCTCTTTGACTAATGTTTGTATTTTTTGTGTCTTATACTTCTGTATACATGACTCTTACAGCATATTTTTTTATGCAAACTGAACAAATAACTGAGTTGTGATACTTTGTACATTTATACAAAAAAATTAAAAAAATAAATGACAGGGTTTCCACTCTTTTCCTAATTAAAATAAGGTGTTTGAGTGTAATTGTCCCAGATGAAAATTCCACCTCACAGTTCTGGTGACAGGTTGCAGAATCTCTCCACAGAAGCCAGCAGAAAAAAAAGTTGTAACCCTTCCCCACTCTTAAAAAAAACACACAAAAAGTTAATTTGTCGATATACCTCTCTAGGCGATTTAGCTAGTCATTACTTTTTTGTAAATGGTTAAACATTTAAACAGAGTTTGGACTAATTCTGACAGAACAAAATCCAAAACGGATCTATGCTTTGAAAAAGGCAGACAGAAGTGATGAATTTGCCCCGGTGGCATTCATTCATGCTCAAATGAGATATTTCATTTTTTACACCAATTACTAATTAAATATCATGGCATGCTATCTGAAATATCAAATATGTTTTAATTAAAATTTGTATAGTTGTAGCTTTTGTTTCTGGAATCACTAACTAAACAGTACTCAGTCATTGTTACATACAGTAGATAAACGGACAGAAAATTACGTTTGTCATAAACATCAGCAGAATTCCACATCCCTAAACAGCCTGGAGGAGGATTTTGTCATTTTGCAAGGGCTAAAAATCAACTATTTTCATTTTCTGTGCAATTACCATTAGTCTCTTTAATTTTGTTTTTTTTATCCTTTAGATTAAAATGTTGTCATTCTCTCTCTCATTCCTATTATTAGCGATAAGTGAGTACATGTAACAAAAAAGTTTATTAGTTGTTTAGCATAAATTATTAGTAGATTAAATTTAAGTTAGACTTTTGTACACATGTATATGCATGTAATTACATATAAATATTATATATAAAAATATATATTGAGAGAGAAATAGATTCAATTTAGGCTTGCAAGCACTGAGAAGGAAAAGAGAATTCATTGGGTATTGCCTATAATGACCTGTATGAATATGGACTAGACAAAGTGAATGTGAAGGGACAAACAGAAGATATGTCAGATAAAAGTGAATGAAAAAGTCATCTGATAAAAAAGCACTAAAACTTTAAGATTCCATGAAAGCTTATAATTTTATAAAAAGAAAAACCTTTTGCCTTGATGAAGCCTAAATCTTACAGCAATTAATACCTTTCAGTAAAGTACAGATGCCACAACAATATTTCCCAATACATTTTATCCTTATTCCTTCTATTACAATATATTCAGGACTTAAAGAGTAACTCCACTTTTGTTGTGAAAAAAAATAAAATAAAAAACATTCCTGGGTGACTATGTACATTGCAAGGATTTAAAGAAAATATTTGCAGATTCCTACCTTTGTTAATCTGAAGGAAAAGCTGTTTGTATGTTTGTGTTCAATCTGTATGGGAGTGGTTTTTTAATTATCAATCAGCTGTTGCACCTGCAGGGCACTAATGAAACAAGCTGCAGGTTCTTTATCCCTTTGCATGTGAATTCCCTTTAAGCGTATCTCATCAAAAAGGACATTTTTGTTGCAGGGGATGCTCAAAATCTGATTTGTATCTTAGTGCAGACTTCTGGGAAAATCAACAAGCCAATCACAAAAGCAGGAAATGACATATCCGGGGGGCATTCTGTACACATTCTGTGCACAGAACCCCTCTAGGTAGCCATATTGCATTTTATAGAAAACTACAGTGCTACAGATTGAAAAGGAAAGGTAATTTTTAATAACATGCAATTACAATATGACTTGTGTCCTAATTGTATATGCCATATTATTTTTTTTTTATTTGCTATTTTTTTTCCACAAAAGTGGAGTTACCCTTTAAACATTACCTATTTTAAATATCATCTTTATTGTATTTCTATATTACTCTATTACTACATGTTATACTAGGCAGCAAAGGTATTTGCTTTTTTGCTGAATTTCCAAAACTGTCATAGACAGTAAGTACTGTATATCTTTTTAAAGTGGTAGTAAAGTCATGTTTGTTAAAATCCACTGACAGGCAGGGTTATTATAACAGAAGAGACCCTAGTGGTCCTTTTCTGTCAATGATCTCCCCTGCCTGTCAGCGGGTAATGTGATTGTCAGGAAAGGTCCCCTCCGCTGGTAATATCGATCATTTGGCGTGCAGTACTGAGGTCCACCAGCAGGTGTCTCCTGGCAGTTTGGAGCTGTCAGAAGAGCTTTTTCCTGCTGGTATTCTGTAACCTTTGGGCCGCAGTACTGGCGTCCACCAGCGGAGGAATCCTGGCAGTATGGAGCAGGTATTCCCCTCTGCAGACAGGTGTCACCTGACCTTAATTAGCAGCTGTAGTATAAATACCCGGCAAGTGTACACTCATCTTGCCCTGGTATTTTCCTTGAGCCCTGACCTACAGCCTGCATCCTGTTACTCTGATCCTGAAACCTGATTCCTGAATCCTGATTCCTGGAACCTGTTGATCCTGTTCCCTCTCTGTTACCTGAACCCTGGACCCTGAGTCTCGTACCTAACCCATTCCTCCTGTGATCCATCCTTCCTCTCCTTGTCATGTTTGTTTCTCTTCCCAGCTGCTGATCTCCTGTTTATGACCCCTGCCCGGCTTGACTACGATTCTGGTACTCCCTCTTGCTACATATGCTGGTGGGTTTATTATCACTGTTTGGTTTATTCACTCTGTTTGTATTGGTGGTGTGTTCACATGTATATGCATTTACCTTAATAAACTTACTTTCACCTATTTATGTCTGGTTCACTCTGTCGCAGTCACACAGTTTTGGTCACATCTGGTATATGACAGAATACCAGGGCCATCCCTGACCGGAAGTGGCTGCACAGAGGAACCATTTTGATTCAGTTTGGTTTGAAACATGAATGCCGATGAGGTTATTTATTTTTCTCTGCTGGCATCTGAAAGTGGTGATTATTGCCGCCAGGCTCTGAAAGGATGGTCTAGTGACCAGTTGTTTGCAACTATGCAAAGTTGTTTGCAACTCCCTGGTCGATCAGGGTTATATATTGTTTGGGGAGGTGCAGCGTTTGATCAAGATCTGTACTGAGCTGGTCCTGCCTTGTATTCCACAGGGCAGTGATGATTTCACTCCTCTTTTTGATATGAATCAGGTTGTATCCCTAGTGTGGCTTTTTGAAGATGATCCTTCACTACTCAGCCTGTTCCCCACAGATGTTTGCTGAGTGCATTGTGTCTGCTCAGTCTTTTGTTAGACAGGGAGATTTAAAAGCACAGTATGTACAACCTATACTTTCAGCATGGTCTGACATGATGCAACCAGCTCCAGCCAAACAAACCACCTCTGCCACCAAACGCCAGCCTACCCAAATGTATGTTTCCCCATCACCCATGTCAACCTCAGTTGCAGCTCAGTATACGCTGCTCCCAACCAAATACTCATATCCGGTCTCTGCTCCCTGTACCTATCCTGCATTCAACCCACCTGCCTCTTCTCAGTTGCCTACAAACCCACAGGAACTTCCCCCAGCTACTGTTGTCTCTTCTCTGCCATATCCCAATACTCCTTTCCAGTCTGCTGTACCCCTCACCCACAGAGCTTCAGTGGCTAAGCCAAAGAAAAAACGAAAGTTTTTTCCAACCAAGACGATCCTGCCAGTAACCCAACCTGCCTTCGCACCAGCTAATCCAATCCAGTCTGACGTCCCAGTGCTTGCTATCCAGCCTGAGGTGCCAGTGTTCGAGCCTGAGGTGCCAGTGTTCGAGCCTGAGGTGCCAGTGTTCCAGCCTGAGGTGCCAGTGTTCCAGCCTGAGGGGCCAGTGTTCCAGCCTGAGGGGCCAGTGTTCCAGCCTAAGGGGCCAGTGTTCCAGCCGGAGATGCCAGTGTTCCAGCCGGAGATGCCAGTGTTCCAGCCGGAGGTGCCAGTGTTCCAAACGGAGGTGCAAGTGTTCCAGCCGGAGGTGCCAGTGTTCCAGCCAGAGGTGCCAGTGCCCGCTCTCCAGCCTGATGAACCCACTTTCCAGCCTGATGAGCCCACCTTCCAGCCTGATGTGCCCACCTTCCAGCCTGATGTGCCCACCTTCCAGCCTGATGTGCCCACCTTCCAGCCTGATGTGCCCACCTTCCAGCCTGAGGTGCCAGTGTTCCAGCCGGAGGTGCCAGTGTTCCAGCCAGAGGTGCCAGTGCCTTCTCTCCAGTCTGATGAGCCCGCTTACCAGTCTGATGAGCCCACTTTCCAGCCTAATGTGCCCACCTTCCAGCCTGATGTGCCCACCTTCCAGCTTGAGGTGCCAGTGTTCCAGCCGGAGGTGCCAGTGTTCCAGCCGGAGGTGCCAGTGCCTGCTCTCCAGTCTGATGAGCCCGCTTTCCAGTCTGATGAGCCCGCTCTCCAGTCTGATGTGCCCATCTTCCAGCCTGATGTGCCCACCTTCCAGCCTGTTGTGCCCACCTTCCAGCCTGTTGTGCCCGCTCTCAAGCCTGTTGTGCCCGCTTTCCAGTCTGATGAGCCTGCTTTCCAGTCTGAAGAGCCCGTGCCCACTGCCCAGCTTGATGTGCATGCGCCTGCTGTCCCGCTTGATGTGCTTGCTACCCCACTTGATGTGCCTGCTGCCCAGCTTGAAGTGCCCGTGCCTGCTGCCCTGCTTGAAGTGCCCGTGCCTGCTGCCCAGCCTGATGTGCCTGCTGCCCCGCTTGATGTGCCTGCTGCCCAGCTTGAAGTGCCTGCTGCCCCGCTTTATGTGCCTGCTGCCCAGCTTGAAGTGCCCGTACCTGCTGCCCAGCTTGAAGTGCTGATGCCCAGCTTGAAGTGCCTGCTGCCCAGCTTGAAGTGCCCGTGCCTGCTGCCCAGCCTGATGTGCCTGCTGCCCAGCCTGGTGTGTTCCTGTCTGCTGCCCAGCCTGGTGTGTTCCTGTCTGCTGCCCAGCCTGGTGTGTTCCTGTCTGCTGCCCAGCCTGGTGTGTTCCTGTCTGCTGCCCAGCCTGGTGTGTTCCTGTCCGCTGCCCAGCCTGGTGTGTTCCTGTCCGCTGCCCAGCCTGGTGTGTTCCTGTCCGCTGCCCAGCCTGGTGTGTTCCTGTCTGCTGCCCAGCCTGGTGTGTTCCTGTCTGCTGCCCAGCCTGGTGTGTTCCTGTCTGCTGCCCAGCCTGGTGTGTTCCTGTCTGCTGCCCAGCCTGGTGTGTTCCTGTCCACTGCCCAGCCTGGTGTGTTCCTGTCCACTGCCCAGCCTGGTGTGTTCCTGTCCACTGCCCAGACTGGTGTGTTCCTGTCCACTGCCCAGCCTGGTGTGTTCCTGTCCACTGCCCAGCCTGATGTGTTCCTGTCTTTTGTCCAACCTGATGTATTCCTGTCTGCTACCCAGCCTGATGTGTCACTGCCCGCCTGGACACCATGAACTTTCCCCAGCAACGGCTAGTTGGAGCGTGCAGAGGTCGCTCCTTCGAGGGGGGGTACTGTCAGGAAAGGTCCCCTCCGCTGGTAGTATCGATCATTTGGCGTGCAGGACTGAGGTCCACCAGCAGGTGTCTCCTGGCAGTTTGGAGCTGTCAGAAGAGCTTTTTCCTGCTAGTATTCTGTCACTTTTGGGCCGCAGTACAAGCGTCCACCAGCGGAGGAATCCTGGCAGTATGGAGCAGGTATTCCCCTCTGCAGACAGGTGTCACCTGACCTTAATTAGCAGCTGCAGTATAAATACCCGGCAAGTGCACACTCATCTTGCCCTGGTATTTTCCTTGAGCCCTGACCTACAGCCTGCATCCTGTTACTCTGATCCTGAAACTTGAATCCTGGAACCTGTTGATTCTGTTCCCTGTCTGTTACCTGAACCCTGGACCCTGAGCCTCGTACCTGACCCATTCCTCCTGTGATCCATCCTTCCTCTCCTTGTCCTGTTTGTTTCCCTTCCCAGCTGCTGATCTCCTGTTTATGACCCCGGCCTGGCTTGACTACGATTCTGGTACTCCCTCTTGCTACATATGCTGGTGGGTTTATTATCACTGTTTGGTTGTTTGGTATATTCACTCTGTATTGGTGGTGTGTTCACATGTATATGCATTTACCTTAATAAACTTACTTTAAACTTACCGACGACGCATTATGCTCTCTCTCTGCACTATAGGCAGATGCAGCAACAGTGCAGGCCCCCGACACAGAAGCTCTCCAGCTTCCAAGATGGTGCTGACCTGCAAGCTGCTCCACAAGCTGCCTCACAGGTACACATCAGACAGCACCCACGCTCTCCTCAGGACTCAGAGCATGGTTCCACATGCTCTAGAAGCCCTTCTCCAACCTCCCACAGCTCGAGAGAAGTATGGGATATGGAATCCTACATAAAGGCACTGCCAACCAGACATGATTTTGAGTCCCATATCAGCAGGCTGGAGAGACCATATAAACAAGAAATTACTGACCTCCGCAGGGATCTGGGTTACTAAATGGAGGATATAGAACACACTGTGGAGGACTCAGTCACTAAACAAGGGGATTCTACAGGAACATACCGTGCAGATACAGCAATTGTTTTATGGTCTGGATGATCAAGAAAACTGAAGTTGTCACAACAATATACACAAAAAAGGTTTGCCAGAAACAGTGGAAACAAAGGATTTGGTGACTGCAGCCACTGCCATATTTAACCAACTTATGGATCAGCCCAAGGACTCTCCAATTGAAAAAAAATGCATCCACAGATCTCTGGGACCTCATAATCCCAATCCAGCGTTCCCGAGGGATGTTATATGCAGGATTCATTTCTTTAACATCAAGGCTGATATCATGCAAGCTGCATGATCACAGGACTCCATTCTCTTTAGTGAAACTCCGGTCATGCTGCTTGCTGACTTGTCTAAACAGACTCTGACTATGAGAAGAGCCCTTAAACCTGTCACAGATGCTTTACAAGCCAAACAGATCAAATACAGATGGGGCCTTCCTTTTCAGCTTTCATCATCCTACAATGGCAAATCTGTAATTTTTGTACACTTGGAGACTTGGCTAATTTCCTGGGAACATTTGAAATGCCCCAAATTAACACCCCAGACTTGTCCCTATAGCCAGTGAGCTCTGGCCTACCTCTCTCTACTGGATGGAAAACTCATACAAAGAAGAAACTCTCTCACTCCAACACATCCGAATCTCCTGCTGGATGATCCTCTCATACCTCCCACCTGCTGGTGGGGAATTTTTCCTTCCTTCCTTCAATGGTCTCGTATGGAACTAGTGGCCCTTGTTTGGTTATCTAACCTTGTTCCTGTTGGGCCTGTTGGGACTTCTCTGGTAAAAAAACCAAGTCAATTTCTGTGTCTTACCTATACTAATATGTGTTAAGAAATGTTTATTCATTATTATGTTTTATTACATGTTGTTGGTATTGAGCTTTATATACGGGTGAATAGGGGAGCCCTCAGGATGTCTACCCGCTCATGGATATGCTCTTTCTTTCCATGAGTTGCTATTGTGGGCCCCTGGGGGCTCCTTCTGTGCTACCTGTAACTACATATTTACATTGAGAATATCTATTTTGCATATGGGCCAGTAGCCCTGTGTGTGTTTTTTCACATTCCCCACATTAGGGTTTACAGAGCCTTAATTGACTCTGTTTTCAGTGCTTATTTTAGAGTCTTTTTTATAGTGACCACTGCTATTTCTCCGCATGGTCACTAGAGGGTATAGTTCTCCCTCATATGTGAGCACAGTCATCATTATCACACTACAACCCCTGGCAAAAATTATGGAATCACCAGTCCCTGAGGATGTTCCTTCAGTTGTTTATTGTTGTAGAAAAAAAGCAGATCACAGACATGGCCAAAAACTAAAGGCATTTCAAATGGCAACTTTCTGGCTTTAAGAAACACTAAAAGAAATCAAGAAAAATAATTGTGGTGGCCAGTAACAGTTAGATTTATAGAACAAGCACAGGGAATAAATTATGGAATCACTCAATTCTGAGGAAAAAATGATGAAATCATGAAAAACAAACAAACAAAATAACACTCCAACACATCACTAGTACTTTGTTGCACCACCTCTGGCTTTTATAACTGCTTGCAGTCTCTGAGGCATTGACTTAATGAGTGATAAACAGTACTCTTCATCAATCTGGCTCCAGCCTTCTCTGATTGCTGTTGCCAAATCATCTTTGCAGGTTGGAGCCTTGACATGGACCATTTTCTTTAACTCCCACCACAGATTTTTTATTGGATTGAGATCCGGACTGTTTGCAGGCCATGACATTGACCTTATGTGTCTTTCTTCAAGGAATTTTTTCACAGTTTTTCCTCTATGGCAAGATGCATTATCATCTTGATAAATGATTTCATCATCTCCAAACATCCTTTCAATAGATGGGATAAGAAAAGTGTCCAAAATTTCAATGTAAACCTGTGCATTTATTGAAGATGTAATGTCAGCCATCTCCCCAGTGCCTTTACCTGACATGCAGCCCCATATCATAATTGACTGTGGAAATTTGTATGTTTTCTTCAGACAGTCGTCTGCATAAATCTCATTGGAACGGCACCAAACAAAAGTTCCAGCATCATCACCTTGCCCAATGCAGATCTGAGATTCATCACTGAATATGACTTTCATCCAATCATCCACAGTCCACGATTGCCTTTCCTTAGCCCATTGTAACCTTGTTTTTTTGTGTTTAGGTGTTAGAGATGGCTTTCTTTTAGCTTTTCTGTATGTAAATCTCATTTCCTTTAGGTGGTTTCTTACAGTTCGGTCACAGATGTTGACTCCAGTTTCCTCCCATTTGTCCCTCATTTGTTTTGTGTACATTTTCTGTTTTCAAGGCATATTGCTTTAAGTTTTCTGTCTTGATGCTTTGATGTCTTCCTTGGTCTACCAGTATGCTTGCCTTTAACCACCTTCCCATGTTGTTTGTATTTGGTCCATGTTTTAGACACAGCCGACTGTGAACAACCAACATCTTGTGCAACACTGCGTGATGATTTACCCTCTTTACCTACATACTAACAAGCAGATTTAATCTGATGCAGGTGTTAGTGTTTGTAATGAAAATTTACAGGGTGATTCCATAATTTTTTCCTCAGAATTGAGTGATTCCATAATTTATTCCCTGTGCTTGTTCTATAAATCTAACTGTTACTGACCACCACAATTTTTTTTCCTGATTTCTTTTAGTGTTTCTTAAAAGCCAGAAGGTTGCCATTTGAAATGCCTTTAGTTTTTGGCCATGTCTGTGATCTGCTTTTTTTCTACAACAATAAACAACTGAAGGAACATCCTCAGGGACTGGCGATTCCATAATTTTTGCCAGGCGTTGTACTATGGCACATCTTACTGTTCCCATTGCTCACACCATAATGTCAATTTACCTGAGTATTCAGCTATTTCCCTACTAGTTATGGCATTCTGGTTTACAAGAAAACAGAAAAGCAGTGCTGCGCAGATAAAAAAGTCCTTAAAAAATCATAAATCAGATGTGGGGAATAAATCATAGAAGACAAGGACCACCAGTGAATAATCAGGGTAGCAGGGTAACAGGAAGCAGGTAATTGGTGACTGTAATCCCTCCACCGGACATGGATGGCCCCTCACCTTAATTATTCGACCTGAGACAGGTCACATAGCATGAACTGCATACACTAGGTGGATACATCCAGGTGGTGATGGTATAAACTCCACACTTCAACTTTTTTTTTGAATTTGGCGCCGAACTCCGTCCCCGTGTTTCGCAATGAGCCAGACTCCGGAATACCGCCAGGGGGGTTAATTACTGTGGCCGAGATGCTGAGAGTGGTAACCTCCTGCGACTAAGCACACTCCACTACTGGAGATGGTACAGGGGGTGAAGGGCACAAAGAGGCACAAGTTACCAGCAGGCCGGGCAGGTCTTGCGTGAAGGTCACCGGGAAGGAGACAGCCGTGCAGGACTGGACGATGCTGAAGCTTAGGGAGGTAGACGAACAGCAAGTCCAACAACAGGCCGGGGGTCAAACACCGATGACTGGCAAGAGTCTCTTAGATAGGTAGAACAGTCTTGTGCTGGAGACTGATATCAGTCTCCAGCACAAGACTGTTCTACCTATCTAAGAGACTCTTGCCAGTCATCGGTGTTTGACCCCCGGCCTGTTGTTGGACTTGCTGTTCGTCTACCTCCCTAAGCTTCAGCATCGTCCAGTCCTGCACGGCTGTCTCCTTCCCGGTGACCTTCACGCAAGACCTGCCCGGCCTGCTGGTAACTTGTGCCTCTTTGTGCCCTTCACCCCCTGTACCATCTCCAGTAGTGGAGTGTGCTTAGTCGCAGGAGGTTACCACTCTCAGCATCTCGGCCACAGTAATTAACCCCCCTGGCGGTATTCCGGAGTCTGGCTCATTGCGAAACACGGGGACGGAGTTCGGCGCCAAATTCAAAAAAAAGTTGAAGTGTGGAGTTTATACCATCACCACCTGGATGTATCCACCTAGTGTATGCAGTTCATGCTATGTGACCTGTCTCAGGTCAAATAATTAGGGTGAGGGGCCATCCATGTCCGGTGGAGGGATTACAGTCACCAATTACCTGCTTCCTGTTACCCTGCTACCCTGATTATTCACTGGTGGTCCTTGTCTTCTATGATTTATTCCCCACATCTGATTTATGATTTTTTAAGGACTTTTTTATCTGCGCAGCACTGCTTTTCTGTTTTCATGTCATTGAGGGATTGTTGAATTAACCTTAGTGTCTGCTTGCATTTATTTACTTGTGTCCGTAAGATCAGTTAGCGCTGGATTTATTTATCTATATTCTGGTTTACAAAGCTATTAGTATTGCCTTTTACACCCCTCTACCTTTCTCTTTCCTCTTTTGTCCCACCCCCACCTTCCCCCCCATCGAGTATGGGTATATCTCCCAACGTAGACCAATCGAGAATGGCCAAATATATACAAGATACTGCCTTGCCCATGTTCCCGGCTAGTGCTATTGAGGAACTTGAAATGCCAATCACTACCACTGTTTTTTTATACGTAACCAAAGGTCTTAAAAATGGCAAAAGTCCAGATCTGGATGGTTACACACCCCAATTCTATAAGACCTTGGTGACCTTGGTGGAGGTGGATGAGACGCATCCCCTGCCGTCTGAACTACTTCAAGCCCAAATAGTAGTTATTGCCGGGCTGGGAAAAGACCACACAAGTTGCAGTAACTATAGGCCCATATCGCTCCTGAATGTTGACCTTAAGGGGTTGTAAACCCTCATGGTTTTTCACCTTAATGCATTTTATGCATTAAGGTGAAAAACCTTTTTTAGTGCTGCAGCCCCTCTGAGCCTCCATTTCACTTACTTGGATGCTGTCATCCTCTGTTCGGGAATGAGCACACCATCTGTAGCTGGTGTCTCGTGTCCCGATTGGATATATTGATAGCAGCGCAGCCATTGGCTTCCGCTGCTGTCAATCAAATCCAATGACGCGGTGCCGGGGGGCGGGGCCGAGTCCTGCATTCTGTGTGAATGGACACAGATGCGGGACTTGGGAGCGCGCCCGCACGGGTGTCCACCAAGGAGAGCGCTTCTCCAACGTGGACACTCGATGTAGGGAGGAGCCACCAGCGCCGCCGTGGGACCCCAGAAGAGTAGATTCGGGGCCACTCTGTGCAAAACGAACTGCACAGTGGACGTAAGTATGACATGGTTGTTATTAAAAAAAAAAAAAAAACGAGGGTTTACAACCCCTTATTCTTCAAAATCATTGTGACCCGTATTGCTCTTCTACTTCCAAATTTGATACATAGCGAACGGGTTGGTTTTATCCCTGGTCGCGAGGCCAGGGATAACAAAACTAAGACACTTCACCTAATCTCATATGCACAACGTAAGCACATTCCCACCTGTCTGTTGGCCTGTGATGCTGAGAAAGCATTCGACAGGGTCAGTTGGTCCTTTCTCCAACTGTCTCTGGAACAGATAGGGTTGGGACCTAAACTACTAACTAAAATGATGTCCCTTTACTCCAACCCTCAGTGAAGGTCTCAGCTAATGGAGAACAATCGGAGGCTTTTAGGATAAGCAATGGGACCAGACAGGGCTGCCCCCTATCCCCTTTACTATTCGCCATAACTATTGAACATCTGCCACAGGCTATACGTAACAACACGGTATCCCCACTCCCTTGGCTCATTGCAAGTTATCTTAAGGATTAATAGCCCTATCATCTACGTTCATCATCATCAGTCAGTAGTAACCATATGAAGCATAAGGATCCCTTGGTTGAAATCTTACAATGCTTACATGAGAGACATATGTCAGCACTTCTATCACAGTACTAAAGCCAACAATTCAGTTCAACCAAGAGTGTCAGTGTCTGAAAGCCAACACTGCCATACTTTTTCAAACTTAGTTGGACAAAGCCTATTCAAATATGTGGCCCTATACATAGGTAAAACTTTGTTAAGTATGCCCTTCCAGTATGATAGCGAAGGGGTCTCCAGGTTTCTTGCAGCACAGCAAGATGGCTTTGCAAGCATAAAAAAGAGCAAGTGAGAGAAGAGTCCTTTTTGCCCTATGTGGTGCTATCTCCTCAACTAAGCCCAGCATACAAACTGATATAGTCAAGGGAACCGGGATAGTGAGTAAATCGTGAAGAGTGCGAGTGACCCCCGTCCAGAACTCCCGTATCAGCTGACAGTGCCAAAAAATATGATCAGAATCAGGCGGAGAGGCAGTACATCCCCAAAATTCCACCGAGCCAGTGCTGTAAATAGTGGCTACCCTTGCTGGAGTATGCTTAAATTGAATGTAACGGTCCTGTGCCGACACCAGAGTCCTGAACGGATAGTACCAAATATCCTCCCAATCCTCCCCCTGGAAATGAGGAATTACTGGCATCCAACTGTCCCTGCATTTAGTAAATGCTTTTGGCCTTTCTGCAAACAGTTCTTTACATACCTCAGATAGGGGCTTCTTCAGAGAGTCATCACAATAATTGCTCCAAAGAAGAAGACCTAAGCTCTAGGGCAGTGATGGCGAACCTTTTTGAGCTTGAGTGCCCAAACTGAAATAAATAAGTTGGTTTTGTGTTGCAAAGTGCCAACACGGCAATTCGCGAAAGAGGGGTGCTGAGCGAAAGAGAGGGGGTGTGCGAGAGAGATGGGGGTGTGTGTAAAAGAGAGAGGCGGTTGTGAGAGAGAGAGGTTGTGTGTGTGAGAGAGAGGTTGTGTGTGTGAGAGAGAGGGAGGGGATAGAGAGAGAGAGGGGGGACAGAGAGAGAGAGAGGGGGGACAGAGAGAGAGAGGGGGGAGAGAGAGAGGGGGGGCACACAGAGAGAGGACACACACAGAGGGGGGACACAGAGAGAGGACACACACAGAGGGTAGACACACACACACACAGAGGGGGGGGACACACACACAGAGGGGGGACACAGAGAGAGGGGGCACACAGAGGGGGGACACACACAGAGGGGGGACACACACACAGAGGGGGGACACACACACAGAGGGACACACACACAGAGAAGGGGGACACACACATACAAATGCAGAGGGGGGGACACAGAGAGAGGGGGATACACAGAGAGAGTGGACAGAGAGAGAGAGGGGACACACAGAGAGGGGGGACACACAGAGAGAGGGGGACACACACACAGAGGGAGGACACAGAGAGAGGGGGGATACACAGAGAGAGGTGGGACACACACAGAGAGAGGGGGGACACACACAGAGGGGGGACACACAGAGAGAGGGGACACACACACAGAGAGGGGGGACACAGAGAGAGGGGGACACAGAGAGAGAGAGGGGGACACAGAGAGAGGGGGGACACAGAGAGAGGGGGGACACACAGAGAGAGGGGACACACAGAGAGAGGGGACACACAGAGAGAGGGGACACACAGAGAGAGGGGGACAGCGAGAGAGAGGGGGGACACACAGACAGAGGGGACAGCGAGGGGGAGCAGAAAGAGGAGGACACAGGGGGGGACTGAAAAAGAGGGAAGCTGAAAGAAAGGGAGACCTCTAGCTCTGTCCCTATCTGCAATCCCTGCTCTGCCTCCCTGCCCAAGTCTTTGTCTGCAGGTATTCAGTGTATAATTGTGCCCAGTACCTGTCTCCATCCTTGATCCGAGAGAGCCCTCTGCTCTGTTCCATCCAGCGGCTCCCTCACAGCCTGCGCCTCTCCGCCTGTCCTCGTCTTCTGGGCCCACAGTCAGTCTGTTCTCCGGGCCTCACTGTTGGAGATTTGAGGAGTCCAGGCTCCAGGAGGCACCAGGGATGCCCCTCTTCGGCTATAAAATTAATTGGTGAAGTTCTTCTCTCCCTCCTGCGCTATTAGGCCTGTAGCCTACCAAGCGGAGGATGCGGGGCCGCCCACTCACTTGTGCAGACAGTTTCTTACACCTCGCCGCTGCTTGCTTTTATCCCTCCCGTGCTCTCAGGTCTGTAGCCTTCCACATGGAGGCTGCGGAGCTGCCCACTCACTCGTGCAGATAATTTCCTGCACCTCGCCGCTGCTTGCTGCCGTGTTCTCTCCCTGCCGTAAACCTGGACCCTCTCGCGTGCCCGCTGAGATGGCTCTACGTGCCAGCTGTGGCACGCGTGCCATAGGTTCGCCATCACTGCTCTAGGGTTTCAGACCCAAATTATGTTAAGAAGTTGTGTCGTAACTGTAAGTAACAGAAGAAATACCAGTTCTGGAGTTGGTATTTAGACTTTAGCTGCTTAAACGTAAGAAGTCTCCCTCCCCCACAATATCCTTTAGTTGTTTGATGCCAACCCGGGTCCACACTATGGGGTCCGGAATTTCACCAAAGTGAGGAAACTTGGGGTTGAACCAAAGAGGGGCAGATGGGACCAAACCATCTGGTTCCATCAGCACCCGCGCATGAACTCAGTTAACGGTGAGACCACCTGGGCACCTCTATAGACTAAATAATAGAGACTCTCCTAGGAACTTAGAAGAGCAGCTTCAAGGACCGTTTCAGCATCCCCATTATCGCTTAGCAACCAACGCCTAGCATTGACCATTTGGCCTGCTAAAAAATACTTAAAAAAGGTCTGCCAACGTCAGGCCTCCCTGTCCTAGAGGTTCATGCAAGGTAAGAAGCCCTATCCTTGCATGACAGGAAGACCAGATAAAGGCGCTAAACAGGTTATTTGCATACTTAAAATACGAGCAAGTAATCCATATTGGAGATTTACGCAAGAAATACAAAAAGATCAGCAAGGTGTTCATCCAATCAATGAGAGTGGTAAATGTCGCCACGAATCTAGCTGCGTCTTTACCTTAGTAAGGAGGGGAAGTAGATTAAGTGACATATAATCTCCCACCCTGGGGGAAATACGGACGCCAATATATTTAAATTCAGAGACACAAAGTATAGGAGCATTCTGTACAACCTATGCCTGGGCTTCTGCATTAATGGGCATTATGCTGGATTTCTCCCAGTTCACTCTCAGGCCTGAAAAGCACTCAAAGTTACTCAGTATCTAAGCCACCGCTATGAAAAAAAAAAAGGGAGAATGTCATCCGCATATAGTGCAATGAACTTACGGATGCTTCCCACCTCTAAAGCTCTAACCGCCAATGATGTCCGCAAGGCAATGGTGATAGGTTCCATTGCAAGGGCAAATAGAGAGAGAGAAAGCGGGCACCCCTGATGAGGAGGAAACTGCAGTACCAAGACGAATGGCTGCCTTAAGACTAATGTAGAGCAAAGCCATTGATTACCGAAAGCCATATGTCTTAAGACCATGGACATATAGGTCCAGTCCACTAAATCGAATGCTTTTGCCATATCAAGTGAAAACACCACCCTCGCCCCAGGATTAGCATGATCGATCTGTAAGTGTGCAAATAGCCTGTGAAGATTAGTGTCTGTGGCTTTCTGGGGAATTAATCCAGTTTGTTCTATGTCAACCTAGGTAGTGATGACCCGTGACAGTCTAGTGGCTAATACTTTGGTAAAGATCTTAAGGTCCTAGTTCAGATGAGCAATGGGTCTATAGGAGGAACAGTCCAGAGGATCCTTCCCGGCTTAGGTAATAGAGCCTCCATAAGGGAAGGACCTTGTTCTCTATGCAAAAGTGGAATAGCGATTTAAGTCTCGGAACAAGAACCTCAATGTGTAGCCTATACCATTCAGCACAAAAACCATCTGGTCCAGTTTTTAGAAGGAGGGAAGGCACGTATAGCTAGCTCTATCTCTTCCTCAGTAATATCCGCATCAAGACAGTCCCTATCTGTATTAGATAGGACCAGGACAACTAAGGAGGAGAGCAGAGCCTCCAGCTCTTGCAAATAATAAGCAGGAATAGGTGTATAAAGGGTTTTGTAATAGTCCACAAAGGTATCCAGAATATCAGCTGGATCTGTAAGCACCAATCCCTGTCTATTTTTAATGCAAGGGACATTTTTCTGCACCCTCTGTCCTGCCACCAACATGGCTAGCGGCTATCCATTCTTGTCGCCCTGCTCAAAAAGAGACTCAGCCCTTCTGACCCAAGAAGTCTGGGTTAGTTCAGTAAGATGCAATGCCAATTGGCGGTGGGCTTCCAGTAAGGCTACATAGGTGGCGTTAGAGGGAGCAGAAGCATGAACCAGCTTGCAACTTCTTTCTTTATCTTGTAATTCCTGCAGAGAAGCATTGAACTCCCTATGGGCCTGTTTTATAGCCGATATGTAGTGACCCCTCATACACGCCTCCCTGTCCTCCCTGTAGACATTGAAAAAAGGAGCCATCTGGGAAGACACTGACTCCACCTCCAACCAGCTAGGGCTCAGCCTCCAGGTGCCCCCCCTGATCCGCAATGGGAGACCATTAGTAATTGATAAAGCTGTGTGTGGTCCGAGAGGCCCACTGGCAAGTAATTGGCTCCCCACACCAACTGCAGTAATGTATCATTGGCAAAGGCTAGATCTATCCTTGAGGAGGATTTATATGTTTTAGATAGGTAAGAGAACTGCCTGGCGTTAGTGTTCTTCCAACGCCATAGCTCTGTCAGAGATGCTGTTTTCGCCCAGGAGGACAGTTCTACAGAGGATACCCTGTTTGGATTGGAGGAATCCAAAGACGCATTTAGAACGGCATTAAAATCCACCGCTACAAGAAGTGGAAGATGCATGAAGGGAGCCAATTTACCCATCAACTCATACAACACTTGTACCTTGAATGGTGGAGGAACATAAAGATTAACTAGAACCATTTTACTTGTATATGCATCAACTATAACAATCAAGTAGTGACCTCCAGTATCCAAGATAACTTGATGGATGGTGTAGGGAACAGCCTTACTGATAAGTATGGACACCCCGCTGGAATAGGTGGCGTACGTACTGTGCAAGGCACACTGAATCCAGGGGCGACGCAAGGCCAGAACCCTGCCTTCCCTCGAAGTGTGTCTCCTGTAGAAAAACAATATGAGGTTTGATAGGTTTTTAAATATTGGAATATCAAGGCCCGACAAAATCTGTCATTCAGACCTCTGAAATTCCAAGAGATTAGTCATAGACACTGACATTGGCAGACATCAAAATATGTACTCTGACAGGATGAGATACCCCATAACCCCAATGAATTAATGCTGCTTTTGCAATCAAAGGGCGAATATGAAACATTGCACAAAAAAACAAAACAATCCCCAGATTAAGATAACTCCCTGCCGCTGTGTAAAACTTAGAACAACCTACACATGCAGTGTCTTCCCAAAACCACATCCTAATAGGTAGAAAATCGTGTCCTCAGAACAAACAAAAAGAGTCATAGTAATCAGTTTCCAAAAAGAGAAAAATGTGAACTCTCCAAAAAGGTATTAGTTATTGGTCCTCCTTAAACTTTACCAGTCGATAGTGACTCCGTGCCACATAGCAAAATTGAGTAGGCCCCTGACAGGAGCAATGCCCTTTCCGCTCTTAGACAGGGATACTCCCAGTGCCAGGACATAAGAAGGAGGCTATGAGCATGACATGCACCCCAGATGGCAAGAAACAGGCCTGTCAGGTCATTCAAGATCTATTGTCGTAGAGGACCCTTCAACATCTCTGTCAGGAAAAACTGCAAAAGAACTGCAGAATAACAGCAATGGAAACCCCTCGGAATCAGTCAGCTGACCAGAAACTCACAGGCTGTCGATCCAGTCATTGGCCTCCATCGGGGTATTAAAGAATCAAACTGTGCCCTGATGTGGAACCCTCAGCTGACTGGGATAAAGCATGCTGTACTTGATGTTTTTGTCGCAAAGTCGACCCCTGACCTCATTGAAGGACCGACGATGTTTCTGCACGTTAGCAGAAAAATCTGGAAAGAGCATCACTCTGGTGTTTTCATATGGCAATTCAGGTGGTTTCATTGCTTCAGCCAAGATCATATCCCGGTTCCTGAAATTCAAAAAATGTACCAATGGTACCAATGGAGCGGTCTAGGCGGTGCGCTAGGAGGGCAATTGCCAGTAGGAACTATGTGTGCCCCCTCGACGATAAGTAGGTGGCATATCAGGTAGATTCAGCAGCTTTTTAAAGAGAGACCCTGCAAAGACAGTAGGATGTGAGCCTTCAACCCCTTCAGGGAGACCCACTACATGGATATTGTTACTGTTTAGTAGGAATGGGTGGAAGGCGCGTGATCAGACGCTTACATCAAGAAATGTATGGTTTATTTATGTAAAAGAATACAGACATATAGTCATATAGATATAAAATCATACACATACTACATAATATTATAAAAAAAAAAAGGAAAAACAGGTAACAAAATAAGTACTAGGAAGTTAAAATTGGGGTGTGCCCATATTGAGGCAGGTATTTAAGAAAGGCTGACGTGTTTCGAGGAAAACCTCTTCATCAGAGCCAGGAGAACTGGAGCACAGTCTGTATGGGCCGGTAGCACAACCTCATCACAAAACCTTTCCTATCCCTAGGCAGCAAGATGCTTTCTATCCAGGCATCAGCTGCCTCAAGGACACCTCCTCCCTCCTCCTCCCCCCCTTCTGCTGCCAGGATCACACGGCTCTCCACTCCAAAGGATCTCTACAGTTTGCAGCTGTATTTACACACTTCTCCTGAGACAGGTTAGCCACAATGGTCTTTGTAACTTCCTTATCCTGTTAAACCCAGCAGTGTCCATAAGAGCTTGCATACTTTCCCTGCTCAACTTATGTTTCACTACAGGCACATCTGACAGCCTAACAGCACCGCAAAAAGAAAATACAATCTATTTACATCCATAGGTAGGTGCGTTCTGTCATCAGCCCACCTGTCTGCCACCTCCAATATTTGGTTACCAACACCAGATTATCCCCCTAACGTATTCACTCCCGCCACTCTCCGCTATTGCGTTGCACAAACTACACATTCCCACCCTACCGCCATGACACTGGTTCTACATAGGCACAATACATGCTGTGTAGGGGTGGTCTCCACATGTGTGTGTATGCATGTGGACATGTATATGTGTGCATGTATATGTATATATGTGTGCATATGTGTGTATGTGTATATATATGTGTACAGATTTATGTGAATATATACATATATTTATTTTGTGCATACTGTTTCTTTATCTATATATATATATGCATATGCGTTTTAGATTTTTATGTACATTTGATATATGCATTTTTGTATATATTTTTGTGGATTTCCATTTGAATGAACACATTTCTGTTTTTGCACAAACCACATGGCCATCTTTGTGCCCCCATTTGTGCTTTCAGTGAACAGGGGCATACCTCCACATATCTGTTCCAGCACAGCGTTTTACGCGCTGGCAGAGTTTTTACACGCATGCGCATGTCCTTTGGACAAAAGCACAACCGGTTTTACCATGCGGAGAGACAATATCTCTCAATGTGTCTCAGTGCACTTTTTACTTCATTTACCATCACCCCCTCCCCCCCCTCTCATATGCATATATGTTTTTTTGTTTTTTTTTAATGCATTTACATGCGTTTGTATTATGCACGTGTATGTATATGCATGTATGTGTACACGAGTGTGTGTGTGTACACGTATGTATGCGTAGAATTTTTCATTTGTATGTATTTAGACTACAATCTCATGTTCTGTGCTTCAAAATCCCACTACCTATCATTAATTTTTTGTACTGATATGGTAATTTTTATTTCTAATATATTTATATTATATACTTTTTATCATTTTATGAATGCATTTTTCAATGTAAACTTATCTTACGTCTCCAGTCTGTAGTGTACGGTATATATTGTTCTTATTTATACCCCATCTAGAACACCTGGGTATGGAACTTGGAATAATCAATTGTCCATCACAGGACACATCCTCCTACTAGCAACACCACCTCTTCCCATGTACACATGTCGGCCTACCGGCCCATACAGACTGTGCTCCAGTTCTCCTGGCTCTGATGAAGAGGTTTTCCTCGAAACACGTCAGCCTTTCTTAAATACATGCCTCAATATGGGCACACCCCAATTTTAACTTCCTAGTACTTATTTTGTTACCTGTTTTTCCTTTTTTTTTTTGTATAATATTATGTAGTATTTGTATGATTTTATATCTATATGACTATATGTCTGTATTCTTTTACATAAATAAACCATACATTTCTTGATGTAAGCGTCTGATCATGCGCCTTCCACCCATTCCTACTAAACAGCCCTTTCCAGACCACCCCTGGTCAGCTAAGGCAGCGGGACACGCTCCATCATCTCCCCCAGTCCTATCTCTGACTACAATACTACCTTTGTTTTACAGCAAACGATCTCACAAGTGCAGGAGTATTTTTCACCATATCTTGTTCACACTTTTGCATGGATATTGTTACGCCTGTCTGTTTTCTGCGTCATCAACCTTATGAACTTGGGATTTCACTAGTGCTTGAAGATCTGTCGATTGCCCTGTGTGTGAGCTCTGTTGATCCTCCACAGAGCTGATGCGATCCTCCTCCTCTGTCAGCCGATCTCTGATTTTGTCAAGGTCATGGCGAATCAGTGTACATTTAGATGTCAGGTTATCTATGCCTACCATCAGCACTGCCTTAAACCCCTTGATGGCTTCTAAGATAGGTTTAGTAATGACATCAGGAACTGCCTCTGAGAGAAGACAAGATGTTTCTGCAGTGGAAGGAGAGAACGCCATTGCAACGCGTGTGGCAGCGTGTGTAGCAGCCATGCTCAGCTCTCTCTCTTGTCCACGCTGTGCTCCGAATGGAGGAATGGGAGAACTCGTGCCCCGTCCCTTCCCGGAACACTGAAGCTTTGTGTCTCTGGGTAGCTTACCCCGACTCATGAACCAGACTTCTGTCCTGGCTAACATCCGACCACGCCCCCCCCATGAAGCGCTTTTTGACCTGTATATTATATAGGTTTAAAAGAGGAGGTGAGCATGCATACCTGGTGGTGGATGAGCACTGTGGTGGATTGCTTTGAAGATTCACTATATGGATTGGCATTGCTGAGTAAAGTGGGATCGCTAAATAACACTGGAATTTGCACCACTGATTGAACTTTATTTTCACTATATTTACATTCCGTTAAACATTTTATAAATTTTGCGCATATGTACAGTGCTTGATGGTCAGCCGGGGGTTCATTGTTTACACCTTTATTTGTATTGTGATTGTTCTTCGATTTATTGTTACATCAACATATTTGATTATCATCTCACTGCCTGCTGACTAGAGGGGCTGGCGGTTGTTTATATATTTTGTTTTTTATTTCATTTATTGAAATAGGCACTTGTGGATTTGATATTATTCTAATTTACCCTTATTGGGGTAACGTATTATTCATTTGTTATTCAGGCACTTTTTCTAGTGTGTTGGATAGGTTGGGGAGGGTTTGTTGGTTTTTTAGCTTTAGTTTTTTTTTTTTTTTAGCAGCGCAGCATTTTGACTTCAATAAATAAAAACAAAGGTAGGTGTGAGAATCACAAAACTTCATGAATCTAAATCTCATGGCTTAACATTTATGAGAAAATCGTCAAGATCTGACAAGTCTCTACAATCAAGATATTCCACTCTCAGCCAACAACTTATTAAGGCTTGTGCCATCACCGAAGCGTCTAAAGTTTAGGCAGTCTTTGGCCATATCAGAGCAGTGATGGATGCAGAACTGCATGCATAAAGCACAGATGGAAGCAAAGATGGAAGCAGAAGCTGCACACAAGAGAACAAAAATTAAAGCTTTAGAGAAACAATGTGAGTATGCCACAGCTATGAAAAGATTAAGGGTTTTAGAGCAAGCTGCTAGCAAAAGTGAAGGACATACCAACAGCAGACACTCAGTTGCATCATATATATAATATATATAGCAATATATTCCTCACACTCCCTCCCAAAACTTCAGCTCCCAGCCACAGCAGCTGTATCCCTCAACCAAGGTCAATACACTGCGCCTACCACCTCTGATGACAATCTGCTTTCTCAACCCTCAACACACCAGGCTTTTTAACCACAGCTGTGGACACCAATATACAGATAATAGACATTACATCTTATCTTGAGGCTACTCAATTACCTCCTACCAAGTACACTGCTCCACAGATGCAACCCAACACTGCAATCAACTCTGAGCCAATGTCAGGTATGAATGCTTTTGCACCACCATACCTGCCATAGTTGCTCAATCTCAGCACACCAGTCAATGAAACTAACAACGTTCCGTGTATAGCTGTGCATCCAAAGTCTAAAAACATATCAAAAGACAATCCTGTCGCAGGTCTTAATTCCGCTTGTGACAGACTTGAGTGTAGCCCAGAAGCCTACGAGGATGCTTTATTTAAAAAGTTTCAAAGCTTCCAAAAAATATCTGGCAGAGGGGCGTGGCTTGGACATGGAAAAATAAGGAAGCAGAGCACCACAGCTCCACTGAGACCACTGCCTTCTTAGCTTGAACCAGGGGTTTCTGCAGCTTAATTGGCTCACCCTGCTATGTCTCTATGATGGAGAACATCCTCCCAGCCTAGGAGGACTGCCAAGTCCTGCCAGGGCTCCAACGACTCCTTCTTTGCTGTGAGCAGATGGAACACATGAGGAGACCTCCAAGATGGAGCGGGAGTGGGACACTGCAGCTACAGCCCAGCCTTCACGACAGTCTGCTGCTTCTCCAATCCCATCTGTTTGGCTGGTGAGTGAATCTGCTCCCCCAGTTCCACAGCCAAACAAGATTAGGGCTCAGAGGTATCTGACATCATTGGGTATAGAGACCTTAAGCAACACATTTGGTCTCTCTCTGTACTAAGGAGGACTTTGCTTGTAGAAAACAACCCAGCTTGGCAACAGGTTTGAATTGCTTGGGCAAACATTTTTAAGGTTGCTCTCCCTGCTATCTCGCTACTTAAAGACAAATGTGCGGCACAAGATCAGAGGATTAGGGCCCTTCTTTTCTAACTGGATGACTATGAAAATTACAGCTGATGGTCTAATATCCATATTCGGGGGCTGCCTGAAGAGACAACAGCTAAGGATGGCTCCAGGGGATCTGTGCTGTGCCTCTCCTCTTCAGATTTTGTTGAAATTGACAGGACTCACTGGGCACTTCGCCCTCACAGGATATGTCTAGCCCCAGTGACATTATATGTAAGTTGCGCAATTACATCCTCAAAGAACGTATTATGCAACGCATGCAGAGGAGACCTTATTTTGATTTTGACGGGGCACACTTTTTTCTACCAGGGCCTGTCTCAACGTACTTTAATGCAACGCAGGGCGCTTCACCCCCTCCTGGAGGCATAACCTACAAATGGAGGTTCCCCTTTACTCTTCAGGTTAAGAAAGATGGAAAGTTTGTCACTCTGCTCACCAAGGATAACTTCCCTTATTTACTGTGATAATTGGGGCTAGCGTTGTGGACTTTCCAAACCAGCATCACACCACGGACATGCCTGTACCCTATGGCCCCTCAACCATGGCCTGCACATTCTAAGGGATGCTCTTGAGGTCACAAATGACCTTTGTCCAACACTCTATCACAGACTTTCTCCATGGGATACTGAGGGGCTTCTTGCCCCATTCTGTTTCAATTGGAAGTTTGCCTACTTCCTGCTCAATGCTTCTTCGTCCCTTTGAACTTCAGTGGCCTGAGCGCCACTCCTTTACAGGGTGTTCCAAATATTACTGGGTGTAGCTGCTTCTCCTCTAACCAGGCTCATTACTGTGTTCTTTTTTCTGAATTTTAGCACTTAGAGTGATGCAGTGGGTGCCCTGCCCTAGCAACCCTGCACTGTTTTTGCAGTTCCTTTGTCTGAGCGGGGCTGGAGCTCCATTGCATCCTGTATATCTGACTATGTTCCCCACGTAGGTTTACCCCATTTGGAAGATTGGTCCGCTTGGAACGCCTTGCTCTGCCCCGGCCACCCCACCCTTTTGGGTGTGACCCCCAGGCCGAGCCTGTAGTTACTAGATGGGTCTCAGTATGCTACTCGTATCTACTGTGACTTTATTTGTACATACTGTATGTGTTTCCTTATTGTACTTGCCATTTACTTTGTTTTTGTTATTTTCAGGACACAACTCCACTTTACACCATGCACAGCTTGGGCAATTTCACTTGGTCACCTGGACAACTACTTTCTTTCATCATGGCTACAGTTAAGATAGTGCTATGGTTGGAGCTGAAGCAGCTATTTATGCAGGAAACAGACTTTACCCACTCCTCCATCCCTAAACTCCCTACTCATCTTTTTTATCACTTATTTCTTACCAACTGCCTGGTGGCAAAGTCTCGTGGGACTGCCATTGCCATCCAAGAGATTTACCATTTTTGGCCCTCCATATACTAAGCAGACCCCCCAGGATAGATGCAGCCTTTTGAAAGGCACTATTATGGAAATACACCTTTGCTACCTTGTATGCCCCGGATTCTCATTAGCTTACATTCATTGATTTGGTACTGGAACATTCAGCCAATTTCAGGGAAGGTAAACTGATCTTAGGTGGCAATTCTAATGTCAGCCCTGATTCTTCTTTAGACATCTTTCAAAGCAATTCACATGTTTTTAGAAGGCATTTTAGTAAGTGCTTGCAGCATTTTTTCCTGGTGGATAGCTGGAGAGCCATGCATGCGTCTGAGAGGGACTTTAGCTACTACTCAAAAGTCCAAAACATCTATAGCAGATCTAAAATGTTGTTCTTGGACCATCACACCCTTAATCTATTGACCACCATAGAACAGATTACCATCTCTGACCACATTGTTTCATTGCCTCACTTCTGAAGGCTCAACAAAAATTCTTTATATGTTTCTGTGGTAGCAAAAGCTATTGAAACATTGTACAATGTATACCCCACTTCCTCCCATGCTGATACAGCACTGAAGATTTTCCACATACAGTAGAGGTTTACCTCTCCTCTCCTTCTCTTTCTCACAGCTTGGGGAGAATGGGCCCACATATGCTAAGCTGGATCTCTGTGTTTTATACTTTTCCCGCTGCCCAGCTTAAGATCAATGGCTCCCTTTCTTCAACATTCCCCATCCGGAATGGCACCAGACAGGGGTGTCCTCTTTCACCACTCCTGTTCACCCTTGTTTTGGAACATTTGCTTTGAAAGATACAAGCTAATTCAAACATGAGGGGTGTTACGGTGGGCAATGGTGAGCATAAGCCCCCCTATATGTGGATGACATTCTGTTTCACATTACTAACCCACTTGTCTGGTTGCCTAACCTGATAAAGGTTTTTGGCCTAGTGTCTAATTTTAAGATAAACTACACTAAGTCAGAGATTTTACTGATCACTTTGACCTCTGGCTCCTCCACTGCCCGGAGGGATGCATTTTCCTTCACTTGGGCATCCAATTCCCTGAAATATATAGGAATGCAACTCACGGCCACCTAGATACTTATGTAAAAAATGATGTCTCGTTGCTTGGTAAACTCTGCCATGATCTTCAATCGTGAAACAAAATGTCTTTTTACCTGGCTAGGCTGCACCAACATAAATAAGATGACCATTCTACCCAGGATATTATTCTTCCTGCAGATGGTGCCTGTTCCCCTGCCTACCCTGTTTCCCCGAAAATAAGACCTAGGGTGATTGTCAGTGATGGCTGCAATATAAGCCCTACCCCCCAAATAAGCCCTACCCTGTTTCCCCGAAAATAAGCTATACAATCATGCTAGGTCTTATTTTCGGGGAAACAGGGTAATGCTTCTTTCTTGAGCTCTGAAGCCTGTTTACACCCCATGCATCCATGCAGGATATAGAAGCCTTTCAGATTGGATATCCCCATTGACTATGCACACTCTTAAGGTTTGGGATAAATTGAATACCTCTAGTCACAACATTTTGCAATTTTGCTGGACTTTTGCAATTCAATTTATAATCTCTCTACTCTGTCAATCCCTGCTCTAGTATAGAAGAGTACATATTCTCCTCGCACCTAACACGGCATTTCCCCAGCATAATGCCCTGTACACACGATCGCACATTCCGACAACAAAATTCATCTGATTTTTTCCGACAGATGTTGGCTCAAACTTGTCTTGCATACACACGGTGACACAAAGTTGGTCGGAAATTCTGAACGTCAAGAACGTGGTGTTGTACAACGCGTACGACGAGCCGAGAAAAATGAAGTTCAATAGCTAGTGCTGCTCTTCTGCTTGATTCTGAGCATGCATGGCACTTTGTGCGTCAGAATTGTCTACACATGATCAGAATTTACGTGAATGGATTTTGTTGTCGGAAAATTTTAGATCCAGCTCTCAAACTTTGTGTGTCAGAAATTCCGATGGAAAAAGTCAGATGGAGCCTACACACGGTCGGAATTTCCGACAACAAGCTCCGATCGCACATTTTCCGTCAGAAAGTCCGACCGTGTGTACGCGGCATAAGACAGTAATTGGACTCTCCCATCACTATAGAGGAACTCTAAGCTGTCATAGGTGTGTCCAAGACAGGCAAATCGCTGGGTCCTGATGGCCTAACTTTGAAATACTACAAACTCTTGCTCCTTCATTTGGGCCCTGATACTGTATGCTTAACACCTTCAATGTCCACATCTCTATAAGGACCCCTCGGTGTGCAGCAGAGGGGTCCTAAATATTTAACAAATATTTATTTAAAGCTGTTAACAAAAATTTTGGCTACCCACCTTCAAAAACATTTACCCCAGGTGATTAATTTTGACCAGGTGGTTTTCATACCCACGCGTGAAGTGCAGGATAACGCAGTAATTAAAATGTTGTACCTGATTCACGTGCCAACTCACTGGCAACCCCTTGCGTCTTCCTTGGGACAGATGCAGAGAAAGCCTTTCATCGGGTAAACTGGCAGTTCAAGTCCGCTGTCCTACACAATGTTGGCATGGGGCAACATGCTTTGGTGGATAGAGGGTGTTTACACAACCCCAAAGGCATCTGTCAAGATTAGCGGGATCCTCTTGGAACCTTTTCCCATATCTAACAGCACTCAACAGGGCTGTCCTCTATCTCCACACCTCTCTGCCCTTACCCTGGAAACTTTACTCTGTAGGGTTAGGTGAAACACAGACATCACAGGCTTACAAGTAGGCTCCACCCACTGTAAAGTTTTGCTTATGTGGGTGATCTGCTTTCTCGGTGACTAACCTCTGCGAGTTTGAAATATATTTCACCCTGTCCCACCTGAAAATTAACTTTACAAAATCAGAAGCGATGGGCATTGCCAAGTCAGCTACTCAGGTGACCCATCTGCAATGGCATTTTAAACTTAAATCGACCACAAAGGCCTTAAAGTACCTAGGTACTTATATTCTACCGCATCTGAACCAGACGTATGCGTTTAATTTTCGACCATTATTAAGATGGACGCGTGAATGCCTTACTCCAAATGGCATCATGGCCTCTTTTCTTGGTTTGAACGGTGCAACATTTTATATATGGCTATTGTTCCCAAATTCTTATATCTCTTTCAGATGCTACAAATTTCCATTCCTGCTACTTACTTTCGACGAGTCAATGCTTTGTTCATGGACTTTATTTGGGCCCATAAAAGACAACGATTTCAAAAATGCCTCCTCACTTTACCAAAACAACATCATGGCCTGGCCTTACCAGATGTCCAATGATCCCATCAGGCTGCACATTTGGGACGCCTTGTGGACTGGTGCTGCCATTCTGACCTGAAACTTTGGCCATGGATGAAGCAATCACAGAGCCTGATACCACTCATTGTCAGGTCACCTGAGGCCAGGTGACAGATGCCCCCCGTTGGGGTCATGAGTGCACCGATAAGGTAGTGGACCCTACGGTTGACTGCTGCGGATAGAGCTCTGGGTGGTTCAGGAAAGCAGGTACTCTGAAGCACCAACACAGATCACACCGAGAGCTAGAGCATGAGATTTCCCAGGGTGCAGAATCTAAGAGCCAGCATGTGTTCACCAGGAGCCCCTGAAGGTGGGGATGAATTTTGCTACAGTCTGGATTCAGGTCTCGGCCCCCAGGGTCTCCCAGCTCAAGCTCACAGTAGGCTAATGAAGGATAGAGGGGAAGCAGCAGCTTGGGACAACAAGGAATAGTTGGGAGATAGCCAAAAGGTCAGGGCAACAAGCATATAAGGATAGTCAAGAACACACCAAAGGTCAGAATATGAAGCAGACAAGGACAGTCAAGAACAAGCCAAGATCAGTAACCAGAATCAGACGTAGAGCACACGGCAAAGATAAACACATGCTGGAAGCCAAACACACAATATTGATCAGCAAGGCTGGCTTGCAGTCCACAGGTTAATATAGTGTTCCCAGTCAGAGGCTGGGGTGGAGCCATGCTTGAGTGGAGATTACTTAAGCAGCCAGGTGAAGGGTGGCTGGTCTCTTAAGCTGAACACATGGAGAGGTAAGCAGACAGACATGAACATTACTGCAGATCCATGACACTCATCAGGGTGCCCTGGTGCTACAGGGACTTACCTACCTTATTCAAATCTCAACCAACTTTAGGACCCACACTAAAGGTTTGTGTCCAGACATGCCCCTCTGTCCTGCAATCGTTCTCCCCTTTTCCCCATAATAGGACTTTTCCTCCCAGACTTTAGACAGGGCCCTTCCGTATGCTGCGGACATCCAATATTTTTCAAGTCTCAAACTTTTTGCAGTCTATTCCATCTGTCTGCAATGTTAATTCTGCCAGTGAGGGCCAAATGGCCCTCACTGGCAGAATTAACATTGCAGACAGATGCTTTTGGCCTGGATTTTTGGAGAGCCTTGCAACGAAAACACTTTCTGGAATCCCTCCCCTCACTGTACAGATTTTGACGTTCTTTGACCTAGTTGGAAAAATTGTGTTCAGACGCTGTCCCTCTGCTGCACACCCTCTCTCAGATATACTTCTTACCCCGCCTCAGGGGTATAAACCCACACATTTACAAAACTGGGAGGAAAAACTGGGCAGAGAATTTTCAGCAGACCAACTACGACATATAATCCATTTTGCTTTGAAACCCTCTATTAACACAAGGATGCAGGAAAAAAAATCAAGATCCTCACTAGGTGGTACCATACATCCGCAGTGCTTCATATCATAAGTACTTCCCAGCTCTCACAGATCATTGTAATATAGTATGTTATATGATTGTTTAGCATTTAATCCCTCTTTAATACCTGTTTCCCCAACAACTGTACTATTTCTCATAAACCTAAAAATTTGGTACACCAAGCACTTCTATGTCTGTGGTTTTAATGATTGACCCTGTTAGCCATATAATATACTGTGGTGTATTTTTTATGGGATGCATTTAGTTATCCAATTAATTATTGTATGAAATCCAAATGCATTACATCAAAAAATACAATGACAGTACACTCTATGGCTAGCAGGGTCAACCATTATCAAAACCACAGACACAGAAGTGCTTGGTGTAGCAAATTTTTAGGTGTGATGTATATTTACTGTGGCTACCTCCATGAGTCCGGTCATGTACATGCAGAGATGTGACATTCTTACACTGCCAGATGGTTTTCTTGCTGTATCATTTTACTGCTTTTTGTATGCTTGGTACCTTAAAATAAAGCATTTGCAGAAATTGAATAGTTCCCTTTCACTGGCACCCCCAGTGTTGCCGTTAGGTGGTTACCCATGGTTAATCCATGTTGGACATGAGATGGGGATTTTAGCCTTAGCAAATTAATGGAGGGGGCACCTTGGCCTCACTAGAATCCTTTTAGGGAATGCTATGGTAGATTTTCCCTATATTTTTGGTGCTATTCCCAGCTCCATCATTTTTTCTTTACCCAGGGGTGCCCTACTCGGACTATGTCTACTCTCTTATCCTTTGAATGCTTATGGAGCACTAAGGACCCTACTCCACACATAATCTCGGTGCTATACAAGCTACTTAACTACACTGTCTCCAGTTATAAACCGGCACATATCTGGGAATGGCGTGACCTCCATTGTGCATTCTCTGAAGAGCAACTGCAGCATTTATATCAGTTGACTCATTCTAGCTACATAGATTCTAAGACACAAGAGAATAATGACAAATTGTTGATGAGGTGGTATCACACCCATGACCCTTTCTCGGATCTACCCTGTCAGTTCCTGATCTCTGTTGGCGGGGATGCAGCCAGAGAGGCACATTCATCCATATGTGGTGGAAGTGTCCTGTGATCAGGACCTTTTGGTAGGATATTCGGGATCGTATAGCGGAGATCTTGGCAACTGATCACCCCATTACACTTCTTGCTCCATGTCCATACCCTCCCACTTATCCATTATAATCGTAGCACTCTACCTCATTTGCTCAATGCAGCCGAACCCCGAATACTGATTTACAGGAAGGGGGCTCACGTTGCAAGTCATAGGAACTGGATTGGGAAGGTGACAGAGTATGGAGACAGAAGAGTGGATTGCTACTTGCAAGAGCACACAAGACCATTTTGGCTCCATCTGGGCAACACTATATGGAAAATAAACAATGTTAAGCCCTCTCTCCCTCCTTTTCTTTTTTTGTGGGTCTCCGTTAGCCTTTTCATCCTGTAAACCTGTTGTGGTGTGAATTTAGGGTGGAAGTGTCCTGTGATCAGGACCTTTTGGTAGGATATTCGGGATCGTATAGCGGAGATCTTGGCAACTGATCACCCCATTACACTTCTTGCTCCATGTCCATACCCTCCCACTTATCCATTATAATCGTAGCACTCTACCTCATTTGCTCAATGCAGCCGAACCCCGAATACTGATTTACAGGAAGGGGGCTCACGTTGCAAGTCATAGGAACTGGATTGGGAAGGTGACAGAGTATGGAGACAGAAGAGTGGATTGCTACTTGCAAGAGCACACAAGACCATTTTGGCTCCATCTGGGCAACACTATATGGAAAATAAACAATGTTAAGCCCTCTCTCCCTCCTTTTCTTTTTTTGTGGGTCTCCGTTAGCCTTTTCATCCTGTAAACCTGTTGTGGTGTGAATTTAGGGCTTTTAGTCACATTTGCATCCTTTTCGTTCTTTATGCTGTTGATTTTACTTTTTATATTAGACTTGATAAGTGGTCACTTCCACCTGGGCTATTGGCTGGGTGTTTTTCCACTGGAGCCTCATTGGCACTTGTTAATGTCTTTCCGGCATAGGGAGGCTCTACAAATTTCTGATGCTTAGGCTGTTTGCCAGGCCGCACTGGTTGTGTTTGGCTTGGTACCCATCATGTGGACCTCCCTAAGGCCGCTTGCTTATGCTGTGAGAATCTACTGGAGCCAACAGGCTCATGACTGTATAGACTACATTTATTTTGCTGTTATTCTCCCCCTCCTTTCTTCTGTTTGTTGCTAATTTCTGTCTTTCATAACTTATGTTATTTGCACTTTTCAGATACAGGTTTTGATGTGCATTGTAAACTCTGGACAATATGATTTTTGTGCCATTTTTTTTTTTACATCAAGAAAAAGTTTATTCAAAAGTTGACAAGACAGTACAAATCAAGTTAGCTGTAATCACAGCAAAGATCCACATAAAGCCATGTTTGGTCCTCGCTAGTTTACAATGTTATCAAGAATAAACAATTTCTGTTATAATATGAAAAGACAACAGTATTGTTAAGTGCAACCTTTGATATATACTATGACATTGTTATAGTTCCCTTGTCTTTTACACTTAACCTTGTCATGACCAGTTATCCTCAATAATAAAGCAAAGGAGATAATCATCTGACTTGCATGTCGGAGTCAGGAAAAACAATACGAGTCAAGAGAAATAAAAAAAAGAAAAAAAAAAAAAAGTAAACAGAAAAAAGAAATTTATGACCATTACCTAGTCAAGTAGATGTCTAGCGGATAATCAATCAATCAATCGCGTTGCCCAGCTGATTGCATCCAAGAGGAGCCTGTTGATACCTGCTATCCTGTCTCAAACAGGACCAGATGTCTGGGCATCGTTAATATCACTAAAAGCCTTGGAATATTTGAAAACGTTCCAGGGACGCCAGGTCTCAAGAAAGCTTTCTACCTGTTCATTGGATTGAGCAAGCGTATCTTCCATTTCATGGAAGTCTGCTACTCTGCGTAACCATTCAGAGACTGTTGGAACTCGTGTAGATTTCCAGTAAATTGGGATCAATGATTTGGCAGCATTTAATAAGTGTCTTGTGAGAGAACGCTTGTATTTTTTTAGAGGCCAGTTGGAGATGCGCATTAGGCAGCACGCTGCGTCAAGAGGCAGAGTTGTCTCCGTTATCAGTTTAATTAGGTCAAGAACTTCATTCCAGTAGTTAGCGATTAAAGGACATTGCCACCAGATATGCAACAACGATCCCTTATCTTTCTTGCAACGCCAGCAGCGGTCTGACAATTGTGGGAACCATTTGTTTAGTCTCATTGGTGTTAGATACCACCGAGTCATCAATTTGTACGCAGTTTCTTGGACCTTAGTGCTTATGGAGCACTTATGTGCTAAAATACAAGCGTTCTTCCATTGTGTAGAAGTTATTTTTATCTGTAGGGCGTCAGACCACCTCCCCTTAAGTCTGTCATCTGCTGGTCCCTTTGCTTCCTGTAACCAGGCATACACCATGGAAGTTGTTCTGTTAATCGGTTCCCCCTTACGGCACACCGACTCAAACTCCGTCAGGGGTCTAGAGAAGTCTCCCCCCTTGTGGTTTTCCTTAAGATAACTTCTAGCCTGTAAGTAAACCCAAAAGGGCAGCTCTGTCACATTGTCGACCCTTTTTAGGGCCTGGTACTCCTTGACTTTACCCTGGTGATAACATTCGCCCGCCAGTAAAGGTCTGTCAGTGTTAGGTGACTGAAGGTGGGAATTATCAAGCCCTGGGATAAAACCTGGATTGTCTTTCATCAGTGTTAATGGGCCTAACGCTGAAGTGATCGCTTTACCTCTGGGTAAATCATGCATCAATTTGAGAGTGATACCTGTTATGGGGTGGCGCTTTAGTTCGTCAGGGTAATTGGACCATTGTAACCAAGGGGCGAAAGAAAGTGGAGTGGAAAAGAGGGCCATCTCCAACCCCACCCAGTCCTTACTGTCCCGATGACAATGCCAATCAATGATCCTAGCAGCGTGTGATGCTAAATAGTAATCTCTCAGGTTGGGAACTTCAAGCCCCCCAGTTTCTTTTACTTTCATTAATGCTTCGAACTTGATTCTAGGTTTTTTGTGAGCCCAGATGAATCTCACGAACAGGGTTCTTAAGGTCTTAAACAAGCTTGGTGGTAGCTTAATCGGTAATGTGCGTATTACATAGAGGAGCTTGGGCAGAACGGTCATTTTAATGATGGCCGCCCTGCCAAACCACGAAAAGGTTACTGAGTGCCAGTTGTGTAAGTCTCTGTCAATACTTTTCAATAGCGAAGGGAAATTTTGGTCATATAATGACGAGATCTGTGGCGTTAAATTAACCCCTAAATATTTCAGTTTTTTGGGATCCCATTTGAAGGGAGAGTTGGCCATTGCAGATGAAAGTGAGTGGGTATTAAGCGAAATGTTCAGGGCCTCTGACTTGGAATAGTTTATTTTTAAGTTAGAAACATAACCATAAAGTCCAAATTCCTTCATGAGATTGGAGAGAGTGATATGCGGCCCCGAGACAAAAAACAACAGGTCATCCGCATATGCTGCGATCTTGAACTCCCTATCCCCCACCAGCCAGCCCTTTACCGAGGGATTTAAGTTGGTTTGTCTAATAAATGGTTCCAAGGACAGTATAAACAAGAGAGGGGATAAAGGACACCCCTGTCTTGTACCGTTGGCAATGTGAACTCTCTCGGAAAGTGTGCCATTGATTTTTAATCTAGCCGTAGGCTTTTGATAAAGTGCTGAAATCCAAGCTAACATCTTCGTGCCCAGACCCACATGTTTGCAGGTGGCCAGCATGTAGTCCCAAGCCACTCGATCGAAAGCCTTCTCCGCATCCGTGGATAGGAGAAGGCCTTCTGTATCGCTTGTTCTAATCTTGTTTATTAGCAACAGAGATTTAATAACATTGTCCTTGGCCTCCCGACCGGGCATAAAACCTACCTGCTCGGGGCCAATTAGTTTATGGAGGATGGGTTTCAGTCTGTTGGCAAGTATTTTCGCAAAAATTTTCACGTCTATATTCAACAAAGATATAGGACGGTAGCTAGCACATTCATGAGGGTCCTTGCCTTCTTTTGGGATGACCGTAATAAATGCCGAGAGTAATTCAGGTGGTGTCTCCTTGGAGTCCGACATGGAGTTCAAGGCCGCCGCCAGGGGAGCCGTCAGAAGATCTGTGAATGTTTTATAGTAAATTGCCGTGTACCCGTCCGGGCCCGGGCTTTCGCCTTGTTTCAGATTTTTAATGGCGAGTTTGATCTCAGATGTGTCATTTGGGCATTCTAATGTATTTGCCTCTACATCTTCCAAAGATGGGAGCCCGCTTTTTACTAGATACTCTCTGATGATCTGGGGTCTGTCACCTGTCAATCCTGGCAATTTATGTTGTAGTGGTAAATTGTACAGGTTTGTGTAGTATTCGTGAAAATGTTTTGCAATATCTTCTGTGGAGACCTCTAAAGAGCCGTTTGCTCGTTTGGTACCCGAAATGTTGGTGTTATGAGTGTGTGTTCGTAAAGCACTAGCTAGTGTCTTCCCAGGTTTGTTACCTCCCTCGTAATAAATCTTCTTCTTGAAGAACAAGAAGCGTTTTGCCTTAGTGTCAAAGAGGTTCTGCAGGGATTTCCTAGTGTCCATTAGTTCCGAGGCCGTAGAAGCCGACAGGGACTGTTTGTGTAGAGTTTCTAGGTAGTGGATGCGGTTTATCAAACGTGTAATCTCTTTTGCTCTCTGTTTTTTCCGCTTCGAGCCTATCGAGATCAGTTCCCCCCTATTGTACACTTGTGGGCCTCCCAGAGTGTTATTGGGTCCATCCCCGGCGTAGTATTTCGATCAAAAAAGTCTCTCAGGGAGTCCTTCAGATCTTGTACATAAGTAGGGTCTGAGAGTATGGAGGAGTTAAGTCTCCAAATCTGGGATTTTTGCATCTGTTTAGTCAAGTCTAGGGTTAGGGTAATAGGGGCATGATCAGATATGGATTGTGTGCCTATGTATGCCTCTGTGAGAGTGTGGAGGTCATTTTGTGTAATAAAAAGGTAGTCTAACCGTGCGTACTTCTCATGGGGCGTTGAGTAAAACGTGTAATCTCTGCCGGTCGGGTTTAGGAATCTCCAGGAATCTATCAACTTAAGGGAGTGGAGAAGGTTTTTGATGCTCTTCAGTGTCTTGTATCTAATACTAGTCGACCCGTTAGAGGTGTCTGTCAAGGGATTCAAGGGTATGTTGAAATCCCCTCCCATGATCAGACATCCCGAAGTGAAATCCTGCAATTTATGTACTATTTGAGTGCAGAAGGTTAAATGGGCTTTATTTGGGAAACAGACATTCGCTATAGTGATGGGTAAGTCTCCATATGTCCCTTTCAGGAAAATGTACCTTCCCTCCGGGTCTATCAGTTGTTCCGACAAAACAAAGGGGGCACTCCTATTGACTAGAATTGTAACCCCCTTTGTCTTTGCCTGATCATTAGTGGCATGAAATGCCCTAGTAAAGGTTGAGTCGGTGAGCCTGGGGATATGCCCGGTCTTAAAGTGTGTCTCCTGCAGTAATATAAAATGTGGCTTACCTTTTTTAATTTCTCTGAGTAACGTGCTACGTTTTTCGGGTATGTTCAACCCTTGAACGTTATGTGATATTACAGTAGGCTTATGTCCCAGGAATGAGTAGGCCATGATGCAGACTCAGAGGTTGTGTCGTGGACTAGGCTCTCGAAAAATGAACTTACACACAATCAGTGAATTCATGAAGCGGGCAACGCGATTGATCAAGGTCTACAAGAAAAAAAAGAGGTTAGAAAGAATAGAGAGAGAAGGGAAAAAAAAAAAAAAAAAGAGAAAAAAGAACAATGAACAACAGACAAGATTAGGTTAACCTCTAGATAGGGCCCTATCTAGAGAAATAGTGTGTCTGGTGGTCTACTGATAGCACCAGATAACTTTGTGGGGCAAAGGGAGGCGGCCGCCTGGTGTGATAACAAAAATGAGAATGCTATCCTGTGTCTGCAAAAGTGCACAGAAAAACAGTGTGTAAACTGGAAGTATAACTGGCTAACCGTGTCTCCATGTAACACACAGCCTTACATATAAACTGCAATAATAAAAAGGATGTGGTGAATTCACCCTGACTAACAGAAGTTCCAAACTCCCCAAAATATGCGGGGCAGACAAACTGTTATAGAATCTCAAACAATAACTGCAATAATACGCTCTCATCACCCCTCATGGTCATCACCTTCAAAGTGTCATGACCACCTGCGACTTTTATTCCACCCGTACCCTTTTGACTACCGGACAAAATTATTATGCAATATTTATGTAGCATTCTGTCATTAACATTTGCCAACAACCTCCGTTGTGCTCTGGGTCTCTTTGCGTTTACAGTAACTTGTTAGAAGTTAGAAGAACTGGTGCGTGGAATTGAGTCATTATGACCGATGGGGGGGAGTTCAACCAGATCTTTAGTCTTCTGCCTGATCACGATCCACTCTCGATCTCGAGTTCGGGGTGTCCTGTTTAGAACCTCCAGATCTCCCCTGCTTCATCTTCTTAGAGAATCTCTTCTCAGGTGTGGAAAATGGCGACCGAGGTGGGCTTCTGTCATGTGGTGGCAGTGCAAAGTCCGCGTACCAATCTGGAAGATCCACTGGATCAAGGCCTAGTCCCGCACAGAAATCAGGAAGGTCCGCTGGGGTGCGGAGCACATGTTGGTAACCATTCGCCGAAACAATGAGCGCAAAAGGGAAGCGCCAAGTGTATCTGAGATCCCTTTCCCTAAGCTTATCCAAAAGCGGTCGTAGGGCTCTGCGATTTTTTAAAGTAATTTGTGATAAGTCATGAAATAGCATTATGGTTTCACCATTAAAGATGATCCAGTCATTTCTTCTTGCTCTGCGCATTATATCTTCCTTCAATTGAAAGTTCTGTAGGCAACATATGATGTCACGTGGCGGGGCAGTATCAGGGCCTTTAGGCCGGAGAGCTCTGTGAGGCCTGACAAACTCTATTTCTGTCTCTTCCTGCCTGTCAAGGAGGCTGTTAAAGACCCTCTGGAGGGCAGGAGTTATCTGGTCTGCCTCCACTGATTCGGGGATCCCCCGCACCCTGATGTTGTTCCTCCTGCCCCTGTTGTCAAGGTCTTCCACGTGTCTATTCAAGTCAATGAAGTGATGGGCATGTGAAACAGTGACCTGATCCAGTCTGTGTAGGGCCTTGTCTCTCTGTCTCCCTGCGTGCTCTGAGGCCGCCAGCTTTTCAGTGAGAACTACTAAGTTAGTTTTCAGGTCTGTAATAGCCGCTGAAAACGTGGATTTGATGTCTGCTGAGAATACAGACATGTCTGCATAGGTCAGGGGTTTGTTCACTCTGGATTTGCCCCTACCTGTGTCCTCTGTAGATTCCGAGTCTCCACTGAAATCCTCCTCGTGGAGCTCTGTCTGTTGCGTCAGCGCCATCTTGGGACCGGCCTTGCTGCTGCTCGCCGCCGGCTTTTGTTTCAAGAAATCAGCGATGTTCCTGGCAGCGGATGGCAGTTGTCCACAGCGGGATCGTGTCTGCGGGGTGGTGTAGAGCTTTCTGCCCGGCATTGAGTGCTCTGCAGCAGGGTGTCAGGCTGTAAGGCTGTGTGACCTACGGAGCTCTGCTAGTGTGCTTCCATCCGAGCCGCGCGCCAAGCCACGCCCCCCTTTTGTGCCATTTTAGTCACTTCATTGAAAATCAGAATATCCCTTGTATGTCCGAATGTTTTTTGTTCTCTGTATTTGTGAAATGTAAATAAAGATTACAAATATCTGGCAGAGACAATCTATAGTTTCAAGAGCTATGTAACCTTTTCTTGGAGCTTAAACTCACCAAGGCTACTATCCACCTACCAGTTACCCAGATACCGCTCATGAGGTCAAGCAAATAGTCTTCAAGTTACCTTCTGTCATACAGGAAAATTGGACATTGCTTGGTTAAGGTACAAGGAAGAAAATAAAGTTTGCTTTCCTCCCTATTCTTCATTCTTTGAGTTTATTAGGAGAATTTGTATATAGGCAATAATGAATCAATTAAATTGAATAAATATATAAATACACAATTATATAAAATATATAAAGTGTCTCTTCAGTATTGCAGCAGCGCTTCTGCAATACTGAAGAGACACTTTATATATTTATATACCGTATATACTCGAGTATATGTCGAATTTTTCAGCACATTTTTTTGTGCTGAAAGTGCCCCCCTCGACTTATACTTGAGACAAGCACTTTTCTGCAGCAAAAAATTTCATTTTCCGAACCGACTTTGGGGCCCCGTATCTCAGGGCCAATTGGTGCTAGGAACCCCAAATTTGGTGTGCAAACCCACTGGTATCACAACATATCCAAAGCTGGGGTTCCTAGCACCAAGTGGCCCTGAGATACGGGGCCCCAAAACCGGTTCAGAAAATGTCATTCTCTGCTGCAGAAAAGTGCTTGACGTTTTCTGAACTGATTTTTGGGGCCCTGTATCTCGGGGCCACTTGGTTCTAGAAACCCCAGCTTTGGAAATTTTCTAGTTCCACTGGGTTTGCACACCAAATTTGGGGTGCTTAGCACTAAGTGGGTCCGGGATATGGGGCCCCAAATTTGGTCAACTGTGTCCATCTGCAGCAATGTCATTTCGGGACCCTTTGGGTTCAGAGACCCCAAATTTTGGCTGCAGCTAGGGGGCATCTAGGAACCCTTAACTACCGAGTTTAAAGTTCAGGGGACCTATGGCTGCAAATGGGCACAGTGAGGCATGCAAATGGGCACAGTGATGCTGCAAATGGGCATTGTTGACCCTCTTTTCCATTTACAGTAGCTGTGCATTTCTCACCCTCGTCTTATACTCGGGTCAATAAGTTTTTCCCATTTTTTGGGGGGTAAATTAGGGCCTCGACTTATACTCGGAACGACTTATACTCGAGTATATACGGTACTTATAATTGTGTATTTATATATTTATCTAATTTAATTGATTCATTATTGCCTATATACATGTTCTACTATTTAAGCAGCTGCTACTAGTCATATAATTATTTATGTGCCGCACATACACCGTTAGAATATTGTACTAAGCGCAGAGCATTGTTGTTTTTTTGGGACGGGCATATACAACATACATTCATTATTAGGAGAATTGCAGATACTAAGAATGATCCAACCTTCTTTGGGGAGTCCAAGCCAAGCACACACATTTCACATAGAGACTCCAGAGGTCCAGTGTCTGTGAAAAGGGTTGAAATTCTACCTGTGCCTACTACAGTCCCTGAAAAGACTGATCAGAATGATAATTGTAACCCAAATTTCCAAGTGACAACCCTGATTGATGTACACTATAAAGCTAGTGGGTGCCATTCTTTGCTTGGTTATGCTTTTACAGATGTCGGTTCCCCAAGCCTGAATCTGAGGAGGCTGCCTTGAGCCAGCAACCATTAGTGACTTTTTGTCTAGCTTTAAGCTAAACTTCTGGGAATTAGTTTCTTCTTAGGTTTTTACTGTTTTCTTATGGGCTTGTATTCATCCACTAGCAGTCACTTACTGCTGAATTTTATCTGATTAACTAATCCAACTTAGACCAGCCATAGACAGATCGAATTTATTCCATGTTGATACGGAAAACCCTCCTGCCTAACCATTGTCTTCTCCCAGCGGAGGGGCAGGAAAAGCCATCCCTGCCGGGAGAAGACGGTAATTATTGCTAGGGGGCAATAATGTTGATGGCAATAATTGCATGTAAAATCCAGCAGGCTGATTGTACCACAGTTGATCGATTGATCAACTTGAGTCCATTCAGCCTGCCCATACATGGTTCAAATTTGAGCAATCTATGGCTGGCTTAAGTTACAGTGTTACATTCTGAGAGTTCTGTATACACAATATTGAGGTTTTTTTTTTAATTTTTATATATCTTTGGTTTTGAATAAAGATTAAGGCAAAATTAAATTACAAATGAGGTGGGGGCGTGGCTTGGACATGGCCGAGTGAGGAAGCAGACCTCCAGAGCTCCTTACACCCAGCACCTAAATCAGCTTGATCCGGAGGATACTTCGCTTCCCCATGGACCCCACTGGTATGTCCCAGCACCGGAGAACCTCCTCGAGACACATGGGCCCCACACAGCACGATACAGGCTCCACAGAAGCGTATTTCAGTGGTGGAGGGCAGCCACGTGGTGGAGGGCAGCCTCGTGGCGGGACACCCAAAATGGCAACCAGGAAAGGCCGCGGGATGGACGCTGCAGCGGGGACCCGAGCACAGCCACAACCTGCCATGTCCCCCATCCTGACACGCCGACTGGTAAGAGACATTGCCCCCCCTGAATCCCCTGGCTCCTCGGCCTCATTAGATCAGGACTCAGATGTTTCAGAGCTGGTGGGGGACCAGGACTTAAAGCAACACATATGGTCTTTCCCCACAAGAGAAGATTTGGATCATTTTGCCACCAGAGTTGAAAAGGCCTTTAAAAAAGACATAAAGCAGCTGAAAGCAGATACTACTCAGCTAGGCAACAGGTTGGAGACACTGGAGCAGACAGTAGAGGAAGCCCTTCCTGCCATCGCCCAGCTTAGGGACAAGTGCACAGCCCCGGATCACCAAATAGAGACTCTAATATCACAGCTAGATGATTATAAGAATCGCAGCCGCAGATCCAATATACGCATACGGGGGTTACTAGAGGCAACAGGAGCCAAAGACATTATTCACACGCTGCAAGGAATATTTAAGGAACTTCTAGGCCTCCCCCCAACGAAGCAGTTGAGATTGATAGGGCACATAGGGCCCCCCTCACAGGATGGGCATCACCTCTTATGCCTCTCTTAAGAGATCCTATCAGCAGGCATCCCTACAATTGAGGGAAAAACTCTTACATTCTAAGAAATCAAAGGATGAGACTAACCCCCTCAGAATAATTACTAGGTATACGAATCAACAATAGTAAATAAGAAATATTGTAGAGAAATATTGGCACATGCTTGCATTGGATCCACCTTTGGTACAATTTGTGACAGAAAAACCACTGTACACTTTCATAAGAGCAACCTCTGTGAGGGACCAAATTGTAAGCAAAGAATTCAAAGGGGAGAATAAAAAAGATAACTGTAAATACAAAGGGACTTACATGTGTGGGTCGTGCCACTATTGTAAGTTTATGCTTACCCCAAAAAAACAGATTTTACTGAATGGTCAGATTTTTCGATCTATGGAAAAATATTCTTGCGGATACTGGCCTGTCTTGATGGATCTGACATTAGATATATCTAAAACACCTCTGTAAAATATATTAACGTTCACTGGTATGTTTATGCTAATGTACTTAAAATGTATGCATTCTTCTGTAACTGTTTGGGCTGCATGCACCTATCATTATTGCAATCTTCTGGTCCACTTGTGTCGCTATACCTGTTATCCATGCATTCTGTATACATCTGTCTAGATTATACATATATCTTATATTCTTGTTAATAACTTTATATTGCCCTTTATTTATGATGTATTTCCTGTCATGTTTAATCTTTTTTGCTCTCTTTTTGGAAATTCCTCATGAAGTTTATGTTGATACAACCATAATGTCAACCCTGGCTAGGAGGTTGTTTGCCTTCCTCCCTCCCCCTGCTGTCCTCTTTCCATCCTTTGGCAGGGGTATGTCCTGATGACCGCCTGGCATGCAAAGCCGCCCTGGTTTCACGGAACCTGTGGCGGCATCATGTGGGGTCTACGGCACCTATCCACTGCGCTGGGCCTCCATCTTGCTTCACCTAGCAGACATGCACTGTCTGTTGCTGAAGCTTTGCGTGCCAGCGGGAGTGGCTACGTTCCGGCTTGCAGCTGTTTTGCGAGCGTGTCGGGACATGGCGGCGCACGCACTGCTCGGGGGGCCAAGCTCATCAGCTCTGTTCTCTCCTTACGATCAGCTGTGTCCTTGACAGCTGATTGGGCAGGGAGGGGATTATATACCCAGTAATGTCCGCTCGTTCTCACATTCCTCTCATTTTTTTGTTGGTTGTCGAGACGAACGGTCACAAATCTCTGCTTTTCAAGGTAAAGAATATTTCACTTTTCTTTCCAACCTCTTTATTAGTCTGTGCTTCAACTCTCTGCAGCTGGTCTTACACCTTGTAGTGTGGATCACTGTGCTTAAATTGAAGTCTGTTTTGGGCCATTTTTTATACTTTCTGGGCACATTAGCACTTTTAATTTACCATATAATATATATAGTGACTTTTTGAAAAATTGAAAATAAGAAATTAATTTTATAACTATATATAAAAAGTTTCTCATTTGTTGATGAAATACAAAGGTGCATTTAGTAACACCCATTACTTTATACATATTTACACTCTGTGTATACACATTGAAATTAAATCCTCTGTCTAAAAGACCCTACCTACACAAAATATTTATATATTTTTTATTGCTATTTATTTATTTTATAGCTGTGTTCCCCCTGCTGATATTTCACCAAAGCCGCCCAACAGGGCTTCTAAAAAACTATAAAATATAATAAATAAATAAATCTACTGACACCGTCCTCTGCTCTACTGACACCGTCCTCTGCTCTACTGACACCATCCTCTGCCCTACTGACACCGTCCTCTGCCCTACTGACACAGTCCTCTGCCCTACTGACACCGTCCTCTGCCCTACTGACACCGTCCTCTGCCCTAATGACACCGTCCACTGCCCTACTAAAACCATCCACTGCTCTACTTACACCGTCCATGTTTTAATACATTTGGGGTGCACACCCTAATGCAATAGGCTGCGCACACCTATGGGACTATGTCATTTGCATATAGGCCTATTTTGTACTCTTTATCCTCTATCCTAAATCCTGATATGCTTTGGTGAGAGCAGATAGTTTGGGCAAGGGTTCCCACAACAAGTGCGAAAGAGGAGAGGGGGCATCCCTGGCTTGTGCCATTAGTAAGAAAGGAAGGGGTTAGAGAGGACGCCTGAAGTAAGCACTTTAGCCGATGAATTTGAGTACAATGCTCTAATGGCATTGTTTATGTAGCCAGTCAATCCAAAGGTGTTCAGCACTGCATACAGGTAGAGCCAGTGGGTACGGTCACACGCCTTCTCTGCGTCCAGTGAAAGGAGTAGAGAAGGCATCTTGTTCTGCTTGGCCCATTGTACAAGGTTCAAAATGTGCCTTGTGTCGTCTGATGTCTTGTGCCCCTTCACAAAGCCCACCTGGTCTGCATGGATCTGGTGCAGGAGTATATTTTCCAGTCTGGAGGCGATTAATTTGGTGTAAATTTTAATATCAGAGTTTAATAATGAGATTGGTCTGTAGTGGGCAAGAGGTAGGTGGTTTGTCTGGTTGTGGCTGGTAGATGTACTATTAGAGCTTAAAGTTAATCTTTAGAGAAAGAAGCCCTGGTTGCTGCTTGATCGTACAGCTGCTGTAAGTGTGGGCTCAGGAGGTGACAGACGGCTTTGTAATAATCATTCCCAAACCCGTGTGGACCCAGGGATTTGTGTAGGGGCAGTTTGCATATGGTCTTTTGGAATTCTGAGGCAGAGAAAGGGGTGGAAAGACTGTCAAGCTGGACCTAAGATATTTTGGGGAGTTTTAAAGACACAAGAAATCTTTGGATTTGCGCATCTGAGGTAGTATGTATTGGGTTTTCTGAGCTCATGTTGTAGAAGGCGGAATAGAAGTCAGCCAATTTGTTTGCGATGTGGGCAGGGTTAGTAATTCAGTCATTATTTGAATCGAGAAGATATGTGATATGTTTTTTTGCTGCTTTTTTAAAAATATTGTTTTGCAAGATACAAGCCGATTTTTATTGGCTGCTGCATAGTGATTTAAATAAACGTTTTAGGAGCAGATTGTGCTGGGAGATGAAAAATTGTGAGAGCTTGTGGCATAGATCTCTAAGCTGCTTAGCCCTATCTGTAGAAAATTGGGCCTTGTTTAGAGTATTAATCTATTTACACAATATTGGATTGGCTTTATCACTCAGAGTTCACCGATTTCTCCATACTAAGTACTTTTTCTCTACATTGGATTTAGCTTGGTAGTGGCTGTGCACCACTGGCAATTTTTTTGTTTGTTGTTTATAATAGTTAACACAAAGGGATAAAAAGGTCCCTCATTTCTGGGATGATAATGTTGGCATCACAGTGGGAAAGACCTTAGCTGGCAGCCACCATGGAAGACAAGTTCCCAAAAACTATAAAATATACACAATAATTCTGCGCTACCAAAAGGAAAAAAGAATGAGCAGCTAACACAACCAGCAAGTGTAAACAATATCAAAAAACAAAATAAGCGTAGCGCTTTGAAGAAGAGTCAGATATAGAGTCTATGGACTGACAGTTCAAAATGCATGTATCAAAAGGAAAAACATCCTTGAGAAAAAAAAATTGAAAAATCCTCTGGAACAGATCTCATCAAGGGTGTAAACCATCTGGAGAGGAAGCCCGCACACCACCACCAAAAGTGAAAAGGCTTACCGAACTCGGTGGACCCAGCAAGGCATACGCCAAGTGGAGTCAGACAGGCTTAGGTGGTGCTGGACTGTAGGTGGCCCAGGAGGGCAATGTTGGTGGAGTGGCTTCCACGAGGCTGTGTTCCTCAGATGATACCGGACCAGAAGATGTGGGGTAAGGCATACGTGGATCTTATCTCTCAGACCGGCGTTGGAACCTCTGTGGAAACACTCCCAAACATTGCCGAATCTTGCTCGCTAGACCTAACCTAGTGAGCAAGACCTGGTACTAACACACAGCAAAACCCATCTCCACCATCAGGAGCTCTGGTGAATACTGGTTAGTACTTAGACCCTGGACCTCAGATGAACCCGTGTCATCAGCCAGGGTGACCTGTGTGTATACCTGTCCTGTTTGTCGGTGGGTGCTGCTCCACTGCTATACCTATTGGCCTCAGAGCCTGACTCTAGACTGTGATAGAATATTGTGGCCCAAAACATGGAGGCCATTGTAGCAGCTGCTGTGGCTCCTCTCAGGGTGCAAATCTCTGAGCTGCAGGTGTTTGGTGTTAACTACCAGGAAAAGTTTTCTGAATTACAAATTGAAGTGAAAGGGCTACTTGATTTGCATAAACAATTGCAGGACTTGCTTTCCCGAGATACTGCTGCACTAGATACTAATGCACGTATGCCCCTACCATTGAAGTTTAATGGAGACGGCCTCCAATGCAGAGGTTTCCTTAGTTAGTGTCCTATATACTGTACTGTCAGGAATGCCCTATAACCAGGCAGATGCGTGTGCGCAGGTGCAATCCTGTGGGTGCCTGCCGAACTGGGCTTAGGTTCACGGATGCGCAGGAATGTTCACCAGATGTGCACGCTTGTGCACATTAGCCATTACATTGGCGCCAATGGGCCTATATAAAGACAGCTGCTGCACTAATGCAGCAGCTGTCTGATCTGCAGCTTTACCCTGCATTCTGTTCCCTGTGCCTGTACTTGGTCTAGTTTGACCCGGCTTCCTGACCACTCTGCTTATCTCCAGTCCAGACCTCGGCTTGCCTTGACCTTGTTATATCTGTTTATCTGCCTGATTTCCTGTTGCCAACCACTGCCTGAACGCTGACCGTTCTCTGCCTGCCATTACATTATATCTGTTTCTCTGTGTATGACCTGGCTTGTCTGACCCTGCACCAGTCTTCTGCCATCTAGCTCTGTATAGCTCCAGTGCTGTTGTCCTGCATCAGTTGTTCTTGCTGCCATCTGCTGGTCAGCGATCCAGTCCAGTTCTGCAACTCACCAGCTACTCACCTCTGCTGCCAACAGAGAATCTTGCAGGAACTCTTACCTCGCCGCACTCTTGCGGCCACTGTCACAACTGCAGTGGTCTTTGAGCCTGGGTTGTATGAGAGGTCTCCTTCTGCTCGTCAGGCTCTACCGAAAGGTATGTGATATTATCAGACAGAAGGAGAAGAACAACAATGGCGCCACTCTAAGTGCAGTATTTAAAAACGAATTTAATATATCTTTAAAATCAAGTACTCACAAGGGTACATGTAAACAGGCGTGTAGAAAATAAGTTGATAATGCCAGGTGTCCCAGATAAGGTGTCCAGTCACATCGTACGGTGGCGTTCTGGTTCGTATGACAGGCTGCACTGCTGGATGCTTGCTGTGTCCTGCCGCTGGAACGCACTATTTTCGATCCGGGGAACAGGGTCACTTCCGGGTCCGTGCAGGGATAGACTGATAGGCGACGCGTTTGCGGAGCTACGCTCCTTCCTCAGGCCTAACGTGACCTGTGATTGGTCAAAACTAATGTAGTCTAAGACGGGCCTTGATTGGAGGGGAAAAACATCTATCAAACTCAGGCATAGAGCTGTGTGTTGCAGCTACGTGCTGACATGTCAAATAAGGAGGTAAATGAAATGGTGTAAATAAAATACCTGATATTCTTGGAAATGGAAAGAATGAGAAATGGGCAAAAAAGAAGAAAGGAAAAGAATGGTATATGAATAATGATAAACATGCAAATACAAATAGAAATAATAAACTAAAAAAATAAAAATGACAATATTATATTATTAGTAAAAAATAAAAATGGGAGTGCTACTAATAATGATGATGGAAAAAATAAAATAAATTATTGTATGGTTAGGAAAATAAAAGTTAATATATTGGATCGGTAGAAAAATTGAGTGATGAAAATTATATAAAAAATATATATATATATAGAAGATTATATGTGAATGGGGAATTGTTGGAAAAAATAAAAATAAAAATAAGAATAAAAATAAAAATAAAAATAATAATAATAAAAATAAAAGTAAAAATAGAAATAAAAATAAAAATAAAAATAGAAATAAAAATAAAAATAAAAGTAAAAATAAGAATAATAGAATTGAAATAATGAAATTATATAAGAATAGATTTAGAAATGGGATAGGCAATAGGATAACATTAAGTATGCGCATAATCATGAGAAAATGAAAATTAATATTTAAATAGCTATATATATGTGTATAAAAATAGTAGCTATAAAAATCAGGACTTACCCTGAAGATGGCTAAATGAAATTGTACGTAACTGATGCATGATTTCCAGATCATATTTATAAAATCAGGGTTGTAGTGGGGGAAATATAAGCGTAATATATATATATATATATATAGACACACACACATATATATATATACATATATATACATATATATATATATATATATATATATATATGCCCGCCTAAATGTATGGACACACTTGTGTATTTCCTAATAAAAGTTGAATAATTAATAAGAAATAATAAAAAATGATGTACTAGCTGGCTTGGAGGTAGTGCTCGAGTAAAACATAATGACAGCATCACAATAGGAAAGAGCATGCAATGTGGTAATTCAAGGATGCCCAACACAAACCTAAAAAATTGGAAAGACGAGTATGTTGAAGGTGTCCAACAACCAACGAAAGGGACTAGGAGAGAAGTTAAATGAGGCTACTCGTCTCTATCTCCTCGTTGAGCCCTCCAGGGGCCAGAGAGTCAAGGATGTATATCCAGTACGTTTCCCTCTGGCAGAGACGTTTGAAACGCTCTGCCAGTGGGAACGTACCGGGGATGGACTCAATGATCCAGACTCTGAGGCCCGATGAAGAATGATCATGTTTTTTAAGAAAATGGAGGGGAACACTGTGATGGTCATCTCCTGCCTCAACGAGGCGGCGGTGCTCACCAAACCTCTTTCTCAAAGTGCGTATGGTGCGGCCTACATAATATAACCCACATGGACAAGTCAAGCAATAAATAACAAATTCTGTGGAACAGTTGTAAAAGTTGCTGATCTGGTATGTCTGACCTTTGTTAGTGAATTCTTTTTGACCATGATGAACATGACTACAGGTGAGGCACAATTTTTTGCGACACTGGTACATTCCAATTAGGGGAATGAGACAGGGTGATATTGTTTTGGAACTTTGTTGGCCTTTGTATTTACTGGGTGCTACCAGACTTTTGATGTTCCTAGTCTTCCGATACGTAAACTTTGGTTTGGAGGTGATTGTGGATTTTAAATGTGGATCCTGACGAAGAATCGACCAGTGTTTGGTGAAAATACGTTCTATGGCTTTATATCTGGAATGGAACTGAGTCACAAACCGAACAGGCTGTGCTTCAGGTTGAATGATATCACTGGCGGATGTGGATGGTTCTGACAGATAGAAATCAAAAGCTTTGTTTATGAGTTGAGGTGGAAAAGCTTTGTCCATAAACTTTTGTTTTAAAAGGGACCCTTCCGTGATGTAGTCCGATTGTCTAGTGCAATTTCTACGTAGGCGACAAAACTGGCTCTTAGGGATATTTGCAATCCATTTGTGATGGTGGCAGCTTTGATGGTGCAGAAACGAGTTGCCAGCTGTCGGCTTAGTGTAGTTTTTGGCCAGTATTTTGCCTTCTTGGTGGAAAAGTAAAAGATCTTGAAATGCAAGTTGGGACCGATCATGTTCAGAGGTGAAAGTGAGGCCATACTCATTGTTGTTACAATGTGTAATGAAATCTGTGAAGAGGGGCTCTGGGCCATCCCAAATGACGATAATGTCGTCGATATACCTCCCATAAAAAACTATATGGGAGGTAAAGGGATTATTGAGCCAGATGTAATTGGCCTCCCAGTACCCTATGGTTAGATTAGCGTAGCTGGGTGCGAAGTTGGCACCCATAGCTGTGCCCTTTGTTTGGAGGAAAAAATCCCCATCGAATTCAAAATAGTTATGGGTCAGGCAGAATTCAGTGGCCTCTAGGATGAACTCTGCCTGACCTAGATTAAGCATGGGATCGGAGGAAAGGAAGCTGGCAATAGCTCTGAGTCCTATGTGGTGTGGAATGGAGGTATATAACGAGCTTACATCCAAGGAGGCCCAGGAGTAGGTGGGCTCCCATGTGTAGTGGTCCAATTGTTGCATAAGATGGAATCCATCACGAATGTAAGAGGGGAGACTGGTTGCGAGTGGCTGTAGGAACTGATCTATATACTGAGAAAAAGAGCTGGTGATACTATCCATAGCCGCAACTATGGGTCGACCTGGTGGATTCTGGATACTCTTATGTATTTTAGGGATATGATAAAAATATGGAGTGGAGAAATATGGCCGATTAAAAAAAGCATACTCATGTTTTGAGATGATGTCATTGCTTTTAGCTCTGTCTGTAAGTATTTTGACTTCTGTGGTGAAGCTTGACAAAGGGTCACAGCGCAGTTTACGGTATGTACTGTCATCTGACAGAAGACGGCGGGCTTCAGCCAGATATTCACTGCGATCTTGGACCACGATGCCTCCGCCTTTGTCCGCCGTCTTGATGACTATATTGTGATTGTCAGTCAGATTTTTTAGGGCTGATTTTTCTAAAGGAGTAAGATTAGAATGATTGGAATGACTATCGTGTGTCTGTTGACAAAGTCTTTTTATATCAGAGAACACCACCTGATAAAAAGTTTGGAGATAGGGTCCCTTTGAATGTGTAGGATTGAACAAGGATTTGGGCCTAAAAGTACTGAATTGTATAGGGGGGGAGGTGGAGAGATGCTGTGTGAGAAGAAGTAAGTTTATATCCTCATCATCACTCTCCATGTTATATAATTCCTTTAGAATATTCAATTCGGGTGAGTCACTGTTTTCGGAGAGAACAGTGAGTTCAGCCGGGTTGGGGGATGTGTCACTGTCAGTAACCTGAGGTGATTTCATGTTGTAATGACGTTTTAAAGTGAGGTTGCGAATGAACATGTGGAGGTCTTTAAATAACTGAAAAGAGTTGGGTAGTGAGGTAGGGGCAAAATTGAGACCCCGTTGTAAGATTGAGGCCTCTGCTGAAGACAAATTATGGGAAGATAGGTTGAATATTTTTATTGTTTGAGGGACTTCACCCTGTGATTTGTGCCGTTGTTTGCCCCCTCGTTTGCCTCTTCTTCTAGTTTTCTTTTTCCTGTGGACGGACGGTTGGGCAGCGAGGGGGGAAACACTAAAAAATCTTGTGAATCAAGGGAAGAGCAGTTGGACGGGACTGGTTTGATGGAGATTGAGGGATCAATATTATGAGTGGTGGTACTCTGGAGCCCAGCATTAGGAGAAAGGGTGGAACTGGTAGAATTAACCAAACCAGGATTTGTCATTGGGCCAGACTTGAATGTGGATCTAGAGAGATCCATGGTGGGGTTCTGAGATATAGATGAGTTACTTGAGTTACTGTCATTGTCTATTGTGGGCCCACTAGAAATGGTAGGCTCATTGGTAGTATTGACATTGCTTGAATTGCTGTCATTGTCTCTTATGGGCCCACTAGAAGTGGTAGGCTCATTGGTAGTATTAACATTGCTTGAGTTGGTAGCACAATGTCTAGCTTTCTTAACTGGTATACGTTGAGGTTTGGGAGTAAGTGTATGTGTTTTGGAGGAGGGAAGGGGCATGGTTATGGAGTGAATGTTAGTGGGATGCGTGGAGTGGGACAGGGGTTTGTGCCTAGATGAAGGCCATGATCTTGAGCCTGGAGGTCCCACTATGCATTCCATGAGAGGCATAAGATGGGTAGAGGAGTGGGGAGAGTGATTAATGTTGGATGCGCGATGGCTCCTTTTCCAATTAAAGACCCTCCCTAGATTGAAATCATCCAAGTCTCTCCTCATCTTACCTAGTTTGGTCTGGATTAAGTTGTCCTCATCTTTCTTGCTATGATGTTTTAGGGTATTAAGCCAGGAAGTGGGTAAGCTGGTAGTAGTGGTACTAGATCCTGGTATTTTATCTGTCTCTGCTGGATAATGATCCGCATCCACTTTTGTGTGCAAAATTCTGAGATCTGAGACCATTCGCTGGTCAATTCAGATGTCAAAAAGGAACAGGTTTTTAATATTCTTAACCCTCGAGGGGAGATGGAGTGGGAAATATATTGTTCTAGAAAGAACTTATCCCACCATTGGTGATTGGCCGCGATCATGAGGTGTTCTAATTTCCTAAACTGTGTGCTACAAGTTTTTTGGATATGTCTGGGGATGAAGTGATGTTGTTTAAAAAAACCATCCATATAGTTGGTCTAGTATGTCATATTTAGCTTTTTCTAGTTGCTGTAGCCACTCCATTGTGGGAATGGTATAGGAAAATGTAAGCAAATTACTACAGTTCTGATATTCTATGAATAAGAATAAAATAATTTTTTATACAGTTCTAATGTTCTGTAGAGGGGGGGGGGGGAGAAACACAAAAAGAGAAAAAAGAGAAAAAGAAAAGGGAGAAAGGAAGTGAAAAAAAGGGCTAAAAAGTAAGAAGGGAAATTGGTACTGTGTAACCAATTCCTCACATAAAGACTTTTACTAAGAGAAATATGGATGAAAAATTGTATGTGGTGTAACAGTCTTGTACCAAATTGTCTAAAATGATAGCAAGAGGAGAGGGTAAATTTATCAGATATATTCCTAAATACGTGCACACAAGGGGGATATGAAACCAATATATGTGACAACACAAAATAAATATTATTGGAAGATCACCTTATGTTGGAATCAAACTGGGGACTTTATCGTGACTGGCGGGAAAGAAGGACAAAAAATGAAAAGGGAAAATATAAACGGGGAAGAAAATGAGAGTGCTACTAATAATGATGATGGAAAAAATAAAATAAATTATTGTATGGTTAGGAAAATAAAAGTTAATATATTGGATCGGTAGAAAAATTGAGTGATGAAAATTATATAAAAAAAATATATATATATATTTATATATATATGTAGAAGATTATATGTGAATGGGGAATTGTTGGAAAAAATAAAAATGAAAATAAGAATAAAAATAAAAATAATAATAATAAAAATAAAAGTAAAAATACAAATAAAAATAAAAATAGAAATAAAAATAAAAATAAAAGTAAAAATATAATATATAATTATATAATTATATAAATATATTAACTTTTATTTTCCTAACCATACAATAATTTATTTTATTTTTTCCATCATCATTATTAGTAGCACTCCCATTTTTATTTTTTACTAATAATATAATATTGTCATTTTTATTTTTTTAGTTTATTATTTCTATTTGTATTTGCATGTTTATCATTATTCATATACCATTCTTTTCCTTTCTTCTTTTTTGCCCATTTCTCATTCTTTCCAATCACAGGTCACGTTAGGCCTGAGGAAGGAGCGTAGCTCCGCAAACGCGTCGCCTATCAGTCTATCCCTGCACGGACCCGGAAGTGACCCTGTTCCCCGGATCGAAAACAGTGCTTTCCAGCGGCAGGACACAGCAAGCATCCAGCAGCGCAGCCTGTCATACGAACCAGAACGCCACCGTACGATGTGACTGGACACCTTATCTGGGACACCTGGCATTATCAACTTATTTTCTACACGCCTGTTTACATGTACCCTTGTGAGTACTTGATTTTAAAGATATATTAAATTCGTTTTTAAATACTGCACTTAGAGTGGCGCCATTGTTGTTCTTCTCCTTCAGCACCCAGAGGATTGCTTCATCCTAATCTACAGGGCTGCCTTCTACAGTTGCTTCTTATGGACTATATTTTAGTTTTGTTTGGACTTTAGCAGCTCAGAGTCTGCTTGTGCTGATTAATTATCATATTATTACAGTTTCATTTTTTATCATTATTTTTTAATCATAGTTATGTAATTACCCTTCAGTTATTCATCCTCTCTCTATTAGAGCAATATATGTTTTTTTGGGGGGTTCTAACTGTTTCTAATTGGTTGATTGTAGCGCTCACATGTACATGTTGTATATTGTCTTTTGGAGCTAAACGTTGTGCTGCTTATTCAGCCTTTAGTCATCAGTTTAGTGCCCCTTTTTATCTAGTGCTAAAATTATCCGGTCCAATTGCCTACTCTGTAATTTTTTCCAAAACCCCCCCCCCCCCCTCCCCCACATCTTCCTTCCCTCTCCCCCCCCCCCCTCATTTTCTTCCCCGTTTATATTTTCCCTTTTCATTTTTTGTCCTTCTTTCCCGCCAGTCATGATAAAGTCCCCAGTTTGATTCCAACATAAGGTGATCTTCCAATAATATTTATTTTGTGTTGTCACATATATTGGTTTCATATCCCCCTTGTGTGCACGTATTTAGGAATATATCTGATAAATTTACCCTCTCCTCTTGCTATCATTTTAGACAATTTGGTACAAGACTGTTACACCACATACAATTTTTCATCCATATTTCTCTTAGTAAAAGTCTTTATGTGAGGAATTGGTTACACAGTACCAATTTCCCTTCTTACTTTTTAGCCCTTTTTTTCACTTCCTTTCTCCCTTTTCTTTTTCTCTTTTTTCTCTTTTTGTGTTTCTCTTTCCCCCCCCCCCTCTATAGAACATTAGAACTGTATAAAAAATTATTTTATTCTTATTCATAGAATATCAGAACTGTAGTAATTTGCTTACATTTTCCTATACCATTCCCACAATGGAGTGGCTACAGCAACTAGAAAAAGCTAAATATGACATACTAGACCAACTATATGGATTGTTTCCAACTGTTTTTTTTTAAACAACATCACTTCATCCCCAGACATATCCAAAAAACTTGTAGCACACAGTTTAGGAAATTAGAACACCTCATGATCACGGCCAATCACCAATGGTGGGATAAGTTCTTTCTAGAACAATATATTTCCCACTCCATCTCCCCTCGAGGGTTAAGAATATTAAAAACCTGTTCCTTTTTGACATCTGAATTGACTAGCAAATGGTCTCAGATCTCAGAATTTTGCACACAAAAGTGGATGCGGATCATTATCCAGCAGAGACAGATAAAATACCAGGATCCAGTTGAACAAATTAAAATCAACATCTCCAATTTGAGTACCACTACTACCAGCTTACCCACTTCCTGGCTTAATACCCTAAAACATCATAGCAAGAAAGATGAGGACAACTTAATCCAGACCAAACTAGGTAAGATGAGGAGAGACTTGGATGATTTCAATCTAGGGAGGGTCTTTAATTGGAAAAGGAGCCATCGCGCATCCAACATTAATCACTCTCCCCACTCCTCTACCCATCTTATGCCTCTCATGGAATGCATAGTGGGACCTCCAGGCTCAAGATCATGGCCTTCATCTAGGCACAAACCCCTGTCCCACTCCACGCATCCCACTAACATTCACTCCATAACCATGCCCCTTCCCTCCTCCAAAACACATACACTTACTCCCAAACCTCAACGTATACCAGTTAAGAAAGCTAGACATTGTGCTACCAACTCAAGCAATGTTAATACTACCAATGAGCCTACCACTTCTAGTGGGCCCATAAGAGACAATGACAGCAATTCAAGCAATGTCAATACTACCAATGAGCCTACCATTTCTAGTGGGCCCACAATAGACAATGACAGTAACTCAAGTAACTCATCTATATCTCAGAACCCCACCATGGATCTCTCTAGATCCACATTCAAGTCTGGCCCAATGACAAATCCTGGTTTGGTTAATTCTACCAGTTCCACCCTTTCTCCTAATGCTGGGCTCCAGAGTACCACCACTCATAATATTGATCCCTCAATCTCCATCAAACCAGTCCCGTCCAACTGCTCTTCCCTTGATTCACAAGATTTTTTAGTGTTTCCCCCCTCGCTGCCCAACCGTCCGTCCACAGGAAAAAGAAAACTAGAAGAAGAGGCAAACGAGGGGGCAAACAACGGCACAAATCACAGGGTGAAGTCCCTCAAACAATAAAAATATTCAACCTATCTTCCCATAATTTGTCTTCAGCAGAGGCCTCAATCTTACAACGGGGTCTCAATTTTGCCCCTACCTCACTACCCAACTCTTTTCAGTTATTTAAAGACCTCCACATGTTCATTCGCAACCTCACTTTAAAATGTCATTACAACATGAAATCACCTCAGGTTACTGACAGTGACACATCCCCCAACCCGGCTGAACTCACTGTTCTCTCCGAAAACAGTGACTCACCCGAATTGAATATTCTAAAGGAATTATATAACATGGAGAGTGATGATGAGGATATAAACTTACTTCTTCTCACACAGCATCTCTCCACCTCCCCCCTATACAATTCAGTACTTTTAGGCCCAAATCCTTGTTCAATCCTACACATTCAAAGGGACCCTATCTCCAAACTTTTTATCAGGTGGTGTTCTCTGATATAAAAAGACTTTGTCAACAGACACACGATAGTCATTCCAATCATTCTAATCTTACTCCTTTAGAAAAATCAGCCCTAAAAAATCTGACTGACAATCACAATATAGTCATCAAGACGGCGGACAAAGGCGGAGGCATCGTGGTCCAAGATCGCAGTGAATATCTGGCTGAAGCCCACCGTCTTCTGTCAGATGACAGTACATACCGTAAACTGCGCTGTGACCCTTTGTCAAGCTTCACCACAGAAGTCAAAATACTTACAGACAGAGCTAAAAGCAATGACATCATCTCAAAACATGAGTATGCTTTTTTTAATCGGCCATATTTCTCCACTCCATATTTTTATCATATCCCTAAAATACATAAGAGTATCCAGAATCCACCAGG